>CM072155.1:3333952-4533952 GCA_036850595.1 Rhyacichthys aspro
GTCTACTAAAATCAACTAGAAAATGACAGTACCAAATATGAATGAACCTTGAGCTGTCACACTAGCTTTAGCTTTATGATGCTTCATATAGATTTTATTCTGGACTTTTGTACCTTTCTTCCATCCATTACTCTATGACAAAGTAATGGAAACTCGTCACAGGTGTGAAGTAGTAGTGAGCATATTTGTAATTTAGGTCCTTCTTTGTTAATTAAATTTAAACAAACCCAATTCTGAAAAAATGGGACACTTTGTAAAATGTAAAGAAAAAAAGAATGTCACATACTGTTTGTTAACTGCCTTCTCTCTGACCTTTTGTAGTGTACTGGGAATGCACCTGTTTGGCTGTAAACTTGGCTGGCTGTCAGACCTGAGAGACCCTTCCCATTTTAGAAGAAACTTTGATTCTCTTCTATGGGCAATGGTCACTGTTTTCCAGGTCAAGGAACTCAAATAACATTGTACAAACACCCCAAAAAAAACAAAAAGAGTATACACTAAAAATATCTGCTTGAAAACCAAATACACACACACGGAAACCCTTTCCAGGACTTGAAATGTATGCATGTGATATATAAAAACAAAATGATCAGTTCAGAAAATAGGCAGTAAAGTATGAAAGACCACTCCTTATTAGATACATACTGTATATAACAACTTAGCTAATAACATGAATCCTTTATGCTGTAGTAAAACTTCAGGAGGAAAGAGAATAAGAGAATAGCCCTGCATTTTATAATTAGATTTGAACTGCACACACTTAAGAAGTCAGTCTCCAGTTACACAGCAAAAACACAGGACTCATGTCACAATATGTATCTTGTAGAAAGTAATGAGCTGGTAGCACATCCAGAGTTAATAATGGAGGATCTATTGAGTCATGCACAGTAGATCAAAAGATTAGTCTTTGTGTTCATGTCAGGGAACCAACAACCACTGAACTAAATCTAAATGTGAATATCAGCAGCACAACATCATCTATTATGCTCTTCATTTATTGTGTATTTATTAATAGGAGTCAGTCAATGTATATATATACAGTAGGATCAGGAATGAAGTGTGTCTCTCTGATGTTGACGTCAGAAAAGAAACATGAGGGTTTAGCTGATAGTGTTACCACAGCTGTGCCACAATCATGGATGTTGTTTGTTTACAAGTGGACACTATCCCAGCGGCAAGTTTGGAAAAAAAAAAAACAACATGTCCATCCCCTGAAACAGTAGGTCATTTTAGTGTGTTTAGTACAAACTTTAACTTTAACTTTAAGCTAAAATACTTCAGATGGGCCATTTTGGAAGGTTATTTGCTTCAAAACAAACAAAAACAAAGAGCTATTCTAATGGCAACTAAAAAGATGTTTATTAAAATAAAGAGGATCAAGTGTGTGTACATGTGGATGGATGACTTTTGGCAATAGAGTAAAATATGTTTAAGAAGAACCTGACATCAATAGGTTATTACTATATATGAATTTATTTTATCAATTTGTGATTTTAATGTTGTATGAAGGCCACTATAAAAGAAAAAAGAGGCAAGTTTCAGTGTTCAGTTTGTTTACTCTGACTGATAGGAAAGATCAAGGCTTAACATTCTAGTAAAATAAATGAATAAAACAAGGTAAAAGCAAGTAAAAACAGAAGAGGAGCCGGATGTATTTACAAATCAAAACAAATAAATAAAATGAAAACAAACAAAAGTGCAGCTTAACGTGTGCTGGGAGATGTGTTTTGAAGACAGACATTTTGAACATATAGTGTTTCTTTGACACTGTCCTATCAAATCCAGTATTAAAACCTCAAAACATTACACATTGTACCCTTAAGTTACATTCAGAATGATCTTTATTTGTCAAAGAAAACAGACTATGGCCCAAGGATAATATAAAAATGGAATTCATGTTCACATTTAAATGAATACAAACATAGAACAATGCTAAGAGGTGGACCAAAAGACTCAATACTATGATTTGTATTAGAATAAAAGACAAAAGAATTAAAGAGGGGGACTAGTTCAAATACAATACAGTAGGGGTTCGTACCAGTTTGGTTTCCAGTGATGTGGTGCCAGTAGGCCGATCGGGGCAGGATGGCAGTGGGGGTGCAGGGGTAGGAGACAACAACTGGGGACAAATAAGAAGTGGTATTTTAGGAAGTATTACAACACAAAAATACTGACATTTGTTCTCTGTTTTTATTCAAATACAATACAAAGCTAAATTAGAAAGCAGACAAATGTGCATCTCAAAACACAACTTCAGCCTGTGAGCACTACTTACTTTTGAATTTGTTAAAACTGAAGCTATCATTAAAAACAGAACTTTTATGGAACAATGTCAAAGAACAGTGTTTTTAAGTTTCAGATGTATGTGTTTGTAGTGAAACAATTTATCCTTTATTCCAGCCTGAAATTTTCTCTTTTATGACTTTGTTTCTACAATTAAAATAGTAAAGTATTGTGCATTTCCTCCTGTCTTTAAGCCTGAGGGATTGGGCTGTTGACCATCACTTGCTGCAGGTCAACATCTCATGAAGACTTTCCTTTGGAGAAATAACAGTGTGGGAGGTTTTAGCTCAGGAAAGTAGAGGTTGAGTCCAGGGAAACATTATTTTAGAATGATTATATTAATTCTAATTCATTCTAAAAACTAAAACAAACTGAAACTTCAATAAGTCGTTAAATGTGAGTCATGGTGTTTGTAATTTAATTAAAGAAGCTGAAATGGGGATAAGAGTTGAAATATGAAAAAAAAAAGGGCAAATATTGCAATGACATTTATTTTTGAATTTTCAGAGCACAGAGAAGTTGAAGGATTTGTCGTGGATCCATTAAATATGAACGCATCTTAAAATGTAGCAAATAAACTTTTATTTGTTGATTGAGTGTTTGAGACTTGTTCAAAGTGTAGTAGTTTTTGTTGATTTGACTGTTTCCCTAAATGCCATATTTCATAATGTTTTATGGAAACATGACAGTATATTGATGATATGTTGCTATCACACATCCTGCAAAAGACCATTTGAGAGCAAATCATTCATGAACGCAAAGACTGAAGGTGTGGGAGTAGAAGGTGTTTTTTGTAGTTGTTTATTACAAATAGCTCTTTCATTGTAAAATGTTAATGTACACTGTAAATGGCTTCAAGAAGTCAAGAAGTTTTAGGAAGTTCAGGTTAAAGGCAAAGCAAAATGCTGTTAATGGTGACATGACATTACTTTATCTTAAAGTGGCACTGTGTCACTTTCAGCCTGTAGAGGGCGCAGATGTCTCTGTGTGCACTGTCAGCAGCACAATATTGTTTTCAGGAAGAGACGATCAAAGCCGACAAGTTTGGGGGAAAAAAGATAATTTGTACAAATACGACTTTTTTTGTCATTGATTTTTTTTTACATTTATTTATCCAGGACCTGCGTCCAAACAATTAAAAACAAGACCTTATGTTGAGAAGGGCCTTGATTTTTGTTTTCTAGTTCACAGTTTACCATATCATACCAACGTTATTTATAAAGCACCTTTAAAACTGTGCAGTCGGCCAAAGTGCTGTACACAAGCAATAAAATAAACAGAGTAGATAAAACACAAAACACAGTACAATACAAACACAATGCAATAAAACTGTAAAAGACATAAAACAAAATAAAACATTAACATTAAACACGCAATTAATAGTTTTAAATAGTTTAATTAAAGTTTGAAATAGTAGAACACTATTCAGACCAGGCCTGAACTGAATGGATGGTTTCTCTTTTGGTGTGGACTAAATCCACCTCCCGGTCTTCACTTAGACGACAGGGAGATGGGATTTAGGGTGTGTTCATTCCTTGTACATCAACGACCAAAGCAACACCTCCAAAAGCTCCTCTTGCGCTGCTTCTTCTTTGTTTCTTTGTCAGACGTTTCATTTCGTTGCTCAACTGCTTCAGTTTCCAGATGTTCTTCTTGAGCCTCGCTGGTGACCACTTGTTTTTGTTGTTTCTCTATCCAGTCTGATTTTATCTTCTGACACTCTTTCTGCTCTTTTTTCACAGCTGACATCATTTCTTCTAATTCTTGAGTGCACTCAGTCCATTGCTCCTGTTTTTTCTGAAAGAGGGTTTCTCTTTGCTGGTATTCTTCTAATGTTTTTACCAACTCGAGCTCTCTCTCAATCCACTCTTTCTCTCTCTTCTTACGTTCAGTTTTCTCTTGTTTCAGATTATTATACACTCGCAAGTACCTTTCTTTCAGAGCTGGAACAGTATCTTCATACTCTTGATAACGGTCAGTCAATTCCTGGTGTTTTTCTTGAAAGAGGATTTCTCTTTGCTGGGATTCTTCCAATGCTCTCTTCAGTTTGGTCAATTGTTCCTGTGCTGTTTTTAATTCAGCTTCATGTTGAACTGACTTCTGCTCATATTCCATCTTCAAACCACTCCAGGTATTTTCTCTCTTCTTACGTTCAGTTCTCTCTTGTTTCAGATCATTATACACGCTCAAGTACCTTTCTTTCAGAGCTGGAACCGTATCTTCATACTCTTGATAACGGTCAGTCAATTCCTGGTGTTTTTCTTGAAAGAGGATTTCTCTTTGCTGGTATTCTTCAATTGTTCTCTTCAGTTTGGTCAATTGTTCCTGTGCTGTTGTTAACTGATCTTCACAATATGCAGTATTTTGGTTCATGACCCTGTAGAGCTTTTGCCTGCCGTAGTACCAGGACTGCTTTTGCAGCCACTGGCTTTTTCTTTTGTCCCAGTGCCTTTTCCTCATGTCATATTCGTGCTGGAACTCAAGTACGTCTGCAAAGATTAACAGGCTTTCGTTGGTATTGTCCAGCATCTGTTCAATCTGAGAGAACATATTTTCTGGGGCTGGATATTGTTCTTCCATCCTAAGCCACTCCAGATCTTTATGTTTCCAGTGCATTTCTGACTCTTCAGCTGCACTCTTGCTGTACTCTGTTTCTACCTGAAGCCACTGCTTTTCTTTTTCCTGAGAGATCTTCTCATTTCTTTTCCACTTCTGCTCTGAGTTTCGCCATGTCTCCAACAATGACCTCAGAAGAATGATTATGTCGCTGTCTTCCATGACTTGCTGTTCTTGGGGCATTTCGCTGAGTAACAACACTGTGTCCTGTCTCGGTACGATTCGTTATGAAACTAAAGTTCATACAGAAGTCTGACTAACAGTCCTGACTTTGGTGTTTTGTGACCTCATCACTTTCAATCTGATGACATCACGGCCATAGTAACCAATGGAACTGAACCCTTGGATACTGTTGCTAGGTAACACAAACTTATATATATATATATATATATATATATATATATATATATATATATATATATATATATATATATATTTTTTTTTATTTAATTTATTTATTTTTTTATTTTTTATGTGTTGTTTTGCAGACATCTGAGAGACTTGTTGAGAAAGAAATGATCAAATACATCAGTTCGTTGTACTCTGCAAATCTATTACTGCCAACAGTCTGAGCTGAAAGTGTTTGTTTGTCACCTTGTACATGAGTTTTCTGGAGCATTCAGCTTCCATTAAAAAGAAAGGTCATGTTTAAACCTCACTTGCTGATTTTATTTAATGCTGATAAATAATTTACACTTACATACTGCAAGCATCTAGAAGTCAGAAGAACCAGAACAGAACCTTATTCCCCAAATTTGTGGAGTGATTGGATAAACTGCAGTGTTAAAATATACCTTCCTTTGTTTGTTTGTTTTATCTCATTTATATATTTTTTATTTTTATTTTTTTAGAGCCTGAAGAGGTCCCATATTACACCAACTACTCTCCGTGGCAGCTCCATGTTCACAAACTGAGCACCAACAGATTCGTAGACCTGTTTATGACGGTCATAATTGTCCTCAGTGTGTTGTTCATGACGGTTAAGCATTACTATCAACCAATGGTGAACTGGAAATAACTACACATTGCCACAAAACCAAAACTGTAGTAATAAGTGTAAGAGAATTGGTATACTGCCTTAGAGCTGCAAAGTATTGGAACACATAGATAAACTGTAGAGACTGTGGATGACTTAAGCAGGAGAAGTTTATTACCATCACATACAGGCCCAGAGACAGTTGAACAGTCAACACAGAGTAGTATTGAACATTCAAGTCTTCCTATGCTTTCATAGGACTGAGCTTATAGCACCTCTTTGAAGGTCAGTTCACAAACAATGCAATAACAAAAGAGTTGTTATTCAGCTGATTAGGCTCGAGGTTGGAGACATGTTATCTAAACTGACATTTCCTGATTTCTACCTGTTTGGCAGTGTTCTTAATATCAGTCATGAGATTAAACACCTTGGTCATTACATCAGCAGTGACCTCTGACAACAGAGACATGCACAGACAGCACTGTGCATGATATGGACAAGAACAGTAGTACATATAAGCTTATAGGTTTAGTTGGAGTTGAAGCTGAAGCATTGTGTAAAGCCTACGTACTATACTCTTTTATAAAAGGCCCATTCATGGTACTGTTATAAGAGAGCTAGTTTACACAGTCTTTCCATTGCTTATAATAATAGCTGTGGTATGCAATCTCATTTACATATTCATGTGCAGGTTAAATGTGTCTGGAAATGACATAATCTTACACTTATTTTAATGAACTATGGACCTTGTATATTTGTGTCCCTAATAAATATTAATAATAATAGTAATAATAATGAAATTTTTTTTTTCATTTCATCTTCTACCGCTTATCCCACTTTGTGGGGTCGCGGGTGGCTGGAGCCTATCCCAGCTGCTTTGGGCCTTAGGCGGGGTACACCCTGGACAGTGGCCAGTTCATCGCAGGGCTGACACTTAGACGTACATTGACAGACAACCATTCACTCTCACATTCTTCCACTAGGGGCACTTTAGAGTCACCAATTCACCTATACATGCATGTCTTTGGACGGTGATGATGTTTTTTGGGTTGGCTACAATCGGCCAACGATGTTTTTTGGGGATTCGTACTCACGACCTTCTTGCTGTGAAGCGGGAGCGCTAACCACTCCGCTACCGTGCACCCCTATAATAATGACATGTAATATTTAATTATTAGAAGAAAATGTTTAATACAAAGTGTAGAGAAATTGAAAAGACAGCTACACAGTTATCTTTGCATTTACATAATTTTCTGAAATTATAGCACTTATTGCACCTCACCTGGAACAACGCTGACTTCACCTCTTAAGAGCTGAATAGGTTTTATACAGCAGTTTATACAGCAAATAAAATTAGGGCTGAGGATTGATCCCTGAGGGTACGCCACAGGAGTTTCTCTAATACATTTCTCATCAATACGAGATACATGGGTCTGAAAGATTTGAGAAAAAAAATGAAGCTTTGCCTGACTGAAGAGAGCAGCTTTAAACAATGAAAGCTCCATCTTTCAGTCCAAGTGATTTTAAATAAAACATTCTGGACTTTAGTAAATCTCTGGTGCAATGATGGTCAATTAGAGAACTGTAGTTTTCTGATGAGCAGCTCACTGATGGTGACTCCTGCAGCGAGGATGATAATCATGAGCAGCACAATGAGACCACGTCGTAACAGCAGCAGTTTGATGGACGGAGCTGCCTCGTCTGACGACTGTCGACTGGCTTCTGACAGCTCCAGCTTTCCCTCTGCAGACTGAGTAATGGTGGAGTCTTGGTCTATAAAAGTAAACTTTTTTTTTAGATCTTATTGAAAGTCTTATTGTGTTGATATTGTATTGAGTGAATTTAACATTATGTACAGAGAGCTGTTCAATAAAACAAGCTAACCCCATGAGCGCGGCTTATTTAGATAAGTCTGGTTCATTTTGTTGTTGTTTCTGTTCCATTAAACAGGCTCGTCCTGAGTCATGTTTAATAACTATGGAAACGTCTACTGAGCAGGTTTAAAGTCAGGCTCCGAACAAACTTTTGAAATCTGTCCCTCAAGTGTTTTTCTTTCACCACTAAGACCAGAAAATAAATATTTTGCTTTAACTGAAAAATGATGAGATGATATTCTACATGAGACTGATCAAATTTAATAATGTTGCTATTCCTAAATATCACACGTATTTTATGTCTTTGTTGGGTTGGACTTATGTTTCCCACAGTGATACATGATGTAAATGGAAAAAGTCAGACTTTAATATGCATTACACAGAGCCTTTTTTAAAATTTTACATTGAAATGACCAGATTAAATGATATTTATATTGGGCTCCTTTCTGTGAGCAACTTTTATCACTTTTTGACTTTGGTAAAATGCGTTTCATTCAGCAAAATAACTATCTTACTGTTCATTCATTCACTCTTCTTAAGCTCTGTCAAACTGAGGCAAAATGCAGCGTCCTCTTCAACTTCATATACTGAGTGTTAAAGAGATGTTGGAGGTGGGTACTGCCTCGCTATAGTATTTCATTGAATTGTTCATTCAGTCTGACTGGCATTAGTCTGGATGTGTCTTTATGGTCTTTATGGAACAGGTTTAGCTCAGGCTCCCATGTTTATGCTGTCTTGCTTTTCTGAACGAGTTTTATGAAACAGGCATATGGTGATATATCAGTGTTACCAACAGCAGCAAGAATAATAGATGTCCTTAATAGGAAACATATGGGTAAGAGAAATACAACAGAATGCATTAGTAAGCCCACAAAGGTGGAGTTCTATGAAAACTAGTCCACCAGTGAGACTTCATAATCCACAATAATAACGCGCAGGAGCAACCTCTGACTGCATTAAGTGTGATCTTTGCGCCACAAAGTGAAATAAGGAGCAGCAAAGACCATCCCACACAAACAGATTTAAAATTGCTGACTATGTGTCGCTTAAACAAAAAAAAAACTGAGAAATCGCTTTGAATCTCATTTAGTCTCCAATTAAATTATTTCTCCAGAAACAGTAACACTGTAGGAAAAATAAGGACTACGTTAAATATTTCAACAAACACTGTCAGTCTCATGTGAGCCATAATTGATGTAATTTTTCAGTTAAAGCTGAATATTTTTTCTTTTGTTTGTGGTTAGTGAATCTCATGATTATAATAAACCATTAGAGGAGGACATGGCAGGAAACGACGGCACATTAAACACATGAAGAAGAGGAAGAAAACAATTGAACTGATAGTGTTTAGTTTTGATCTGTGTTTGTTTGTGGTGGTGCTTACCCTTTTTTTCCATCACGACAAGTGCACTCTCCTCGACTCCTGCTCTTTTCAACGCCTATTTCATAAGATTAATAAGACAGGATTAATACTTACATTAACTCAGCCTGTTTCGTACACAACAGAAGACTACTTACTTCTTCCATGGCTTTCTGCCAGTCGAGCTTCCAAAAATAAACTGTCAGAAACATTACTTCTAATGAAGCACTTATTAAAAACCCCGACCACAGACCTGCACAAACAAAAGGATGCAGATTCATTAGCACCATTAAAAAGTCAGACTGTCGTTGAGTAGACTGTTGCTCACCAAAAATGCCGATTTTAAGAGGGAACATCAAGGCCATGCCGATAGGGAAACCAATTAAGTAGTAAAACACTATAGTACAAAGGGCTCCGACCTTTTGCTTCCCCGCTCCCCGGATGATGCCCAACATCACACCCTACAAACAAAACAAAAAACATGTAAAAAACACGGGAAATCATAAAACATCTGTCTAACATCTGATGGAAGAAGTCACTCACATACAAGGCTTCTGCAATATGAACCAACCAGTATATCTTCATCACGTCGGAGACCCTTTCAATGATTTCCCTGAAAACAATTATGAGTCATGGTTTTTGATTACTTTGGTGCTGAATATAACTTTGGTGTGCTACTAAATATACAAACCCCAATCCTGAAAAGGTTGGGACACTGTGTAAAATGTAAATGAAAACAGAATACGATGATTTTCAAATCTCGAGATACCTTTTTTCTCACAATAGAACATAAACCACAACTTATCAGGTGTTGACACTGAGTCCTTTTACAGTTTCATGCAAAAATAATAGCGCTTTGAGAATTTGATGGCAGCAACACATCTCAAAAAAGTTGGGACAAGATCATCTATTTATTTATGTCCTATTGTGAATGTCTGTGGATGTTCTCAGTCACCCAGGACATATTCAAGAAAATGTTTCAACATGGTTTTATGAGATTTGTAAATATTTATTTTATATTTTATATTTTTTATTATTTATATTTTATATTATTATATTATTTCATTATTTTTATAGGTATTTATTTTTATCAGAATGATTATTGTTTTCCTGTAAGTATATATTGTATTGTAAGTCTTGTGCACTTCACAGATGCAAATAAAGAATACAAACTCAAGAATAAACAATAACCAAATTCAAAACTGGACAATAAATGTCAACAAAGCGCTATAATAACAGTCAGACATGTCCATGGTTAAATGAAGAAAGTCCATGGACAGTCCATCCATACCAAACGTCCTTTTGCTCAGTTAGCTTCTCAGTTAGCATCTCAGTTAGCATCGTTAGGCTAGCGCTAGCATCATTTTTCACAGTTTTATTACCCTTTGATGTGATGTTTGGGAGACCGGCGCCGAATTATGTTGTAGAAAGTTGAGATTCCATCAGAACTTAAACAACATAGGTCTTATACCATGCGGAGGCCTGTTTTTATTTATATTTTACACATGTCCAAACTTTGCACTATTGGGAAGGTACTTAAAGCAGCACTGCGTAACAGGTCAGAAGGTAAAATACAAACAAATCAGAGCTTTGAAATAATATTACAAATGTGAATCTGAGCTCTTACTTCTCTGAGGTGAAAATGTAGCCAATCACATCTTTGGAAATTCCCAAACAAGCTCCAATGAAACAAGCGACAACAACTAGAAAGGGGGGGGGCATTTTTACACATGAACAAAAGAAAGTAAACATATTAAATGAGAAAACCCTATATATTGACAAAAGCCCTATATATTTTCCCATCTTACAGCCACAGCTGAGTGAGACTTTGACGGACAGTTTGGCTTGTTCGATGTTGCCTGCCCCGAGAGCATTTCCAACTCGTACACTGGCCGCTATGGAGAAACCACATGCAATCTGTAAAAAATAAATAAATAAAATTCAACTCAAATTGACCAAAGTGAATATTTTTTAAGTTATCTTTGAAATGTGTAGATGGACAAAATGGAGCTTTAAGAGTCATCACAAAACATTAACTACAAGTGCACCTGTTGCTATAGCATCTCTGTTTTCTGCTGTATCTATTACTGCACAGTTCACCATGTTGTCAGTTGAAAATCCCTCAAAAACATATTTTTCAGCTTTATATGGCAAAGAAACATTTAACACCAGTTCCACCTCATCATCTGCCCACACAAATCAGTCACTTTTTACTTTTGGACTCTTTCAGAAGTTTTTCACACTGCCAATGCAACACAAACTAACTGTGCATGTTTTAAGGGAGTGTTCACATTTGTAGTCTGCCTCATTAAGTCTGGCTGTACATGGCATTTTGAACTGTGGACCAAACAACACAAAAGAAGACCTTTCTCACACACTAGAGGGTGTTTTTAAAGTTATATGGTGTTTCCGTCGTCAATTTATGATGCTCTTTCTACTTAGCTGCTAAGACACTTGAATTGAACCGTACCAGAGTTCAGTAAGAAGGGAATTGTTTTGCAAAGGGCTCTGGAGCACATGTTTGGTGAGCACTAGGGGTTTGGCGGCATTCAAATGAACTTGGCATTCACAGAGAAACTGCCCCAGAGAGAGATTTAGCTGCACCAGCTTCACAAAGTTTTCTAGTAACTGTATCAGGCTAGTCTAATTCTTTCTCTTTTTTGCTTTATTAGTAGGACTGGCAGAGGTGGGCACTGGGATGAGGTTGCTGCTGGTACTGAATAAGAATGGAAGTCTTTTTTTTTCTTTTCTCTCCTATCCTTGCACTGAGTTGGGGCTGCTTACATTCTGGGGCCAACAAACGATTATCATGTGTGATATTATGTAAAAGAATTCCAATGTCGTATGTGAATCCAGTGTCTATCTATCTTCTATTATGCAGTTGTAGTTGTCTTGTGTGGACTGACAAAACTAATATCAGTTTACAAAAATATCCGTGTACATGTAGCCCGGCCCTTACACCCACAACTTTAACTTGAGCTAGTTACCATGTAAACAACCGAAGCCACTTCATAAATGATAGACTGGGCATCCAGCTCCAACTCGCTGATGACTCCGGCCAAGAAACTTCCGATCTCGTACAGCCACCACTCTGCGCAGTGCATGAGCATACAGGGCAGCGCCACGTTCATAAAGGGACCCCACTCTCGCAGACAGTCCACCGACCAGCCTGCCACAAGAGGAACCCACAAAGACCAGAGGACAGTTCACACTTGATGTAGTAGACACTGATTTCAATTTGTCAAATGTGTTGCCTATATTACCATCCCATGTCGCCCTGTGAAGCTTCTTGAGGCAAATGTAGATAAATAGAATCACAGACATATTGTACTGTGAGATGGCATTGGCTGCTGCTGATCCCCTAAAAATAAACCCACAATAAGTATTTTGTTTAATAATATTACTTTTTTTTGTGAAACACTGGTCACTCTATATTTTACCCAAACAGCATGCTTTGTTAGTAACAGACTGAGAAACATAAAATAGTGTGGTGTACTCACACAAGCCCCAGGTCCAAAACATAGAGGAAAACATAGTTGATGATTGCATTACTAATATTTGCGAAGACCCCACTGATCACCTGTGGCCAAATGATGCCCTGTGAGCCAAGAACATCATCAGCTTTCTCAAACACTTCTCATGAACCTTTCTATACAACATCATCACTGCAGTATTATGTATTGGACTCAATAGGTACCTGATTCTGAAGATACCTCGCCTGCAGATGGTACATAAAGGTGGCCTGGAAAAAACACAACACAAGACAATGAGTGGTGTTGATCCACTGCAAAATACTGTGCAATATATAGAGGCAGATACAAAAAGAGTTTGTGTCTGTTTTTCAAAAAGGCAGCTGAACTCACAGGCAGAGCAGGCATGAAGATCTTCACATACAGCTGGGCAGCTCTTCATGTTCAAAACAAAGAGAGAAATGGCGACATTTATTATTATATGACTAAGTGTATGTATTATACATGTATCAATTTTATAGATGCAAAGCATTGATTGACATCAAAATAAATTTTAAATTCTTTTTCGTATTTCACATGTACAAACCCAATTCCAAAAAAGTTTGGACACGGTGTAAAATATTAAATTTAAGACATACTGCATTTGCAAATCTCATAATAAAATATTTAGAGACATTTGACCATTTCATGAAAATGGATGCCAATTTTCATGAAATGAAAATTGGCATCCAATGCCAAGTTTTATGAAATGAAAATTGGCATCCAATGCCAAGTTTTATTCGTTGTGCCTGAGTATGCACCTTGCTCCCCGTTTCTGCAGTAAATGAGGGGCCATTCCCTGCTCTGAACAATAGTCACATATAAACACTGAGAAGTGAAGCATGCGCCACAGCAGGAAACATGGAGCAGTTCACAGCAGCAACTCAGCTTCAGCTCTGTTGTCTATCAGTGAACTGAAGCAGAAAACACTGTATGTTGCTAATACAACAATCCATTCTATCCACACACAGCAGTTGTGTGTCTGGATGGTGTTTACATGGCTTCTTTTTTGCTTGATACAGCTTTAATTTGTGGACGACACTGAACTGTGTCACAGACTGTGACTGAAGTGTTCCTGATCCGTGCAGAGATTTCAGAACAGAATCAGGTCTGTACTCAAAGTCTTTGCAATTTTATGTTGAGACCTCTCCTCATCTTTACTTCTAAGAAACTCTTTCTAAAATGCTTCTCATTCTTAAGCCTAATTAGTCACCAAATGCTCCTCCGGTTGTTTTTTTTAGTACCACATACTTTTCCAGCCTTATTTCACTGTCTCAACTTTTTTGAGGTGTTTTGATTGAAAATTAGCTAATATTTTAAATGAAATAACTTAGTTTGAATCTCTGATATGTTGTCAGTGTTGCAGACGAGCTGTAGGAGATCTCTCTTTTTTTTTTGTAGAAGACCAAAGAAGAGCACACAATAGAAAAAAAGGGAAAAGGTTTTGACCTGGCGACTTCTGGTCTTTGCCTGGCGGCCAACATAAGGAGCTCTGTGTTAATGAGGAGCGCCCAACAAGGGAAACAGGACAACAGCAAGATCAAAATGGCTCTCTGCAGTATGACTCCGACACGCTTCAAGTTACCGCTCCCGTATGTCTGCAGAAAAGAGGTCCCGGTTAAGAAAACAGAAAAACGGCAAGCACTGTATCACATTAACCAAATGGTGAAATGACCTGAGATATGAGAGTGTCACATGCTGAAGATAATCCAACGCCAACGGAAATCCCTGTGACATTTATTACCTGAAGTGAAATGAATATGATCATTTATTTCAAAGCAGCTCACCGAAACAATCTGATTCAGAAGTCGAGTCTTACCGCAGCCGCTAAAGATACCCCTGAGAGCTCTGTTTTCCCCAAGTGACCGCAGAACACCAAGCTGGTGAAGCCGATCAGTAAGGTCATCAACTGTGACATGAACTACAAAGAAACAAAAAAAGATGTTCTCTTGTTCTAAATAAACTTACAAAACCACAGGAGTACAGTACAGTGCAAGTCAGGTCGGTTCTGGCGAGTTTTTTTGGACCAAAAGGGGTCCGAAGCATCCCCAAAAAGTGCACCGTACCATTTTGGGAATGCCTCAAGTGAGTGGTCTGCTTTACAAAAAGTGGATTATCGTTAGGTAATCCTTACTTGTGTGAAAAACGACAAGCAAAGGAAAAACACTGAGCAGAAATATTTATATTTTTAAAATGTACACCTTCTTCTTGTGATAAACATTATATTCCACAAGTAAACATGCTAAATATGCACTTTTTCCTGAAGACAAAGCTAGAGTCATAGGCGGTTTCTGGTTTTTAGAGGTTTCTATGCTAAAGGAAGTATGAAGGGAAGCATTGAAGCTCCTTTCTTACCTCCTTTCTTTACTTGGACAATAATTTGAGGTGTAATTTCGCATCAGTGAGATCACCGTTGTCATCGTTCATATTCAGTGTGAACATTATAAGGTGATTGTTGCTGCGACTTTCAGAGTTACTCATGCAGAATATCATGTTCTGCAGCTCCCTGGCTCTCATTTTACAATTAATAAATAAATTCAGCTTCACAAATGTTTTTTGGGTCAGTCTCACTCTCACTAACATCAGACTCCCAATATGATCATAAATATAATCTACTGCGTTTTTCATGGCATTCATTTTTGGAAACGATTTGTTCATTGATTTGCATTTTATTATAGTATTATATTTATTATAGTTTATTAACTGTGGACAGGGCTTTTGGCTTTTGAGCTGACCCTGAAGGAGTCCTCCACGAAGCAATTGGGAAACGGACTCTATGTGCATTCGTGAGAGCGGCCATTTTGTAAAAACAGAAAAATGGATAATGGTGAGGCCACCCTAAATCTGTGGTGTCAATTTAAAACGTGTCCACTTTAAAGGATGAAAGACTGAACAGAGTCACGTGTAAGGTCTGCCATGAATGAGCTTAAACAACAACAGAGAATAAACATGAACGGCAGGGAGTTTAAGGAACTAGTCTGAGCCAGGATTTGACAGCTATTGGCATTAAAGAAACTAAAATGTCATCTGTCACAGTGTGTGTCTGTGGAAATAAATTAGTGGATGGATTCATGTTGGTTTCCCAGATTTCTACCTTGTACCTCACAGATTCTTTACATTTTTTTAATTGCAGTGGATTCCCTGAATTTTCTGCGCGCACAGAGCTGGAACTTACCCCTGGTGCTGCCAATTTAAAAATCTGCACAATTTCATCCTTGTAAGAGGCAGGGATCCCCTTAGTGTTTCTGAAGCAGGAGCAACAGCATGACTTCTCAGTGGATGGAGGAGACACTTTGTCCACTTCGGTCCGTCCATTTGTGCCCGATTCGTCCATGCTATGATGAATATCCAACAGAAAACAAGTCAACTCTCACTCTGTTTAAGGCACCAGTACAGGACAGATGCCTCAGAGGCGTGAGAGAAAGAAACTGTGTAATCAATAACCAGTCACTTGGATAATAATCAATAGGCGAGCATGTACAATGACACATGTGGTGCAATTTTAGCTGCACACAACCAACCTTCTTGACTTGAAAACCACAAAATGAGCTGCTACCAAAGAATATTCCCCATGTTTTTCGTCACAGGTTGATCCAGATGAAAAGCCCCGTCACAGTCCTAGCGATGCCTGCGGTGTAAAAAACAGTCTGAGGTTACAGTCTGAAAGACCTGGACTGCAATATTGACTTACCTGTTCACACTGGCAAAACAGGAAAAAAAAGTTGTCCAAACGGATTAATAGACAAAAAGAAAAAAGGTCAGCACCATTTAGAGTTCAACATGGAGGGTTTGTTTTTGGTTTTTTTTACTGTTAAAACAATTGTATTTCATGGTCTGAAGCAGGTTTTAGATTCGGTTTAATTACATTTGATGAAGATTAATCAAATTTAAAAAAAAAAAATACAAAATTGATGTTTATTTGATGTTATTACCCCTTCTAAAGTTTAAATTAAATTAACCTCTTAAACAGAGAGTATGCTATTTTTTTAATACATGCAAACTACTTAAACAATAAAAGATCCTGTTTTCAAAAGATAATAATAAACAGTCTCATGTACTTGTAGTGTGTGTTACATGCCAAAGTGCAAGATCTCCAGGAGAATGTTTGTGAAAAGCATCATCCTGTACCTTGTCCTCTCTTTAGATCTGCTTAGCAAATGTCAAATCCAGTTTTAGTTTGGCTTGTGAAAGAACTCTTTGTTGTGAGTTGTGTTTGCCTGAGAGCTGCACACATCCCTAAGAACATCCCTCCCACGTAAACAAAGGATTAAAATGGTGAAATACACGAGGCAACAAAGGGATTTCTATCAAATAAGGTTTACCTTTTTATGTAAAAAGACTGCATATAACTGCACTTTTTACTTTGCAGTGCCCTAACTGGTCATTCATGGTATTTCCAGTTTAAAGGGGGTAAACACTGATTTTCTTTTTTGTTTTGTTTACAGGTCACAAAATCTCTTTAGAGCAGATCTCTGTCCAGACGGATGCAGCAACTGAATAATTAGTGTGTTTGATGTTTTTAGCAGAATTTCTGGAAATAAAGGCACTTTTATCGAAAATATGTGAAAGAAGGCAAAAAATAAAATGGCATAAGAGCTATTATTTTCAACATTGTATGATATTTTCTTATGTACACACTTAAAATACATTTTGATTTAAATTTCTCTAGGCTAATGCCTTCATAACAATTTAGGACGTTCACAAAAATAAAACGTTAAAAAAAACAAACACATTTTTCACATTTATTGAACAGAAAATATATTAATACTTACTTTTCAAACCAATATGTCTCACTGAAGAAAAATGCTAATGTAGCTACAATTGACCGTCCGCTTTAACAGTACCTTTGGAAACGCATCTGTTGTGTTGTGGCGCATTATGTAGTGTTTTTTAAATTTGTGTTATTGCTTACTTTTGTTATTAATACTTAATACTTACTTTTCACTATAACAGTCCCCCAAAAAAGTATCTGTTGTAGCTTAATATGTAGTTGTAAAGTGCACATGCTTATCTTTAACACAGGGAGAATAAACACAGAGACTGCTTTGACTAACTAATAGAGCAAAGCTGGAATTTATTAATCAATCAAACTTTATTTATATGGCACTTTTCATACAACGTAATGCAACTCAAGGTGCTTCACAACATAAAATCATTAAACACAATAATCGCAGCTTAAAAACAACTATGGCTTTGTTTCACTTTATTTCACTCAGCAAAAGGAATAGTGTAAAATAGTGTAAAACAAATGTGTAAACTAAATAAGTAGATACATAAATAATTAAATAAATAAAATAGAAATAAGTGAGATAAAACACTACATAAAAGCTGGTTTCAAAAGCTGTCGACAAAAAAATTAATTAAATTCAATAGCACAGCTGTACATAAAATATTGCAAAGCCTACAACATAATGGGAGACATATCAGACTTCAAAAAAGGACAAATTGTTGGTGCTGCCAGCGCATCTGTGACCAGAACAGCAGGTCTTTGTGGTGTATCAAGAGCCACGGTATCCAGGGTAATGTCACCATGCCACCATGAAGGACAAACCACATCCAACAGCTTCACATAAGTTCTACAATACTAATACAAAGACAGTTATTTGTACTTGATATAAATTGTGTTTTTTATTTTGTTGTGTTTTCTGAATTTGTGCTTGTCTGATTTATTTTGGCTCTTTAGTTTAGTGTTGTTGTGAGCTGTCTATGTCACTGTACATATCTGCTAAACTTGAGTACTAGCAAAATTGCTCTCCAACTTTCCACTTCAGTTAAATAACATTCTCCTGAGTGTCTTTTCATTCTTTGTTCCACCAAGGAACAATGGCCCAATTTTGAGGCTGCCTCCTACAAGTAATGGTCTGTTGACTCGTCACTTGTCCCACTGGGCTTAGGAGGAAAAAAAAAATCAAACCAAGCCACTCTTCTTCTGTAATCAATGACTAGAGGCCTTTTTCAAACACACACAGTACAGGAAAGTGGTCACTGCCCATTGTCTTTCTCCAAGACTTAAAGACTGGAGAGACAAATTCAAACAAGAGGACAAGTTTGACTATTGTCATTTGTAACTATTACATTTCCACTGCCTTCAATAAGTCAGACGTTTGGATCCCTGTCTTGACTTTCCCACAAAGGGTTATGAACAGGGTATGTTAGTGCAGCATGGACAGAGCAGAAGCCAGGGCAGTTTTGGAGGTAAGAGATGGAGTAAGGTAATGTAGGGTATATTTACTTGTTTGGATGAGAATGTTTAAAACCCTTCCATCTGTGAAATGTAATGCACATTTAAGTTCGAGGAGTGGTGTATTTAGACAGACTGCTGCAAACAGATCGCTTATTGAGAGGATCATATTCCAATATATTATTTGGAATATGATCCTCTCATTATCTGAAACCATCATGAGGCACAGCACATGAGGCAAATTTCAGCATTTTGCACTTCTGTCTGGTTCAATCTAGCCTCTATTGAGTGTAAAATAACAGTAAAAATGTGACTGAAGTAAAAAAAAAAAAAAAAGCTTATTTATTTAATTCAATCAAACAGTAATATAAATATGGTAGAGGTCTGCTACATACATTACTGCATTTATTTCCTTTGTTTCAGTGAAGACAAAGGAGTCAGCATGTTTCTATAGAAAACATTCCACCTTCTTGAAAATTTTGAGAATTATCAGCAATGTTTTTTTTTGTTTTGTTTTTTGTTTTTTTGAGGTGATCATGATTTGGGAATCACTAACCTTACAAACTCTGTAACGACATCGAAATGACGACTTCCGGTCTGGCTTGCGGCAGTAAACATGGCGCATGTCTAACGCTATCGTTGTGTGCACTCAGCTATAAATGCATGGATTAGATTTTTCTTCAGTATATTAAAACTCAGTGCTTACGGTGCTGTAGGTTCGCCGTTGTTCTTGCGCAGAGCTCTGCGCTTTGTGATTTTTCTTGAGCTAAAGGTAAAGTCCTTTTTATCTCCTGGAACCAAACGGGCTAGCTATCGCTGTATTAGCTCTAGTTAAGTGGAAGCTAGTCTTGTCAGCTAACACAGTTAGCTGTGGCTCAACCTGTTAATATTGGGCTTTATTTGCCGAACATTGCTTTGGTTGAGTTTTTAAAAGTGAACCGATTTAGTCTTTTTGTTTCGTTTATTAGCTTTCAAGCTTGCAAGTGTTCGCCACATAGTCATTGTAATACCGCCATAATCACTATAACATTATTATTACTTTGCTTTGCTGTAAATATACTGTAATATATGCTTAAAATGCATAAGTTATTTGCATTTTATTTGTGGGTGACGTTACTGTTAATCCTAATACTTTATTTGGCTTGTGAACTTTATAGGAAAAACTAAAATAAACCGACACCATGGGTCGACGTTCAACCTCTTCCACCAAGAGTGGGAAATTCATGAACCCCACTGACCAGGCCAGTAAGTACAGACCACTTCCCACAAACTGATTCTTCTTGCCTTCTCTTAGTCATACAATTGTTTAACCTATTTTTCTTTTTCTCGCTCACAGGAAAAGAGGCCAGGAAAAGGGAGTTGAAGAAGGTACTCTATAGATTATCACAAAAAGTATTACGCTCACTTTCATTCATTGGTTGTTTTACACTTGTTTCTGAATGCTATCATTAGAACAAGAAGCAGAGGATGATGGTGAGAGCGGCTGTGCTGAAGATGAAAGATCCCAGACAGATCATCCGAGACATGGAGAAACTGGATGAGATGGGTATGCTGGAATAACAACCCAATATACTATGGATTATTCTTTGTTCAAAAAGTAAGTGTCTTTTTCTGTGATTTTGTCCACAGAATTCAACCCAGTCCAGCAGCCTTTACTGAATGAGAAGGTTCTGAGAGATAAGAGGAAGAAGCTACGAGAGACATTTGAACGAATAGTGCGTCTGTATGAGAGAGAGAATCCTGAAATGTACAAGGAGCTTCGCAAACTGGAGCTGGATTATGAAACCAAACGTGGGCAGCTGGCTCTGTTTTTCGACTCTGTAAAGGTCTGTTTATGTCCCGTGTTTAAATTATATCTGTTCTGCTGTTTAGATCATTCTTAGAACATTCTTTCTGTTAAGTAATAATAAATGTTGTGGTATAGTTTAATCTAGTTTGTATTTGTTGTGCCACTAATTTTTTTTTCTTGTTTGTCCAGAATGCAGAGTCAGTGGAGGTGGACAGTATTCCTTTACCGGACATGCCTCACGCCCCATCCAGTATCCATGTCCAGGACATCCCTCTCCCAGGGGCTCAGCCTCCATCCATTCTGAAAAAGACCTCTTCTTTTGGGTAGGCCATAATCTGTTGACCTTCACTAAGTGTAAGAAATGAACATTGTTTTTTCAAGACGGGCTGTGACAGCAGCAGCACAAAAGAAATTAACTGATTAGTTTATTACTCTAGAAAACTCATTTTGTTACCTTGAGCTTTTAGAGAGAAAGCCTGGCAAAGTTGAAGTTAAAAAGTTTTGACAATGCTGTTATTGACCAGTAGATGGGAGTTAGTAGACTCTGAACTTGCGTCATATTTTATTGCTGATGTTTTTTATGATTGTTGTACCTCACAGTAAAGGGCCTCTGTCATCAGTGGGGCCCATGTTGGTACCAGTACCGGGTGTCCCACGTTTACCTCCAGGGAGAACCCCCTGGACCTCCTCCCGGGCCCCCACCTCCACAGGTCCTGGCACTGTACGGCATACCTGCTCGACGCGCTTATGGCATAGATGCAGGTAACACACGTTGCTAATTGAGTAAATATTTCTGTCTGTCTGTCTTGTGAAAACTGAGTTCGTGCTGTTTTTATTATCTTCAACAGAGTTATCTATTCCCGGATTAGAAAAAGACGCTGCCATGGACCGAGACCGGGACAGTGGCAGTGACAGCGACAGGGATGACATCGGTAGCGACTCTGGCGAGGACAGTGAGGATGAGCGGGACAATCTCGGGGATGAGCGGAGAATGGACAGGCATGACGAGGACGGAGACAGAAGTGAGAGACACGCTGGTTAGTCGTGCAGAACAGCAAGTTTAGTTTGCTGTTATAGCCATGTTATGGTAAATTAAGCCACCTTTTCTCTAGCTGTGCTACTGAAGGAGGGGACTAAATAGTGTGGTCTGTTGATTCCTTACTCAAGTAAAATTGAATCAAAAGGAAAATATACCGTAACATTTTCTCAAATAGAGCTACATTAAAAAGAAAGTATGAGATATCTGATTAACGTAAAAACGTAAGCTTGTATTAACTTTGACTGTTTTTTGCATCAGTTCCTGTCATTGTCCAAAAGGATTTATTAACTTCTTTGTTCCAGTTAAAAGTAACAAGTTTACCGATTATTTATGTGTAATTTCTCTTTAGGTCGCAGTGTTCGTTTTGCAGACATCCCCGGAGAGGGTTCCCTTGAAGGAAAGAGGAAGAAAAAGAGACTGGTGAAGAAAACCAAAGCTATCACCCCTCTACAGGCCATGATGTTGAGGATGGCAGGTAAGTAGCTCCAAGGTCATGAAGCTGCCTCAAAAGATCCTGAACATACGTGTTTGAAACTAATCAAAACAATTCAAGTGCACCGTCGACCAAATCAACTTTTAGGCCACAAACACCTCTTCGATTGTGGGAAGGGCTGACAGTTTTTACTTCAATTGCTTTATTTACTTTCTATACTTACTTAAAATGGTCTCCAGACACGCAATTTCTGTGTAACATCAGCTCTGGACTGCTACACCATTTTTAATTATTGTCCATATGCCACTTTTTTTTTTTCTTAGGCCAGTCTATTCCAGAAGACGAGGAGGAAGAAGAGGTAGAGGAAGAATACACTGATGAATCAGACGGTTCCGACACTGAGGACAGGGGACCACCAGGCGACCCCCAGTCCCACCTCATGGCCGGCCAGCGCCTACCACCGCCAGCCGGACAGCAACCTCCACATCTGCAGGGACCACCCATGACTGGTCCTCCACCACTAGGCCCACCCCCAGGTCCTCCAATGAGACCTCCTGGACCTCCGTCTGGGCCGCCTCCTGGACCCCCACCAGGTTTGTTATCATTAGCTATACTCTTACAAGAAAGCTTTTATTTTTTATTTTGTTTTCTTATTATTGGACTTCTTTCCTCAGGTGCCCCTCCGTTCTTGAGGCCTCCTGGTATGCCCGCAGGAATCAGAGGTCCAGTGCCGCGTCTTCTTCCCCCGGGGCCTCCACCAGGTCGACCCCCTGGCCCTCCTCCAGGCCCCCCTCCTGGTCTTCCACCGGGCCCCCCCCCTCGGGGCCCACCTCCCAGACTGCCACCACCAGCCCCACCAGGTATCTATAAAATTTATACTTGAATAAAAATGTACAGATAAAAAATAACACATATTGTACCAGTACCAGATATTTATATTAAAATATCTGGTACTTTAATAAAAAAAAACATTCAGTCACTAAAATAACACTTTGAATTAGTAGAGTTCCTATTATTGCATGTGTTAAAAACCCTTTATTGAACATTTGAATATTGCTAAGCTCTTTTTGTGTCTTTTAGTGTAATGGTATTTGAAGTACACTCATGTTTTAAGTGGGACTTGACTATATTGACAACGCACTGATTAAGGGCAACATATTGAAAAGGGAAACTGATTAGCCAGTTATCAGTTATAGAGAAACACACCATGACACTGAACTTTATGTAATAATGTAAAGTTGTCTCAAATAGACAGGGGGCTCTATTCACCACACCAGATGTAATGCACAATGCAGGATTGGTCATTTAAGATGCATTAGCAGTATCTCTTGAAAAATACTAGGTTTGTTGGTGAAAGCTAACAACGGATCCCTAGTGCTCAGAGTGATCCATAGTCCAGAATAGGGTGCTGTATTCTCTCTTCTTTTAAAAATCGGTCAAGAAAGAGAGGAGGCCACAATGAAGTAAATCAATGTTTTTGGTCGCCACACAGCAAAGGTTTTGTAAACATGCAGATGTGGAGTTTAATGTAAGCAGCTAATTTGTTTAAGGCCTTTAATAGCAGTAAACTTTAAATTTCTTTGTTATTCAACTAGTGAGAGACCTCTGTGTCAGCACATAAGAAAGCCGGAGTGGAGAGGGCATTTATTTTTATACATTCTCCTTTAACTTTGTTTCTCCTCACAGGTATGCCTCCCCCTCCTCCCAGAGCAGGAGGTCCCCAGCGTCCTATGGCTCCACCTATGTCTCTCTTCCCCCCTCCCCTCAACTCCAACGTGCTCAGTGCCCCTCCCAGCATCGTCCAGCGACAGAAGGCTCCAGGTGCGATTCAAGAGCCTCCACAGAACACCATGCCGCCTCCCAACATGCCCATGAGACCGGGCGCCATGCAGATGCCCCCTCCTCCTGGGACAGCTGGCGCCACCATCGAAAAACGCGCCAACATCACCTCTGCCGCCGGAGGGGCAGCAGCTACCATCTCGGCCAAACCGCAGATCATCAACCCCAAAGCGGAGGTCACCAGGTTTGTGCCCACGGCGCTGAGGGTGCGTAGGGACAAGATGGGGGCTCCTGGGGCTGCGGTCGGGCCTATGGAGAAAGCACTAGGAGGTGTTGGTGGAAGGAGGGGAGATGAAATGATGGGAGGCAGTCATGGGCACAGACAACACGCTACATCTGCCCACATGGTTAACCCAGGCCAAATGGGTGCCGTGTCTCAGACCAACATGAAGACCAAGGACCAGGTGTATGAAGCCTTTATGAGAGAAATGGAGGGGCTCCTCTGAAACTGTCTGCAAAATGTGGTCACAAAATGTGGTACATTTTTGTGCATCCATTTCTTTAGTAAATTAAGCAACAGGCATGATTATATGGAATACTACTTGCTCTATCAAAAAAAGGTTCCACTACTATGTATGCAATGAAACAAGATGTTAAAGGTGCAGTGTGTAGTTTTGGCAGCATCTGGTGGTGACATCTCCGATTGCAATTCCATACCTCTCTTGTTCAGCCTGTGAGCTCCTAGGGTAGCTTTGCTGGCACCTGCTGTAAATAAACCCATTGGAAAGGTAAGTTAAGATGCAAAGCAATTGCGTGTTATTTAAACAGTGACCAGTGGATTCCATTTATTCAGCTGTATGCTACTGAATTTTACACAGTGCACCTTTAATTGTTTTATGTCCCAACTCCATAACATACAAAGCTCTGCACTAAAAATAAGTTACGAGACAAGTAGGTAAAGTTGTACTCCTTTAGTTTTTCCTCCAAATATGTTTCTCTTTTAAATGGCTGTCATTTCATTTCCAGTGAAGACCATTTTGTATGATTGTATTATGGCAGTTGTTTATTTTATTTTTATCCAAAATGTTGAACCTGAAAACAAAGGTGTGGAATGTTTGTCAGGCCCTGGCAGAGTACATTTCTGAAAGTTTGTTCTGCTGCCCAATAAATGCTTCAAATTGTTTTTAACTCGCTTCTGTTCTTTTTATTTGATAGATACATAAACTGCCCTTGAGAAGTAAATTAAAGCATATTTGATGGAGAACCATATTCAGTGTCCTGAAATATGGAATAGACCAAATTCAGGAGTCATGCAAAAGGAGTTAATTGGCCTGGAATTTTTTATTTTATTTTTATTTTTTTAATCTAATGACATTTTACTAGCTTTGGTCACCTTTAATTTGTTGTAGCCTAATTTTGTTTCCCTTTAGAGTGACAATTTACACAATTGTAAAGATTGTTTTAGGTCTTTAATGTTACAACAAATGATTCCTCTAATTTCAGTCCTTTTAGAGCCGTTCAGGCCTTTTTATGATCTAACAGTGTTCGCCTCTGTGTCGTTTCTATCATAAGATAATGCCAAAACCACACGGCAGTGTACAGAAACACCAGTTCCCATGGGCCATTGCGGGCTAGTTTCGAGGCGTTCGCCGCACATGCGCAGTGGGATATCGTCGACACGTTCAGGAAAAAGACATGGCGGAGAACGCTGAGAAAAACGTGAGTCCAAACACGGCTGAACCGGAGGAAGGTTCGAGCAGTGAGGATGAAAATAGTAACTTTAACGGCAACGAGAACGAGCAGGCCACAAAAACGTTTAAAGACCTGGTAAGTTTTTCTCAGCGAGAAAGGGACGTACCGTACCGACATAAACAAGCTCCAGCATAGCAATGTGAGCTTGCCGAAACAGTGTGTTTTATGTAAGACTATTGTTGTGACACTATAAAACATCACATACATACATACACATATACATTAGTTTTAAACAGTTTAAAGTGTAGTCTTTGTTTGTCTTTGCCGTGGTCAGGGTGTCACCGAGGTACTGTGTGAGGCGTGTGATCAGCTGGGATGGAAGAGTCCAACAAAGATCCAAATAGAAGCCATACCAGTGGCTCTGCAAGGTGAGAGATCTGCTTTCTTTTCAGTCAGACAAACTGTGCAAAAGTGGCTGTTGTAATTAATGGCCCACCAAATTTGTGCTGTATTTAGTATTATTATGTATTATCAATTTGCAGCTTGCGTGGGTATTTACAGTATACTTGAGGGATAGCTTAAGTTAGTCCTGCATATTTATCTTATTTATTGTTTTTATATCGTCCTCAAATTATACTGTGGTATAATCATCTGTCGGGGAAGCACAAGAACCTATGCTTCAATGCTCCTAATAAAGAAACAAAGCCTATATTACCGCCACACATATAAAGATGCTGTGTGTGACACCAAGGGATTATGCACATTAAGCACAGAGGAAGACCCAAAGCCTAGATTGTCACCACATATTTTGCCAATATGTAACAGTAATAAGTACATTACAATAATTAAAATTATTACTTTTAGACCAGATAGCAGCATAGAAATCACAGACTAGTTGTGACATTGCTGTTTATCTTTGCATGAATTTTTGGGACTTTACTTTATTTCCTCTTAAAATTGTATTATGTATGTGTAATGTGACTAATAATAACTAATGAGGATTTTGTTGGATCACATTCAAATCTCTGCAAGTACCAGAGTTCAAACTGTGCTCTTTCTTCTCTTGTAGGAAGAGATGTTATTGGCCTGGCAGAGACTGGTTCAGGGAAGACTGGGGCCTTTGCTCTGCCCATACTTCAGAATCTGCTTGACTCTCCACAGAGGCTCCACACCCTCGTCCTCACTCCAACCAGGGAGCTGGCATTTCAGATTTCCGAGCAGTTTGAAGCCCTGGGCTCGAGCATTGGAGTTAAGTGTGGTATGTTACAATTAATGGTGGCTTAATTTGCAGACCGTGAAATTAAGTGGTACAGAGCGTAATTTTTTTTTTGTGTATCGCAGCTGTCATTGTTGGTGGAATAGATATGATGTCTCAGTCTTTGGTGTTGGCCAAAAAACCTCACATTGTTATAGGTAAGATAAATATAATGCAGAATAAATGAATCTGTGAATGTAACATTAAAATAAATGAAATGTTTGCAGCCACCCCTGGACGGTTGATAGACCACCTGGAGAACACAAAGGGTTTTTCTTTACGGGCTCTCAAGTTCCTGGTCATGGATGAAGCTGATAGAATCCTCAACATGGACTTTGAGACTGAGGTGCCTTTTGAAATAAGTATTTTAAAACATAAAGTGAATTATATAATTTGACACATATTTAATTTAATGTTTGAAAGGTTGAATAAAGATTCTGTTTGTGACTTTGTCTTGGAAAGGTTGATAAAATCCTAAAGGTTATTCCCAGAGAAAGACGCACCTTTTTGTTTTCTGCTACCATGACTAAAAAGGTACATCTCTTTGTATTTTATGTTTACAGAGGACATTAACGTCCAGGGTTATGTTTGTAGTGATGGGTGGCAGTGTTACAGCAAACTAATTGGATTTATGTATTGGCTCACAGGTTCAAAAGCTCCAGAGAGCGGCTCTAAAGGATCCAGTCAAGTGCGCAGTGTCGACCAAATACTCCACAGTCAATAAACTGCAGCAATACTACATTTTCATTCCAGCCAAGTACAAGGTAAGAATCAAAATGCTGCATGTAAAGTCTAGTGGACTGTGGTTCAGAACTTGAAGCTGTTCATAGACATGGATTTGATTGATTTATTTGTTTATTTATTAGAATCCCTGTTTATTCTTCTTTTGGGAAATTTCTAGTCTGGGTCAGCCTTGTGTGCCATTTATGCTCCACACATGACTCTGTAAAAAGACAAGCCAAATATAAGCCATGTCCATAATACTTAGCAGTCAAAAGTAATTGACAATATGAAAAGCACTACATTAATTTAAACCCAAAAAGCACAGAAGAAAAAGGTCATTCTGAGACACCAGTAACTTTTCATTGTTTTAACTTTAAAGGTCCTTGAAACTGTTGAATGTCACGATTAGATAGAAAGGGGAGACTATTATGATAAGTAGTCAAGTTCAGAAATGTTTTTATTCTCTTGTAAGAGGAATTTACAGTTTATTGTTAAAAATATGCTTTCATAACAAAGCTTCTTTAGTAAATTCAGCTGTGTGTTATATCAAAATTATATTTTTTTATTTCTGGAAAAAAAAAGTAATTACAATCATTGGATAAGTGAAACCCCGTTGGTTTCATCTTTAAGGAACTGCATCCAGTCTAACATAATCATGATGAGAATTGTTTTATTACATTATCAGATACCAGAATGCCCTCACATAAATGTTTGTTACTAATTCTTCACCAAAAGCGGTTGGTTCTGTTTGAAAAAAATTTGCCAATTGTTGAATTTCTTGTATTTTTCTTACAGGACTGCTATCTGGTCTCTATCCTTAACGATTTGGCCGGCAACTCTTTCATGATTTTCTGCAGCACGTGTAACAACGCCCAGCGGGTGGCGCTGTTGTTAAGGAATCTGGGCATCACCGCTATTCCTCTGCATGGACAGATGAGTCAGGTAACCATCAGCACACCTGCCACTGTTCCCTCTTTTGGATGTCATTTTTTTCTGTTTTGTTTTACAGTCATTTTTGTAAACTGTTAATCCTATTTATGCAACCTTTTTCTCTCAGAATAAACGCTTAGGAGCATTAAACAAGTTCAAGTCGAAGTCTCGCTCTGTGCTTCTGGCAACGGACGTGGCATCTCGAGGGCTGGACATTCCTCACGTGGACTGCGTCATTAACTACGACATACCCACCCACTCGAAGGTACCTGGAGCTCACATCCAAACTTGTGCTAGGAAATTAATGAAATGAAAGATGAACTGACTTTGGATACATCTTGGCTCGCAGGACTATATCCACAGAGTGGGACGAACGGCCAGAGCAGGGCGCGCTGGAAAATCCATTACTTTTGTTACACAGTAAGCTATATCTTGTTTTTATAATGTTATTGTGTTTAATGACTTCCTGCATCTAACTGAATGATCCTTTTGTC
The DNA here is from genome assembly GCA_036850595.1 of Rhyacichthys aspro. Classification (NCBI taxonomy): domain Eukaryota; kingdom Metazoa; phylum Chordata; class Actinopteri; order Gobiiformes; family Rhyacichthyidae; genus Rhyacichthys; species Rhyacichthys aspro. The sequence goes on from CM072155.1 coordinate 3,362,886, forward strand.
CTAGATATGACGTAGAGCTCTTCCAGCGAATTGAGAGTCTGATTGGAAAGAAACTCCCTGCATTCCCAACCCAAGAAGAGGAGGTGATGATGCTCGTGGAGAGAGTCAGTGAGGCACAAAGATTTGCCCGACTGGTAAGATGTTTCTCCAGTGTGATCACCTTTTTAAAATAGAGGTATTTTAGTTGGCTGTTAACACTTCTCGCTAGCTTTGTGCTTTCCAGACTTTTTTATTTGTCAAAATACAATTGAGAACTGTTTTCCTGGGCTCCAATTTTGAGAAAATCAGAAAAGAGGCAAAGTCTGTGTTTTCAGTTCCTTCCTACCTCTTTGTGAGGTTTTATTCTGGAACCCAAACTTTATCTGAGTCTGTTATTTTTAAAATTGGATATAGGCTCTCCATATTCACCTCACGACATTTACTCTTCACTAAAATGACAGCCTCCATTTGCTTACCATTGCTATTGTCTCTCCTCTTTTTTTAAACTCTGCACAATATATCGCCATATTATAATCAAAATACTACCGAACTGCAAAGACTAGCTTCTAAATAATGGACATTTACTTTTTGCCTCAAAATCAGCATTAAATTAAACAGTGCTGCATCTAAATACAGTCCTTGTTTAGACCTGTTTAGTCTTGATTTAGTCCTGGTTAGGTTTTTAATACTGATTTAGCTCCTGCTTTGATGAGTAGAAGTTAGTAGAGCCTTGTATTTCTGTATATTATTTCATTCAATGTGTCTCCTGACTTTAAGAGTTTCAATGCCCATTACATGAATACGGAAGTTTTATGTGAACGATTCTAATCTTGATCAAAAACAGCTGACACAGTATATTTTCTCCAGGAAATGAAGGAGCAAGGCGAGAAACGCAAAAGACCCAGAGGAGGCGACGGAGATGAAGACGACACAGAGCAAGCAAGCGGCGTGAGGAAGAAAGTGAAAGGTGGTCCTGGAGGAGGAGGAGGAGGAGGAGGAAAAAACAAAAGAGGTGGAGGAGCGTGGAGAGGGGGACGCTAAATCCACCCACACAATAGACTGCACACAACAACAACAGGATTCTACAATTTAGACTGTCCTATTTAATTCTTGAACAATCCTCTGCCCATTCATGACATTTTTCCTTTTGTATTAAAATGCCACTTTAAAACCATTACTTGTGGGGTGTATGGTTGCATAAACTGAGTAAAGCAAGAAGACTGTCAGAATGATAACTAGTGTTTTTGAAGTTATGTTCACATGCAGAGGCATCAGTTGCAGTGCAGTGCTACAGGCTTAAGGTGAGTTGGGGGTTGGTTTCTTCCATCCAGTCATGAAGAATTTGCGAGAAAGACAACTAAGCAACATTAAAGGTACCAAAAAAACAAGAAATAAGAAAGATGCAATAATGCTAAAAGGATTCAAGTTACTAAAAGTGTAGATGGATGTTGATAGATTGCAAGTAAGACAGTGTATATCTTATTAAAACAAGGTATTGACTTATTTACTTGACAGTTTGCTCTCATAGATGTTTCAAGACACTGTAAGGGCTCCAAGCACTAAGTAAACAGGGACCCCTAATATACAGGTACATTAAACTAAGGCACATTAGGCATGTTAATAATTATTTTTCACTAAATGGTTAAACCATAAATTATTTGAACTTGAATTATAATCAATTTGTGTATGAGAACAAACATAAACTCATGATAATTTTTTGAAATATCAAACTTTTTATGGAATGCTTGTTGTATTTGTGATTCATATTAGCTTACATGTCTTTAAGTTTAAAGTGTATCACAGCCCCCATTTTGCCTGGAGCCCAAAATTTCTAGAAACGCCTCTGCAGATTATTTTGGGATACTTAAAAAAAAAAAAAAAAAAAAGACATCCACTGCATATTCATGACAGCATCCTAGCTTGGTGAGATAGTGTTTGATTAAGAATAAGACTTAGCGACAGAAATTTCCACAACAGCTTTTTCGCAAGTGGACTATGTTTTTGTCCCAGAATGGCGTATTGATCTGACCGGTCAGCTTCTCTGTGGGCACCTTGTAGGCGGGAGCAGCGGTCAAGTCCGCTCGTTTTAGGAGGGGCCCCAGTTTAGAGGCAGCGGCACTGTGCCTGTGGTGCATACCAAAGCCCAAATACATGCCTGCATTTCAATTGTGTGGAGCAGCGAGCAACACACAGGCTTCTCCAGCGGCAGTTTTGGACGGAACAGTGTTGGAACAGGCTCTGAACGCTGCTTCCCTCGCGACACCAGGTAAGTTATGACCGCGAGGACGGGGATGAGCACCGCGTGGCCAATCATTTTACAGCGCGAGCGAACGGAGCTGTCTCGAGCACTGTATGCGGTAAAGATAAAACATTACCACTTTATGCTAGCTTTTGTAGTTTTGCTGGTACATTTATTGCTAAACTACCTTGTTGTGGGACTATAGCGGACATATGTAACCTTGTAGTTTATACAATAAGAAGTTGGCTAATTGTTAGACCCCCAGAGTAACTATTAACTGGTATTATGCTCGCAATGTGGTGTTACATATTGCTGTTCTGTGCTGCCTTCATTATTTCATATTTGATTAATTCTTAGACCGCTATTAGCATGTCACGACCATTATAGTCCCCTTACTAACTGCCAGCACCTGTGAGTTGCGCAGTTTTATTACCCATTCATGTGTAATTGGGACTTCAGCACCAAGTTTTCTCGCTGCTCTCTGTTTTCCTTTGACATTGCCAAATGCATAGTCATGGTGTCCGCGCTTTTAGATCCATAAATATCCAGCGTGTGGTTAATATTGTCCTAGAAAACACACAGATTCTAGAAATATTTTATAGCCCTGAAGTGCAGTGTTTAGGAGGACTGAGGGACGTGAGGAGATGCCATTCACGACGTCCTTTTCGTCTGCTCTGGTTGTGAAAGCAGTGTAGCCTACGCAGTATGCGCATTACTGTGGCTCTGTCTCTGATAGTGAACTAGAAAAGTCAGACTTTAGAATTTGCTCTACTTTGAGCATTACCAACGCTCTGATTTGAGATATTAAGGGGTTAGGTCTTTATTTTCTGAATCAATAATCAGTAATGCCATCCACTACATCCTCTTATCCTAATCCTAAGCATGCCATGTTGTTGAGAAATGATAATGATCATGATCCTAACATAGTCACTTGGGAGACAGAGACAGGTGACAAATTAAAGGGAAAACTTGATGTCAGTAGTCCCGTCCATGATGACAATAGCCTCACTCAAAGGGCATGAGCTAAATATAATATTGTGAATAATACTCCAAAGCAGTTGAAAGACTACAAGAGATGTTTATCAGAGTGTGTGACAAGCTCTCATCATTATTTAAAGGTGATGAGGTAAAGATGGTATGGTACCCATTTGTATGAGATGAGTGATCAAGAGATGCATAAGTCTGTCAGTATCCTACTGGACTGTAAGTCAATAAAGCACAAATTCACCAGTTGTATTGTCATGCATCTCTATGGAAATGACTGTCACACAGGATGCAGTCCTATACACTGAGACTGGGTTATATCAGAACTTGGTCAGCGCTCCTTTTTTCATTTTTTACATTTTTCCTCTCCATCATCTATATTTTTTTCAATTTTTCACTAGGGCAGCACTATATCAGGACAACATGAGATAACTATGTTGTATATTGCGATAACGATATGACCAGTAATATTTCAGCTCTCCCTTTGAAATAGTGAAAATGCTATTACAGAGAAACACAAAGCTCAGAAGTAACTTTCAGTGGTCAAAACTAAACAAAAACTCAGCCAGAACCAAACCATAATTTTGGGAACATTTGGTTTGGTCACACCATAGATTGTTTTTATGGTTCGGATTGGACAATTTTTTTGAAAGGCAACGAGTAAATGCCTGTGACTTTATTTTATTGTGATACATGTAGTTTATTACAATATAGACATCATGATTGCTCATACTGCAATAGTGATAACTTTGTGATATATTGTGAGGCCCTAATTTTCACTATTGACTACTTCTGCCTTTCATTAAAAGCTATTATATATTACTTCTAAGGAGCAATAGGATTGTATGAGATTGTGATTGTATTATATTACGATATGACAGTATCACAGAATTGCATTTACTACTCTAAATACTTATAATTTCCAGGTCAAAAGGACACAGACAAATGTGTTGATTGTTATAAAATACAAAATGCACTGTTACTTCTTTTGTTACAGTCAATCTCTCTCTACCTGGGTTTGTAGGTGGCCACGTTGCTCTGGTAAACACCAGGTAAGATGTCTCATCGGAGTGGGCAGGAGGATCCGGAGCGGTACCTGTTCGTGGACCGGGCTGTGGTGTACAACCCCGCCACTCAGGCTGACTGGACCGCCAAGAAGCTGGTGTGGGTCCCCTCGGAGCGCCATGGCTTTGAGGCAGCCAGCCTCCGGGAAGAGCGGGGCGAGGAGGTGCTGGTGGAGCTGGCAGAGAATGGCAAGAAGGTGGTGATCAACAAAGACGACATCCAGAAGATGAACCCGCCCAAGTTCAGCAAAGTGGAAGACATGGCGGAGCTCACCTGCCTGAACGAGGCCTCTGTGCTGCACAACCTGAAGGACCGCTACTACTCCGGACTCATTTATGTGAGTAATGTGCACTTACAAACCACAGAGAATGTTGTAGCAGCTGTAACTATGGTGACTGATAGTAGCAGTTTTGTAGTGATTATTAACACAAAATGATGTTGCTGCATCTAAATGCTTTACTTATGTGATCTTTTTGTTGTAGACATACTTTGACATCAGATACATTTGAAGAAAGAATTAGTTAACAGCAGTTTCCCTACTGGTTTGTTAATGGGTTCAATTTTTGAAAAAATGCAATATGTGATGACCTGTGATATTTGGATAATCCTTTTGACCTAGTAAAACTTCAGTTTAATTAGGAAATTAGGAAACACAAGGCTCTGTACTGACTTTTGTTGGTTGAACTGGGGCTAAATCAAAACCAAACCAAAACTAAGTATAGCAGCTATCTAGAGCAAAATTATAGTTTTTATGCTATGCCATTCATCACCACTGAAGCTATTTTTTCATCCGAATAACAGAAAAAAATGCTATTTACAACATGCTCAAAAAGAATATATTGTGTTGTTTACCGCAAACCTCTATCTACATATCTATATCAAGGTTTGATCTGTTAATCTGTTTGACATTAGCACTGTGTGAATCTCTGTTAGATGGTAGACCATAACATTATTGCAAATCAAGCAGTTCTTTATTATGATATTTCCTCTGTTAATATTGCTATATCGATACATGTGCCGATATATTGTGCAGTCCTAATTCCCACGTCAAATTGTCAACTGCTGTTGGTCAAAGTAGCATTTAAAACATAGTTAATCAATGAAGCAAAGCAGTAAATTAAATCTACAGAAGATGACCATAACATTATTGTGATTCAAGCAGTTGTGATATTTTTGCTAATATTGCAATAACGATTCTTGTGTCAGGTAAAACCTAACCTATGAATGGTCAAAATAACTTTTAATGACTTGATTTTTAAAATGATGCCATAGAATTAAATCTACACAAAAAATGAACCACATTTGATAAAATATTTTGTGGCACAACATCTGTCAATATACATTCCAATACACTTCAGAAAAACACAAGGCCCAGAGACAAATCTTACTTAATTAGAAGAAGTCCATTTATATGAAAAGCAGTGTTTTTGTTTCAATAAAATGACTACCTACCTACCTATTTTTTTTTTTGCTGACCAGAATAGGATCTTTCACAACGCACTTTTGGCTTACGACCCAATGTTTGGAAACCACTGCTTTTGAGGACAATCTGGACTATGTTTTTTTTTTAAATGTTGACCACACACACAGAGACATGTGTACATAGTATATGAGTGACAGACCTCTCTCCAGATATTTAACCATTACCAGACTTTCCCTCCTTTGACTTGATCCAATCTTGTCTGGGTCACACTTTGTTAGCTTCCCCCAAAGGGTTCTTTTTCACCTCTGTCTCAGCCTTTTGCTTTCCATAAACACTGCTCATTGGAGATTGTTTGTCAAACCTAGGACTGTCCCTCACATTTGGTACTAAAATGTCAATCTCGGTCCTCTTTCTAATGTAGTTTATATGGCTTTGAGTGGCTCATTTTCAAGCCTTATTAAAATGCACTTGAGAATGCAGTAACTATTTGTCACACAGCCACATTTTTAGCATTGCTTGTCTGCCTGCCTGCCACTGTCCTCTTAATCTAATTTGACTACAGAAGAAGAAGCCACCCTCTGATGTTCTACTTTCAATCTTGACCCATTTAGTGACATGTTTTCCAGGAATAGAATATGGGTTGGCGATCACCTGAGAGACTCTGATTCAAGGCTGGAACTGGGGATGTGGTTAACTCTTGATGTTATATTTCCCCACAAAAACACCTCTACAAACAAAAACATATATTGTTAAGTCAAAAAGGTAAGAACCAAAGTGTAAACCGGTTTGTCAGATTAAGTAATGTACAGGTCAATTCTCAAATTAGACAAAAATGCAAAATTGACAGCTCTGTTTCCCGTTCTTTGTCGTGCCATAATGTCACGGTTTCCCCATTTTCGTGGTTCAGAATTGGCTTTGGAGCTTGACAATATGCCTCAAGCCAAAGAAAAATTGAAAACATGTGTGTAGCTTTGTTTGTTTTCTATCAAGAAGCACAGAGAAGAGGTAACCATCAGTGTTTGAAACCTCTGTGTGTATTTGCCTAACCCCCCAGAGCTCTGCTACGTCTAGCGCAGATTTCTTCTCCAGACTGTGTTTGGAGTTGAGGCTTTTGAATGTCTTGCACATATGAATATAACATAGTTTTTCACTTCTCACTGCAGGCCTGTGCTCTTGACTATTTTTGACTGCAACATAAACAAGAGTTAATATAAGGTTTCTGCATATGCTCGGAGTGGATCTATGGTGGGCAGGATAAGTTTTTGTCAGAGTTTGTTATAACCCACTTTGTAACTTTTTGTGTCCAGTTGCCTACAGTCGGCTCGGTCTGTGTGAAGCCAGTCATCCTGTCAGTCCCGCTCATTAACTGTAGCGGCCCTCTATCTGCAGAGGTAGTGAGTCAGAGACTAACCGCGGCACTACACACATGGCTGCAGCACACGCAGTGCTACAAGCGGGCCTTTGTGCCGTTAGATAAGCCTCAGCTGTCAGAAAGCCTCAGCATTCTTCCATGGCCAAAAGATGGTCCGTCTGTCTGTCTCCTGCCGCCCACTCCAGCCCCACTGCTGCTCACTGTCCGTCCTGTCTTCACCAGGCCTTTCCCACACTCCCCCTTCCCCTGGCTCCATGACATCAAGAACGTAACATGTTTTATTCTTTTTAATTAACTCTGAATTTTACTTTGGTTTGGTTGTAACTAATAAAAAAACAAAATGGTCAAAAACTTTATTTATCCTGGATGGAAAAGTTGAACACATTCTACATCCACTGCATAGAACAGGCTATCATCTGTTGTTAGCCATATTTCAACTTGTGTATCTCATTGTGAAGAGGTTTTGCGTCCTTCTTCTAATGTACTGTAGAACATGCTCATCGTTTCCGTATTCTTTCCTTTGCATCAGACGTCAACAGACCAAGAAATAATCATCACGGTTAGCGCTGTTAGCTGCTTTGCTTGATGCCGCTTAGCACCGCCAAGTGCTCTTAGGAGAGATCTCACTTTACTCTGCACTGACTCTTTGGAAACATCAGGAGCATTGCTGAAAGTTAACTCATGTCGAGATGAGACCGAGCTTAGTTCAAGACAAAACCAAGATTTTCAGGGACCAGAGACCTCTGTAATATTTAAATAGCACAGATCCAGTCTAGAAAGTCTTTAAATTAATGTTAACGAGTCCAAGACTAAATTATGGTCTTACGGCTTGTTTCAAAAGCGTTCTCAAATACTGGGCTTTACTCATACATTTGTTCTTTTTCTTAGTTAATCACATTGTGGTTTAGTTGTATGAAAACCAAGATTTCCATTCTTCTCAAACATTCTGGAATTCTTGGGTAAAGGTTATCCATAAATCCTCCCAATATTGAAATATAATAAAATGCAACATATCCAGGAAGTAGAATCACTGAAGTTTGAAATATTGCTTTTTATTCTCAGTAGAGTTTGGATTAAAGTATGTGATGTGTCTGCCTGCAGTCTGATTATATAGTTGGACCAAACCAGTTGCCATGTTATGACTCGACTTGGCTCTTCGTAAGCTTGTTGATTTTGAAAATGAGGACTACGGCAATCCAGCAGTGTATATCGTCAGCCATCGGAGACACTAGAATTTATTGAAAAAGAAGTGTCAGCCCATTTAAAACAACAGTGCTGTCAATGGGATTTGGAACCACGCAGCTCAGAGGACCGATCATATTTCACAGGCTGAAGCAGAGGGACTGTATTTGTCCACTCCGCTATGGAAAGCAGAACTGAACAGTCTCAGGGCGTCGGTCAAGGTCTGCCGTAGCCCACACCGATCAATGACCTGGAGGCCCGTGGAGTGGAGAGCGACCACAGTGCCTGATGGATCAGAGGTGGCACACAGGCTCGGCTGTTGCGTCTGCCCCGGCCCATGTTGTTCAGCTGTTACTAGGCCACGCCGTCCCCTCCCCTGGATCGGGTTACACAGTGGAAATATCACCTTCTCTTTCCTGGACTGGCCCACTGTGGCTTGGCTGCTGCTTCTGACTTTGTCCTGTGGGTTGTCAGTTGGATAGAGTCTTTGTTCTGCAGGATTTCCACAATCATTTACCAGTGACAACTTTAAACCCTTGTGGTATGATGGTGGAATAATTAGTACCTCAGAAAAAAATAAAGACATATTTTTGAAAGACTTTTTACTTGGATGAAAAAGGTTCTATTATTAGTCTTCTTCTTATTATCTTAAATCCCTGATAACCCTCTTCTCTTTTTCTTCCCATGGATTCTGCACCGGTCTTGAGTGGCTCCTTGGCTTTTTAACGTATGATTGTTTGTTGTCTCTTTTATGTGGTCTCGATTCTTTCTTGATGATGAACTGGTGTTGGTCTTGACTAGGTCTTGGTACACTCTTAGATTTGTCTGTCTCACTACTCTAGTCCTGGTCATGACTGTCTTTGTCATGACTTGGTTTCCGTCATCACCCAAGCACAACCTTCACCGTTTTTGACTTAGTCTTAGTCCACTTTGGTCTTGATTATGTCACTTGGTCTTGGCACACTTTGGTCTTGATCATGACTTAATCTTGGTCACGACTTGGTCTTTGTCGTAAGTTTCACTTGGCCATGACTTGTTTCAGGTATACCCTGGTGATTGTTGATTGATTTTTACAAGATGCTCCACATTTCAAATAAATAATTTATTATATAGCTAAAATTATTAACGATGTTCTTGAAATCTGTCCAGTTTGTTATGATGAGAATCAACATTTTAATTTGTCCTTCCCTCAGAGTTAAGGAACTAAAAGCAATGTACAGAATCCCTTTTTCATATTGTTGTTCTGGCTGTTATGCACTTCTTATCCAGGTGCTGCTCTGCACTCACCACCTGCCTCTGTGCCGCATGTCACCCACTCAGCAGACTGTGTATTTATAACTCCTCTGCACTTCAGATTCAACAGATAAGACTAAATTAATTTTTCATTAGCTCTGAAAAGAAGAGTGGAGTTGCAATTTCACTCCTGCCCCTGAGGTAGCAAGGCAGCCGAGAACAGTGTTTGTCAGACCTCTGCCTGGCCTGCACATGGGGACTTTCTGTCTGCCGCTATATCTTCCCTCAGAAGTCTTTTTTTCATGCCCTCTCTGTGTTTTATAAATCAGCAGGCCGGAGTATTGGTGCTGACGGAGGCTTCAAACGGAACGGTTACATAATGGCTACAGTATGCCTCGGGGGCCCCTCTCCTCTACCTCCAGCTGCTGAGTCACTGGTGTCACACTGCCCCACTCGGCCTTCACTAATAATGAAGCAGATGACATGAAGTTTGATGCTCTGATAAGGGTCATTTAGTATCACATATTTTACCTTGAGAACATCCAGAGTGTGCAAAAACAGGAGGCAGAACAAACAAACTTGTCTTTTTAAACTTGAAACCAGACCAGCTGCTTTTGATCCTCCAACTACAACCCCCTAAAAATGTCTGTATTATTTACGGTGGAATACTATCTAATAGCAACCATAAATAAATGTAAAATCCAAGGTAGTGTCTCACTGTGGTGAATACACAGAATCAAAAACAGGCTATGACTATCATTTTCACAAATACAGAAAAAAACGAAACCATTTATATGATTTATATATGATTTTTCCACAGACCGAACCGGTATTACTAACATTAATTATATATATTATGCGAATAAGACGCGTTATACAATTTCATTATTAATTGCATTAACTTACTGTAATGTATAATTAGTTAGACCCCTGGGCTTGTTTCAGTTGGGTAGAGTGCATGCGACCCAGGTTTGATTCCGGCTCATGTCCATTTTCTCCTTGTCATTACCGTCCCTCTCACTCTGTTTCCTGTCTGTCTACACTGTCGCTTTAAAAAAATAACCTCAAAATCCCCCAAAAATATAATAAGAAGGAGCTGTCTAGTGATTATTGTTGTTTTACTTTTTGCTAGGATTAGGGTGTATCAGGCATGGGTTAACTGAATGTGTCACGTGAATGAAAGAGGCACCCGTGGAGTAGGTCATTTTTCAAAATAAAACACTCAATTGATTAAAGATAATAATGGAAAAATAATATTTAGGTTTTTTTCCTACTGTACAACATGGTACCAAATTATCCACAGCCCAGTAGTTGGGGACCCTTGATATAAAGCAGTATGACTTATGTAGTGTTATTTCCGATAAAATCACATTCATCACTCATTACAGGACAGTAAACAGACAGTAAGCAGCACAGTCAGTGATAAGAGCCCATTCAGAGCTGGAGCTGTGGTGCCTTCACTGACAGGAGACCCAGCTGCAATAAGTCTCCTACTGCTATTGCATTAGAGCAGTATGTTGAGTTGGGCAATTAAATACTAGATATGATGTTTTTTACTTGCTGCAAATCCAATAACCTGCAGGTTGGCGGTTCGATCCCCACTCGTTTATGCTGTCAAAGTTTCCTTGGACAGGACACTGAACACTACAGTGCCTGAGTGCTTGTGAGTGTGAATGGGTGAATGGAAGCTTGATATAAGGTGCTTTGGGTGCCTTTGCAAGTAGAAAAGCAATATTTAAATGCAACCATTTACCATTTGTTCTTTTGATAAGCTGCCATATGACAAGAATAAAGAACACAAAATGCAAACTTTAGTTTGGAGCTTACCCTAATCTTCTGAGTCTAAGTTCAGTGTTAGACCAATGCCAATGTTTGTGCATGTTTTTTTGGGTTTTTTTTTGCTTTGTATTCCCTTATCTTGCTTTAAGTTTTTCTTCTTTTGAGTTGGCCATACTAGGATGCAAGGTCTTTTTTTTTTTTTTTTTTACAGACTATTCCTATTATAGTGTGCTATTACATGATAAAACATTAAAGAAATGTTAATTCTGAAAAAAAGTTGCACACTGCACATTTAAAAACACCTGAAACACCTAAAAGAACTGGGAAACTTGGGCTACTCTTTACATTTTGGAGTTTAGAAAGCTGGTCAACACCATGAAACTCTATTCTCACTTCTTTAGTTTAGATTCATTTTGTTGATATTAACTTTTTTTGTTGCTGACACTGCCATCTTACACCATCATTTAATAATTGTCAGGCAAAAAGTAAAATACAAAGTTGATCATCATGATATTGATTTGGGTCACGTTACCCAACTAAGATGACTTTGTTAGTAGCATGAGGTGCTCAGCTTTGTGTGTTGTCTATAGGGTTAATAGAAATCCCCTATAGTATCTTCAAAAGGCAAAGAGCAGAGGCCTATACAGGGCCTCACTCTCGTTCTTGGCGTCTGACTCCTCCTCGACTGACTGTAGAGCCAAGCTGAGAAGTGTTCATACCACACACAATCTCCAGGGACAAAAAAAACAGCCAAATGTAACACTCAGAGCCAGAAAGTAGGCTAAACGTCTGCACTGCAAGCCATTTACTGCAATACGATTTTCCACAATATTCATTATAGTTCTGTATAGTTTCATATTTAAAGTCTTATTGTTGTATAAGAGACAGCTAGTCAGTATGTTCAGTGTTCAGTTTTCACTCTGTAAGTCATACTTGTTTATGGAGTCATGTCGTCTGCCAGTTCAGATGATGTAAGTCCCCAAAAAAGTAAGTAATAACCAATACTGCTGCTTTGATATAACCCATGCTGTTTTCAGAGCTGGAAACCATATCAGGGACATCATCATTTGGAAAATATGACACTGTTATTGTATAATAATTATTTTCATGTGTTTTTATTGACAGACATACTCGGGCCTGTTCTGTGTGGTCATCAACCCCTACAAGAACCTGCCCATCTATTCAGAGAACATCATCGAGATGTACAGAGGGAAGAAACGGCATGAAATGCCTCCACACATCTACGCCATCTCTGAGTCCGCATACCGCTGCATGCTTCAAGGTAATACACTCAGCCGGTTGAATTAACCTGTCCAAATTCAACACCTTTGTGTAATTCTCATTAATTCAAGTGTTATCATATACAGCAAGTTAAAAGAGTGAGGTAGGTACCAGCATAGTCCAGTAAGAAATTAGTAAAAGGTAAGAAAGCGAGAGATCAAATGATATTGTTTATTGCATCTTCTGTGACATGTGTAAATTATCATGCCATCACAGTTATCCTTGTGTCCTATTTAGGTTAAATGTATAATAAACAGCAAAAACACCTGACAACTCGTCATAAATATAGCTAACTAGTCTAGGTAATGTGTATGCTGCCATTTTGATGATGAGTTATCAAGTCAAAAAGTCAAGCACCAAATTCTAACCAGTTTGAGTCTTAGAGTAGCCTTCATTTGCATTTTCCAGCTTGGAAAAAATGTCATAATGGATTTTTTTAGCATCTGCTGTCATTGTCAAGACTGATTTGATGAGACTCATTGTGGCCTTTGTCGTGTGGGAAAATGCTGAGTGATTCTGTCTTCTAGTCATCTCATTTTAAGCCGTTGTTGCCACCAGAAATCTGTGTACTGTTTGTAGTAACCAAAGCTAAATGAGGTGAGGCTGAGCTCCTATCAGCACAACTGTTGAAAGGCTTGGCTGCTGGATGATGTTCTGTCTGTGAGGGATTTGTCAGAGAGGGGGGAGTGGCTGGAGACAAATGAGCGGGAAAGGCACTGTGGAGCAGCTTTTGGAGCATCAACAACTGGCCTGTTCCATTGTAGAGACTTCAGACAGCAATGAATTAAGGCTTATAACCAATACAAGTCACACATACAAGTCATACAAGTCCTTTTAGAATAAGAAGAGCCTTAATCGTGCGCTATCAATGTTTAGACAGCCTTGGTCTTTATCTACAGTGTTGGTCGTTGCTGACAATTCCAGAAACATCAGTCACCCACTTCCTTTTGTTCTTCCTCACTGTACTTTTATTTTGTTCAAAGACTTCTTCCAGTTTCATTTGTCTGGATGTAATTTAGGTCTGCTGCCGCTGTGAATGTCCAGAGAGTTTTGTGATCTGCTGAGTGTTCCCTGTCATTACTCTGTCAGTCTGTGTTTTCCCATTTTGTCTCAAAGGCTGATGGAGGATGGAGTAGAGACAATAGTTGACCAGAGCAAGGCCTTGTATGAGACATGGAGGGCTGCAGTAGCTTTTCTTATGCACGGTTGTAAAGTAATATGGAAAGGCAGCAGAACAGTCAGCAGTAGGAGACATCCAGAACTTGTGGATGTGTTCTCATGAGAAGGTAGCTGTGGAGTATCTTATGAGCTATAAGCACAGTGTCTGTTATAAAGGGGTTATTCTTCCATAACAGGGAACTATGTGATTGACTTTGATGTATTGTAATGATTTTGAGAATATAGGTTTAAGGAAGCGGGATTACTTTCTACATTCCCTCACACTTGGTATTTATTGTCATACAGATATTATAGCTTTGCGACTGCTGAAACTGTATGCATTTGTTGGGCATTTTTGTCATTGTAGCGGTATTTTTTCACATTCATATTATACAACATACTGTCCCTTTATAACAATCATCATTAGTGTGTGAAATATTTGTCCCAATATGCCCACACAAGCGTTCTTGTTTGCCTCAGTGTTCATTCTTTTATATCATCACAAAAGAGGCCGAGTGACAAATCTAATGAATGAAGTGGAATGAGGTCAGCACTGTCCTAGACCGTGCCATACTGAGCTAAATCCTGAAAGACTGAGTCATCAGTGTGGCGTCATCAGAGCGGGACATTAGCCTCCGCATAGCCCCCGTTTCACCATGGAGACCTGTGTGTGCAGCTCAAATACATGCCCCTGGGATTTCAAACAGGGGTGCACTCGGTAAATGACGCTATTTCAACCATTTACTCGTGATCTACTGAAAAACAAGCCAAACCATTCTAAACCATCTACAGTTCTATAATTGCTCTGTTTTGAAAAGCAGCTGGCCTCTCATTTCACTAACTCGACTACTTTGTTCAACACTCTCTTTTGTTGTTTGCTTTCGACCAAAATTGAAAGCTTGGAAGTTGTTGAGAAAGTGTAATGTCCCACATTCTTGAAGGCGTTCTGGTAGGCTTTCACTGAACATGAAAACTACAACCGCAGCTCTGTGGGAAGCTTTGAGGAGGCTCCGCTTGCATCATTTCTTCCTTCTGGTCCTTTTGATGTGGAACCGCAGCAGGACAAATGTGTGGAGAGGCCCATGCAAATCAAAAGATTCAAGATGCAGAGATGGATTCGCCAGTCAGAGCTCAGTTAAAGTGACAACCATGCACAAGTGTCTCTAATCACACCGTAATTTATTTGAAAAATCTTCCCAGTTGTATAATGTCTCATTATTTGTACATATTATCTGATTAGATTATTGACTATTGGCAATAAACTTAAGGTTTTAGTTGAATTTTGCAATAGCCTTTTGGAGTTTTTTGTGGCTAACTTATGGCAGGGCAATATGGCTAAAAAGTGAATTTTGATTTTTTTCATTTTTCAGATTTATGATTTTAATCGATTTATCTTGCTACTCACCTAAAAACGTGAACCTTTATTTATTTTGCCAATACAAAACAACAGCAAAGCAGCAGTAGCAGTGTGCATTACCCTCACAGTGAAAATAAATCAGTTTAGGTAGTTAACATACTTTCTACTTTCTCTCTGTCTCCACAGACATTGTCTAATATAAGTTCCACTGTAAACAAAGCCTTGTTAAAAGACATTAAAAGCGCCAACCTCATGGCTAATCTGCATAAATCAATAAAGTACACTGTGCACTGCAGAGATACTGTGCTGATCAGTTTCTTGCCACTTCGGTAAACCAAAGCATTTTAGAGGTAATATGACAGCTTTCTCTTGTCATTATATGTGTTTTTAGCATCTGTGGAGTCACCACAGACATTTGAGCTGCTGTAAACAGATTTCTGTAGATGAATTTCTAGGAGGTACAACTGACGGATTTCTCTAAACAAAAAACCATAGAACAGAGGGCAGTACCAGCATACACAACATAAACTACCTTTGAAATGACACAATAAAAAAAAGCCAATCAGAAAAACAAAGCATCACATAAAGCCCGAACAATTTTAGATAAATAATTGTGATTGGCCAAAAGTTCTAATTCTACTGAGTGGAATTTGTGATGATACCAAACCCATTTCATTTGCAAAGAGGGATGAGTCTGGCTGGCCAGGCTGACTATTTATTTGTTACATTTCGCGTCATTTACTATTTCACTAGTCTTCAAAAAATGTTATATAGCTAAGTATGATGCAGTTTAACATAGTTCTTTGTGCTGCTTGTGTATAAGTGCAATATCTATAAACTATACAGTTGACTTTTTGAAAAAGAATATAAACCCCAATATAGCAGACAAAGTGAACTTAAGATGAACTTGTAATGGCTTTTATACATAAACAGACTTAAAGGAGAAGTATGTGATCTAAGTATGAATGAGTGAAATAGCCTTATTTTTATCAGACAATGGTTGGACTGAGTTAAGTCAGTGATTTGTCGGCCCTAGTCCCTCTGCTTTACAACAAACAGAAAATCTGTTTTCTGTCCTGCTATTGTGCAATGAGAAAAGAGAACTTATAAAAAGTGGTGTTTATGGGTTTTCACAACGTTCTGTCTTTTCTGACTCAGTAAGTAAGATTTGTTTTTATAGCTGATTTTATTGCATGTATTTGTTTGAGATAAATGAGCCACGCTAACTGCAAAAACTGAAAAATGGACACAACCATTTTGAAAGTAATAGGGAACAGTGAGTTAATTGTAGAAAAGAAAGCAGCTTGGGATATTAAAGCAGAAAATGTACATCTTTTAAATCAAAAATCAAAATAAAGGTTGATGTCACATTGAGATTTGGGAGTTGTTTCCTGAGAAGCAGAGACAGAAGAAGTCAGGCCAAAGCAGAGGGGGCAGAAGCGACATAGTTCTGGGGGGAAACAAAGCAGAGGGTCCCGTAAGAGGCAGAGGGGGTGGCCAGCATTGTGCCTCACAATAGCAGCTTTGTGCAGTGTGAAGGGGGCTGGGACCCGGATGCTGCGTGTGTGTGTGGGTGTGCAGAGGGAAATGAGGCCTCTGGTCGGGGCAGAGAAGGCTGGAGGGAAGTGCTGCTGAAGGGCACACCCAGGGCTTGAGTGACGGGACAGGTGTGGAGGGTCAGCGTGTACGAGTGTGAATGTCTGTCTGCAGGCGCTGGATGTTGAAGACATGACTCTCAGAAGTAGGGCAGTACACGGAGGCAGGTGTGTGGTGAATGGCAGACAGCTGTGGAGTTCATACAGCAGAAATGCATACTTGTGTTATTGAGTCATAGGTCACTTGTGAAGGATGTACCTCTCCACATGCAAACGTTTTGATCTAAACTGGACGGGGCAGTAGTTTGGGGATCTGTTCTATGTCAGGTGTATTTGTTCATTATACATCTTTAGATTGAATATGTTTAATGGAAAGATGTAAATATGGAACTGATTTAAGAATTCCCATTGTTACTTGTATTATATCAGTATTCTTTAGAGGAAAACTTGATCCACTTTTACCTTTTTTGATAAAAGAAAAGCTTCTTTCGGGGGTTTGAAAGGTGGGGTTGAGACTGTGACGGAAAGAATAAAATCAAGTAGTGGCGCTTTAACATGTCTACATAGTCAAGGTTATATTGTCAGAGAGTGAATGTCGATTTTGGTTCATAGTCAAAAAAAGTTAGTGCGACCCTGTGAATCACAATTTAGTCTAATGAGTGTTTTCACCGCCAGAAAATCCATGTTTTCTTAGCGCACAGTGTGTTATTTATTTCAGTAGTCAACACCTTCAGCCTCAGAGCGGGTCCTGACCTCAGGTTGGATCTGTGTGTCAAACGTCACCAGCGCAGACGGTGACAGAGAATGTGGAGAGATGATTTAAGGTAGAGCCGCTGTCATGCTCAGCCCTCTTTCCTGGACAGTGTTGTCATCAGAGACACATAGCTCTAGTACCGAGCGCCTCAGCTCCACCGATAGAGTTACCTGCCTGCCTGCCCTCGCACTGACACCATCACCTTACTACCCACTGCAGAGAAAACCAACTCGTCGCCTGCCTCTGTGTCTGACTCAGTGGCGGCTTATTCCACTCTGCCACTTGGTTTAATAACCTACTGATGACATTTGTGTTTATTAATAAACACATTCACTAAAGTCAACTGGAGTCCAAAACAACAGCACTTCTTAGAAATAATTATTAGTCCCTCTTCATTTCATTACAACAGGGTTCACATAATGTTAAATACAGTTTATCTTAATGTTACAAACAATTCAGGTTTAATGATCGCTCAGTCACTGAATTAGATGGCTTAATTGAACTTTGATGTGACGTGCCTCAACTACTAAATAACATCCCGGAGTATACTTTTAAGGATGAATTATTAGTAATATAAGTTATTGGTTCTGCAAATTGATTTTTGTAAACCCATTAAGTCTTGTTACCTTTCCTTTTGACATGTCTGGCATTATTCTACCCAAATTATAGGGGAAAATCTATCATAGTTTGTTTAACAATGATAAATAAAGTCTACTCTAGCTTTATCAACCGGATAAAAACATTTTTTGACCTCACATCTCCCCCACGATAAGTCTTTCCTCTGGAGAGTCTGGATTCCTGTGGTGCTGCAGAGCTTAGTGCACTGATACTGGAGGTGCCAGGGTAAACACGCACGTTCGAAAACAGCCTCGTCCTGTTGGATTACGGCCGGCCTTAACATCACAAAGAACCTCTGTGGACCCAACAGGCCCGCCGACGGCCACCATCTGCAATCGATTACATCGCCAAATACTTTCTGCCATATCTCCCACAACAGCTTTCTCTTCCCTTTCATTGGCCCAAAGGCTACACCCAACCACACAAGGCTGAATTTACTCTCACTGCAGGCAACTGTTGTTGAGCACTCAGGCCGTGTAAGCACAAACAATCTGACAATTCAAATGCTTTAGATGTGTTTATCTAGTTTTAAGTAAATGTGAGATTGTCCGTGGCAGAAATAGACTTGTATTATCAATCTCTATTAGTCTCTTGTTGGCTCCACTTCACCAACACAAACAATTACAAGGAGATCTTATTATTATGGCTATGTCTAATTTATCAGTTTGAGCAGCCACATGACCTTGGATTTGCACCAGAGTCAAGTTGCCCTGAGGATCTCTTGGAGTATTTTCAGTCACTGACAAATCAAAGGATCATATTATAAGACTGGGATTGTGAGTCAGTGATTTTTAATGAAAGTTGACAAAAATCACTTCTGGTAAAGATTATTCTGCTTATTTATTAAGTTGACAGAATTTCACAGAGCCAGGTAGTAATCCTGTGCCAAGTTCACCTTGCCAAATCACCTTTGCAAATAAAGCTCAGACTGGTTTAATACAGATCTGCACAATGCAAATGTATCAAAATCACAATAAAATGTGATCAAAGATTTGAATTACATGGCTTCATTAGTAAAAGGCAGTTAGTGAAAGCAGCTTGACCAGTGCCAGTGGAAGACCCTTGTATTTTTTTTATATAGTCCAATTCAGCACAGCAAAGATTCCAATTGCAAAATCAGATAACTTATCCATATCACAGTACTGAACCTAGTTATCACAAATCTCATGTTTTGCTCACATTGCGCAACTTTGGTTTAATCTGAATGGCCTTCCCTTTAAATTTCTTTGTTAGCAAAATGATATTCTATACAGTAAAATCTAAAGAACACTGTTCATATAACATGTACAGCTTGTTGCTTCCAGCACAGAAAAACGAATCGATTGTTAAATTAGTCTCCAATTTTTTGTTCAGTGATCAATTATAATGCATTTATTTTAAATCTGGTGGAATTTGCAACAAAGAAGAGGCAGCAGTCTGTCGTTCAGTTCTTGGAATATATCCATGTCCAAGATGTTAGCGTCATGTGATGATAGCTATGTGAGCTATGTCGCTTGATGCCACTCAACCCCACCAACTCATCGCGCTTACAGCAGGATGGTCTCACATTCTTCCTGATCACAGTCTGTCTGCTTCCCTTCAACATTCTGGAAATGTCAGGTGTGTTCTTTGCGACTAACAGCTGATGCCTGCTCTCCACAGTGAACCCATGGTCCAGACCGGTGGCTGTTTATTTTCAAACATGGTGCTAGCTCTACTTGGCTAAAGCTCTGCAATGGAAATATGGGACTTTTACCACTGTTCTAACTGCTGTGAGTTGAAGCGTTCTGTCTTGTGGAGGAAAAGGCTGGATATGTCTCACTTCACTCCTCACCAGATGTTAAATTCCATTTATCTAAATCTTGGGTAGTTGATGCACAGATCACCGTTGCTACATAAACACTCCTCGGCTACGAATGACTTTTAGTTGGCATATGTCTTCAGACCATCTGACAGTTAAACTTGTGGAAGAGACATATTGCATTTCAAAGAGTCTTCTAATTAAACCAGCACAGCAGCCTCACACCTCTCCATGAGAAACACATGGGTCTCTCTGTCGCTTTATCTGCCCTGATATCATTTCCCCTCTGGACTTTCCTCATGTCACCCTGGCATTAGAGGCATTTGAAAAATGTGCTTTCGTGAAAAATTGAGACACTCTAAAGGCCTGTCTGGATGGCCTCTGCATAGAAGAGCTCAGACAGTATAAAACAGGTCTTAAAGGCCAAACACAAGCCACATGATAAAAATGTGGAAAAGCACTTTAACAGAGGAAAGTTCTGTTTAAGATATACCTATAAATGTATGTCTATGGATGGTGGGAGCTGGAGGGAGTACCCAGAGAAAAGTTGTATGTAACTATAAACATATGTAGAAGTCAGGGCTGGGCAATATGGCTAAAAATAAAGTCTTGGTTGTAGACATTTTTTCAGATGATTTAGAATTTTAACCGATTTTTTAAACTTTCTTAACTAAGACAATTCAGACATTTAATCCTGGTTTTGTCTTTGATTACTTTTGGTTTAGCTCTAGTTCTTAGTGGAAGTTTATTATTTTCATTATAGCTTAAGTCATAAGTCATATTTTCTTCTTTTCCTCTGTCAAAGGAGGCATTTAAATAATGGAGGACGTATTGTAATTGCATATTTTCCTGATATTGTATTTAAATATCCCAGGCAGATCATATCGGTATCACAATATTCAATAAAGGTATTGCATATTTTCCTGATATTGTATTTAAATATTGTGTATCCAGACATTATCACAATTGTCAATGTAGTATTTTCTTATTGTGCAGCCACAATATATACTGCATCAATATCGAACATAGTTATCATGTATTACATTTTTATAATATCACGCAAGAATAATACCTATTGCATTGTTGATAACAATGTATTTTGGTAATATTACAAATGAGATTTATCACACAATTAAATTTACAATAAAGTCTTTTTTTTATTTCATTTGTGTGTGTCACAAACATATTGCAGTGTTATTACATAATGTGTTGTTGCATGGTCTTAACACACAGAGCAGTAACATTCCCAAACCCATGCCCATTTCTTATGTCTCTGATCTAATCTGCTGGTCGTCATTACTGTCCCTAAACCACATCTGCAGCAGTAAGACTTTATTTTTGAACTTAAAGGGGACATGACATCATTTAAAGCCAGTGTTTTATTTTGGCTGTTTCTCCACTTTACTCCATGACTCATGTGCCACTCTCAGCTAACTTTATCTCGCTCTTCCTTTATCAGGTCTCTTCCCACCGCACCTTTTCCACATTTTCCCAACACTCCCGCTCTGGGTAGTGTACCAGCTCCACAGGGGAATATCCCGCGATAGTATGTGGACTGTGCCAATAATACAACGTCTCTGGCCCAACATATCCAGCGCCCGGTCCACACCCCAGAGGCCCCGGTCCTGCTGGAGAGGGGGGAAACAGAGGGCATCCAAATTCCAGCACACAAACACACACAGACCGCGACACGCAAATGGCACGTCAGCTCTGCGAGGCTGCCGTCCCGTCAGTACAGGCTCACGAATGCCTGTCCAGCAGCTGCAAGGACTGCTGTAGTGAATAATGCAGTTGGCCTGTTTAGTCACCACCAGAGAGTCTACAAATGCACGCACTACAGTCGTGTAGTTTTACAAAAGTGTAGCCTATTTTGCATATTTTGAGATCCGTTGTCGTCAATCATCCATTAATTCTTTGAAAAATTGCTTGAAATTGCGAGAAATGACATCTACTTAATGAGGTAACAACTAAGCGGCCATTTACTTGGTGTCAAAATCAAAGTTATATGTAAGATTTCAAAATCACAGAGGTTCAAAAATAAGAGAGTTGTTTTTTGTTTTTATGAAAGGACTAAGGTTAGAGTTAGGGTTAGACGGACTAGCACAATAAATGTTTTGAAGTATCTTGAATATCTTAAAGATGAATGTAAACATACTGTCCGGTTGGCCCTGAATTCAAAGTAAAATTGAGTTAATATTACTAAATATTATTGAGTACGAAAGATGTTTATGAAGCTGATATTTATTTTCACTTACGATGCAGTATTTACAGTTAATACAATAAAGCAAGGGGTTGTATTCCCAAACAAAAACATCTCTGCATATTGACAAGTTTGCAGTTTGGTCCTGGTCCTGTTTTTGTGTAAATGGATGGCAACAGATTTGTTTAATTTTTAGTAATACCCATTATCGTGCAATGGACCTCCATCAGTCATGAATGTGAGAAACCATTTAAGGAGCCTTTTTTTCTGCACTGTTTTGTTACTTTATAATAAATGGTTATTGCAAAAAGTTGAAAAGTTTGAATCAACTATGGGGCGCAGTGGCTCAGTAGGTAGAACTGACAAAAACGGAAGGCTATGTAAAATCTAATCCATTATTGTTATTGTTATTAAAAAAAACAACCATGTTTCTTTTAGACCCTGATCTAATTGAACCTGCTTTGCTCTCGTTATTAACTTTCCCCCTTGTTTTCACTGAAGGTGTTACTCGGTGAAGCCTCGGAGAGATTGATATCCCTTCCTCAGCCATCCACTTAAACTTGTTTTAAAGTCACGGGCTTATCGTAATTGTCCGGAAGCCTCAGAGTGACAGTTAACACAGAACAGGTACCGCAGAGCACAACACTTCCAGATCCCTTCCCTCTGTCTGGGAATGTGAATGAGCCCGCTCTAACACTCACACAAACGCACACACACAGGGCTTTGTTTCTTCTCGCGATGTGTTTTACAACCAAGCAGCCCACCATTTTTATCACAAGACATATGTTTGTGTATCCACGTTCATCACTAGTCTGAGCTCTCAGTCAGGATTTCTTCTGTGCTTGAAGTGGTTGCCATGGTGCTCGAATTTTCACAGTTGTGTTTTACAGGCTACTTTTATGAAGATAATTGTGAGAACTTGAGTAGTGGTAGTGTGGAAAAAAAGCATGTGTTACATCCTGTTGGAGACCCCTAAAGGTTAGAAAACATGTTCAGCCAGTTTTCATTTGTAACACTTTGCTTTGTTGTAAGAGATTCAGAGTCGGTGAGTTAGTGTAATATAGGAGCAAAGGGCTTGTAATTTTTTTTTCTTAATGGCTTTGCCAAATGTGAATACAAGTGTGTATGTAATCATGGATTGTTTGAAAGGGTTTACATTGAACCACATTTTGGACCACTAAAATTATGATTTAGCCTTGTTCAACATCATAGTGCGCTTGTAATGATTGAAACAACATTTGAAGACATGTTTGGAAGCTAGTTTTCATTTTTTTTACACTTTTTTGCTGTAGGAGATTCCTGGCTGGAAAGTTGCGTTCAGAGTCAATGTAAATAATAGTCTGCACAGGAGACACAAAGGGCTAGTACTTTTTTCATTCTTCGCTTTCTTTGCCAAATATGAGGTTTGTGAATACAAGTGTGAATTTAATCATGGGTTGTTGGAAAAAGTTAACATTTGTGCATCTTGAACCACTAAAAATGATAATTTCACCATTATCTTCTCTGTTTACCTGACTTCTTTCTCTTGTAATGTTTGTAACAGGAGACACATGATGGTGTCTGCTCTAGTCCAGATGTGGTGGAAACATGCTGCAGGAAGTGACCAGGGAACAAGTTAGAATATTCTGTAGCATCAGAACAAACTTAAAGATTGTTAAAGTTGAAAATTTGAGGGAGGCAGTTAAAATTAAAAACACACTTCCTCATCTGCTCATCATAGCTCAGGACTATGTAATTCATGGTCATAGGTCAACATTGATGTGAATTAGTAGGCGTAGTGGTTCTCACACTTTTCACAACAGTGGTTCGGACCAATGATGTGGCAGTAATAGCAGTTATGGGTGTGTTTTAGGTTTGACGATAAAACTATTGTTATGTTGTTTCTTTTTAAACAATATGGTGTTGCTATGATTGGATAAATTGACCGGCTGATAGGTGGTTTGCCAAGTGGTTCAGCCAGGTTGGAGGTATTCATCTTGGGCCCTTTCAATGCAAGCGCTACATATGGTTCTGTGGGACATAAAGCTCGTTGACACCAATGGTGTGGCTGTTGTGGTTCTGTGTCAGGTTAGGAGACTTCATTCTTAATAAGAAAGTCACACTCTAAGGCCATATTGTTTTGTTTTTTAGTATGTTTTGTTACTATAACCCATAGTTCTTTTTATATCTAAATGTAGTCCAATGTAATCTTCTGTTTGTATCCTATGCTTTAAACTAATCCCCATAGCGTTTCATTATTGTTTTTTTTTACAAATTACAATCTAATCTATAGTTTCTTTTAGGCTACGCCTTGATTACGTTTCCTAATAGCGGTTGTGTTGTAACGAGGTAGCTGTCCAGACAACCTCTGTGAGTCTGAATGGCCCAGTGTCTGTTAGTGAGTTACTGTTGGGTGCTGGGACTGTACGAGGTAAAATGAGGTCGATAACGGGGGGTAATAGTAATGACTGGGGCTTTGTGGAGATGGAGGGAGAAGGGTGAATGTTGAGGAATGTGAAGAATGAGGGTTTGTTTAATCCATGTGGGGGATAAATTATTAGCAGCAGAAGGAACCCTGCTGAGCAATACAGACCTGCCTCTTTGAGCCACTGTGGGGACTAGGACCTGGACCGGGTGTGCGCTGAGTGTGGGAAGTGTACAGTGAAATCATAATGGAGTGGTGTAGATTGATGAAAGTGACACAAAGGGTAGTTCTGTGAGGTTGGGTTATATTTATGTTGCATTCAGATGGTCCAAGTTTTAGAAATAGGAACTGTTTAGTCTCAGATTTGAGTTTAATTTTGTGTAAATTCCCACTGTACAAAAAGTCCAGATGTGCATAAGAAGATAAGTGACAGATGAATGATAAAGTTTGTGAAGGTATCTAAGGTGGGTGAGGGTGTTTTTTTTTTTTCATGAGTGTGACAACAGAGGGAAAGAAAGTGTTCCTGTGGTGAGGAGAGTGGCTCAAATAGTCATCGTTCAGAATGAGTGTTCTGCTGGGATCCTGCCTGGTGAGATGGCAGACTGCTGTGTCTACAATCCTCTTCAGTCTGTCTGCGGCGTAGGCCCCAGTGTTCCATACAGTGATTGAGATGATGAGGATGTACTTGATGATGGCAGTGTTGAACTACACCATCATCTTCAGCCGCAGGTTGAACTTCAACTGTCCCAAAAAGTAGATCTTCTGTCATGGAGAAGAAGCGTTCGGAGCTTCCAGTGCTGATGGTCCAGAATTCTGAGATGTTCTTCCTCAGCCTCACATGATGTCTCTTGTCTGTCAGGAAGTCTGTGATGCATCTGCAGATGGAGTCAGGCATGTTAAGCTAGGACAGGAGCTGGAAGCATTGTGTTGAAGGCAGAGCTAAAGTCCACGCACAGGATTCTGTGTAGGATCCTGGAAGTTCACAGCTTCATCTACAGACTTGTTTGCTGTGACGGCGAACTGCAGGGGTCTGTGACGATCTTGAGGTGCTTCAAGACAAGGTGCTGAAGTGATCATTTGAGTCACTTGAGGACTGATTAGAAATTGTGCCACGCATTACTGCTGTTACTGATGAGGGATAAGAATCCTTGAATCAAATACAGATCACAACAGCTTGTCTGCTTCTCCCTGTGCTGCACATGATTGTACTTTTGGTGTAAAAATGCTGTTGTTTATATCGTTGCAGAAGAACAATGCTCCACGAGTGTTATCCGTTGAGATGATGGGGTCTCAGACGGTGTTAAAGAAGGTTATAGAGGGCAAATGAAAAGGATATAGATGTCATCAGGAGCAAGCCCCGAGTGATGAAATGTAATGGAAGTTTAAAGATGATTTCTGAGACCCCTACACTATTATTGTCTGTCTTGTGCGCAGTGGTAACTGCGGATTGCAGTGTTTTTCAGAACTCACTTTTGTAAATACCCCTCTCTTAAATCACACAGAGCTGGTGTGATTTTGCTCTAAAGTTGTTTAGTAAGTCCATTCTTTGAGTAAATATTCATGCTCTTACATACCTCCATTTTCAAATGTAAATCAGAACATGGACATTACTTAGATCTGATAAGCTTTATGTTCATACAATAAGAGTTTGAAGGCCGTCTCATTGTCAAGGAGAAAGGCCGGCAAGAGTAAGCGGCTCATTTATCATCCGAAATGTTAAAGTGACCCACAGTCGACGAAGAATGTGTTTGTTTCACTGGCTGCACATGTCAGTGCATATTTGTGTTTGATCCTGTTGGAATTACATTTGCATTGCATTTGATGAAGAGGGAACACAAGGTCTCCAGATGTACGCATGTGGAGCTAAGTCATTTTTAAAAACTGTTTTCACCTTTGGAACGGTTACTGAAAGAACTCAAGCTTATGTTATCCAAAGCTATGTACAAACAACATGTCAGAGGTTGAAAATAGAATTGTATTGAAACCATCACAGTCCACATTAGGGTTTTAGAAATGATGCAAGTACATACTTATAAGGCTTGAGACTCGCTACACTTATCACCAACCACAGTGGACCAGGCGCAAAGTGTCATTGTCCAAATAGAGCTCCCAGCTGTTTCGAAAGTGTCACTTTTACTGTTGCTAAAACATTGATGCTTCATGCTTCATAAAATTTGCATGAAGAGATAGTGTTGGAGGACAGTGTATTAGCTCTAGTTGAGACCTTTTTGTGCAGCTTCTTTGATGAGCACTGATTTAGAATAAATCAAAGAAAAAAACAAAAATATTTTAAACACTACGACACAGTTGCACCAACAAGGTGCAACCAGTTTGTAGCTTAGACTTATATTACATGAAGATTTAAACATAGTATAATACAGTATAACTCAGTTAAGTTGTCCATTTCAACCAAAATCAAATACAATCCCGTTTTACCACAATTCTAAGCCACATTTAAAACTCTGGTCAAGATTTAACTTGAAACTGACCCTGGGAGAGGTTTATCTTTTAAATGAAGTCAGTCCAACTGTCTGCACAATTAAGCCAATATGTGTTTCTGCAGTGAAAAACAAAGCGTCTTCTTACTTGTTAAAACCAGTAGAATAGCTGCCACAAAACAAGCCTGTTATTAAAATCATTGTTTAATAGCTTTTTGATATAGCTTCTGTGATATCCAAACTCATTAAAAGGGATTAATTGTTGCATATCTCAACTTTATAAAACTCAGGTTACTCATTTGAAAACTCAATTTAGCACTGATCTAACATTAAATTAAAGCAAAGCAGACTGTATGTGTGTCGACTGATGTTGTGTGTTTCCAGTAAAGCTTGATTTCTTTCTGGCTTTCTGCTCTGCTCGGCTGCGTTAAAGCCTCTGGCCTTTGCTGTTCGCACATGTGACAGAGACCTTTCAACAATGTCACCAGTCCACTTTAGACCACTCTGAGTCATTCTTCAGAGTGAGCAAGGTCGGCTTTTTCTTCCGTTTTTACAGCTTCGTGTATTACTTTTGATCGGTACAATATAAAAAACACTCTAAGTCAGTTCCCCGTGGTTCATCCTGGTTCTTGTAGTTCTTTGTAGTCCACAGCAGGAACTTCAGGGTTTAGAGGTCACTCACTTCAGTGGGCAGAGCTAATCCTGTCATCTGGACTTTGCTCTGAATTCCTCAGTGATGAAAGGTGTAAGGGCTTGTGTTACTGGTCTGCCTGTCATTTATGGCCATTACACACAGCGTGGTTTTGCAGTATATGGTCTGCATGCTTTAGGCTGGAGAATGTGCTCACAGGTCTCACACTTGAACTGCAGCTATGACACTCAGGCTTAGATTCATGTACAAGGCATATATTACAAAAGAATATGTAATGGAAACCAATGTGCCTGACATTTGACAAGAAAGTGTAGAGGTGTGTATTTCTTTATATAATCCAATTGAACTTTTATGATGACAAAGTGGATTCACCCATATATACATGGGGAAACAGATAACCTGAAATGGACACTCAATGACAAGCCCACAATGTATGCCTCAAATAAAATGGCATAAGGGGGATTCTGTGTAAACAGAAGGGTACACTTCTGCCTGTTTTTCATTTGAAAGATGTAGCTTTATATAAAAAATGTCCAAGGGTTTTTTTCTGACTTAAAACAAGGAGCAATTAATCAGTGATTGGTCATCTGGAATATTTCATTAGAAATAATAATCTCTCCAATATCCTTGTCCTAGGTGCTTGTCTATGGAAAAAGCCATATATTCTGTAAAAAATTGTTGTATTAGATTAGACATCTATAGGTTCCTTTTGTGGGGATTTACAATATGATTCATAATATTCTGAAGTAAATGCAAAAACCCCAAAATAACAGAAGTTGTGATCTTTGTCATATTATAGTCATATAAAACAACCTGAATGTCCAAAAAAAACTTTCTATTAAAGAAAAAGTTTTTCATTTGTTTTTTCTCTTTCTCTCACCAGACCGTGAGGACCAATCCATCCTTTGCACGTAAGTAACCTTTCTGCCTCTTAGATTTTATGAGCTCTCACTTATTAGAACCACATTAAAGGTAAGGCCTCGTTTCCTGTTGCAGTGTGATTTTATGTCAGCGGTAGCTGTGTACAAGCTCTACTGGGTCCCTCGCCCAAGTCAGTTTTATTTAAAGACTGTTTTCAGATAGTGTTTTGTGGAAACTGGGTTGTCATAAAGCTTTACCAAAATCTGTTGGAGTTCTAAGTGCAGTTTGACTTCACATTCCTGAAAACTACACCATCTGTTCATGACACTGGATAAGGTTAGTGTTCCACCAAACCACATTTTAAATGAGGATCTACATGTGCTCCTTTCAGACTCAATGGTAAGGCTTTAAGACTTCTTAAATCTCCAAACCAATTTAAATTTGTAATATGTAAAACATGAGGCTTATTTAGTTTCTTGAGTCAATAGTCATGAATTGATTTTCTTACTGAGTTAGCTCGTGCATTGTAAGTGATCCACAGAAGTGCCACTAAAATACAAAACTAGAGTCTTGTAGTGTCCAGTGATGCACAGTATGTCACTAGACATTGCCTGCAAATAAGTACACAGAGTACAGCCTGAAGAGAAGAGACAGAGATAAAAGTGGTGGACTATATGCACAGTACATGTTATTCTGTTGTTATATATGGTGCATTTACTTCGTTCTACATTGCTGTGCTTCTTTTTTCAGCCACACTACACCACAAGTATGCAACTATTTTAATTGAGCAAAACTCTGTTTTTCACCTAATAGCATATTGTGTGTGGGGGGAGGGGGTAGAATCCTACTGAGAGAGTGTCTGGCTTCATCTGTTATACAGAGAAACAGTACCAAAAAAAAGAAACAGAACTAGAGAAAATTAAAGCAAAGTGAAAAGCAGATAAATATCAGCACAATGTTTAACGAGGTGGAAATAATTGTGGGATCACATCTGTCAGACACTGAACTCAGAGATAGAAGTTCTAGTTTATCTTTGGTTTGATGTAATGCATTAGTTTCTTGCGATGGAAATTTGTTTCAGTTTTGCTTTTTCTCAATGATTCTTACCACTTAGTATTCCATTACTTCTGAAAATCTGCTGTTCAAGCAGTCTTTGTGATTCTGATATTTGAGATATTAATATTGTAAGATATACAATACACAAGATATATACAATGCATTTGCAATAGACTGCACAGCCCTATACACCAGTGACACAAAATATGAATCCAGTAGTGAAAAATGGCAATTACATTGCACCATGCAGATATGCTGTGTCCTAAAAACCTCTCAGGGAGCTGACCACGCAACCCAACTTGTAGAATTTCTCACTTTTGAGTTAAAAATACTGTCACAGCATGTGATGTCTCAGAGGAATAACCTGGGAGCAATAAGCGTCATGACAGAATGAGTGAATTGCTGATTATATAAAACAGAAAATGATCTGAAATGATTAAGAAACCGAGAGCTTGACTAAATTGAGTGCTGTAGCTGTGCCCTGTTTGCAGACCTCGCCCACTGACTTCTGCTGCACTGGGCTCTGTTGTGCCTAATAAGCAGCTAGACTAAAGCCACTGGTATGTTGCTAGATGCACTGTTACTGGCCTCTTTTCAGCCTGAGCCATGGTTTTTGGGGGAGTTCTGGAAGCTGACTGTGGGAGTGGCAGATGGGCCGGCCTATCATTAGATAAGTGCCCCAAAAAGCAGAGCCTGGAAATTCTGGAGATGGGCCCAACAAACCACCAGAAACAAACGGGGCAGGACCAAAAAAACAAGACCAGCACAGTGGTCACTCTCTGCCCAGTTTCATTTCCTTTGTTCATTGTTTTTCATCCAGTCCTTAGCTCCGTATAATCACCAGCTATTTTGTTTTTTTTTAGATTTCTGCTGGATTATGGGTAAATTAGAATACTGTTATGTGGCTATACTACAATTTTTAATATTATAATTGCAATAAAATGAAGTGAAATAAAGCAGAAGCAGTTGGTCTTCACACTTTTTCATTTAAAACAACACTGGCTTGAGATTGGTTTAAGCAGCCTATACCCTTTTTTGCCTTTAAATAATAAAATCAATCAATCAATCAAGTAAAATAGTAAATCAATAAATGTTTTTAACAGAAACATTAATCACACAAACACTGTGATAACAGCAGTAGACCGAGGATGACTTTACCCCCACCACCCCAAACTAGCCCTCCATCATGCATTAAGGCTCGCCACATTAGATCTTCTGACCCCTGACTGTCTTCTGATTTGAATGCCAGGTCTGAAAGGAGGCTCTGTGTCTTTATTTGTACTTTGTGTTTATTTTCAGTGGTGAATCAGGAGCTGGCAAAACCGAAAACACAAAGAAAGTCATCCAGTACCTGGCCTACGTCGCGTCATCGCACAAAGGACGCAAGGACCACAACATTCCTGTGAGAGCAACAAGCATTCTTAAACTGAGTCAAAATCCAGTGGCATCACATTTAAAAATAGCAGTCATGTGTTTTATTGTAACTTTGCAATAGCTCAATAAATCCAGCTAACATAGCATTGAGCCATGTCTAGGCTAATGCTAATATTCATGTTCCTGTGGCTTGTGACTGACACGAGCGCTTCTCATTTTTAACACATTGCATTTGTTTGTCTATAACAAACAGCCAGAATCACCCAAAGCATTCAAGCTGCAGGCAAGTGGATCTCCGGCTTTCTCTAAAGACTGTGTGTTTGTTTGCATGTGCTTCTCTCTAAATCTTCCCTGACTTGATAATAATGTTAGTTCAAACTTCTGGCATGATGGGACATTTGTTGGTGTTGGCCCAGTACTTCCACATTATATAAAGCCCAGCGAATCTGCCATAAACCAGCAGCATCATAAAAGTGACTGTTTTATTAGTTGCTCCAGGTTTAAAGGGAACAGAAATATGTTTTACCAGATGTATCGGTCCAATATTAAAACTGGGTAGAATAATATCCCCTTTAAAAGCATTTACCTGACTATGATAATGTTAATTATTATTGCTTCAGTGACGATCAATAAACCACACTGAACTGAGAAAAAAAAGAAACCTATATGATACAGGGCTCCAGGGCAACTTTTTATTTATTTTTAGAAAAAATTCCAAATGCAGACATTTTTATATAGGAACGTTCACCTTTTTTCAGACTTTTTCAAATTATTGACCCAAATTAAATGTCCTGCAACTGACTTTTGGGTCCCATCCCACAGGTTTACATTAACATAGTCACACTTGTGCTACTAGATAAAAAAAATCCTGATTAGATAATCATTTGGCCAGATGGAAAAGCATTCATGCCTGGATCAACAGTTTAGATTTTACATACAACAACGCTGACTCTCAGCCGTTAAGACCTAGCCAACATCGCTTAATCCAGATGCTAACGTCTGACCGGACAGTTTCCATGTGATGCAGCAGTTTTGTTTGACTTATGTCCATAATGACTTAGCTGTTGTGGTTTTAGGGCTGCACAGTATATCATTATTGCTTAAAACTTCTTCTGCATGTTGGTATTGATAGATATGCAGCCCTATTCAACATGTGTCTATTTCTAGGACCAGAATAAATTAAGATGTTTGCTGTGGATGAAATATTTGCATGTTTTGTGCATGTTTTACAACTGTAGCTGCATGTGTGTAGCTCTAAATCATGTCATTGAATTGTATGACTTTGTTATGGTTATGTATGGCAATATTACATATTTTTAAGAAAATATGCAATGACAATATGACTTGTAATATTAAAATTATAACCTAATGCTGTTATACAGTTGGGATATGTTGTGCAGCTCTACCAAATATCTTGACATCATTAATCAGGCTATTGTCTGGAGCGATATTAAATGCATGATGCTCCAAAACAATAAAACAAATGAATTTATGGTGAAATTGGCCTTGACTGTAGTTTTCTAGTGTTCCTTCCCTAACCTAATGTTCAGTAGCTGTAATCGAGCGGCTGTAACTCAGTGCCTGGGCTTTCCACTGCCAAAACACACTCTCCACACTGACCTCCCTAACGCTGCTTTTCTTCTGCATCGCATTACCGCTGCCTCTGAGCCCGGGCCAGAGGAATGTTGAACCAAGGATCGAGGGAGAGCTCAGATATGGAGGGATTTAAGAGGGGCACAAGGGCTGAGGTAGCAGGGAGCAGCAGACTTTTATTCAGTCAGGACAGAGATGTTTGAGAGAAGGAAACATTTCTGTATATGTTAATAGTGACAGAAGAGAGGCTATTTCGGTCCAGATTGTGTCATGCCTCACGTGGTTTTACCAGACTTAGGGAATGTCCCAACCAACTGCCAATCCAGGTCTGAAGATTTGGGAGGAAGCCATCATTACCATGTCTCTGGTTAAACATGAAATATCATTATGACCAAAGGAATGTGCGTGCCCAAATAGGCTTTCTCTATTTAACCCAAACTAACCGCGTACTACAGGGCACGGGCTTAAACACACTACATTTGTGGTTCGCTCAAACATTTTGGTTTGTCTTGGCTTCTTAAACTTGTCGACCTTCCTTTACAATAGGGCTGCACTGTAATAGGAAAACGTGAGATATTCGATAACTATTTTGAGTATCGCGATAACGACGTGAGCTGCGAAATTTAAATGCTCTTTGACAGAGTAAAAAATGTTGAAATGAATTCAATTTGATTTAGAAATTCTTCATTTTTTTATGTAGACACACCACAGTTTAAATAAAATGCTCTGTTTGGATGATGACTTTGAGGTAAAAATGAATGTCTACAAGTCATTCTTAGCGATACGGTTATTGCGATAATAATATTGCGATATATTGTGCAGACCTACTTTACAAGTATTAATTATTCAGCTCTTAATTTGAGTAAAGCCAAAAAACCTTAATAAACTCATGTGCAAGAGACATTTTAGCTCAGGGTTTCAGCATATGTAGGTGGATCTATTTTCTTCTGGAATGAAAAACAGTTGATTCCGGGGCAGTAGAATTGACAGCGACTTGGCTCTTCCGTGTCTGTTCTTTTCCACAGGGTGAGTTGGAACGCCAGCTTCTGCAGGCCAACCCCATCCTGGAGTCTTTCGGCAATGCCAAGACAGTGAAAAATGACAACTCATCTCGCTTTGTGAGTTCACTCTTCTGTTTTCTCTATTTAGTTCAGACGTACGTCCAGAAGATATCCAAGAATGAGACTAAATGAAGACTCCTGATCTTATAAATGTTATATCATGTTATGTCTTTCATTCATAGACAAATTGGCTTGCACCCATAAAGTTTTAAATTTTTACTTAAATGACGGTGTAAGTTATTAAGCATTAAAGCTCTTAGTTTGTAGCTTAGTATCTGTTTAAAAACCTGATTAACATTCATTGCAACAGTTACTCTCAAACATCATTTTAACAGTTTCTAGGTCTTGGTTTAACTTGCGACCAAACTTGAGAAAAATTATTGTTGAAATATTTTCCACTTTTAGTCAATATTTTCCACTTTTAGTCAAGGTTATCATGTGTGGGCTTGCCATTTGGGGTAATCAAGATCAAAATTCCTCATATTCTAGACCTGTCTATCAAAAATACACAGTCTGTGGTTTCCCTAAACACTTTGAAAGTTTAAATAAAATAAATTCCTCCAAATGTTTAGGTGGTGACTGTTTGAATTATCTCCTGTTTTAAGGTAAACCACTGGGTTGGCTGTGTTTGTTTTGTTACAGTGTAGTGATAAGTCTCTGGCTCTAATTAAATGATAGCTTTATGCGTACACATTTTTGTGGCGCTAAAATCACCAACAGTGTGGTTTGGTCCGACCGCCATCATGAATCAGAGGCTGTCTCAGTTGAGAGGCAGTGACGACGAGCGCACTGATGGACACACATACTTCTGCACACATGGGGCATCAGGAAACCACAGACATGCCTGGGATTCCTTCTGACCTGTTAACCTGCCTTTTCCTAATATAGGCATTTTATCCAGAACTAAAACTGAATATGTAAAAAGAAACAATGGCATGAAAAGGTAAAACTTGATGACTGGCATCGACATTAATACTGTAATAACATGTTTATGCTGTGTTTTCTGCAGGGGAAGTTTATCAGAATTAACTTCGATGTCGCAGGATACATCGTTGGAGCCAATATTGAAACTTGTATCCTAATCGTTTTGAAAGAACACAATATATAGCAGAGATCTGAGTGCATCTGTTGGATCTAGAAATCTAATTTTGGTCATAAATCTACCAAAAAAAATGCTATGCCCTGGTGAAGTTATACGTCGTGATTGTTTACATCCTACTAATATTTCATTGGCAAAAATACAACTGATATTAAAACAAACCTAGTTCCTCAATAAATATTCAAGTACATTTGAAATATCATGGGTTTCTGTTCACAAATACAACAATCTGCCTGTTGTATTTGCATATGGGAAATGATTCATAATAATTGTATTTCAGATGACCACTTTAGCCCTTAATCTTTGCTCTCAGACCTTTTGGAGAAATCCAGGGCAATACGACAGGCCAAAGATGAGAGGACTTTCCACATTTTCTACCGGCTTTTGGCAGGAGCTGGGGAACATCTTCGAAGTGAGTAGTTGTGCAAATATGAAGTCAAATTTAGAAAAAGAGCAAAAAACTTTACATACAGTAACTTGCAACAGAAAGGAAAATGACTATTAGACTTTTAAATTATCAGTAACGTGCATGGAAATAATGTTAAAGGTGCATTGTGTAATTGAATAGGTTTAAACTATCACCTCATCTCCGTCACATTCTCTTAGCTTGTTAGTACATTGTTACTTGGTGAGGTATGAGACAGCTACAAACAAACACTTGGACACTTGGACATTTTTCAGTTGGATCGTAATGGAAACATCGTTTGTTTACTGTGTAAAAAATGTGTGTGAATGTGAAATATTCATTGTCTTTGCTGTTCTCAGCTGACCTGCTTCTCGAAGGCTTTAATAACTACCGCTTCCTGTCCAACGGTAACCTCCCCATCCCGGGCCAGCAGGACAAGGAGAACTTCCAGGAGACAATGGAGGCCATGCACATCATGGGCTTCACCCACGATGAGATAGTCTGTGAGTAATTCTTCCAGATGAGCCCTCCGAATCGTAATTCCTGCTCTTAATTATCTGGCATTACATACATTACCTCTCCTCCTGGGATCCATTAAATTTTATCTTATCCATCCCAGGCATGTTAAAGGTGGTCTCTGCCGTGCTGCAGTTTGGGAACATCATGTTTAAGAAGGAGAGGAACACTGATCAGGCCTCCATGCCAGAAAACACAGGTAAATGACAGACATGCATATTAAGGGTTTTAAGGTATTCTGTGGTTTCACAATGACGGTAGAAAAATCACAAAAACTTGCATCATGCCATTTTTAGATATGGGCTGAGAAGCCAAGACTGCTATAAAAATATTTAATTGCATAACAGTAAATGACTGTAATCATTTAATCCATGTCAGTCAGTCACAGCAGCTTTTGGGAAAACAAAAAAGGGACAAGAACAACAGAACAGGCCTGACTCTGAGGACATTAAGGTTTCCTGTTTGTCTGTGGGCCATGTCAGGTTCACATTGGAAGTGGACCGAGACCAGCCTTTTCAAGGGGCCTTGGTGAATGTTTATTGCGCATTAAGGTTTGCATAGCAGCATTCAAATTCATTCAACTGACACACACTAACAGAGAAACCGCACCAGATTTCATTTAAGCTGAATCAAACATAGCAGGAAAAAACGGGAAGCACATGGCTAATCAGCATAAATCAATACAGCAAACACTTCAAGTTACACACATTGTGCTATACAAAAAGCTAAAGAGTCTGATGTGTTTATCTCCTGAGACATTGTTTATGACATATACCAGTGGAAATGCAGTGCTTTGTTAAAGTTTGACTGTTTGATATCCACTCTGGATCTGGACTGGGGCTCTTCATGTCTTGTCTGCCAATACAATACTGGATAGAAAGAGTCACATGACACGATAACCACCAATGGAAAAGTTATTTAAAGCACCGCCTCAAGGAACAGCCTTAAATGATGTGGAAAAATTCTATTTGTGTTTTACCATTATAAAAAGCATAAATGTTGCTTCTGTCACAAATGTGTCACATCCTGGGATGATTCCAAGTACAACAATATATTCTGTTATTAATGGCATTTAGCTGGCCCTTTAAACTATTTTTCAGTGTGTAACCACAGGAGGTATTT
This sequence comes from Rhyacichthys aspro, assembly GCA_036850595.1. Classification (NCBI taxonomy): domain Eukaryota; kingdom Metazoa; phylum Chordata; class Actinopteri; order Gobiiformes; family Rhyacichthyidae; genus Rhyacichthys; species Rhyacichthys aspro. The sequence goes on from CM072155.1 coordinate 3,399,467, forward strand.
CTCCCCAAGGTAATCATACCGTCTGATGCCAAATACAGACACACAGCTTTATTGGAAATCTGATCTGTTTGGACAGGGTTTTATTTTGAGATGCCAATGTTTGCCTCTGATCAGTCTACAACTTATTAAAATGTCAGTCCTATCAGTAGCTCCTGCTCTGGAATACATTAGAGGTGCAGAACACACATACCATGCAGTTATATGACATGAAATGAAAATATGTGTTAGATCTTGAGGATGCTGTTTTTGGCACGTGTAGTTCTAACAAATATACCTGCAACTTTACTTAGGGCTATTCTATCAGAAAAAAAAACAATAAAGCCTCAAAAGACTATGTATGAAATATGTTCATTGAGTATTTTATATTGACATTGAATGTATATTGACAGATTACTTTTTCTCTGTGCTTTCAGCGGCACAAAAGCTCTGCCACTTGCTTGGAATGAACGTGATGGAGTTCACCAGGGCTATCCTCACCCCAAGAATCAAAGTGGGACGAGACTACGTTCAGAAAGCACAGACCAAAGAACAGGTGAGAAGTCATTCAATTTAAAAAAAAATTTATAGCCAGTGTAAATGTATCACAGCATTAAAAGAACTGCAGTGTTTTCATATATCTGCACTGGCCTTTATTAACTGATTGTTTATGATCTATATAATTAGATTATAGCTATATGTATGTTAGAGTTAATAATGCAAGCACAAAATGTGGGATGTGAACATGTCAGCAGTCCCTTTTGGAAAGTACAAGTTGAACTGGTAGACAAATATGGTTTAAAACTAAAGTCCACTTTTGAGTCCACAGTGTAATTTTAGCCTCTGATTAGACAGTTGTGACATGTAGTGTGCAGTGTGATGTTGACATAAAATACTATAATGCTGTTGACGACTAATATTGTAGTGACAATCATGTATATTGTGCAGCACTAATTATATTTCAAGGTCAAGGTCATTTTAAGTGATTTCAAATGCAAGTAGAGTTCAAAATTGCATGCGTCTTGGGTTTTAGAGTAGCTTAAGATTGTCAAATATTACATGTTGTCTCCTGTTTCACATGTTTAAGATATGTACCCACTGTCATGCTGATCAGGATAATGAGAGGGAATCATCATTTTTGCACATTGTAATTGCGACTATGTTGACTATTGAAATTGGGTATAGTTTTAATGGTTGTTGTGTGCATCCCAGTTTACAAAAATTGATGAAATCCAACGTTTCATTTCTTAGAGTGGAGTAATGTTCTGGTTTTGTGTTCCCCCTCAGGCTGACTTTGCTGTTGAAGCCCTGGCTAAAGCTACATACGAGCGCCTGTTCCGCTGGCTCGTCCACCGCATTAACAAGGCTCTAGACCGGACCAAGCGTCAGGGAGCATCTTTCATTGGAATCCTGGACATCGCCGGCTTTGAAATCTTTGAGGTACTTCCAAAACGAAAAACTAAATCCCACCAGAGAAGACTCCACTGTTCATTAATTACGCCTTTGATTTTGAACAACTCAGTAATCCAGCATATCAGTACAGAAGTTTAGGTATGTTATTTTTTTACCATTACTGACAAAATATTCTCTTTCAGCTGAACTCCTTTGAGCAGATGTGCATCAACTACACCAATGAGAAGCTGCAGCAGCTCTTCAACCACACCATGTTCGTCCTGGAGCAGGAGGAGTACCAGAGAGAGGGCATCGAGTGGAGCTTTATCGACTTCGGCCTGGATCTGCAGCCCTGCATTGACCTGATCGAGAGGCCGGTTAGTGATCCGTGTCTTTGTTTGTATGCAGCACTTTAAGTATATTTAACATTATACATCTATTAACGTGTTCTCAGACAAACCCCCCTGGTATTCTGGCTCTACTGGACGAGGAGTGCTGGTTCCCCAAGGCCACAGACAAGACGTTCGTGGACAAAGTGCTGCAGGAGCAGGGCACACACACCAAGTTCCAGAAGCCACGTCAGCTCAAGGACAAAGCCGACTTCTGCATCATTCACTACGCAGGCAGGGTATGTATTAGAGGCCCAGTAAACTTTGATGTCTCTTAAAGTGTCCTTAGCAAATCATTTAATGTTTTTTCATGTCCTTTTTGGAGCCACAGACTTGCCTGGCTTCTCTAAAGGCATAGTTAATCAGGTCATTGGCTGAAAACAATAGCGCAGTTGTCGTCGTGCTGCCGGAGCAAAGCCACATCTGCTTCTCATTGGTGTAAGACTTAAGTCTGTGGAGCCCGGTGGTTACATAACAGAGGGTTTTCAACTTTCACCTTTGTGTAGTGGCCATCTGCACAGAGAAATTGATCTGAACAACATTCCTCATAGTAGGCTTGTCAGTCAAGTGTTTGTCCGGAGAGTTGTGTTGAACTGGCTTTACCGGACTGTTTTTCTTGTCTTTCACTTTTTACCTACGCTGCAAAATCATTAATCATTTAAGCTACCATGACACGCAGATAAAAACCTCAATTTCATCCAGATATAAGGTATCCAGCATTAAATTTGAACTTGATTAAGTAAATGGTGCATGGCAGCATGATAGTGAAAAGGAAAATGAGTGCAAACACAGTGAGTTTGCTTTTCCAGGAGTCTGATGAAACCCATCTGGAGCTCTTACATTCCTTCTCTCAGGTTGCGGACCGTGTCAGTTACTTGCTATGTTCCTGTCTAATCCAAACTGCTTCTATACAAGTCATCATCGTGTTACCGAGACAGATCCCATCAACACGCTCTGGGCCTGAGAGCTGATGGGGTCTCAGGTGGGCTGTGCTGTCACTCAAACAGGACGTGCAAATAATATGAAGTGTTCTTTTAGCTCAGAGGAGACTGCTGGTGGCAGCTGACTCTGTTTTAATATTGTGTTTGAGCAGTGCTTTTCCTGGACTGTCTCCTCTCACTGGACAGCTCCACACTGAAATCACAGCACATCTGGAACAGAAAGTGAATGCTAAGGCCAAATGTTGTATGGAAACATCATTAGAGCCAGAAGAGGCTGAAGAGTCACTGAAGATAGACTACAGACTGTTGCAGACAGATGAGGCAGCATTTATCACAAGCTGCAAACAACAGAGAGCTACAGCAATAAAGTGATAAAGTAGCATATCAAACGGAGAGTATGCATTTTTTTATACTTTAATAGGAATCTATGAAAAAAACAAACCGAAAGACGTCATCTTGGCTGTATTACAAAAGGATTTTATTAGATGAGAATGATCGGCATGTACCAGGTCTTAAGCCAATCACATTTCTCCTGAAAAGGCGGTGAGCGTCCCATTAGTCAATCCGCTGTCAACAAGGAAGTAACAGCTACCGATAAACAGAAATAGTGTTTTCTGATGCTAAAAATGTTATCATACAGAATGACACAGCGCCAAGAATAAAATCATAAATAAAGAAAATGGAAGCAAAGTGAAACTTGAATAAGCAAAGCATTCACGCCATGTTTAACAAAGAGGAGATGATTACAGGATCAGTGACAGTGAGCTCAGCAGTTTTATCTTTTTTAATAACAAAAGCAAGTCCCCAGGGTCCTGTTGGGGGTCAGAGGTGGGGTTAAGACCGGAACAGAGAAAAAGAAAATCAGCGAGTGGTGCTTTAATGCTTGTAACCAATAAATGTGCAAAAATGAGAGTGTCTCCACTTTTGTTTTATATAGGTTGACTATAAAGCAGACGAATGGCTGATGAAGAACATGGATCCCCTGAACGACAACGTGGCGACGCTCTTGCACCAGTCGACTGATAAGTTTGTGGCGGAGCTGTGGAAAGATGGTGAGACATCATTTGTATTTTTTTCAGATTTGTCTCGGCTTAGACTCTTTGTCTAAAAGAATGCATTTATAGGAATGTCCTTATCTAAAAACTATTATAGATTGTGCCAAAATTTTTTTTTCAATTTTAGCAAAGAGGGGATTCGTTCTATTTTTCTCACACTTTCTCCGTCTATGTTTGTCCAGCTGTGCTATTAATCATGTCTCTAATGTGCAGTGAGTTAAATGAGGTCAGCCATTGCTCTTCACGCCTAATAAATCATTGAACATAGTAAAAATTCTTCCCTGTGGAGATGTAAGCCAATACTATACTATTCAATACTAATAATCTAAATGTGCCTATCACCTGCTATAAATACTATCAGGGCCCACCCAAGCTGAATGGACTGGATTATAATGTACGAATGTCCACTGTCCTCTATCTTCTTTTTAACATTTACTAAATCAGAACTTGTGTATGTGATGTACGTGTTTACAGACTTTCTTTCTCCTCTCACTGTCCTCTCTTCTTTCTCTGTCCGTGCCTCTGTCTCTGCCGCTGTAGACATTCAGACGTTTCAGAGAGCGTCTTTCTATGACAATGTCTCTGGGCTCCACGAAGCTCCAGGTGAACCATAATGTAACTTGATGTAGCAACAGCTTCTGTGCTCTCGCAACACTTCAATTGCTCCCACCTTGGCTTTGCATGGCTCTACTTCTCAGATACTCTAAACTAAACTAAAGTCTGTTGCCTTAAAGAGATCAATATAATGTTTTTATGACAGCTGAGTGATAAGGCTTATTCAGGTTTGAGTGATTTTATTTGAATTTGAAAGGAGTCAGTATTGTTTTGGATTTGAGTATCTGATTACACTTGAGTATTTTATTTATTTAACCTTTTTAAAAAAAACAATTAATATCATTGATACTTTCTTATTTTTAATACAGAATTGTTTTATACGGGGTTATAATAAGAACAGTGCAATACAGTTTAATTACGTACCAAAGACAGTTTATCAATTTTATTCATTCATATTTTTGAATACATTTTTTGGGTTTGATTTACTAAAGCATTGCGTCTGCTAAAACACACGTGGATAGTGTGCGCACAAAATAGAAAGTGATTGAAGCACAAAGCTGATATAGATGTAAAATGATTTGTTTGTTGCCAGAGCATTATTTAGTAGCCACTGTCTGATTTATTAAGGCCACAGGAGATAAAATAGCATTTTGGTTTAGCACCTTGGAGAGTGTTAAGTCTTTATGAAGGAAACAACTCTCATTTCTGACATTTGGCTGCCTGCCTGTGCGTAATTTTTAAAATGGCACTGGTAATTTTCCACTCACTATTGGAGATCTTAGTAAATCAGGCTATATGAGTAAATCTGAAATGTAGAAAGATTACTGCCGAATTTGCTTTAGCGCAAATCTGAATACATTTTCAAATTTTACAACAAACAATTAAATGAATCTGGTAAATAATAATAGTTGGAAAAAAAAATTTGTAATATAGCCCTGATTTAATTATTAAATTATTGAACAGTAGTAATGATAATACAGTTTAATATTTTGTTAGATAGGTACTTTATTCATTCTGAGGGGAAATTTGTCTTAAACGTCAATAAGACTGCTTCCTCACTTTCAAAGCAATGGGAGTGTGTGCATTAAGTATAAACCGAATGAGTTATGGTCACCTTTCAATGCAGCAACCATTACCTGGCTCTGTGTATTTTTTTATACGTTCATCTATTTTTTAAGGAAATAGGTAACATTATGTAAGTATCGTACATAAAATGACAAATGTAAATTACTGTACGCGTGCCTGAGTTACACTGTGAGTTTTCTGTCCAGTCGACAGAATCGTGGGTCTGGACCAGGTCGCGGGGATGAACGAGACAGCGTTCGGAGCCGCTTACAAAACCAAGAAGGGCATGTTCCGCACAGTGGGCCAACTGTACAAGGAGCAGCTGTCCAAACTCATGGCCACTCTGAGGAACACAAACCCCAACTTCGTCCGCTGCATCATTCCCAACCATGAGAAGAGGGTAAGGCACTCAGTTTGCCTCTGAGCTATTTCTGTTTCTATTAAAGATGAGAGAAGAAGTGATTTATTTTTGATCACGCAAGGGTTGAATGGCTCTAGTGTTTAGTCAGTAACATGGCTATTTAGTTCCTGTGCTTTACAACAAACAGACTGCAGATTTCTGGTATCTAGTTTCTTTTGTCTAGTCTGAAGTACAAAATAGCAAATAACTTCAATAACTTCAATAAATAATAACTGCTCATTCACAGGGTTTCAAACATGGGGACCATTCAAAAAGGTTAATACATGAAAGTATTGGTCCAAACCAGAAATTTAAACATTTGCAAGACTAGACAGTAGACAGTAAGTAACAGTAGGAAGAGGTAAAAATAACAATAGATTTTTTTAAGATAACAAAATATCAAAATATTGGCAAGAATTATGTTGGGAAGTAAATATAAAGTGTTTGATTGGTGAGGCCATGAGTGGAAAATACTTCAGTACCTCAGCAGGGGCTAACTCCTGGAAGGATTTGGTGAAAAGATTGTAAAATACACTTATATGAAGTTTTGGTTAAGAAATATTTCAATTTAATTCAGTTTTATTTATGTAACCCAATATCACAATAGCAGTTTCCTGAAAGGGCTTTACATAAATGGATACATGTTGGAGGCTATCCAACAGGATAAAAAAAATAACCAGAAAAAAAAAAGATAAACCACAGAATGAACCTCAGAAGGAGGATCCACTCCCAGGACAGACAAGCTGTGCAATAGATGTGTCCAGGACAGTTAAATATTGTACACTCAGAAATAGCCCATCATGTGTATAAATGAATGAAAATGAATATAGTCTGTGTCTAATATCAGTCCAGTCTCCAGTCAGTCCAAGATTAAGAAAGATGTGTGGAAATACTGACAAACGACTGTTGATTGACTGCTGACATTTCATTTAATCAGACAACTTATGTTAACCAAATTATAATTGCATCTCGGTAATCAAAACTGAACACAAGATTTGGAGAAGTCGTGTAAAAGTCTTGTAAAGTTTCTCGTTTCCGTTTCAATATTCCATCATTTAGGCGGGAAAACTGGACCCCCATCTCGTTCTGGACCAGCTGAGGTGTAATGGCGTGTTAGAGGGGATACGTATCTGCAGACAGGGCTTCCCCAACCGCATCGTCTTCCAGGAGTTCAGACAGAGGTAACGTACCGGCTCACTGCACTGCTGCCCAGGAGAGATTTACAAAAACTGGAAATAATACAACTGTACTTATGTGCATCTTCTGTCGTGCTCCAGGTACGAGATCCTCACTCCCAACGCCATTCCCAAGGGCTTCATGGATGGAAAGCAGGCCTGTGAGAGGATGGTAAGCACTTTTATTAGTCTGTGACGAACCGCAGTCCAATTTTCAAACACGTTTCCCTTCTGTAGATCCAAGCCCTGGAGCTCGATGGCAACCTGTTCCGCATCGGCCAAAGTAAGATCTTTTTCCGAGCCGGAGTTCTGGCTCATCTGGAGGAGGAGCGGGACCTGAAGATCACTGACATCATCATCTATTTCCAGGCCGTGTGCCGAGGATATTTGGCACGCAAGTAAATGAGCTGTTGATGTTAGAAAATGAGAATTGTTTGTCAGAAAAGTTGTGAATTTTCTCACGTCTTGGGTGTGTTACATCAGGGCCTTTGCAAAGAAGCAGCAGCAACTCAGTGCCCTTAAGGTTCTGCAGAGAAACTGTGCGGCTTATTTGAAGCTACGTCATTGGCAGTGGTGGAGACTCTTCACTAAGGTATATGCAAATATGTATGAGTCACAAATGTGTCAGTGTGAAGTGTGAAATGGTAGTGAAATAAACAGCATGTGGCTTCAATCCTCCTCCTCCCATACTCATTGTTAAAGTGTCCCAGGGGTAAAACACTGAACCCCACTGGTGTCCATGATGCCTCCATTGTCTGTTATGCTAGAGTGTAAATAAGTGTGTGCTTTTGTGTAGCAGAGGAGACTTGATCTAAAGCGTTTTGTTGGTAGAAAGGCAAACCTACACCAATAACTTCTGTTAGATTTGAAGATAAATATATATCAGGAAAGTCCAGTTTACACAGGTCTTTTGTTGAATGCAAAAAGCTTGTTACTTACAACTGACTTTGACAACATACATTTTACAATCAGGATTATATTTTAATTAAACAACTGGACAGACATGTTAGTCCCACAAATAAAACATTTGAAAATGTGTTATTGTATTATGCCATTGAGACAATCATACACTGTCTTTGGCGGTAAAACTGAATGTTAATGATAGCATCTCTGTTGTTTTCCCTGCAGGTGAAGCCTCTGCTGCAGGTGACCAGGCAGGAGGAGGAGATGCAGGCCAAAGACGAGGAGCTGGTCAAAGTCAAGGAGAAGCAGACTAAAGTGGAGGGAGAGCTAATGGAGATGGGGAGAAAGCACCAGCAGGTCAGTTTATTCACGGTTGTCTAATGTCACTCGTCCCGCAGACGGTATATTAACATGCGGTAGTGTGTTCGCAGCTTATGGAAGAGAAAAACATCTTGGCCGAGCAGCTGCAGGCGGAGACCGAGCTGTTTGCGGAGGCTGAGGAGATGAGGGCACGACTGGCCTCCAAGAAACAAGAGCTGGAGGAGATCCTGCACGACCTGGAGTCCAGACTGGAGGAAGAGGAGGAGAGGACTCAGGGCCTGCAGAACGAGAAGAAGAAGATGCAGTCACACATCCAGGTCTGTAAAGGACCAGGGAAGAAAATGAGGGAAATACAGTACACAAATAATAGGCATACACAGCACATGCACAGTACACAGTTTACCTACCAAGTCCGATTTTTATAAATAAAAGCAAACAGAATTTAACCATGGCCAAGCTCACCACCAATTACAACTCATAAATAGTTAGTCAACACCAATGTTCCACAACTCTTTTTTGGCGCTCATAACTTGACCTGAACATAAGCATCAATGACGGATTTGGTTTTTATTAGCTCCAACTCAGACTTGGACTTTGTATTCTCCGACATAAGCCCTTGCGGTTCCACTCAGACTTGTAAAATAATGACTCAGACTTAGGGTGTGTTCACGCTTGTAGACCGCTTCATTTAGTTTGCACCAAAACAGAAAACGACCCATTTAGTTCAGTCCATCAGCAAGAAGCCATTGTCCAGTGAGCTGGCATTTTAAACTGTACCAAACAACCAAAACTATGCATTTCTTAAGAAACGCACTAGATGGTGCTGTCAGCCCAAATGCTAAAAAGAGACTTTGACTTTTGCACAGTAACTTGGATAATACTTGCTCCTGCTAGTCATGCTCATGCCTAGATCACTCATTTGACCACGAAAGTAACAAGAGAGCTACACCGCCCAGGCCTCCTTATAGTGCCCCAGTCCCATACAGTGTCAATACACAAGGGGTAAAGTAAACATTAACCACTCTTTGCAAAAGATTAGCATTTCCACTTAGGATATAATGACAAGAGTATGTAAAAAGATGAATAAATTACAAATTTTATGTAATATCATGTTAGCAAAAGGGACGGATAGTGCAGACACTGTCTAGGATGTAGTATGAATAAGTAGACCTAATAATAAACTATATTAAGCTTATTTATCATAATTGAATCCAACAGTCTATTCTTATTTGTAACTACTTTTGATGACTCAACTTGGACACAGACTTGCACTTCAAGTAATTAACGCTCACTTTAACTCAGACTGAACACTGAGGACCCAAAAGTAAAAATGACTTCAACACCATAATAGGAGCTTATTCTTAGACCTCTTTGAGTAAAAATCCTCTAAAATGACACTGAAAGAGCACAAGTTTTGAGTATTTTATATTTTTGCCCAAAGAGTAAAAAACCTGTGATATTTAAACCTGCAGGACTTGGAGGAGCAGTTGGATGAGGAGGAGGGGGCCCGACAGAAGCTGCAGTTGGAGAAAGTGACAGCTGAGGCCAAAATGAAGAAGTATGAAGAGGACATTTTGTTGCTAGAAGACCAGAACTCCAAATTTGTGAAGGTGAAGATTAGTAGAAAATATCCTTGTCAATGTGAGATTTGGGCGGTTTGTCATGCCATGTGCTAAACAGCTTTTGTCTTCTACATCTTTAGGAGAAGAAGCTGCTTGAGGATCGCATCAATGAAGTGACGTCCATGTTGACGGAGGAGGAAGAGAAGGCCAAGAACCTGGGAAAGACGAGGAATAAGCAAGAGATGATGATCACGGAGCTTGAAGGTAAAGCCAAATCCACAAAAAGTCAAATAAAATCCATAGAATAGAGTCTCTATTCTCTGTTTTCTTGTTCAATCCAGAGAGGCTGAAGAAGGAGGAGAAGACTCGTCAGGAGCTGGAGAAAGCCAAGAGGAAACTGGACGGAGAGACGACGGACTTCCAGGACCAAATCGGAGAGCTGCAGGGCCAGATCGAGGAGCTGAAGGTTCAGATGGGGAAGAAGGAAGAGGAGCAGCAGATGATGCAAACGAGGTACGTGCCACGGGGATGACATCAAAGGGAAAGTATTAGTCTGACTGTGCATAAGCTAAATGTGTTTTAGCGTCACACTGTGTCTATGAAGTGAGTCAGGATGAGGTAAGTGATGCATAACTGAACCAAACCGTCACCAAACAAGCTCACAACTGGCACTGATGACACATTCTTTTGTACTGAGTGAAAAGCAGGGATATAATTTATATAAAAAAGTTTGGTGTCTTTGTCTAATTAAAAATATTTACATTTATAACATTGGCATAGGTTTGGTATGTGTTCATGTATTTTTAGTTCAGCTCAGCTTCAGGTGTATAAAGCGAAAATGTCCATTGGTCACTCTTTGTTGCACTAGAAAAAGGATGTACAGCAGATTAAAAGGTGAAAAGTTTGTGTCTGTTCCACAAAAACATCTCGGAACGTTTTCTCTCTAAAACTGCACTAAAGAATATAATCTAGACCTGTTGTAAAGGGTCATGAGACTTGGTTGTGATTTGGTGGTATGTAAATAAATTCAATTGATTATTAATAGGCATGAAAGTGTGCAAAAGGCTGGAGAATGTGTATTTATAGATGTTTACCAGTCTATGGAGGGGAGCCCAACCCTCAGCTATAATCACACAACAGTAAGAGTCGAGTGAAGTCAGCAGGAAGCTATTACTGAATGTTGTGCAGGGTATGGCTACACTCAGTAATGGACCCTTATGTCATTTATTGTAAGGTCCATGAGTAGTCTGACAGAAGTAGCTAAGGGCTTAGCAGACAGATATGTGTAAAACAATTTGTTCATATTTTAAATTCAAAAATAGTCCAGGAAATCACACAAATAAAAAACAGCATGGAAATGTTATTTTGGTATAATTTTGACCAATATTTAGTTTTAAACCAGGGTGAGAAGAAGTCCTCTATTCTATATAAGTTTTTTTAAGCCTAAGCACATATACTACGACATGAAGTATTACATTGTGGCATTATAAATACAATTTTCACCTGACAGACCCTGGAGATTCCCTGTAATGTTTCTTAATTGTTTTTTAACACTTTTGATTTAACAATATCAATAAAATATTTAAAAAAATAAATGTTATTAAATTTCTGGTTATGGTCATCTCAGCTATTTCTATCACTGGCTATTTCTATATCTGCATGCATGTGTCATTTTGAATTGCTCTGGCCGTGGGTTTTTAACTGTATCTTTTCTGCCACCCAGTGGAGACTGTGTGAAGTGTCTATACAATTATACAAGGTTTAAAACAGTTTCTCATTAGTTTGTTAATGTCTAGTAATCATGCTTTAAATGATCAATAGGCTCTTATGACACTTATGAAAAAAAAGGCAGTGGAAACCTGTTGCGCTGCAAAACACTGAACCTGAACTTGTGATATGCTAACCATTTTGCTGTTGTTAATTTTACATAGTTCAAAATCTTGTAGTATAACAGTACAACACGGTGCTAATGTACCATGTGGCGTTTGTTTTTTCCAGGGGGGAGGAGGAGGTGAGTCAGAAGAACAACGCCCTGAAGCAGGTGAGGGAGCTGCAGGCCCAGCTGTCCGAGCTGCAGGAGGACCTGGACTCGGAGAAACAGGCCCGCAACAAGGCCGAGAAACTCAAACGGGACCTGAGCGAGGAGCTGGAGGCTCTGAAGACCGAACTGGAGGACACTCTGGATACAACCGCAGCCCAACAGGAGCTCAGGTAGACAACGCAGCATTTCATCTCAGACTAAGACATTAGGGGGAGACGGGGGTGAACACAATACAACACAAACTACATTTCTTTAAATTTTATAGACTCATATCTTGTCTGAAAAGATCTGATGAATGTTTTGTTAATCCTAAACCCTTAAAACTATTGTAAATCCTTGTTCCAGGACTAAACGTGAACAGGAGGTTGCAGAGCTGAAGAAGGCCATCGAGGAGGAAACTAAAAACCATGAGGCTCAGATCCAGGAGATGAGACAGAGACATGGCGCTGCTTTGGAAGAGCTGTCTGAACAACTGGAACAGGCCAAGAGGGTACCATAACCAGGCTTTTACATTGTCATTTATAGTCTTAGTACTGTATCATCTGTTAACTTTAATGTTTGATCCTGTGCAGTTCAAGGCCAACCTGGAAAAGACCAAGCAGAGCCAGGAGAACGCTAACAAAGAGCTGGCCACTGAGGTCAAAGGTCTGCAGCAGGCCAAGACTGAGTCGGAACACAAGAGGAAGAAACTGGAAGCACAGCTGCAGGAGTTTGTGGCCCGGGTCACTGAGGGGGAGCGGGCCAAAGGAGAGCTGGCAGAGAGGACACACAAACTACAAGTGAGACAAGCAGAAACTTAGGTTTAATAGAACATTAATGTGAGACGATGAGACTTATTTTATTTATGTGTTAGTGCTGGCCATGTTATGTATTTATAACGTGGACACGCAAGGAGGGAATTGCTGTAAACACATGTGTGCAGATCTCTGGCTTGTAAAAAAAAAAAAAAGTAAGCATGGATCAGGCTGCAAAGTTTTCAAATGTAACAAGACACTGTTCAAATACTGTTTGTATGATTTTTCTAATATGAGACAAGACCAAAAATTACAATTACAAAGCAGCTTCTCTGACAAACAACAAAATATTCCATCAAACTGAATGAGTCATTTAAATAGTACTATTTACAGGAGTCACAGTGTCTGTTTCAGCCAGTTCTTTTCAAATCACTTGTGGATGTGGCCAAATGAATAGAACAGTAACACAAATTAAACCAGTGCATAAGAAAATACTTTTTTGTAAGGAATTCTATCTGTATTTTAAAAGGGCAGAAAACCTTGGGGCAACCAGTCAGCTAGATTTATGAGGTTATAGTTGACGAAAATACAGTTGATGAAATAGTTGCAGTTGCGAGTTACTTTTTGCAGAGTAGTTACAGCCAGATGTACTATTTGTGTAGCCACCACAGTTATCAGTTATAGTTGTGTGTCACCATGCAGAGTCAAGTGCATGGAGCGACAGGATTTTCTGTTTATTCTCTGTCCCTAGTTTAATTATAAGTTGTAATGGCTGTAACTGTCTCAGCTATAGATAGAGAAAACATTAGAGAGGATGTTGTACAATGGATTTGATATACTTTTTACACTGAGCAGTCTTTAATTGTTATAGTATTGCGTGTTCTACATCTGTTGAACCTGATCGGACAAGCTACTAAGACAACTCGTCTTTTCAGACCGAGTTGGACAATGTGTCCACGCTGCTGGAGGACGCAGAGAGGAAGGGGATTAAGATGGCCAAAGATGTGGCTGGACTGGAAAGCCAGCTTCAAGACACACAGGTGAAGTACTGTACATAAGCATCTACTTTCACATTATATGATATTTGAAAAAAAAGTAACTGGATGAATGGACATTTGTTCTGCAGGAGCTGCTTCAGGAGGAGACCCGGCAGAAGCTGAACCTGAGCAGCCGTATCCGTCAGCTGGAGGAGGAGAAGAACTCTCTGCAGGAACAACAGGAGGAGGACGAAGAGGCTCGCAAGAACCTGGAGAAGCAGATGATCACTCTGCAGGCTCAGGTAACATTGGAATTAAACTCTAAAGTCTCTCTAATCAGATTTTGGCCAAAGGAATAGACCAGTGACACCAGTGGAAAATTCAGTTTAAGAGGAACCTTAAGAGATGGCATTCATTTATTATTTTCACATAGGACCTAAATATGTGAAGATATTTGCATTGTTAACTTTGTACTGCACAACCATTTAACACGACAGTAAAAGTCTGACAAAAAAAATTATCCCCCGGCATATTACTCCCATTGACCCGTTACCATAATACCATCAGACCAGGATATTTCTCTATAAGGTTATCATACTGAATCTAATACCAAACAATGCCTATTATTGTACTATTGTGCCTATTATGTTACCTTTGGTCAAATCAAATCAACACAATCATAATGACAAATGACACATGTTGAGATTTCTCTGAAAGTCTGAACTTTAAGTCCATTAAGAACATAACAAACCACATTTTTGGATAACCTATCTATGTAACTTGCCCGTTCAAAACTATACACTTATATTATATAATGCAATATATGATTATGTAATATAAGATGATATGAATTTTACTTCTTTTTGGGGGGATTTGCTTGTTATGAAAATTTATTGCAGAGTTAACTTGGAAAATCAAAAGTACAGTGAATAATTAGCTAGCTTGTTTTTACAAAGTCAGTTGAAAGCCCATAAAAGACATTTTCTAGAAGTACGGTGCTGTATTTACCTACCTTCATTTTGTGTTGTGTTTGCAGCTGTGTGAGAGCAAGAAAAAGCTAGAGGACGACGTGGGAACCATCGAGGCTTTGGAGGAGACCAAGAAGAAGCTGCAGAAAGACCTGGAGCTGTCCAACCAGCGTCTGGAGGAGAAGACCATCGCCTTCGAAAAGATGGAGAAGACCAAGACCCGTCTGCAGCAGGAGCTGGAAGACCTGACCGTGGACCTGGACCACCAGAGACAGATCGTGTCCAACCTGGAGAAGAAGCAGAAGAAGTTCGACCAGGTGAAAACACAGATGAGTTATTTCAATGCTAATGAAAGAGTTTCAAATGAGATTGAAAACTGTGACACTGTCCTCTGTAGATGCTGGCTGAGGAGAAGAGTATTTCGGCTCGTTACGCTGAGGAGCGGGACCGCGCTGAGGCCGAGGCCCGCGAGAAGGAGACCAAAGCTCTGTCCATGACCCGAGCTCTGGACGAAGCCCTGGAGGCAAAGGAGGAGCTGGAGAGAGTCAACAAACAGCTCCGAGCCGAGATGGAAGATCTGATGAGCTCTAAGGACGATGTGGGCAAGAACGTGAGTTTCATCCTCTGCTGTTCATCAGAGCAGATCTGAAAACATCCTCATCATCTGTCAGGTTTTATTGGGATATGATATTTATTCAGTGGAGCCCTAATAAGATGAAGATGTTTGCCACAACACGATTATGATTCATTCTTATATGGATATTTAACTTGAAGGATGGAAGGATATTTTAATATTTTCAGCAAACAGTATAAAGAATAAACATTCAAATAAACTACATGAAAATTATTTTCATATTTAAAAGGTCAAGGTTCATCAAGTAATGAGCCAGTCTTAGTCATTGTGCATCTGATTTATCACTTGTCCTCATCTCTGCATCACTTTGGTCAGGTTTGTAGTTACTTGAGTATTTTATTCTAAATTATCAGTGAGCCATCTTGCTCCAATCTTCAGACACTGTGTTGGCAAACATTTTCCTAGCTTATTGGGCTAGCACAGCTTTGTTTATACTGTCTCTAGCTGAGCGCAGAACAAATACAGAGATGCGCAGCACAAATTTTAAAAAAAGCATGTATACACCATTTGTGATTGATGTTTCCATTTTCCATTGATGCAAGTGGATGATGAGTCTTTACACCTCCATCAGGTCCACGAGCTGGAGAAGTCCAAGCGCACCCTGGAGCAGCAGCTGGAGGAGATGAAGACCCAGCTGGAGGAGCTGGAGGACGAGCTGCAGGCCACAGAGGACGCCAAGCTGCGTCTGGAGGTCAACATGCAGGCCATGAAGGCTCAGTACGAGAGGGACCTGCAGGGCCGCGACGACCAGAACGATGAGAAGAAGAGGGCGCTGGTCAAACAGGTACTGACTCCACAGAGATGGACAGCCTCACATTGTGTATCTAGACAAAGTGTGTAGATAAATGTTGCATGCTTTAAATTTATTCTTCAACACTTGTTTAATGTATGTATGAATTTACGTAATCTTTTGTGTCCCTCAGGTGCGAGAGATGGAGGCAGAGCTGGAGGATGAGAGAAAGCAGAGAGCTCTGGCTGTAGCTACTAAAAAGAAACTGGAGATGGATTTGAAAGATGTCGAGGGTCACATAGAAGGAGCCAACAAGGCACGAGACGAAGCCATCAAACAGCTGCGCAAGATACAGGTCAGCATTTGAAGTCTGTTGTACTGTATTCTCCATTCAGAACACTAAAAACACATTTAATGTTGTTCAGGCTCAGATGAAAGACTACCAGAGGGAGCTGGAGGACACCAGAGCTTCTCGAGATGATATTTTTGCAATGTCCAAGGAAAATGAGAAGAAACTCAAGAGTCTGGAGGCTGAGATTGTGCAGCTTCATGAGGTATACATAACTGATGTTCCATTACCTATGTGTATCTGTTTGGGCTTACCACTCAGTAGAAGTATCCAACATTTCACCTCTGAGAAATAGGAAACTGTTATAAAATAATAATTTCTTGTCACTTTACAGGTAAAAATTAAAAATGTTTGTGACAGTTGACAGTTTGAATAATGTACGTTCTTTGGTGCAAAGTGTATTGAGCTCCAACCTCTCTCTCCAGGACCTGGCAGCGTCTGAAAGAGGCCGACGTCACGCGGAGCAGGAACGAGACGAGCTCCAAGATGAGATCTCCAACAGCACCTCCGGAAAGTATGTCACACACACTTCTGTCTCGGTGCTGATGCAACTCTTGGTTCGTCACGTAGACTGCGCTAAAGATCGTCTCCCTGCATGTCTTCATCAAAATCCATTTTATTGGTAGCAGAGGTTATTGTGTGTAATGTTGTGTGTGTCCATCAGGTCTGCTCTGATGGAGGAGAAGCGGCGGCTGGAGGCTCGTATCGCGCAGCTGGAGGAGGAGCTGGACGAGGAGCAGGGCAACATGGAGCTGCTCAACGACCGCTTCAGGAAAACAGCTCTGCAGGTCAGGACCAGGGTTCTCTTAGCATAGGTTAGGTATCAAGGCCTCTTTTATTTGTACTCATTCACCTCTATCTGCACTTTGAATTTCTGTTTCCCCACCAAAGACAACAAAATAGAGCAAATTGTAACAGTGCTTTGGCAAAGGACGAAATGCTCCTTTAAGACAGGTCTAAAAATCAACATGGCACCAAAACCTGTTTAGTCACCAACATAACTCTACAGTACGGTACTCACGAAAACTCATTCTTGTCCTGAAAACATGCTTTATATGGACTTAAAATAGCTCAGTGAGGCAGCCACATTGTATTGACTATATGCTGTTTTGGTAACAATAGAGTCATATTCAGATGCAATTTGACACAAGGTGTTAGAAAATATTGAGCTGTCCTTAAAGCTGAGAGCAGTCACACTTAAAAGTCAGACTTTCTGGATGTCTTATTAACCATCAGTGTGTGACTCAGAGACAGTTGAGACAGGTCCTGGCTATGTTTCCATAGGAATACGTTTATAAAGACTTGTATATGTCAGTACGGAGCCATAACAAGGAAAAATGTTCACCCAGATGAGGTAAGGGTTGCAGTTGTGGAAATGATTAAATTAATGATTATATCGGCACGTACACTAACCTGACCAGTCTATGTGACAACTTTTAGGCCATAAGTGAAGGGAAGCACACTGCTAAGTGAGTATACTAGTTAGAAGACAAGACTGTCTACATGATACGGCTTCACAAAGCCTGTTTAGATCATTTTCAAAAACATCCTGTATTTTGTTTTTGAAGTACACTATTAGAAATTGTTTATGGGAATGGTAAAATGTGTTGAAAATATGCCCACATTTGTCTTTAAAAGAGTTAACCTTATGTTTTTCAAAGTCTCACGTCATAAGCTGTGGTTTTACAGAAGGATGGCTGTAATAGAAACAGTCTGAAATCACACCAAGTATTTTCTCTTCTCAGTGGTTCAAATTGTCGTTTTGTTTTTTCCAGTTTCATATATTCACTTTATGGGAACAGGACCTTTCACCCCTGTATTTGCCCCCAGGTGGACTCTCTGACCACGGAGCTGAGCGCCGAACGCAGCAGCGCCCAGAAAAGCGAGAACGCTCGTCAGCAGCTGGAGCGTCAGAACAAGGAGCTGCGGTCCAAGCTGGGAGAGCTGGAGGGGTCGGTGAAGAGCCGCTTCAAGGCCTCCATCACTGCCCTGGAGGCTAAGATCGGACAGTTGGAGGAGCAGCTGGAGCAGGAGGCCAAGTGAGACGCACCACAGAACTGAAAATGTATGAAAATAAAGCTGAAGGCCAGAACTGTTCTTATGTTTTTTTATATTAAAGGGAGAGAGGAGCAGCCAACAAGATCGTGAGGAGAACAGAGAAGAAGCTGAAGGAGGTGTGCATGCAGGTGGAGGATGAACGTCGCCATGCCGACCAGTTTAAAGAACAAGTATGTCTGATACTTACTTGATTATCAGTTATTGTATGTATTATCTACTATTTTTGTTTTTCGTGTAGCCATTTCACTCATTTGAGTCTGGATATCACAGATTTTTTTGATGTGCACACTCTTAGGCTACAGTAGTCTTTATTTACTTAGCGTCTTTACAAAAACCCAGATATCTTTTTCATCTCCTCAAAAGTTTACATAGAAAAAAGCTTTAAAATAATGTGTAAAACAGTAGATGTTAGTCAGACTGAATGAACTGGTTTTGTTTAAGAATATCCATACTCATCACACCAAAATGGGCTCATATTGTGTAACACCAACTCTGGACTAGTATCTTCATAAGTTTTGTGTCTTGGTGCAGTTGGAGAAGGCCAACTCGAGGATGAAGCAGCTGAAGCGTCAGTTGGAGGAGGCTGAGGAGGAGGCCACCAGAGCCAACGCCTCTCGGAGGAAACTGCAGAGAGAACTGGACGACGCCACAGAGGCCAGCGAGGGTCTGAGCCGCGAGGTGCACACTCTCAAGAACCGCCTCAGGTACAACGTGCTGCTACTTTCTGAATTTCCCAGGACAGCAATTCACTTTTCCAGTAGATTTACCAAGATATTGCAAAACCTGTTCTTTGCCAAAAAAATAAAAAAGAGTTTACTACTGGGCTGTAGAGGATAGTGTTTAAATGAGACGTGCATCCTGATTTAGAACTGGGACCTTTAAATAGTGCCAAATGTTTACAACAAAAAGGACACTATTAACTGTTTGCATCAGACTTCAGCTGAGTCAGGTTCTCAAGCAGCATCACTCCAGACATTAATAAGAAGGCTTCATAACTCTAAATTACATCCTCACGCTCAATGGAACAGCTTAGAAAATCTGGCTCAAGGTTTGCATGGGAAAAAAATGATATAAATATACTTTGGAATTATTTTACTGTAAAGTAAGATTATGAAAGTAAAGCGGTGATCTCCTTTAAAAGAGTGACTTGAAGAAACATCTGAAAAAAGTCTGAAATCTATGGTTAAAGAACAGATGTTTGACATGAATGGTTTAAGACATGAGCTGCTCATTCTTCTAAACTGTCCCGTCCCCTGGTGCAGACGGGGCGGTCCCATCAGCTTCTCCAGCAGCCGCTCGGGCCGCCGTCAGCTCCAGGTGGAGGGCACCTCCCTGGACCTGCTGTCGGACGAGGAGCTGGAGAACAAAATCACCGACAACAACGCCAACGAGACACCAGCGCCGCAGCCCGAGTAGAGCGCAGACCGCCTTACCCTCCGCCCTGACACCTCCACCCCACACATAACAGTTACACACACCCCCGGGCCCACTAAAGTCCATCTGCAGCATGTCGCCCTGCCCCAGCACCAGCAGTTGGACCCTTACAGAGTGCTATAGATGCACTCCTTTGCCTTACAGTTAGTCAGTTAGTGCAGGGCTGTGCAATAGCAACATTCACTACAGACTTTTTCATCAACCTGAACGGGACAAGGCCTAATTACAGAGTGTTGCACTTGAATTGCACAAGTAATGTGTGTATGTAGTGAAAAATTCCGGATACACACACAAGTGGACATTGCTATCCACAGTTGGACCAGTATTTCACGTCTCAAAGTACAAACAGGCTTCAGAGTTTAACACATTTTCACTGAGTGGTTCGGTTCGGTACGGTACGGTAACTCCCAAAGAGACTTGTTTTTGCGGAGTGTGTGGGATAGTGACGTCTTTTAGGTAAGTGGTGATTGTCTGGATTTATACAGCGTTTTCCACCCACATATGTATAAATTGTGGGTGTAGTGATGTGAGAGTTATAGCAGTTTACTCCTGCAATAAACAAGAAGAAGACTGTTTGAGGTTTAATCCCAGGTTTCTGAACTCCAGATTTTTAGGGAGTCACTTTTTATGTCAATTTATGTGTTTAAAATAAAATGAAGACAGCAAGTACGATGTATTTAATAAACAAAGTAAGAGCTGTAAGACATCAGCTGTATCTAAAACTGGAGACAGCTGCTGATGAAGAAGCTTGCAACATTTAGCTTTTTTTTTTTTAGAGTATTTTCCTTATTGCTTCTCATTTTTGAATAAGGGTTCTCTGTGGACCTGTCAGTGTTCATTTCCACCTAGAGCTGTGTCGTATCACATTGTCAACATTCAGTATAATTTTTCTGGTGATAAAAAAAAACTCACAAAACCAATGATAGAGCATGCAGCTTTAATGCTTCTGCGGATTCAAAAAGAAACGTGTATTCCCTGTGAACTGTAGGCCCTAGTGTCTCAGAAACAGATTGAACTTTATTTAGATTTAACTGTAAAGGCTTCGTTTACGCCAAACCTTCTGCAGCAGAGACAAGTCTGACCAGAACTAAATCTTCTATCTGCTGCTTCAAACTAATCATGTGCAAGTAAAAAGATGCTATAATGCTGCTGGTGCTGCCCCATTGTGACAGTAGATCAGCACTCTGAATTACTGTAGATTGTGAATGGTGGTAAACAGTAGAATGCTCTTAGTTTTGTTATGAAATGAATGCACAAATAAATAGTGCAGCTGCTGGACCTGAAAAGCTGTAATACCCAACAGTATTTTATATTGACATTTATTTCACTAATTTTCTTAATGTATCTTGATATCATTTTGAGAACAGGAAATATCGTAGCAACCCGATCCATCCCACCTCAGTGAAAATGTGTCTTTTGTATTGATTCAGTCGCAGTAAACTAGTCCCATATATAAGCCTGTTTCATTTACCTGTAACTGAACAGTATCTTCCACTTGTATGCTAGGTTAGCTGCTTGCGTATGAATATAGAAATATGACTGTGCTGCATTTGTCGCCTCAGTGCTTCAAACTTTGTACCAGTGTTGGGTTTTCTGTTGTCGACAGTAGGTCAGTTTTGACTTGTAATTTTCGATTTGACTCATGTCGCTTTGCTTTCTTCTCCCGTGCCTTCACTCGACCATGTATGCTACGTATAATTTCCATATATTGAAACATAAAGTATTTTCATAAACATTTGCCTAGTTACTGAGATATACTAGATTTTCCTGAAGCTTGTATGATTCCTAAGTCAAACCAGATGGGGTTCTTTGTAGACGGAGGGGTGCTATGAATTTTCTTATGGATAACTTTTATATTTTTTGAGTTATTATGAGTGAAAAAAATCCAGTAGACAACAACTGTATTTATATTTCTGCTAATGTATACAGACCATATTTACAAGTGCTCAGTAATGCACATGCTCATTGTGATGCATGTACAGTTTGGGAGTTAAATGCATTAAAGTCTATGGAGCTCACTTCACTTCTGTTGGCTTTTGAATCAAATATTGTTGGTACAACTCGACCCCAAAGTGTCCTAATAACTGGAAAAATGTGGAAAAAAGTCACAAGAAAAACAGAGAATATATTAATATTTTAAAAATCTGGAGATTGTCCAAGTAATAACAGCAAATTCTTGAAAAATAAGTGATTAGTTTCCAGTCAATATAATGAAAAGGTCAATTGTACCAGAGCATATTGTGTTATCCAGAAAAAATAATGAATAAGGCATAAGCAAGGAAATTAAAAAGCTAAAAATATAGAAAAAATATGTTTTTCCCTTTTTACTGTACATTAAATTAGAAAATGTTGATCCATCAGATCAAAAAATATAAAATATTTAATACATTATTGAGGTCAAATTTAAAATTCTTAATATGTCATTCTAATATAATTTTTTAAATAATGGCTTTATGTTGCTTTGTTTTGTATGTTTTTATCCCTATGTCTCACCAAGCTGTTTTATTTAATCAAAAGTGTGATACACTTAAATGTTTAAAACCTGGTTTACACACAATAGAAAAATGTAGATCTGATAAAGTCAAAAATATCTTTCACAAAATTTTGACTTCCTAAGAAAATTCTGGATTGCTTTAATAAATCCTGGAAATTGTGCAAAATAATTAAACTAACTCACTAGCACTAAATTACTATAATAATTATTTTTCAACTAATATTTATAATTAATAAAAATGGCATTTAAAGTGTTACAGCTATATTTAACTTAAGGAAAATACAACATCAAAATTTGAAAAATACTTAAATACTCAATGAAAAATACACATTCTCATATTACTATAAACTATGAGGCTATTGAGTCAAGTGCAACAAAGGGGCTCCAACGGATGTCATTATTTTTCAAATAAAAAAAAAAGGTATCTTTAACATTAATTTTGTCCTTTCATGGAAACTGGTTTTAGTTGGATTTGAACAGGTTTTATTAGGATTTGCGGATGTTTTAGTTGGATTTGAACAGTTTAAGAGGGATTTAAAGAGGTTTTAGATGATTTGAACAAGTTTTATTTAGATTTGAACAGGTTTTATTTGGATTTAAGCAGTATATATATATATATATCTCTGTAGCAAAAACATGCTTAAGATTTTATGAACAAATAAAATTAATCTGATTCAAATCTATCTAAAACCTAGTACCAAAAATATCACCAACTAAATGCATTGGAGGGCCACATAAAACATTGCAAATTGTTGTCTAAGCCATTTATAATCTTGCTATAATATGTTTCAACTATTCCTATCCATCCACACTTTATAATTGGTAGTATTTAAAATGGACCACCAGAGTCCATTGTCCACCTCAGACTGTTTCATTATGTCCCTGAGTCACATGGTCCGACGTGTCCTGTGCAGAGACAGTATTTGTAATGACTCGTGGAAACAACGAGTGTAATCCTTCATCATGTGACTCATAGTAATAATCACTTGATAATGAGTCCAGACCAGAGTGGGGGGGTCACAGCAGTCGGAGAAGCAGACGAGCAGTGAAACCTGAAGAACACAACCTCAGGTGAGTGGACTCAGCAGCAATATAAAATATCTATTTGCCTTTCTTTGTAGTTTTAACAATATGTAGGTTTGAGTTTGCTTTTACTATTTCACTTTAGCAAAAGAAATGAAATGAAAAATGTATGGGAGCTGGGTTATATGGTGGAAGTAGAGCCAGCAACTCAAAAATTGCTGAAACTTTCTCTAAATATTAATTTTATAAGTCAAAAAATACGAGGTTTATTTATTTAGTTGTGTGTGTTTGACCCAATTTTTTTAAGCCATTGTCTCATGTCAATCTGACACTGAGCCCATTTATTCAGCACGTTTATTACCCATTAAAATAAAAAGTAAATCCAGTGGGGCAAAAAATCTTGAAATTATAAAATTACTTTCTTACTCTACTTTCTCAATATAATGGAGTTAATTAAACAACAGTAATGTGCAATACATTTAAACAGAGGCAGGTTTACACACAAAAAGTTAAAAAAGTGACATTTTGACGAAATATCTTAGTAGCTCAGTTAATTCACATTATCATGGCTTAAAGTCATTTAATTTTAATGCTACTGGGGTCATTTATTGGGGACTATTTACAATACATTAAAGTAGCGCCATGTAACTTTTAGCCCAAAAATATATAGGCCTATTCTTACAATCATTTTGATGGTTCTTGGACATGAGATGAGTAGAATCAGGCCTATCTCACTCAAACAGTGTCCTCAGCTGGACTGAAACCGCCAAAAAACATCCCTGTCCTGGGACAAGGACTTATCCAAAGAGCTTAGTGAGTGACGAGCTCTACCACACTCCACATAATAAAGAAAACAGGCCAATACACTGGACCCCAGCACAGTTGTAATATTGCACAGAGAGGTATCTGCGCCCTCTACTGGCTAAAAGGTGCTGCTGCTTTAAAATAAGTGATAATTGAAATTTGGCAGGTCAAAAAAATTGCACTATTATTAACTTAAATTTAAAATTCATTCTGTTGACTGTTTTATAATCTGAATATAATGGATAGAAACTGTAAGAGAAAATAGATCCATCAAAAAAAATTGAAACTCGCACCAAAAACTTTAGCTAATTATTCTATTGCTTTCTCAGTATGGCTTTTTGCCTTCATTTGATAGTTTTAATTGAGAGAAAAAGAGGGGAATGACTTGGGGCAAATGACCCAAGTGGAATTGAACCCGTGTCGCCCTAATATGCGGTATGCCCTCTACCAGGTGAGCCCATGTATAATAAATATTGAAGACAAGTCAGAAAAATGTCATGAAACATGAACTCAAAATTCTTGTTTGAAATAATGGCTTTAACTGTTAGTCATTTTACTTACAATATATTTCATTTAAGAAAAAAGTTATTTGCGACACACTCAAAGATCTGTCAAAAATGTTGAAACTGACTTGCAATCTCAATATAATGTATATATAATAGGCTACAAGATCATTGACACGTAAGAGTAAAAGGAGATGTAAAAAAAAAAAGAAAAGGAAAAAAAAGCACACCAGATATGCTACTTTTTAACTGAAAACTCTGACTTCCTTTTTTGATTGTTTTATTTAATTACACATTGATGTCTATGAGCCATTTTATTTAAGCCATTAATCTACGCATCAGAACGTTATTTTGAAATTAATCCAAAAAACTTTAACTAGTTCCTTTCCTCTGAATTAATAGCTTTTACTCACTTATTTGTCACTGTCAGTGAATTCTTTTCATTTAAGAAAAAAGTGAATCACTAAGCCAATTTATTTAATCCACTTTGAGAAACAATTCAATGTTAAAAAGCAGATTCACCGGGCGCTTCAATGCCTCACCTGGTGGAATGCGTACCATATACTTGGGAGACCCGTGTTTGATTCCTGCTCTGGTCATTTACCCAGTGTCATTTCCCTCACCCTGTTTCCTGTCTGTCTAATATCATATAAGAGCAATATAAGAGCAAAAAGGCCAATAAATAAAAACTTTAAAAAATAAAAGCAGATTCACATAAAAAGTAAAAAATTAACTCAAAGATCAGTCAAAAAAGATTTCACAAAATGTTAGTATTCTGTTACTTACACACTCGATACATCAATTTATTTATTTCTTTGATTATAATTCACATTTATTTATTCAAACTTGGTATTTTGACATAACAGATCTATTTTTCACAGTAGCAGAAAGCCGTAGAAATGTAATTATAACTAAAGTGCTATTAATAGACAGGTGGCTGCTGGTCAGTGAGAGTGCTTTGTTTTTGTTTGGACACTAGAGAAAATCGCCGAGTTAATTACAGGGTCCAGCTAATGCTAACATTTGACCTCCGCTTCTCTCACATGAAATATTCCAACGCAAATGGACCATGAATGACGTCCAGGAGCGGCTTATAAATCCGAGGGAAAACGCTGTTACCGTCGCAGGGCCCGGAGGAGGCGACCCTGCTGCTACACACCTCCAGAGTTGGGACAAAGAAAAAAAAAAAAAAAAAGAAAGTTTGGACGGAGAGCAGCTCGTATGATGTCCGTAGTGGGAGCGCAGCCTTTCATCAAACCAATGCAGTCGTCGCCTTCAGTGTCGCCCATCCAGAGGAGACACACGCTCCCGGCCAGCGAGGTGCGGCCGCTCAACACGCAGGACGCCATTAGTGTGTTCGAGATCGAGAGAGAAGGTGAGGAACCGCGGGAAACTGGGTGTAGTGCTGATTTAAGTGCGCCACGTAAAATGATCTTCCGCTGCTCCTCTAGCCTGAAGTTTAGCTTGTTGAAAGATGAAAACCTGCATGACTTGTTTGAAAGTCACATTTAAAGTTGACAATGCAAAATATAATGTCTTATTTTTATCATATTAGAACATTAAGTTATCTCTTTTTGTTAGCATGTTTTTAATGTATGACATTTTACGGGGTACTTAAATGTACAGAAGCTGGTGAGGAAGTGAGGAAAAATATTTAGTTACAAAATTTAGAAATGATGAAAAAAACTCTTTGATTGTTTACTTGACCACTACAATTTTTTATTTGACAATTAGACATTTTATTTAGGACATGTAGGTAAAGGCTACATTAAAAACAATATAGCCTATAGCCGAAGCTAAAAAATAAAGCTAATTCAAACTTCCTACTTGAAAGTTTTTAGATGTGTTTCAAAGTCACATTTTACTGGATAATAAGATTAAATATGGTGTAAAAATGTACAACATATTTTTCTTGTAAACCATTTCTAAGTATAAAAAAGTGGTTTAAGCAAACATTTATTTTTTATATAGTTATTTACAATTGTTATGATTTTATTATCACACCATATCAAAGATCATCATTTACATTTAATTTCTTTGAGATTAAAATACAATATGTAAGCATCATTTTTAAGAATTAAATCAGAAATATATTGTGGATAAATGAGAAATGTATTGTGGATACATTCAAAGCTTGGACACCAGTATTAGACTTAAGCACAAATGAAGACTTTCCGTAAAAAGCACTGACAAAACCTCAAAATTCTATGTAATAATCATCTTTAATAGTCATTCTGAAGCTACCTACATTTTGAAAAGAATACTGTGCAAATGTGTCTGTTTAAAGTGTATTTTAACGCACAGGCAGCTCTAGTGGTGAATGAATGAACTGTGTCTGTTGCAGCGTTCATCTCGGTGTCTGGAGAGTGCCCTCTTCACCTGGACGAGGTGCGCCACTTCCTCACACTGTGTCCGGAGCTGTCCATGGGCTGGATCGAGGAGGGACGCCTCGTGGCCTTTATCATCGGCTCACTGTGGGACCAGGACCGACTCACCACAGTAAGACACCTGGAGATGCCAAATAATGTTGTGTTTTATGACTTATATTCATTTTTTATGAATTCAGAGCATACAGGACACCATGTGGTTCAAAAGATGTTTAGGTTTAACTTTTCACTCAACCAGGAAAAGACAACATAAACCAATTTTCAGATGACAAAAGTATAGAAGTCAAGTAGCATTTGCACAAAACTAAGGCTAGGAAACCATTTTAGTGATTAGAAAAAATAAGATGCTTCATTACCAGAAGAAATATAATTGAAATCCATTTTTGCATCCTGTTCATCCTTTAACACTAAACCATATTTATGAATTTAAAAGTTATTCATGATATTTTTGCCATTGGGCTTTACCACTCAGGACTTCAAGTATTAAGAATAGATATTACCACAAAGAAGCTGCTTAAATAAAACTTTATCTCACCACCTATTAGGTTTTCAACATGTTAAGGCTTGCAGTCGTCCAGGTCATAGTATGCTCAGTTGTTTTGAAGCAGCCTCATTTCAGGACATAGTTTTGAAGCTTGATAATGTTTTATATGTAATCAGTTCTCAAGAAGAATAAAATTGATCTGATAATGTGATAAAATTACATAGTACCACCCACTCCTCTTATATTACTGGTAAAAAGAGAGGGTAGTCCGAGTATTATTATAGTATTATTTCCCAGTTTGAATATTACTCATTAACAGCTATCAACAGGGGAAAAACTTGTTTTGAATTTGATTGAAACATCCATCGAGTGACTATTAAAACTGAATTTGAAGAGAGGGTTAAGGTCAGGGTTCAAACCGCACTAAAGCCAGAGCAAAACAAACACACAAAAGAATTGAATTCCTGATTATGTTTTTACATTCTGATCATACAAAATCCCTGAGACCACCAGTACCACCAGTGTACCTTTCTATATATTACACATATAACATATATTATAATACTGACAAAGATAATTGGAATGGTTGTTTGAAAGCTGACTCTGGTCTCACGTCTGTAACTCTCTGTTGCAGGAGGCTCTGACGCTGCACAAGCCCCGAGGCTCCACGGTGCACATCCACGTGTTGGCCGTGCACCGTACCTTCAGGCAGCAGGGCAAGGGGCCCATCCTGATGTGGCGCTACCTGCAGTACCTGCGCTGCCTGCCCAACGTGCGGCGGGCCGTGCTCATGTGCGAGGACTTCCTGGTGCCCTTCTACCGTAAGTCCGGCTTCAGGGTCCTGGGCCGCTGTGCCATCACCGTCGCCAACCTCACCTTCACCGAGATGTGGTACCCCATCAGCGGACACGCCTACATGCGGCGCAACAGCGAGGCCATCCGCTTCCCCCAGGCCCCCCTGAGTGTGCAGCCCCCCCTCAGTGAGCCCCTGGCCCAGACGGACGAGAGCAGCGAAGTATGACACGCCTCTGTTCACTCAGACCCAAACCAAATGTCTCTGTGGAGGTGGATTTTACACATGAACTTTACTTCTACTCAGTCCAATAGTGTTTTACTCAGATTTAGTGTGAGCTGATCTCAGTTCTAGTGTTAAAACATCGAGATGTTGTCCTATAAGTTAATTAGCTCATTGTTTGCTTTAGAGATTTTGAATTTCTCTTCTTTTTTTCTCACTTCTGTATTAAAAAAAACAAACTATTATGTAAATTCAGTTATAATTATTATTTTTTGTCTTTTTGTCTTTTGCTTTGTCAAAAAAGTCAAATGTGACAAATTCTTTTTTTTTTTTTAAAGATGATTTTTTTGGGGGGAGGTTTGGCCTTTATTGATAGATTTTCCAGTAGCTGAACAAAATGGGATGCTAGAGAGTGGGGAATGACATTGGGCAACTGACCCGACCGAGACTCAAGCCCGGGTCTCCCGTGTGCTGGGCATATGCTCTACCTGAGCTGCCAGGGGTATATGAATGTTCTTGCTCACTCAGGTCAAGTTAAATCTGATCTTCACTTTTACAGGCAGTGTAAACGCAGCCTGAATGTGATCCACTTTAATGTGGTGTGTTCTGTGGTGATGGCACACACTGGCTTTGGGAGTAAGCTGCTGTCTGCTTACCTTTGTTGCTTCCCACCTGTGTGCACTGACGTCAGAGCAGTGCTATTAGCGGTTTAGCTGCTGTAAACGCCTGGGATTTAGGGAGTTAGTCGCTGTGCCCACACACACTCCAAGTTCATTGACCTTGCTTGACCCACTGGACTGACTGGACCAGTGTTGTTCACAGGACTTTCATTTTTCTTCATGTGTCTCAATCAAATGTTTTATACTGATTTTTTGTTTCAAGATGGGAAAGTGATGTTTTTATTACATCATTGGACTGATGTTGTATATAAATGAGTGGCGTGCATAAAGGAATAAAACGATCTGAGTGATTTGTCTTCTGTCTTCAAGACGCAGTGCTTTCTCAGCCTGGGTGTGTTCACATATGTGACGAGCTGAGACACCGACGGAGCAGTAATCCGTGCCACAGCCCCTGACTCAGGTCTAATCCAGTAACAGGTCTTGGCGCTGCCACCGGCTGAAGGACACTGGCACCGGTGGTCACCTCACCAATGACCCACAAACACACTGGATTAGACAGACGCAGTGTGGCTCTTCACTCTGATTATTGCCTGTGAAGATACATCAGCACATATGACGTAAGAGAGTCACACCTACGCTTAAAATAATCATGACCTGGCACTATTTGTGAAGTAGTTTTTATTGCATTAACACAAATACAGTGAATCCACAATGCCGAATTTGAAAACTCCCTCTGGTGTGAAAGCACAGAAAACCACCTTTACAGTAATGAGTGACAAAAGTCTCTGTTGATTTTCTGTGTCACGATGAGGATGACTCATGATGTGCAGCTTATTATAATTTTTTATTATAATTTGAGCCAATTTTTTCATCAATAAAAATGCTCTGTGCTGCTACAAAGCCTCCGTCTGATTGGTCAGACCACTTGTTTATACAAAATTGCTATGATTGTAGGGCTGGCACATGAAGGGAGTACATTCATTCATACAGAAATAGATGAATGAGATATGCAAATGCACATTGCTGAGGTCTGGTCTAGTATTATGATAATGATTTACAAAAACAGAACGAAGCTGGCAATTATCATGTGCATCACTCAGTCAAATGGGTTTTTGTGTTTGACTTACTGTACGTCACGCTCGTTCAGAGGAGGGTGGTCATTACTAATCCACTCTGTGCCATTCAGTCAGTTTACAATGGCCCTGATTACAGCCTCAAACTGAAAACCCTACGAGAAGGTTTGTATCTTCAGTCACTCCCCACCCCCGACACACAGAGGGCCCACCTATGCCTCCAGACAGGCTCATGTGCCATAATCCCACAAAGTCCTCTCAGTCGCGGTGTAATCTTCCGAGCAGACTTCCCATCATCAGAGCGGGATGTATTCCCACATGGACCCCCCACTGTGACCTCTTTAGCTTCAGTGAGCCCTGTCAAACAACCCAACATACTGTGTATCCTATCTTATAATGTGTATAAGGAATATAAAAGGAAGGTATATTTTCTGTTTAAATGTTAAATGTTTCCTTCTTGAATAGACAAGGACAGCAGTGCTTTGACAGCTTTGGTCAGCAGACACATGTACACTCAGGAGTCTGACCTCGTTAACATCCACACAATACATGTAAGTGAGTCACCTAATCTCTCTCTTTAAGCCATCATTTCCAAGCATATGACTCACCTTGCTTTACCAGCAGTGCATTCTAAGTGCAGGCATTTTGCAAAGGGAGGCATTTTCCGAAGGGGCTCCACAGAAAGGCTTTCATTTTGCTGCAGTCAACATTAGTCAAAGCCCCTGCAGGTGAGCCGCCAAAAACAAGCCCCTGCTTCACATACCT
Organism: Rhyacichthys aspro; assembly: GCA_036850595.1. NCBI lineage: Eukaryota > Metazoa > Chordata > Actinopteri > Gobiiformes > Rhyacichthyidae > Rhyacichthys > Rhyacichthys aspro. The sequence continues at coordinate 3,430,294 of CM072155.1, forward strand.
TCTGCATCAGACAATGTGCATAATCTGTTTAGATTCAGGACAGGACACACACATGCTTTGATCACGATAAAAAGGCTGCGAATGATCTGAAATAAACTGTAGCTCTTTTTGCTTTTAAATAACTGACAAAAAGAATAAATCCCAGTATAAATTTGTAAAGTTTAATGTCCAAGATTAATCATCAACAGTTACCAATATAATACAAAGAGTTTAAGACAGACCCTGGAGCAACAGGAAGAAAACAGTTAATCCAAAAGATTTCACAAAAAGCAATCAATTCAGTTCAACTTTTCAAAAGACTTTGGATGAAGAGTTAAACTTGAAGTTGGAGTAAGATGGTGTGTTAGTGTCGGTGGAAGCAGCAGGGAGCAGCAGCAGCCCTGTGCTGATGTCTTTCCTGCACCGATTCATGGCCTGCTTGTAGGATATCTTCTCCTTGGTGATGGGGTCCAGCAGCTCCTTCGTGTGTGCCGACTCGTCTCGCAGATCGCTGGCTGTTTTGCTGTCGATCAGCTTGTTATCCAGGGCTTGTTGAACAGAAAGGCGTCCGGCTTTAGCTGGATTGACCAGGCCTCCGGTCAGGTACTGCACCTCCATGTATCTCTTGGCATTTTCCACTGGGATGTAACCCTTCTGAGCAGCCGGCCCCACCGCAAGACGCTCTTTAGTAACAGGATCTTCCACTCCAGTGAAGGCCTTCTGGGCGTTCAGAAGTTTGTACATTTGGCCTTGTTCAATGAGCCCGTGTTCAACAGCCTTGTGCACGGACAGTTTGTCTTTTTTCATGAGGTCCACGATTCCTCCGGAGGCGGCCTGTGCCTCCAGCAGCCTCAGAGCCGTGTCAGTGTCGATGAGTTTCCTGGTGAGAGCGCTCCTCACAGACATGCGGCTCTCGGTGGTGGTGTCGAAGACGCCGGAGATGGGGAAGAACTCATCTCCTGCTGAGGCCGAGAGGTTGTTCATGCTGCTGCTCAGCTGACTGTTGAAAGTAGTGAGATTAGTGAGGCTGCCGTAGGAGGACTGGCGTGAGGACAGGGGGCTCAGTGGAGAGGTGGGGATGGTTTTGGTGGGGGATCTTAGAACTGGTGATTTTGGAATTGGAATTGGTATTGGCGGAACATACGGCTGCCTGGTTTCCCCTGCCACCAGTAGAGCAAACTCTGAGATGGGCATCTTTCCTTCTTTGTAGCGGCTCAGGTCATACATAGTGAGGCGACCGGCTTTTAGAGCTTCCTTCACAGAGAACTGTCTCCCACTCTTGCGGTCTTGCAGAATAGTGGTGTCCCCATCTGGACCAGTGGAGGTGATCTCCTCCCAGTCACACTCCAGCTCGGCCAGCTGGATGTACTGCTCACGACCGATCAGACCCTGCAGGTAAGCTTCATAAGGAGACATGTCTTTCCCTGTTTCTGGATCCAGGATGGTCACCTTTGTGGACATGTTGGTCTCCCTGGTGTGGGTCTCTACCTGCTCCTCTTTCCTAATGCTATTGTGCAGCTCAATGATCACTGTCTCTCTTTGGTGAATTTTGTCTTTCTCATTCAGGATCTCCTTCTCTAACCTCTGGACTTCAGAGCCGGTCTTGATACTCCGCTGGTGTGCCATCTGGTTTCTCTCGCTCATGAGCTTGGACTGCTGCTGGAAGCTGATGCTTATGTTCTGCCTCTGAGACTCCAGGATCTTGAGCTGGTGTATAAGGTCGTCCTTCTCCCTCTGCAGGGCCTCTCTGTTCGTGATGAGGATGGTCTCTTCTTGAGAAACCACAGACTTAGAGGACACCAGCTGAGTGATCCTGAGGTTAAAGCTCTGAATATTGTCATCCAGATCACGCCTTCTGTTTCTCTCCTGTGATAATAAATCTCTGAGGTGATCTCTTTCTGCCTCCACTGCTGGGTCTTTCTCCACTCGGACCACTTCTCTGTAGACCACTTTCTCAAGAGACTTCTCCTTCTGCAAGATTTCAATCTTGAGCTTCAAGTTGCGGATTTCCCTCTCCAGTTTGCTGATGTTATTGCTCTCTGTCTCCAAATGAACGCGGACGCCATCGGTGAGTTTCTCCAGCTTTGGATCTCTCTCCACCTTCAGCACCTCCTCAATGATGATCTTTTCTTCAACTGGTGGTGCACTGCTCTCGAGCTCAAGGATGCGAACCTTAATCTGCCGCAGCTCTGACTCCACTAGGATCTTCTTCTGTCGGTCATCCATCTGAGCCAGGGTGCTCTTCTTCTCTTGAAGCAGGGCTTGGAGCTGGCGGACCTCTAGTTCCAGCTTCCTGCGGGCTTTGGCTTCATCGTCCAAGTTCTTGTTAAGCTTCTCATGTTCTAGGATCTGTTTAGGGTCCTTCTGAAGGCGGATCACCTCCTGTGTCACAATCTTTTCCTCCGGCTTCTGTCGTTCCAGGGTAATGTACTGATTCTGGAGATCAAAAAGACTTTCCTCCAAAGTGCGCCGCTGCTGGATTTCTTCCCGCACGTTCCTCCTCAGCCTGTCAGCCTCTTTCATAAGCAGTGGGTCATCCTCATATTTGATGAGTTCCTTTGTAATCAGCTTGGTCTCCACCTTGGATTTCTCCTCCCTCAGCCCGTCTCTTTCCTTGCGGAGGCGCATGAGAAGCTCCAGCGTGGAGTCGACATTGACTTGGAGACGGGAGACTTGGTTGTTCAGCCGCTGTAGCTCCCTGACCACCTCGGGGCTCTTCTCTTCTTTGATCACTTCTTGCATCACCTCCTTGTACTCCACTTTGGGTTTCTGAGCTCGCTGTGTTGTCAGAGTCGAAGTGACTGTGATCATCTCTTTTTCCGTCTCTGAACGGTTGCGGTTCAGGTCTTGGAGCTCTTTCCTCAGACGTATCAGTTCGACCTCTGTCTCTGGATCCACTCGGTACAGCTCATTGATGATCTCCTTGGTTTGGACTTTGGGCATGAGTTTATCCACTTCGCCGTAGCGTAGCTGAAGGGTGGTCAAGTCCTTCATTAAGATCACATTCTCATCTTTCTCCTCTTCCAAAACTATGCGCAGTTTCTTGGCCTCGTCAAGCAGCTCTGGATCCTGCTCCACTTTCTTGACCACTTTGGTGACTATCTTGGGTTGGATGCTAGGGATCACCCTTTCTAGAATGTTGATCTCACTCCTTAAGCTAAAGATGCTACCATTCAGGGCCTGGCTCCTAGATTGCTCTTCTGCAATGTTGTTCTGGAATACCAGGACAGATTTGAGCATCTCGGGGTCCTTCTCAAGACGCACCACCTCCTTCTTTACAACCTTCTCCCTGATCTTTGGTTTCTGCTGGGCGAGAACTGTGAGCTCCGTCTTCACGTGAACCGTCTCGCTGGTTTGAGTTTGGAGCTGCAGGCGAATGCGCTGCATCTCTTCCCTCATCCTGGCCGCTTCCTTGTCGAGTTGTGGGTCTCTCTCGTACTCTGTCAGTACCTTGGTCACCAGCTGCGGTTCGACTTTGCTCAGCTCCAGTTCCAGTTTGACCATCCTCTGGTTAATGATCTCAATTTCAGTGTGAGTTCTTGAGCGCTTCAGTGTTTCATCCTGGATCCTCTTCCTCAGAGACTCGAGTTCGACCTCCAGTTTAGGATCGCGGTAGTATTGCACCACCTCTTTTTCCTCCAGTCGTTCCACACCTCTCCTGCTTTTCAGAGACATGAACCTCTTGGTGTACGTCTCCAAGTCGTTTTCAGCGTGCACGCGGCGGGCGATCTCTTCATTCAGTTCCTTCTTCAGGCTGTCGCTCACTGCCATGTCCTTCTGCTGGCTCTGAAGCTGCTGCTGCTGAATGACCACCACATGATTTACCATGTCGTCATTCTGCAAAACATGAGTGAAATTGATTAAACTCCTGATTCTTGAAAGAGCTAACAAATCCCTTCAAAATCTCCCTCCCAATGCCACAAATTCATCTGCATACTTTATCTGCACTGTACCCCAAGTCCAAAACAGAAGCCCCTCCTGACTTTATCTGAACACAATCCACTTAACTTTCTGGAGGATATCATCCAGAGGAGTGTCATGTGTGAACCGCGCAGAAGCCTTGGAGACTGTTCATTTGTGTTGTTAGCCGCAGCACTAAATCCTATGTTTCTTCCAGAGGCATGTACAGACTGGAGACTGTGAGACTGGTACTCTCACACTTTACCTACATCACCAAACAGGAAATAAACCCTCTAAACCCAACACTGCTATGTGTAAAGCCCCTGAAGTGTTTTCATTGGCTGATGTGTGTCTTCCTGTTTATATCAGCACAAACAATGTCTTTGGAGCACACATTTCATGGTTTGAATGGAGTCTCTAGGGTCACCACGTCGCTTGAAATTTAAAATTTGGGCCAATCAATCCTTCCTTTTTATCAATTTTAGAGCCGCAGTCGTTTATTGTATTATATTAGTGCTTTTCCCAGAATGCTTTGCACAAGATATTACTGGGTATTTGACAAAACGCAGGCACTTTTCTCTGTTTCCATAGAAACAGATAGGCGCTAGAACTTTAGGCTAGGAAAACATGTGGTATTATGCATCAAAAACCTGTATTTATATTTTATGTTTGTTAAAAAATGTATGCTTTTATTTTCTTTAGTCTTTATGGCCAATATGTCCCTTTTCGTTTTAAGTGGCACAGTTAAAACACATGTATCGCTAGTTTTTGAAAAAAAAAAAAATACACAAAAACCGTACTTTCTGTGGCAGAAAAAGTTGTCTTTTTAAACTGTATCACTGATTTCCCATCTTAAATACAGCTGCACTGGAGCATTTGGCTGTCAGCTTCCGACCAAAGATTCAGGAAAAACATTTTGTCATAAATATGATTGACATTTACTCAATCCTTTTAAGGCTGTGTATTTTGGTTCCAAGTGCTCTGTCTCAAAATTAGGAACTGTGTTGTTTTCCTGTTCTTTTATTACTGTGTCTTTTGTGTTATACATGTTCTTGTGAATCTTTTGAAATGGTCTTAGATGACTAAACAACTGCTACTGTAAGTACCACGTGTCTTCATATAAATATCATACCCTGGCCTTGATGTTCTTTGCAGTGTCCAGTTGTTTAAGCTGCTGCGTGTTCTTGGCAGAGACTTCAGAATAAAGGTTCAGCAAATCTTTTTCCTGTAGATAATACATAAAAACAGAATTAAAGATCATATGACAAAAAAACAGTTAATGGGTCCATATTGCTTATTTCCAATTAGGAAGAAAAAAAATGGGCATAATCACATCTGAGCACCAGGGGGCCTCAGAGGAACTACTAATCTTTTTATCATCTTTCTTTTATTTTTAGTGTTATTCCTATATCGTGTTAACTAAGGACAGGTGCAGTAATGTTTTTAAATGCTGTATTTTAGTGTTACATTACGGTATGTATGTGTAAAATTATACATTTCAGTATGTACTTATGCCTACTAAAAAGTCCTTATTGTATTTACTGTTCAGCAGCTGCTCTGCACGTTGCCCAAGACAAATTTCCCTTTGAGATAAATAAAAAAAATACGTACACTTGGTCATTTTTTAGAAACCGACCTCTCCTACTTTTGAAACGAGCCTTTATTTCTTTAAAGATAACGTGTATTCCCCGTAAATGCTGCAGATGTGTCATTCAGAGTTCTGTGGTGTTCCTAGTGCTTTGGATATTCATTCTTGCCCAGTATCTGGTGTCAAAACACAATCAAATCCTTTTGGTTATGCCCATCCCAGCCCAGTACCTGTCTCTGAACAGCTTGGGCCATAGTCGACGGTAGGCGTTTCTTTAGAATGGGTTCATCATCATCAACAGCCTGTTCGTCCTCTTCAGCTCCATATAGAGTCTCACTGTAGGTGTTTGACTTCACCTCATACTCCTGAAAACAAACATTTAACAGTTAGACCATTGCAGCCTTTGACACTGCTGTTCAAATAAATAAATACATCTACTGACTTACATTGAGAACGTTTTGCAAATCACGGGAAAGATTCTGGACTCTCCCTAAATCGTCAGATTTCGTCTTGATGTCGTCTATCACTCTCTGCACAAAGAGAAGCATAAGTATACATTCAAACATTAGTTTACATATATTCTCAGGTGATAGCATGGTGTGTGTGTAAGACTCACCATTTGAGAGTACTGTTTGGCTGAAATCTGTGCCGTGTTGTCAGTGGGACTAATGGCATTGTTGGGCAAATTGATCAGGAAGAAATCAAGAGACTGACAAGCATTCTGGAAGTCTTGGTTTTTACTGCTGGCCTCCTGGATCAGACTCAGCCTGTGAGAACAAAAACAGACTGTTACCATGTTTGTTTTAGATTTTTGATTTGATTATTTCAGTTGTTTCAGTGTTTATTAAGGGCACAGTCCAGATAAGGTCCATAGCTCTATAGGAACAGACAATCAGTTCAAGTTCAGTTCACACTTGGCATTAATGTGACCATGTGATCTCACTCCTCCTGGTATTAGGATTACTGATCAACCAAAAATAGAGTAAATGTAATATAAAAAAATCATTTCCAACCATTTAATTAATGTGCAATACAATATACGTGAAATGTGAAAACTATTTTGAATATTGCAATAGCGATATGAGCGATATTTCATGCTCTTGGACAGAGGAAAAAACAGATTTAGAAAATATAAGAAATACAAGGCTCAGGAGCTAAATCAATATTAAAGACTGAACCAGGACTAAATCAGGACTAAACCTGGACTAAATGTAGGAAGGAACCATGTCTAAACCGCACCACATTTTGATTTAATGCGCTGTTTGGACAAAAGAACATACCATTGTTTTGAAATAAGTCACTCTTTACAATACAGATATTGCATTGTGTTCTTAATAGTGTGATGTATTGTGCAGCTCAATACAACTTCTAACTTTTTTACTGCACATGTTATGAGCCTGCACTCATTTGTTTTAATGCTCATCTGGCAGACATCAGCTGTTGCTCTTACTAGTAGCCACACTAGTACTTGCTCTCTTTTACTCTTGCTTCCTTTGCATTTTGAATTTGACTTTTTTTTTTAATTTACCTTAGTTGATTTTGTTTTGTTAGGATTATTGCGTCACAAACTAGAAAGATCAGGAAATTCTCACAGTCTGACACATGTGGGTGTTTTTGTGTTAGAAGTGTTTCACAAGGACATTGTAAATTCACTTTTCCCCAGTTTGGGTCCAGTTCTTTTCTCCCTCTACATGCTTCCTTTGGGGTCAGTTTTGAGGAAGCATAACATCTCTTATCACTGTTTCACTGATGATGCTCCCTTAAAAACCAGTGCAGCAACAATTCACCCAACATGAATTACTCGAAGGGTTATTCAGTCCTGGATGGAGTCTAATTTTCTCAATTTGAGCAACAATTGAATTAAAATGACCTGGTACAAGTCTCACCTGTCCTGCAGCTGGTTGTTAACGTTTGTGAAGCGGTTCTTCAGCTGTTTCACCTCGGTCTCCTGACGCCGGATGTCGGGGCAGTACTCGTTAAAACTCTGCTGTAGGGAGCTGCAGGCCTGCTCCGTCAGCTCCAGCTCTTTACCCAGTTTGTTCAGCTCATCCTTCTTTGAGGCTGCGTCCTTCAGTAAAGTCTGTTCAAGATATCGTTCACACACATAAGTCTAGAGTTATCGTATAAAACATTGTTAACTTGTGTCGTGACACAAACCTGGAGCTCCTGGTTGCGAGAGGACAGTGCGTTAGGTTTTTCCAGAATGGCGCCGTCCTTAGCCAGCTTTTCTTCAAACCCAGAGAGAGTTCCATCAACCTTCTGCATGTGCTTCTCCAGGAACATGGAGGCTGAAGCTCTGGGTAAAACAACACAAAGAACTATTCATAAACAAGATGCTACAACACACAACAGACACAAAGGGAAGCGGCTTTTCAAAACAAGCACGAGACAGATTTTTCATCCAATAAAATGTATCTGATCTGAACAAAATGTGCTTTTAGGCTACAGAACTTACTTTTTCTTATACAGGTCCATGAGCGCGGTGATGTCGTCGATCTTGTTGTTCACAGTGCTGAGTTTAAGGGGCAGTGTCGAGGTAGTGGGCCCCAGGGGCTTCTTGGAAAGAATTGCCTGCATCTCCCTCTGGACAGCGGCCTTCTCAGACTCCAGCTTGTCCAAAGCGAGGACAGATTTCTGTGCGACAGAGTTATACAGTTTAGCTTAAAAAACAACCCTAGTGTGTTGAAGTAATATCAGTCTAAATACCTCCTGCTCTTGTAGTCTCGTGGCCAGGTCTTGAGCCGGGTTGCTGCTGTTCAGAGGCTCTCTGAGTCGGCTCAGTGCTTCCTTTTTGATCCTGTCCAGTGCATTATTGATCTTGTCTAACTGTTGAGCCAGCTCAATGGCTTTGGGGTCGTCAGGAACACTTTTTACAGTCACTGAATAAGACAGAATACAACAGGTTTTATACTGCTTTAAAATGACTTTACACTTGGATTTATTCAAAGGCGTGGGAACATACAAACATATTTACATATGACAAATTTTGACATGTTGATGAAGCTTTTCCCCCCGTGAAGCTCAAACAATAAAACAAAGGTAAAAGTGAAGGCATAGTCACACTGAGAATTAAATGAAGTGACTGTCGAACAGGTTTGTAGAGAAAAAGAATGAGAAAAACTAATCTGGTGTGAAGGAAACACTAACTAGACTCGATTGATAAGTTTGGAAAAACACTTCTGTCATTCAGGAATTAAGCCAAAGTGAGGAAAGAGGAAAAGTGTTAATACATTACTGTCAGTGGTGTGTGCTTTGCAAACTTTAGACCTTTAGATGGCATCAAAGCTCAAAAAATTGTCAAGATACTTGTTTGAATGTGCTTTGTACAGTATTTCTTGTTCACTTCGACTCATATCTAGAATGAAGGATGTTTTTTCTTAAAACATTCAGCTCAAAGCTCTTGCTCTTGGTGTTTACAGTAGTGTTTTTATTCTTTTAGTCATTTTGCATTGCATTTCAAGTTTTGTAACGTGCATTCTCTCACTGACAATGCTATTCTTCTCAACAAACTCTAACCATTATTTCATAGTCTAAGCCTCACCAGCAAAATCTGTTATATTTGAATAAATCTGTTCATTCTCACACACACTATTGAGGTGGAGCTATAGACTCAGCTGTGGGATGAGATGAAACTGAGGCATTCAGAAAGATGGAGAGATATAAAGCCTTTGTAGTGACATGGCTATTCCATCAAGAAAACATTCCACCTTTTGAGTGCCTCCGTTTCCTGCTTCAGCTTCATCCAGAGACATCCCCAAACACACAAGCACCTTGTGTGTGTCCTCACCTGTCTTCTGAGGGACCACCACCTCCACAGAGGACTTCTTCAGCGAGGACAGCAGTCTGGATCTACGCTCCTTCAGCTCGGCCAGCTCCTTCTCCAAACTGCACGCACAAACACACATGTTGTCATTAACCTAACCAAACAACAGCGTATTCTGATGAGTCAGTTCTGTACTTTTCAACTCTCTTCCGGGCCTCTTCGTCAGGAGGCGGCACCAGGAAACAGGCCCCGGGCAGGGCTTTGGTGCGTCCCTTGTTGTCCTGGACCTCCCAGTTCTTGTTGTCAGCGTTGGACTTTAGGATCAGAGTCTCCCCACGTCTCACTGAACCCTGATGGAGGAGAGAAAATGGAAGGTTTATGGATGGATGAGTCTCCGTGGAGACTTTATAACATCCTTTTCTGAGCAAAATTCCGAAAAACATTTGTTGGGAGATTACCATAAGTGGGAATAGGGTAATTAATGCCATTAGTATGACCACAGTGTATCTATGGCCTGACGTGAGCAGAGGGAGGCTTGGGTCAGAACAGATCTACTCGACCTTTTTAAAAATCTGTGCCCTGTATGTATCGTGGAGGAGAGTTATTCCTGCAATAACCGCACATGTTTACTATTTTCTGCATAAGCTTTTTGTTTTTGTGCGCTCAAGAAACCTCCTCTTAACATTTCTAAGTCTGCGATAGAAACTGGAAGGAAGAAAGACTCACACCATTCAGTTAAATCACTACATGCTCAGACTCTGAGTGTGATTGAAATAACTGGTTGGAACTTTACGGGCAACCATAATTTGTCTGTACAGTGCATTAAGATATAATTGGAAGTAATTATATGCTTTACTCTACACGTGCGCTACTGTTGTTGTCTATTCCCGTCAGCTGCACTGAAAAAAAAAAAAATCTTGAACCACACTGTTGTCTGTTTATACGCAGTAAAAGAGAGTGGAGCACCTCTTTCTCGGCCCAGTCGCACAGAGACACCACAGTGGTGCTCCTGTTGGGCTGAGTACGCCTCAGCTTCAGAGGAACGACGTTACTGCTGAGGTCTCTGAGGGCAGCCAGCCGCTGTTCGTTCCTCTTCACGGCAGGCTCATCGCTCTGAAAGAGGACACGTGAAAGTATGAGCGTCGCCACCATGACACCTCAGCTGACAGGGTGTATCAATGTGGAGCGTACCTCTATGGCCAGCAGGACCTCGGGGTTGCTCTTGTTCGCCAGATTCTTTGGGTCCAGATTGGAGTGGAGTCTTTTGAGGGAGTCGGACAGTGTCTCTAAGTCCAGCTGAAACTGTATTCGACAGAGGACTCTTAACAACAGCCCCCAGTGGGTTCAGTGTGAATATTAGAGTGGTGTGGAGCAGTGGGAGGTACCTTCTTGTAGTCTCTGATGTTGTCCAGGTGCTCCTCTTGAGCCAGACACAGGTTTAGGAAGCACTGCCACTCGCCCTGAGTTTTGTCCTTGTACGCCTGTAAAAACAGCACAGTGTAAGTTCTGGAATAGGGCTGTTTCTACAGATTCAAGGGGTCCATCACTTACTTGGGAGAGACATCAAAATAATCACAATAGACATGAAACCACAACTAATCAGCCACTTCTTGCTAATGTCTTAAAACAAGTCCTCCTCATAAACCTAGTATTGTTTTATACTAACTAGACTGAACGATTTAATGTGTATTGTATTGTCCTAAATTCACCAACATATTTTTAACTGAGAATTGTGGGATTAAATGGGGTAATACATTAAAATAATACAATAACAATACAATAATACAAACAAATGCTGGATTTTCAATGGTAATTAATTGATAAAATGCAAATATCTCTGTTTGTAAAAGTCAGTCCGATTTGATGATTTTATTGTATTTGTTTTCATGGGTTTTTTCTCCTTTATTTAACCAGGAAAGTTGAGATTAAAAACCTCTTTTTCAAGGGAGTCCTGGCCAAGAGGCAGCAGCAAATAATAAGTATAAGACAGCAATAAAGAATTTCCAAAGGCCATGAATCATGTTGTCATCAGTTCACAACAGATGCTATACTGAACAACATGGACCATCCCCTGCATTGGGCTTTTGAAGAACAGAGAGCAGCCATTGGACGTCTGTGAGAAGTGAGCTGCAGGACAGAACGCCACAAGAACTTCTTTCTGACTGATATAAGACTAAATAACTAAACCTCTACCTCTAAATTTTAATTTAATAATAAAGCTGCATTGAATTGATTGGTTTATTGTTAACAAATCAATTACGTGTAGCGGTAAAAGCACCCTTTTTTAACTGAATAGTAAATGCTAACTCATGTAAACCAACAGTGCTCAAATATGGGCCTATCACCTACTAAATACAAAGTTATGCTGTAATTTACACTATAGCAAAGAAAAAGAGTAAGCAAAGTAAACTTATGGATATTTAAGCTGACTGAATGTTCACATGACCATTGATAATTGATAGAACTTTAGTGTTAGTTGTTTAGTGCTTACAACCCACCTCCACCCCAGCTCCTTTTTTTTTATCACATTCATTTTAAACAATAGTTATTTTTTCTGAAAGAGTCATTCATAATAATATTTTTATAGATTCACCAAAAGAGGCATTATCTCATGTAAAAAAAAGTAAAAAACCTACCGTTATTGTAGCACTTCCTGGATGTTTTGAGTCTATAAGACGCTCTCCTTCATCCTGAAGCTGGTTGATCTCTTTCTCATGTGCCAACAGTCCATTTGTTTTGAATTTCTGAGAGAAAAAAAAACAGACGTGGCTGTAGTACACGAGTATATTCAAATACAATCCCCCTGCCGACTTCTCTGGACGGGTTGTACCAAAACCTTAGCCCTAAACGGTGTCTCACCTCGTATTCGGTGCGGACGCCTTCGGGGTCCACTATCCGATCGCTCCAGTCGCGCTGCAGGATCCTCTCCTGCTGGCCTGACAGGTACAGCAGCTCCTTACTGCAGTTCTGCATGTACTCGTACAGAGAGGACAGCTGGCTGCGCCTCTGCTTCGAGCTCTCCTGCACAACGGCCCCATGACAATATTAATAAAGAGTTCACTTCATGCAACAACTGTACTTCATGTAAACACTACTCACATAAAGCTGGTCATATTTCTCCTTGAGGGCACTGTACTTCTCCTAAAAAACAAAAAAGGAGACACTAGGATGATATAAATCCATTAAAATACAACTCCTTTTGTTCATATTTTGTTATTTTACATTTATAGACCTACAGCGTTAGAATCTTTTACATGTTTTGCTGATTCAGTGACTCTGGAGTGTAGCAGCTACAGGTAAAGAGCTGGACAGAGCTAATAGTTAATGTCTGTCAGCTGTAGGTTTATGTGAGTGGTTTAGACTCTCGCCTGGTGCAGGATACGACTCAGGGAAATTGGTTTAAGGAGGTTAATCTAAAAAAATGTGGCATTAAAGTGCTTAATGTAGTCTGTCCCTTTGACATCTACACTCTGGTCACATCTTAGTTGTGTTTTCCTGATGTTAGGGCTGATAAAAAGCAGTCACGTTATATCCAGAGCTCTGGGAAAGCCCAAAACCTGTGATGTGAAGATACTATTAGTGTTAGATGACCACATATGCCTTTAACAAATGCATAATAAAAGAGCAGGTCTGAAAGAAGGAGGAAGAAGCTGTAGTTTTTGGGAGTGATTTGAAGAAGGCTGTTGTCTGAGGCCCCACAGAGAGGTCCTAACCAATGCAACATTTAGATGAGAAAGAAAAAACATAAAAATTCAATTCCACATTTATTATTCTCTCTGTATTTGTGCTGTTACCTTAGGGATGGTGGAGCTGGGCTGCAGCTGAGCGTTGTAGGCCTCGATCTCCTGGTGCAGGATGTTATGAGCCGCGATCTGCTTCTCCACATCAGACAGACTGGGGCCGTACGGCTCGGCCTTCAGCTGTTTCTGTAAAAAACACCCCAAATATGATGAGCTATAACTCTGCAAAGACACCACGCCTGGTTTAGAGCTTCAACTCTCACGACAGAACAGGTTTAAGACAAGAAATTTAATAATTAAGTAAAATGATATGAAAGACCACCCATTTGTACATTCAATTTCATCCTTTTTTTTGATAATGAGTTAAAAAGTACCATACAATATTTATATTTGAAACTGCACATTACTTGAACTTGAAAATGGACAAAAACTGAATAACTCTGTCAAACAGCAATGGCTGGGTATAACAGCAAATCTCTGACACAAACAGGAAACACATACACAAATAAAGGTCTGTGGTTGATGTTGCGTTCACTGACCAGTTTTTTATCGAGCAGAGGGCCCCAGTCGATCTTCTGCTTCAGCTCCAGGTCCTGAACCTGGTCGTACAGCTCTCTGTAGACGGCACAGTCCTTGGCCCAGCGATCGTGCAGGTTCTTCACACTGGAGCAGGACACAGACAGGTAAGGTATGGTGTTGTGTGGAAATATCTGTCATGTCCTACAGGAATGTGTGGTGTCAGCTCTGAGTTGTGTTTGACTCTATATCAGTACATAACTCATTCATGAAGCACAACCAACTTCAAATCAAGACTAACTATTAGAGATTAAGATTGGAGTGACATTATAATGTAGGGCAATGAGCAAAAGAGCTGAATCTTTTGTATATGCATGAAAGAGAAAAAAATAATATACTGTATTGATCTCAAAAAAAAAAAAAAAAAAAAGGGTGCATATAGTGGAGTGGTTAGCGCTCCTGCTTCACAGCAAGAAGGTCATGAGTTCAAATCCCAGTTGACTCAAACATCGTCAGCTAACTCTGGTCTTTCTGTGAGGCTTCATCCCACCGCCCAAAGATATATATAGGTTAAGTGGCAACTCTAATGTACCCCTAGTGTAGCCCATTGTATAGGGTGTACCCCACCTAAGGCCCAAAGCTGCTGGGATAGGCTCCAGACACCCACAACCCCAAATGGGACTAAGCGGTAGTAAATGAATGAATGGTCTCAAAAAATACATCAAAATGTATCATTTTGATTTCAGCCATTTCTTATAAAACTAAAAATTTAACATCGGTCAAGAGTGGCTCATTGTGATCTAAAAAAAGAACTGTAGAGATTTAGTGTCATTAGTGGGAAGCATTTTGCACTAGTATGTTCAGACAACACAATTATAGTTTTATAGGTGACATTGACAAAAAAAATAGTGTCTGTTGGAGAGCCCCATCAGATAACAATTCTGATTATAATTCTGACCAGTCACTGACGAGCTACAGCAAATGAGCGTGTGAGACACATGTTGATGGGACAAGAGGAAAATACATCCAGTGGGTCCAAAGTACACATGATGGTGGCACAGTGTGGGGAAAGGTGAAAATACAACTCTCTTTGGATCTTTGGAGGTAGCCCCCCAGAGTCAGGTCTGAGCTAAGGCTAGAGTCCTGCTCATGAGTGTCCTTTGGAACAAGTTTACAAGTGGCCAGGTTGCATCAAATGTCCAGCCCACAGTTTTAAAATGGCATTTTAACTGTAAATATTTTACTGTTTCAAGCTATGTTGAATATAAGCAGTTACTTGTAACAGACTTATAAACTACTATGTAAAGTAGCGCAATGAAATTAGTCATTTAATTCATTTTAAAAAGTACATTTGTAAAAATAATACAACAACAACAACAAAAAATCAGTAGGATTGTTTATAGAACACAGTCTGATCCGTGGCTCTTGCTCGAGTGATTGTTTTTGTGGACATAATATGAATGATGTACTGGTAACATGTTCTTAATTTACATAAACCTTCTGTTCAAATCTATTGTAACATCCACCTGTCCAAGGACTGCAGGTGGAAATTAGCAGCTCTGCTAAAACCTGGCACAAAACATATTTCCCTTTTGAGGTCAATGTATTGCTGTGCATGTCCTTGTCAAATAAATAAATTCAAAATTCTAATTCAAAAAGGACAAAAACATTTGAGGTGTTGAAAGGTTCCTTCAATTAACTAATTCTACATGTATTTAGATAGATGTTTTAGTTTAGTAAATTCACAAATGCACAAATGCAGGTATTCCAGCCAAACAGAGAACTCAGCTTTGGAGGAGGAGTGGATTAGAACAGGCCTTCGTGTGATGACCTGGAGACTGAGAGACACCCTGTCTGCACCAGTCTTTTTGCCCATTGTGAAACTCCTCTTTTGTGCTGTGGTCGCATCATTTCCCATGTCACTTCTCTCATATATGACATTACGTTGTTTTACAGACCCGCTGGACCAGTCGAGGTGGTGTAGTATGAGATCCCTGTCACCGCTCTGTCTTGCAATGCGACCACGAGACTCCCAATCACAAGACAGACTGATGTGTGAACTGTAAAGTGATCTGTTGACATTGTAGTGTGAACAAGGCGTTACGTGTTGGTGTGATGCCGTCGGTCTTACTCTCGCTCGATCTCGTTGGCCTGAGGGTGCTGCAGCTTCTTGGCCTTGTCCACGTCCATGAACAGGTCTTTGAGCAGCCCCTCGGCCTCGGCCAGTTTGTCAGCGCTCTCATTCTGGTGCAGTAGGGTCTGGTTCTTGGCCTCCCGCTCTGTGTCCTGCATCAGTCACACAGTTAATAGGTCTGTGAAGATTCTCAGTTATCCAGGTCAAGGTACATTGACAGAGCCAAGAGAGGGAATGATGGCATGACAGTGACTCTAAATGCTTTTCATTTCCAGGTAAATGTTTGTGTTGTTATAATAGTGAAAAATAAACAAAATTCTTCCAAGTCTAGTTTCTTAAAGCCCCTGTCATACTATAGGCATAAACTACATGTTGGCTCCTGGTGTATGGTAAAGTTAACTCCACAGCAGTCAGTATCAGTCATAACAGATTCACATGGATGACTTACCTCAGCCAGCAGCTCCTCAGATCGAAGAATATCCCTCTCCACCACGTCTGCATTCTTCTGCATACGATGAATCAGCTCAGCGAGCTTGGCAGCATCGCTCCTGAAACACGTGAGAAGAACAAATGTACGCGTTAGATTTCTGCAGATCAGAGTTCGATTTCTGCAGATCAGAGTTACTTCTTACTTCAAGACACATAAACATTGGTGCAAAGAGTAAATCGCTGCAGTGTACAGTTGAACAAAACTGAACACATTCGATTTTGCATTTACTTTGCAAAAATAGACATGTAAAGTACCCGGTAAAAGGAGACATTTGACTTCCTGTTCTTGTTCCTACAGCTGCCCAGAGTTGACAAACTGCTGTTCACATGCACTAAAGAGGAGTGTGAGGTGTGGAGCTGCACTGTACAATTGACAAAGGATGTCACCAAAAGGATTAAAAAATGCATACACCACTTTTAGGATTGGAACTTTCTAAAAGTTGTTGTTGTTTTTTCTGATCAGATCTGAGTTTAAACCTGAATCTCCACAGACATGTTGCATATTACTCAGAGGAAGATAGAGCTTATTTGTTCACTTCTGCAGAATAAACTGCCTCTGGACTGGCACATACAACTACTCACCACATAAAGCTCACCTTTTTTAGATAAAGTTTATAATTGGTCCAGGATGTTTGCCTTAGATGGAATTTGTTTTTTATTCATTCCTTTCACAAAGACATTGGTTCTTAATCTCCATTTAACACTTTGGGCATTCACTTTTAATTTTTTTTTTTGTTGAAGAACAAATCCCAAGAACAGGAAGAAGCACTCGGTCTTGTATGTCCATATATGGGCATTGGCAGGGCATCTCTAATGTTAAGTTATGCACACTGAAGAAGAATCACAAGGAAGTTAACAACAAAAATATTTCTGAATTAGGTCCAGTGTTTCTGAGAATAGTCATACGCAGTGTTTATTTGAGCTAGGAGCGAAATCAAATTCATTTAAGCAATTACCTTTTCAACACAAGCTGTAATCATCATTTTTGGACCTTTATACATTTCTTACAATTTTTTTTCATGTCTTTCTAAAATGAAGTTGTAGCTTTGTAGTTGTGTTGTAACTGAATAGAGAGAAACATATGCCTGGGTGCAACATGAATACAGGTGATTGATAGATTTAAACAAGCGCCCGACCACACTTTAAGCACAGTGTGACTTCCATTAATCCGACATGTCACCCATGACGAGGTGACCTGTTTTGTTTTCTCTGTTTATTCTGCCATTCCTGCTCCGCTGTGTGATATGAAACTATTTATCCAGACACGCCCGGATCGCAGCTGGGGACCGGGCCGGGCCCCTCCCCGTGACGCTCTGGAATGTAGTCTGTGTGGCACACATTCCTGTTGGGACAGACCTGTCACACTTCACTTGAATGCTTTTTAACCGAGAGGCCGTAATTAATTTCCAGTGGAACAAAGGCTGTTGTTGTGGGAGGAGTTTATGACCCGCAGAGAGAGGAGTGCTAAGGTGGAGGGGTTTATGGCTCTGGTAATGATACTCTTATCTAGGATCCTGACCAAGTCCAACAGGTGTGGGCCTTTATTCAGTAGATGGGGCCAGATTACACATAGCAGTGCCATCGTAACTTATGCCACAGAAACATTTCTAGGCCTGTATTTAAATATTTAGATTACATTACATTTGTGTACTCACCAATATTGAGTACAAGTATAAGCTATATTTTTTAGATATATTAAATGCAATTGCTACTTTTCAGTGGATGTTAGTTGCAAAAGACTCATGTCATTACAAGTAGAAGGTTTTCCTATTACAAGTACTGGCAAAATATGCAGAATATTATTAAATTAAGAAAGCAAAATACTAAAAAATAAACAATCTTTAAAAATAATCATCTTGAATCAATGCCAAGGATGCGGGTTATCAACAGTGCTCAGCAAATTCCACTTTGTAACCACTATTAATGACATCTAATAGGACATCTTATTACAATGTCTTTCCATTGGTGTGACAGGACGGAGGAATGTCTATACACTGTCACACATATACATCAATAGTTTCTTTTTTTCTCGTGATACTGCAGTACAAGTACTTTACAAACAAATATGTGGGTTCAAAGTGTCAAGATCAGAGGCACCTCAGGAGGATAGTCCAACTGGTCAATTACCCAGAGCAATAAGTAAGGCCTACAGATTACAGATGAGTATAAGAGTATAACTTACGAGTATAACTTTTCATTCTATACTGCTTAAAACCTGTTAGTGGACGCAGGGTCTTGACCATCTGCTTTACATTTATAACCATTCACACTCCCAGTCATTCGCTATGGGACATTCAGATTAACCAGTTCACTCACACATGCTTGTCTCTAGACTGTTGGAGGAAGCCAGCACAAAGATCGAACACACAGCTTTCTGAATGTGAGCCAAGAGAGTGTACATTTATCACATTGGATTGAAAACACCTCAATCAAAGTATCAAAGTGCATGCATTCATTATCAATACGTCTAATGTGGCTCAGCTTGTACTGTTGTATCCCCATTGGGGCTGTCCATTGCCTGGGCCCCCCCTTTAGAAACAGCACTGGTCAAGAGACACAAAAACTGTCCTTCAATAAAACAAACCTCATCAAATAAAACATAACACCACTGAAATCCTAACACTGGTATTCAAGGATGGTTTGTGCTGCTTTCTTAACTGGGCCATAAAGGTCACGGAATGTATGTTTTTCAGCTATATAATGTAAAAGTGTGATTATGAAAGCAATTTGGTGTCTGTTTCCATTTAAAATATCAATCAAAAGGTCCGTTTGTAAATGTAAACATAGGTTAATATACATAGAATATATAGAAATATAGAATATATAAATAATTTTGAAATATATGGTGTAAATGTGAGGAATTTTATTTACTAAAACAATTTTGATGGTTTCTTTAAAAAAATACTTCAAAACTATGCTTAGAGAATATTGTATGTCACATATATCTCATGTTAAAACCAGTTAAGAACCACTTCTTTATATAAGGTAGGGTATTATGACTATACATCATTTGTGCACTACAGAATCATTATACAACAAGCCTCTGAGATGGAAAAAAAACAGCAATATTAAATATTATGTACTGAATATGTACTTTCTATATTATAACTATGCTTTTCTGTGCAACTTTCTATGTCCAGAACATTGGTTTTGAATTTGAATTATAGTCACTTGATATCATTAATAAATACCTATTTTCAACAATAACATACAAAGAAAATACATTTGGAATTTTTAGAAAACAGTCAAAACTATGACAAAAACATTGAATTTTGATATTAAAGTCAGAATTGATAGAGAGACACACTCCCTCTTTTTAACAGAGGCCATAGTGCTCTTCCGTAGAATATAATTGTCGTCTGTTGTGTCACTATTACAGTTGTTGTTAAATATGCCTCTGCAGTTTACTGCTATAAGCCCCCAAAGCTACTGTATGTGTCTGTATGCAGAAACAAACAGAGAGAGACCCTGTCCCACCACTCCTACTGCCCCTACCCACCTCCCCACCTCTCCACCTCTCCACCTCCAGTGTGGCTCCCAGATAAACAACTGCTTATCGCCGCTTCAGAGACGCTGTTGCACAATTATGTTCCACGAGGTAAGAACCACCATGGAAACTATCAATGAGAGAACTGGAGCTCCTGCTGTTTTACTGGTTCATCTGCTATGACCTAATGCATTCAAGACACATTGTGCATTCAATTAGTCAAAAGGACTGGCATTACAAGTGGATTTAGTGAGTCAGGTGATACACCCCTAGGGCAAAGATAGTATTAGAAGATGACAGATACTTTTTATGTAGGGTGTCATACATCAAAGTCAGAGTGTGTTTTATTTGTAGAGTTAGCAGTTTCAGTTGGAGCTACAAAGATGCACTAAAGACATTTTTGGGCCAATAGAGGAAGAACAAATGCAACTTATATTCTTGTTTGTCTTTTGGAGCATCTGACTTCTACTGGTAAGAAAACCGGCCTATAAAGTTATGCATCACAATTTCTCTGACATTGGACACAACTGAGCCATACAACTGACTGTGATTAAACAAAACTTTGATTATTTTTGACACCAGCAGATGCTACCCTTTGCCTTTGTGTCATAGAGACTGTTTAACTAGAAACAAGAGCTGTCTTTTGCAAACATGAGTGAATCACAGCAGTAAATGCCCGCATGCTGGTCCGACTTCAAGTGAAAACAGCACATGACATATGACACAAGACAAGTAAAAAAACTGTAAGACTCAAAAAACTGAGGAAGGAGTTGTTACTTACGTGCTGATCTTGACAGCAGAGGTCTTCTTGGACATCTTCGGAGACTGTCAAAGACTGTCTTTCGGTGGAAGCTCCTCTCACAGCTCCCCTCTGCGTCCTCGAACGTCTCCTGTCCCAAGTCTCTCGGGGTTGTCTCTGGGTTTGAGGAGAGTCCACCTGCGTCGGCTCCTCCCAGGCAGGCGCCCAGCAGGTGTGTCGTCAGTAAACGCAGCAGAAGCAGGAGGAGCAGCGGCGCAGGAGCAGACCGGGCCGACCTGTTCCACTACAGTCACTCTGTATTCTCGGAGCTCTTCATCCTGCTTTCGTTCTGGTAACTCGACACCACGACCACTTTCCCTGCAAATGCACAGGGTAGACGTTTGTAGAAGTTTGAAATACCCAAACAGGACAAGGAAGGGTGTGAGTTTGTGTGTTTTCTCAGGGGCGTAGCAAAGGGGTGGACAAATGGGGCAATTCCCTCAGTCCCCGTGTTTGTAAACATAGGTAAACATAGGTTTATGTACAAAGAATCTATAGAAATAGAAATCATTTTTGAAATATATGGTGTAAATGTGAGGAATTTTATTTAGTAAAATAATTTTGATGGTTTATTTTTTTAAAAATACTTCAAAACTATATGTTTAGAGAATATTGTATGTCACATATGTCTCATGTTAAAACCAGTTAAGAACCACTTCTTTATATAAGGTATAAAGGTATTTGTGCACTACAGAATCATTATACAACAAGCCTCTGAGATGGAAAAAAACCCCCCAGCAATATTAAATATTATGTACTAAATATATACTTTCTATATTATAACTATGCTATACTTTCTATGTCCAGAACATGATGTGCTCCAAATGTGTTTTCTAAAGGCAAGAAATTAAAGTCACTTGATATTAGTAATAAACACTAATAAATACCTATTTTCAACAATAACATACAGGGAAAATACAGTTGGAATTTTCAAAATTATGACAAAAACATTGAATTTTGATATTAAAGTTAGAATTGATAGAGAGACACACCCCCTCTTTTTAACAGAGGCCATAGTGCTCTTCCATAGAATATAATTGTTGTCTGTTATGTCACTATTACAGTTGTTGTTAAATAGGCCTCTGTAGTTTACTGCTATAACTTGATTCTAGGAGAGGCAAATATGTTTGACAATACCCCAAGACTACTGTATGTGTCAGTATGCGGAAAGTGTGTGAGTTTTTGTGTTTTTTCAGGGGTGTAACAAAGGGGTGGGATAATGGGGCAATTCCCTGAAAGGGGCCCCCTAAGATGAGCAATTAAACATCATTTTAGATCATTTGATGTTATATAAGCCACTTTTGCCTTTCAACTTTAAACATATTCAAATGACTCTTGAAAATGAAACATACATTTGTATTTTTAACAAAGTATTTTTGTTTTAATGTATTATGTGTCGACTCATTGGTTACCTTTATGGTCATGAAAAAAATCACAGTTAAAAAGCATTCAAGAGTTGTACCATTCAGAGAATAGTAGACAAAACAAAGCACTTTGATGACTCAACAATATTTACGAATAGAATTGAACCTTGTAATGTTTATAGATATAACAAAAAAAAAAAAAAACATATGAAAAGAAGGAAATTACTACATTCAAAGCCCAAAGACAAATGCTCAATTTTGTTCGGATGTATAATAAAAGGCTGACCTCAAATGCGGGATTATTTGAAAAAAAAAAAAAAAAGTCTATTATGTTTGGAAAAATCTGGGATTGTATGAATGAATATGCCTTATGTGCACTAGGTTAATTGAAAGGAAACAATTATAGTCAATGCAACATGACGGGGAGGAAATTATAGTGCACCCACTGGTTTCACGGACTACATATAATAGCTGTGGAATGAAGTAGAACTAGTTTATCAAATGTCTGACTTTTAAAATCATCTTTTACGGTTGGTTGTAGTGATTCATTCACTACATACTCACTTCACTGATACTTGTACATGGCCAGGCCTAATTCCACAGAGTTGCAAAAGGTCACACTGCACTTTCACATGTCTGCAGCCTCAGTTCAGTGGATGTAAGGGTAACAAAAGTCGCGCTCTTTTTAATAATACTTCAATACTTCATTTTTGTGCGTTAGCTCCCTGCAGCAGGTTGAACCAACTCAGTTTCAATCTAATTCAGGCTTGTTCTCCTCAGACCAGAACAACTCAGATTTCCTGTTTCAGAAACAGGTTTAGAGTTAGTTCAGTCAACTCTGATTCAGTTCATTCTGAGTCAGTTCACCCTGAGTCTATTAGAAAGCCATTATCTATGGAACCAACAAAAGAGGAGTCACTGTACACAACAGTAATCAAATAGGGGCGGCCATGTTAGAGGAGAGTCATCTGACTATGAGGTGACAATAATCAGGTTTAGAAGTGATATCCATTATAGTTTCATGGATAATTAGTAGGATACAAATAAAAAAAACACTAATGCTATATTCATCTTACCATTTAACAATATCATTCGTTACTGGTCAACATAATATCCATGTGATTTGCACACTCCCTTAATTTTTGGGTAAATCTCAGAAACCTGAATACTTAATAACACTTAATAAACTTAATAACTGTTGTCGTTTTTAAAAACATGACATTATCTATTTTTAACTAATAGATTAGAGTAATAGATTTATTTATAGATTTATAGGTGACTGAATGAATGCCATCTACTCCTACACAAAGTTAATGAAAAGTTCATATAAAGAATATGTAAATGTAGAGTATAAATATATAAAAGTAAAAAATGGGAATTCATTCACCGTTGAACTCTTCTCATCTGTGAATGATGTGAATGAGGGTTAGAATATATCCTACCTCAGACCAGGTTAGGTTCATATTAAGTTACTCAAAACCCAGAGTCTCTCCTGTTTTAAAGTGTTAACATGCTATGTTTGGATTAAACCTGCTTAATAAAACAGGGCCAAGCTAAAGCGTCAGTCAACATTAGACCAAAAACCTTCCTTTTTGATGAAGCTTATAGTTAAGTCTGGCCTAAGCTTGCCTCTAGATCAGCACTTACAGGTTTGGGAGGGCTTTAACACCTGCACTGATTGGTCTAGACATTCTGACCTTTATGTAGCCTGCCAGGCATATGTATTTGCCTTGAACTTTTGCTAAAGCTACCATCATATCTACATACATCCCGAAAATATCCATTCACACTTCCAGTTTTTAATATGGAATGGACAGAGATATTTTTAACTGAAGTCCAGCCAGTAGCCTTATGTATTATTTGCCAAGAAGCCGCTGCAACAGTTTACTAACATTATACTAACTAACTTTACAGGTTTTCTCGTGTAATTTGTATTAGTTTATAGTTTACTGGTCCGGCCCGTCTTCAGTTTTTAAAACCCAGAGTGGCCCTTGAGCCAAAAATTTGCCCATCCCTGCTCTAAACCAAACTGTCACATGTGAAAGTGCCAGAAGACTGTGATTTAGACCAAACAGCTGCTCTTTGGTCCAGAGCTGGTTTGTTTGGTGCTAGTTTAGGCTTCTGGATCAAATGCAGGAGGATTTCATCACATGAACAAGAAGAGGATGGGAAATGGAGAAAAAGGGCCGGTTTTTCCTAACCCTAACCTATATTGGCATTGGGGGTCAAGTTTGGGCTCTATTTAACAATAAAAAAAATTAAATATTTGTTTATGCTGTTAGTTTATTACCCTCAGAACTTGATTAATCAAGTTAATAATCAAGAAAATAATCTTGGGAAAGAAAGCAAAACAAGGATTTAAAAGAGATCAAAATGCTCTCGAAGCCTCTGCTGTATTGACAAAGTGATCACACAATAATCATTAGGTTTTGGTGCACAGGCCCAGACATGTATCATCAAAACATCTCACCAACCTGTTTTTGCTCTCTTGGGGGGATAGAACAAGAGGTTATCAGACACACACCTAATACAGATACCCAGTGTGCTAGGATAGGAGTCAAGGTCTACAGTGAGGAATGTAGACTTTAGCAGAGCTGTCAAGACACTCTGTGATGTGCTGATAGCGGTGATTATTAAGACTTCTACCTGTTTGTTTTAGTGTGCCTGCTAATGGGTGGTTTGGAACTGCAGCGCCTCTGCCTCGAGAGGAAAACAATACCGCTTTCTGCCTGAGTGGTAAGGCGACACTGGAGCATGCTGCCCCGTCTCATGCTTGCTGTAGGTGTGTCGGACGCACACCCAGAGCAGTTACTACACAGACCAACACCCACATACCTGCAGGAAAAAAGAAAGAGCTGTCAAGATACCAGGGAAGTAAAAGGAACAAGATCGCAGTGATTGACAAGAGAGAACCATCCGTTGAGTTGACATTTACCTTTTACCACTGCACATTTGGAGGTGTTTTTCTTGTTAAATAATAATATATTAGCAATGGGTGCAAAGTGTGTATACTTTTTTAAATATGTATTATTATTATTAATAAATAAATGACAGGATAAGAAGAAGAACAGTTGCATGATAAGAATTAGCTTTACCTTTATGCTAAGGGGTGTTATTGTGTCCACCACGTACTTAAATCAAGAACAGCCCACCTGTTTAAACTCCATATTGTGCAATTCCATTAAGATAAGGCTCTTTGTGCTTTTTTCATATCTATATCATATGGAAAACAAGAAATTATGGGAAAACCTTAAAGTCCAAGGATAAGGAGCCTGTTCACAGCCTGTTCAAAGATGGAAGTAATCATCAATTTACACGTTTTATAACAAACAAGCTTATTATAGCTTGGTTATGTAAAAGTTCTTCACCTTCTTTATGCAAATCAAATTCTGCAGAGAGCTGGGTGTGTCTGTCTTATCAGTAAGAGGGAAAAAAAGCATTTCTTTGACTCCTTTAACACTTAAGCGGTGTTTACACAGTGAGCGTACCTGGCATTCCTCCGAGTTCTGTAAATATGTGAGGAGGTATGAAGGCCATCTGAAGCAGCCGCACCCTCAGCACTGGAACAGCAGGAACTCTTCACTGACAGCTCTGATCTGTAACGAGACCGGAGACTGACCTGTGACCTCTGTGAGTGATGTGGACCACACCTGCAGCAGGTGTCACACAGAAGCCCCTTGAAGCGTAGTTATTACCGTTCTCATTTACCAGCAGGGGGTGATGTTATGCACTAAACATCTCCCAGACAATGATTTAATGAGATATGAATCTGCTACAGAACTGTAAAAGCATTTTATGAATGTTTTAAAGCTATTAATTGATTGTCATGTTGCAAACAGGTTGTAAATGACAGATGGTTTTAAAACAATTAGAGGAATGTTACACAGCTGTTAATGCTACCAACTAAAGCTGCACTTTCCTTTTGATCGTTTGTCTCTATGGGTCAGAGGTCAAAGACATTATTTCCAGTGTGGGCTCATTATTTAGCAGACAACTGGACAGTGTTAAATGTGTTTTCAAACAGTAAGAATACACCTTATTTCTACACATTCATAAAGAAAACAGAATTTCAATGTTTCAAATACTTATTCTTTGGACATACTCATTAATAGTCATCTTAAAGCAGCACTATTTTTTTTACCCAAAAAGTCATGTTTTTGGAAAAATTGTCTTACTTCAATAGAAATAAAGACAGATTGATGAGAAATGAGAGTAATCAGTGATCAAAGTTGTACACTCTACAGTTCAGTATTGCAGTAGTTTGGTTAAGTTCCACATCAGCAGTCTCGCAGCGTTAAGTCGCCACCTACTGGACATTTGGAGTAGTACAAAGATGACTCAAATCAAAGGCAGACAACATGGGTTTTGTGTTTTATTTGAAAGATCATGCAGTGCACTTCCAGGTCAGGAGCTCACACTTTCAATGATACATATGAAAAACCAATACATCTGTAATTAGCTAGTACAAAACATAACTAAACATTACTGAGGAATGTAACAAATTAAATAGAAAATAGGAAAACAAAAGTGTGCAACGCCACTATAGCTGCACTGCAGATCTTTAAAAAAGTTGGATAGAGGTTTAACGTGTAACCCTGCTGTAAATACAAAAAACATCTGAATTTACGGGATTAACTTAAAAGACAAAAAGCAATAAATTACTTCTTTCAAGTGTTTGTGCATTTATTGTGGGAACTGTGGGGGCATGGAGTAGGGCACCAGTGGTGGGGGTGGGTGCTGAGGAGCCTGTGGCTGGGGGAAAGAGAACGGGGGGTGGCTGGTGCCGTTCTGAGCAGCACCTTTGGGAGGCCCGAACTGCTGGGACTGGAATCCGTTCTGGCCTCCGAAAGATCCCGACTGGTTGTTGCTGAAGTTGGCCTGTCCGTTCCCGTTGTAGCTGGCGCCGCCGTAGCCGTTGCTGCCGTTTCCCCCGTATCCACCACCGTTGTGTGCGTTTGAGCCATAGCTTTTATTTGGTCCGTTGTCAAAACCTCTACCATTATCCCGGTCTCTGTAACCGCCAAAGTCGCGCTTTCCAGAGGAATACCTATCTCTGTAGTCTCCACCTCTCCCGCCCCTTGAACGACCTGCGAGAGACAAGGTTCATGAGTAAGAAGCAACAGTCACTCTGTTAGCCCACGTTAATAGTGTTAATATATTCACACAGTTTAGTGAAGTTAAACCAGCACCAGTTTAAAACCAAACCAATGTGCAGCAGAAAAAAAAAAAAGCGGCTGCAGTTGGCAGCACAGAGTCTGTATCTCACCAATTGGATTTACCTCCTCTGTCCTCGGCCATTTGGAGGAGCTTGGGGTTGATTGCCTGGTTGGCCTCTCGGAGCACAGAGACGAGGTCACCGGCCTGTTTGAAGTTGTTTGGCGTGAAGAAGGTGTAAGCCGTGCCTGTCTTTTGGCTACGTGCCGTTCGGCCAATTCGGTGGATATAGTCCTCAGAGTTGTTGGGGTAGTCAAAGTTGATGACAAATTTGACGTCTTCCACATCTGCAAGATTGTGTTGTGGCACGGAGGAAGAGTAGAACAGCACACAACGTGCCAATGCCACCACAACAACCAGATCAGAAAGTCCAAGTTAGTACAGACATTAAACGTGGCCTTTAGATCCACTGTCATAGTTTCTCCTCGGGGAGACTACGGTGGGAAGAGAGAAACGATGCACACTCCAGTCACTTCCAATCCAGCCAAATCTACGCCCGTTTTTTAAACCAACCCTAAGAAGAATGGATCAGAAGTCTTACCAGTGTGGAGTATGCATTCACTAGTCCATTCCCATTGCAGCACTTTCCCCACATAAGTGACCCCTCCAGTGCTTCTAACTTTTGACCTACTCAACCAGCACACCACCTTCTAGTGCGCTGTAACTAGGTCCTTCCTGACGCTTGTCTAAAGCACATACTGCAGTGTCTCTTGCCACTGAATCTGAACTACCCTGGCCAGAGCCCGTGTTCACTTGATCATAAAGTCTCTCGTTGGCAGGTCTCGACATGACTTTGAAACGCAGGCGAGGGAGGAGTTCGAGCTTGGATTTTGTCCGGGTGTCCATCTAGCATGTCCCACTGTCACCATAAGCGCCAGTAGCCATGTCTTTACAGAGGTGCAGGCATGATCGATCGGACAAACTGTTCTTCCGACAAAAGTTTAGGGAGCTGCAACATCACTGCCACCCAGGTTTTTTTGTTATTAATTCAAGTAACAACACACCTTCCAAATGGCTCAAAAGCTTGCAGTACAGTGTTCGAACACACATGCAAGACTAAAAGACAGTAGTTGGAGCTTTGAGCCGGGGCGTGTGAGGCAGTCCAAACCCTTGCCAGAGAACAAGTGTGAAAATAGGACCAGTTACTGTGGCCGGCCCTCAAGTCGCCCTGTATTATTTTTTTTGACAGGCCGGTTTCGCTATGCTGCATTTGGGCCTGGTCACCTCTGTATGTGGGTGACTGGGAGACCGTGCCTCTCCAGTCAGGACACCTCCAAGAATCCTCCTTCCCCCTCTGGAGGCCTGGGCTTGTCATGCCAAGGCCCTGCCACACAGACTGCGCCTTCAGTCGAGGGGAGAAACTCAGAAAGCAGAGAAGGTTAAAGAAAGCAAATACACTTTCTTTTCAAAAAATTATTGACAAGAACGTTCAGGTCGGATACTGACCTAGACCTCTGGAGGCCACGTCTGTCGCAATGAGGATGGGCGCCTTCCCAAATTTGAACTCTGAAAAACGAACAATGGCAGAGGTCAAGCCAAGCAATACAAGTTTGATACAGAAAGTTAGGTGGTAAAAGCTCACCATTAAGAACCCAGTCTCTTTCCTGTTGGCTTTTGTCTCCATGGATTCCCATAGCTGGCCACCTGAAGGGACAGGTCTCAGTTTTAACACACAAACAGACCAACTTTAGCAGACACACTTTAAACTTCAAGACGGTTTAGCACATACCCATCCCTCCTCATCCTCCTGGTCAGATCATCACAGCGTCTCTTGGTCTCCACAAAGATAATGGTCTTGTTTTCCTTTTCACTCATGATTTCCTCCATAAGTCGAATGAGTCTGAAAGAAAGAGGTGGAAAATTAAATTTGAACTGATAATAATCTTCACACCTCAGACATAAAAGGTTATAGTGGCCTAGTTTCCTCACTTGTTCTCCTTTTCTCCGTCGTTGCAGACGTCAACTATCTGCAGGATGTTGTGGTTGGCGCTGAGTTGAAGAGCCCCGACGTTGATCTGAACATATTCTTTGAGGAAGTCTTCTGCCAGCTGACGGACCTCTTTGGGCCAAGTGGCACTCCACATAAGTGTCTGACGGTCAGGCTGTGGAGAGCAACAGTGTTAGCACATCCCTGAATTTAGGATTGTAGACAAGGATTTGTGTGAGGTGTACTTACCCTGATCTGGTCAACTATTTTGCGGATCTGTGGTTCGAAGCCCATGTCCAGCATTCTGTCGGCTTCATCCAGTACGAGGTAAGTGCAGCGGCGGAGGTTGGTCTTTCCCGCCTCGAGGAAGTCGATGAGTCTGCCAGGAGTGGCAATGCAGATCTCAACGCCTACGAGAAAAAAAAAAGTTTTAACACTGACTGACAGCTAGATAGATCTCCATATTGATGCATTTGTTAACAGATACCTACCTCTTTCCAGGTCACGGATCTGGGGTCCTTTGGGTGCTCCTCCATAGATACAGGTGGACTTGAGGCGAGAAGCTCTGCCGTATTCTGCAGCCACCTGCTGCACCTGTTGGGCCAACTCACGGGTTGGAGCCAAGACCAAGCACTGAGGGGAAAAGAGATGGTGTATCACATGAAATTTAGACTTCTGGAGGAGTTCTGGGTAAATGTAGAAATGCTCTTCAATGCCCAGTAAGTAAAAGTCAAATCCAGGTTTACTGTAGATTTAAATAAACTCTAGTCACTTGTAATGTGCTAAATTTTTGTGCTAAGTTTTTTTCCAAGGCTGAAGAAATCAACAAGTGAATGAAAGCTACAAACTGAAAACATCCCTCAAATAAACATTTAAACAATTCACTAAAATTGCATCTGAAAACATGGTTCATATTAAAAATGTGTTACATACAATAGGTCCATCTCCACGCTCCAGGAAAGGCTGGTGGTTGATGTGCACGATGGCAGGTAAGAGATACTGCAGAACACATTACATTATAAGATCAGTATAATCTACAAGTGATTATTGGTTTATAAATTTTTTTAGGTTAACTCACCGAAAGTGTTTTGCCAGAGCCAGTCTGAGCGATTCCCACCATGTCTTTGCCGCTGAGCGCCAGAGGCCAGCCCTGAGCCTGAATGGGTGTTGGTTCTGTCCAGCTCTGTTTGTTGATTACATCCATCACATAGGCTGGGGAGAAATAAATCGAACACTTAAAAGTGGAGTCTGAAACTAATTTCATACATTTACGTCAATAATAGTTAATAAAATAAATAATTTTGTCATTTTGATAAAGGAAAAGTCATAGGTCCAAATCTGTGATTTCATAACTAGGTTTGGCCACAAGATCAAAACTTACACGGAAAGCTAGCCTCATGAAACTTCGTGATGGGGTTTGGGCAGTCTCTTCCCTTCACTGTAATTGTTTTGGAACTCCTGTACTGTGCAACTTCTTGCTGCAAGAAAAAACGAGATCAACGTTTATAATCAAACAGTTGCATAAGCCCTGCACGTGCAGCGGTGACGTGTTGCGTAACATTTTCATGGGCCCACGCTTCTCACATACCATGGATCTGCGGCCGACGTCTGGGTGCTGCTGATAAAAGTTCTTCTCAAACTTAGGGAGCTCGTCCAGGTTCCAGTGTTTCTTCCGCAGACGTTCGCCGGGGTTACCGAATTTTCCTCCTCCGCCACCACCACCACGGTTTCCACCAAAGCGAGCACCGCCGCCACTGCCATAACTGTAAAGCAGAAACACATTCGCAACTTCAGGAAACGCTAAGCCAAATATTACAAGCAGCAGAACACCATAGCATTTACGGAAATGTAGATAAATAAACGGGACCCATTTTATCTCATAAGGCGAACAAAGAAAACGCAGCCGGCATTTTGTCTACGCACTCACATGGCGAAAAGCGGAAAGCGTTCTTGTATTCGCCCAAAAATGTAAACAAAACTGTATTGCATACGTGGAGCATATAAAAATACAGTCTCGTGTACTGTCAGTGATCATAGAGCCAACAAATTCGGAAAGTACGTCAATTTCATTCGCCATGAACTGAAACTTTAAGCTAGTTAGCACGGAGCTACGCCGATGCTAACGAAAGCCGCTGCTTGGGGCACGAGGCCAGAACAGGCCCGAGCCAAAGACAACAGGCTTCAGTTAAATGTCCAGGCCCCGAATGAACAAATACCGTTAAACAAACCAAAGCTTCACGTGTGTATCACATACGTATCACAAAAGCACTGTTTAGGCAAGTTTTATAATTAAAGAATTAAAAATGTTTGTTCCAGTGTTTCTTTTTTATTTCTTTAATGCGCGTCCAGGCGGCGGCCATTCTTCCAACCGCACAAGAATCTCGATGGAAAAAGAAAATGTACTCACCCTCTGTCTCTATCTCTGTCCCGATCCCTGTCTCTGCGGTCTCTGTCGGAATACCCAGGCATATTGTAAACGAAGTGTAGAAAGTTAAAAAAGTTAAGTATATAACGGAACGGTTTGTACTGCCGACAAAAACCCCCGACCGGCAGTGAAGGTAAAATGCCGGTAATGTAAAAATGAGGCCCAGGTTTTATCGCAACGGAAGTTCACCCTTCCGATGTATCCATCCGCCTGGGGTTGCTCTTCCTCCTCCTTTCTCCGTTAGCGTCGCGTAATTATAGACTTTTAAAAGACAATTTACCTCCAGGCTTTATTATCAGGATACAAATGGAATACATTATTTTTGTGTGGTATTCAACCAGAAACACCAACACATGTTAACATGATTTTACTATAACCTATCTCATTTCATACGTTTTGACACAGTAGATTGCGGAAAGACGCCTTTGTTTCTTTAATTAATCCGAAAAACTAAATTTTACACGTAATTAAGTAAAAAAAAAAAAATTACCGTTAAACGTTAGGAGGCCCTATTTCTCGACAACTCTGTTATGTTATGGTTTTGGCGGATGAGTACTTCACAGACAGAAACCTGTGACCCGGTTTGCACCCATACTTCCGCCATGTTACAGTAAGTGACGTCAACAGGGCCCACCCAGCGATTTGTTGCTCTATGTCCAAAACGCTCATTGAAAGGTATAATTTTTTTTTATTTTTCAAATGCCATTTTTTTATTCTTATACATTTTTAAAACACAGCTTATGTAAATGTATTTTATTGTAACTTTATTGTGGTTTAATTTTGTTCTCTGTTAAGATCAAAGACTGTATAAATAAAGTTAAGATACATTTTATTAGCTTGTAGGCTATGCTGCAGATAGTTTTTGTGCAAGTTATTTATTAAACACTAACTGAGATGAAACAAGTAGTCTTAGTCAGAACTAACTGGATTTTTTGGACTGCATATATACACATAAATGAACACACTTTATATCTATATAATGAAGATTAATACCTGAATAAATCAAGAATTCTCTGAAAAAATAACCTCTTAACCCTAATGTATAGTTAATTATTTTTCTGCTTTTACCAACAATCTCTTCCATTGAGTTTGACCCCCTTTTTCTCGGCCTCAAAGCCATCTGCCAGAGATATTTAATCCTGAGTGAGGTATCAGTAGTTGGGGGTAGGGCTATTCAGATGTAAAGATTTAGCCACACTGAGAATTTACATATTTATGTATTGTAAGTGCCAAAGAAGAAAGTGTCAGAGATCAAGTTTTTTTCCATTGTTAGACAAAGGCCAGTTTAATTAGAACTAATTACACACAAAAATAAAATACTCTTACAAAATGATAGTGTTAACATACATCAAATTGCATCAGTCACCGATGAGAGATATAAGTCCTGCTCGTGGATCATGCCATTTTAGAAAAAGAGCGCTATCTCTCAGCTGGTTTGAAAAAAGAAAAGAAAATCCATGAGAGGCAGCTACGGGGCTTTGCTGAGCTGTAGTGTGGAAACAGCCGGTGAAGATCAGCTTGTGCACTGGACATGAAAGGTGAGTCATATCAGGTCAGTCGCCACTAAATACAAACCGTATTCCTTTGTGTGCAATTCATTTTCTGTTAAAAATCTTTTAAGTTAAAGATAAATTACAGGTTGTTGATCCACATACTGTTACTGTACAAAGCACCATCTGAGGACACTTTCCACCTTGCATACACTTCATACCTACATAAAAGAAATCAAAAAAGAACAGTTCATTTTCTTTTCAAAGTGTATGCAAACTTTTGAGAACAGTCCACGGTCGTAGAGATTGCTAAACAGGCAGCGTCTTTTAGAAACATTCAAGGATTTCATCTTTTTTATTATAGAAAACGATCCCTCTTTTTCTCGCTTAAAAAAACAAGCCAAAAACAAGACAGACAAAAAAAAGTTGCATTCATTTCAACTAAAGCTGAGATGGAGACGTGCACAAACTGCGGTGAGATTATGGTCGGCAAGACAAATGGTCAGAGTGAATTCAGCTAACAGGCACGTTTTCACGGTTTGGTGCGGTATGGGTCGGTTTGGTGCGGTAACCTCTGAAGAAGCTTGTGTTTCCACTTACATTTTCAATGCAAAAACTAAAATTCCATTGCCATTGGTTAAAATAAGAAAGGAGATTACATCAGCAATAAACAACAAAGAAAGTAGAGTGTTTCTGGCTTTCAAAGCTTAGAGTTCAGAAAGCTGCACAATTTTCCTACATTTTACGGACTTGCTCCTTGACGTGACATTTTGCTCTCGTTTTTTATGTGACATAGAACATCATACTAATACCTGTCATCACTGTCTGGTACGGCTCTTTTAGAAAATAACCGTTACCATGACTCTCTTGGGATATAGTATGGTCTCAGTCCCACTGCTACCAGCTCCACATCCTGACAACAGATGCTCTCTTTCACTGTAACATGCTGTGGATAGGAAGTAGAACATTTAGCACCATTTCCTTGCCAAAGTAGTACAGAACACTTTTTTTTGAATGCTCAGTATTCCTTTTGACAATAGAAACTGACCCGACCCGTACCGCTCCCGTGGAAACGAGGCAAAAGTGACAAAACTGACTTCTTTATTTCTGTTATTTGACGATACAATCAGTCACGGACATGAGTCGAGTGCTACCTACTTTAGCAGTGAGTAAAGTTGCCGGTATAAGACGTCATAACAAACACTTTTTAGCACCACGTCGGTTAAAGGTAGTTTTTTTTTAACAGTATGGTTGCAGAGGAAAATAACAGTTTGGATTTATGAAGCCCTGCTACAAAGGATGGTATAAAAAAGGGTCGTAAAAATCACATCCAGAGTGAGAACGGTTGAATTTAAAGGGTCTGCCATTTTTGCACAGGTTCATTCAAAAATCATTATGGCACAGAGGAGATTGTGTGTTAAAGAGTTGTTGCCCGTCAAAAATATCAGTGAATTTCACTCAACTCACAAATGGTCTTGTGTTATTTAAACAGCAACGTTTAAACACTTTTTTTTTCGCCCAATACAACAGAAAGGAGAAATATAACAATAAATTATATATTATATAGAATTTGTCAGATGTCCCTGTTATATAAAAATAACACATTTTCGACAAAACTAGTGTGAGATTTTGGGGAATGCAGCCCTGGCCGTTGACTCCGGAGCAAAAACCCTGCCGCTGCCGTCTTTGGAGGGGGTTTGGAATCTGAATATTTTAGTCTTTAAACTCCCAACTCCCTGTTTTCCATCTTTTATGTCACAAGTCACTTCAATCTCACAGTTTAGCCTCGAAAAGTAGTGTTTTGTAGTGTGAATAAACCATTCCACAGAGCACTGACTAGATCTTCTGCTGGGTAAAATGTTGCTACATGTAGTGGGGTATGTGTTTGTTTGTTTTTTTTAACGAATAAAAAAAGGAAGAGCAAATTCTGCAGGTTTCCACGAATTAGTAAATAGTTATTAGCAGCTGAAGGGAACGAGAGCCAGAGTCAGTTGACGTTCTCTGGGTTTATCTGTAGACTCTCTGTTCCCGGGAAGTGTAAAGTGAAGCGGCTCCTCGTCTGAGTGCGCTCAGTTCCACTTCACTCCACAGCGAAGCCACACGTCTCCTCGATGGCGGTGAGCAGCTTGTCATACAGTTTGTCGTAGTGCTCATACGGAGGAATGTCGATCCGGTTGAAACTAAAGAACAGAGGAGAAAGTTGTTACAATCTTGGTTTAATATTGAAATGGATGTCCAGTTGGTGGTGGAATGATGATGAAAGGCTGTGCTCACCAGGTGTGGGCTTTGGGCAGGTTGTTGGTGCTGGCGTCGATCTGGTGGATGGTAAAGAGGCGCGGGCCGGCAGCACCTGTGCAGAACGCATAGGGGAGACGTCAAAACAACTGTCCTGCATACATTCAGTATTTACAGAGCATAGTGTGGAAAGTATGTGAGAAAAGGCGACCAGTTTATAGAGGGTCTGCCCACTTTGTGACCTATGCCAAAAGCAATATGAGAAACTACTCTAAGTCAGCCATTTTGTCCCCACCCTGAGGCCAAAATGCATAGGCCTGTTAAAACCAATTTCCTACAGGACAAATAAACTACCTACCTACCCAGCCATGTTATAATAAACACCTTTTATCAGATTTTTTTTCTATAAAATAGGTCTTTCCCTTATGATATAATAATAGGTCTTTACTTGAGACATGCTTTGATGAATAAAGTAGAGCAACTGTTAAACATTTTGTCTTCACTTGGTTTATTTTAGATTTTCATTCAAATCACTTCTTGATCAATGACCAAGCTTATCAATGTATTATAAATTAACTTTAAATAAGGAATTAAAGTCTAATTTAATCATTTGTTGCATTATAAACTCCAGAATCCATAAGTGTGAGTTTTGACTTTTAACTTTACCTGTTATTTATTAACTTTTTTTTTTTTTACCAATATTTCAGCAGAGCAGTCTTGTGTTTTTGTGTAAAAATGTTTTTATAGTACAGTATGATATTATAGTTACACAATGGTTCACAATAGCACTACTGTGAAACAAAAATGGCTGCAGAATATCATCTTCTCATAGTGCCTAGACCCACTGAACTACAGTATTAGTTTTATGAAGATTTAAGGTTCAGAGACACACAAACACACACCTTGGAGTGCATTTCCATAAGCTGCCTGTAGACAGTAAGACCAAACTGTCACACCTGTAAACTGTGGGTGTGGTTCTACATTACCATACTGCACCACTTAGACCTGTTCACACCGAACCAGAAAACAGTTTGGATGTAAAAGAGCTGACTCTGCATAACAAAAACAAAGTGTCGTAGTCCGGTCAGGGGAGTGGGGAGGTTACCTTGAAGGGCCTTGAATCCTTGCAGCGGGACTCTGGACGAGCCGGTGACGAACTGCAGCAGTCGGGCTCGGCGCTCCTCGTCAAACGACTCAACGGCTTTCCAGAACCACTTGACGATGTTGCTGTCGGGAGTGCAGTGTTTGAGCCGCGTGTTGGACTTCCAGTCGTTGATGTCGATCTTACCCAGGCCGCACACTATCAGCTGCAGGCGGACAAGATGGAGCAAATAAAGCAACCGTTAAGAAATTATGCTACATGAGTTCATCTTCAAAATGCCACATTGACAGTTTCAGACTTCGGTTGACTATGTTTGATCATATTTGTCAATCTAAAATAAGCAAGAGGAGGGAACATTCTTAAAAAACGTTAAACTTATAAAATGAAGGTAAAAAGTGTAAAAAAAAAAAAAGGTTGCAGTTTATCTTTTTTATGTTTAATTCCTAAAAAAAAAAAAATTAGAGAGATTTTTGCCCAGTTTATAAAATCACTTCAGTGTTTCATATTACATTTGACAGACCTGAGCAAATTCTGGCCTGACATGTTTGATGCTCTTCCAAGATGGTCAAGCAGGATTTTTTCTCTAGAATCTGATTAATACATTTTAAATATGTATATAAAAAAGGTGATTCTGTAAAACATTTGTTGCAACAAAATCAATGAAAAGTTCCAAGATGAGAGTAGTTTAGAAACAATAGTCCAATAATATTTTCCACCCTTTTTTTCCACAAATACACAGACAGATTTCCTCAAATCCAACACCCTGCTTTTCCTCTTGGCTCAGTAACCCTGTCATATTTCTTAAAGTTTTAAATATGAGAGATGTGACAGTGGGGAAGTACCTCTAGCTCCTTCTCATCGAAAGCCTTGAGCAGGTGCTGAGGGATGACTTCATTGAAGCCTTTCTGCAGAGCCAGGAACTGGGCCTCGATGCCTCGGAGGAAACGCCAGTTGACGTAGAGCCGGACGTATTCCTTCTTCGTGTCCTGGGTCACGGGGATGCTCTTCCCGTTAGGTTTGAGCTCGTGCTGAATGATCTCTCCATAAGCGTTGTGTTCTACACAGAAGGTGTGGTCCAGCACACCTGTGATGTCGTTGTCCCTGCAAAGATTGTACATCAGATTGTACTGTTTAAATGAAAAAATTAAACAGTAACATCTATGGTTTGGGCTTAAACGTGCAGTAACACTGGGACTTTTCACTTAGAAGTAATTATACATTTATATGAACATATCGATAGCCTAAAGTCCTTTATTATAACAACTGTATAGAGGGTTCATTTAATTCACACTGTTTTAGCCAATAAAGTGTGGACTTCCACTTGAGAGGAAAATGTATATAGCCACTAGTCTTATTTGCTATACTCCCTACTGAACAATGCAAGCTTCCACCAGCTACAATCACTTAAGCCTTATTTTCATTGAAACATAGTGTGGGATCAGAAAGTGAGGGGGACAGAGCAAAGGGGTCAGAGCCGAGGGGAGGGCCCCAAACTGTGGAACAGCTTCCCTTTTCAGCTCAGACTGGTCCCTAGTTTTTAAATCTAGATTGAAAAATAATTTTTACTCCTTAGTTTTCGAACCAGCGCAACAGTTTTAGACTTCAGTTTTTATATTTTACTGTTTTATTTATTGTTTATTTGGATTTTATTTATTTGATGTAATGGTGTTTTATTGTCCTTGTATTGTTATTTATTGTATAAAGCCCTTTGTTAGCAGTCGATTTATGTAAAAATATAATTTATATAAAAATGTATACTATTTTGGTGGGAAAACTGATTCATTTTTAATTCATTTCATTTGGTGACTTTTTAATGGTCTGAAGCCCTTTTGACACAAGAAGATTTAACAGTACAGGCATGGGAGATACGTACAGGATCCACACGAGGCTGTTGTGTAGATCTGGGTCCACAGACTCCATGTCGTCCAGCGTGATGGGCTTGCCCAGCAGCTGTTTATAGAAGGGTAAGGTGAAGCCTCCGTCGATGTAGTGGCCGTGAAACACCGCCATCCCCATGATCCGTCCGACGAAGTGAAAGTACGACAAATGTTCCTGTCGAGACACCAAACATTTAGTCTCCAGAACAAATGACTCCAACATGCAATATTGAGCTAACGTTGGACTCACAGGGTTGACAGCAGAGTCCGGGTTAATCTGCAGAGTGTAGATGTCGTCCCGGGAATACTGGAACAGCCCATAGTATGGATTGAGCATCTCGTGAGACAACAGGTACAGCCACTCCCTGCAGAGAACAAGGAACGAGACGGTGAGGATAAACTCAACATCCACTAGGAGGCAGAGGTCTGTAAGAGAAAACTGGTTTGGTACCTGGCCACTCCTCCATAGTCGAGTCCCTCTTCTCCTCTGAACTTCACCATGAGCCTTTTCCAGAGATCCTTCGGCCTCATCTTCATCACCTGTCGATATGACTCCTGCGACACACACGTTAGAGCATTCAACCTTTTGACATTATTTAAAATTGCCAGCATGTACGATTTTATTTCAACAATGTGCCAGAAATAAACTGGCTAAAGGAACTGTATTCATAGTGTCTCCACTGTTCCTCCTGACAAAAGCAGTTTGGGTGATTAGAATCTTCGAGCTGACACTGATGCAGACAGACACTATAATAATAAGTGAATAAGTACTTTAGAACAAGATAAATCCAGGGTCGGCTGCAAGAGGCGAATAGGCTCTGTTCCAGGTCGGCTTTTGGCAGTTGAAATGTAGACCGGTAGGGGACGGGAGAATCATGGCAGCATCAACTAACTCTAGACTGAGTGAGCCTAAATTATCATATTTGAAAGGCATCTTATATTGTGACTGTTAATAAAGATAAAGTAGATAAAATTAAAAGATACTTTCCTCTTAGCGCTAGAAAGTTTGCAAACATATATCCTCTTCAGTTATAATCTAAGCCCTGAGCCCCTCTGTTGGAGCTATGCAGTTATGTCTCAGCCTCTAGACATCATCTGCCCCTCTGTCTCAAGTTGAGATCAGCCAAGAAAAATGTCTTTGGTCAGATTAACCGACACGACTGTTCCAGCACATTCCTTTGCAGAGTTGAGGAGGGTCAGTCAGTCTGCTGCAGGTGCTGTTGCTCTGATCAAGGCCCTGCACCTCCCCCAGACCCACACTCAGCATCGAGCATGCCATTCTCACAGCCAAACAGAGAGTTGATGCTGTTTTCTGGTTCAGAACTATTGTTTATTATCACCTAATGGTCTGAAGGACTTGTACGTTTAGAATAACAACTGCTTCCTGTCAGTCCCAGACTCACCTCAAAGATCTCCTCCCGGGACACCTCGATGCGACAGTGGCCGGCCTGAGGCTGCTGCTGGGACAGCTCCTGCCGCAGGATCTTGAGCTTCTGCACCAGGTCTCTCTTGTACTTGGGCACAGTGAGACACTCGGCCTCCTCTGGGAGCTGCCCAGGTGACACCAGAGCCTGCTGCGCCTGCTCCTTTAGCTGGTTCTGACGGCTGGCATGGAGAAAACAGGGGAGACAATCAGTTTTAATAAAATGCATTACTAAAAAGCAAGCTTGCAGGACATGAGGAAAAACAAGTGGAAACTCAGGAAAATCAGACTGTCTGAGTTCTCCTCTGTCCTGTGCTAACGGCACAGAGCCAGCAGTAAACAAACTGAGGTCATCTGGGAAGAACATCAAGTCAAACAGCAGCCTCAGAAAAGCTGTACAGACAGAGGTAACACATCTCTCCCACTCACTGGCACTGACCACAAAATTGAAAAAATTGACTTCTTACTGAAAAGGCCAGCTTTTCCTCCTTTTGAGCACATACAGGTATTGGATTATTATGACATATACCAATGACAATCGTTTGACTGTTTAAAGATGATTTGATTTGATCCATCGTCTGCCTTCTCCCAAACCTCATCCAGTCAATACAAATCTTTTCTAAAGGATCATGTCCTTAAAATCCAGCTTTTTTGTTGTTGTGTGTCACTTTGTCCTTCTCTAGATTTTCCCGAAAAGCTGCAATGATCATCTGTCACCGTGTATTGTAATTTGATTCAATTTATTTGACAGCACCAACACGTGATGCCTTATGTTGAACAGAAAAGTTGTTTTATAAATAAACTTTATGCTCTGGTCTCAACAGAAGAACAGTATGTCATGGTTTGAAACTGTGGTATACTTTAGTTTAGTGAATTGAAGAGAGCATGTGTTTGCACAATGTATATCTGGCCTACGCAGATTGGTTTAAATTAGGAGTGGGCCGGTTGAGTTTACAGAATGTAGCCATCAGAGGCAGTATCCACCCAACTCCCAAGAGCAGTTGCCACAATGACAGCGTCTCCAGGACAAAGTGCCTCAGTTTGGTTTCTGGTGACTGCCCTGTCCAATCCTGTTTGGCTTTTCAATCACTTCCTGCGAAAGCCACAGGGCTCAGTCGGACACTCAAGACCGGCTCTTCAGTCCCTTTAATTCCTCCAGAACAGACTCAGGCTGAGGGAAAGGCAGACGAGGGCAGGGAGTGCACTCTCCTGACAGCACCCAAACACTGTAGACGAGTGAGTGGGAGGACGGGAGGAAACAGGCAGAGCATCTCTTTCTGAGCTTTCAGGGATTAATCCAACATTCCTGCTCTGCTCCTGAATGTATTTTAGGATAAACATTTTTAAACATGTCAGGATGAATCAAAACTGGCACCACATGACACCATTTGCCCTAGAGCTAGAAATCTCACATTCTATTCATCTAATTCATTGAAAAGGCAAGTCCTTTCCAACTGAACTTTAACTTCTATTAAGATGTGAGCAACACCAGAACCGTAGATTAAACAGACCAAAAACAGGAAGTGTGTGACAAGATACAACAGTATCAAGTGACTCGATCCTTTCCCCAGGGCAATAAAAGAACAATGTCTGCTGGAATAAAACAAAATGAGCAGAGGACAAACATGAAGTAATGAGGTCAAATGTAGTGTTTGGTGCAGACTCAAGGACATTCAGTGCAGCTGCAGAAGCATTTTGGTTTGTCACAAATTTTACATCAGTCCAATCAGACTGAGGCCTAATCAACACACTTGCCAGTCACAGCGCCATCTAGTGTCTCTTTGAAGAAAAGCTCGGCCTGTTGTGGCATTTTAGTCTGAAAATGCCACAGTGAAGGATAAGAACCTGAATAAGAGGGTCTTCTGACAGAAAACTAGTGGCATGCATAAGGGAAAAACGCTAAATTGTGCTTAGAAATGAAAAAAAACAAAAAATGCATTTAATACATCATTAAAACTGTATAAATTTTTTTCAGAATTCTTGTTCTACATTTTCTTAAGCACATCTCGACAAACAATTCTTACTTAGTTAATTCTCAGACCTCTGCTGATGTTTTTTTTTTTTTTTCCCTTCATTTCTAAAATCCTACATATGGCCCTGTTACAAGGTGCAAAAAAATGCAGAAAACATCAAAGCAAAAAACACTAAAGTATAGAATAGTTACACTCATGATTTAGCATGACTGCCCTTTAAGATATTACCACAAATGTTTTTTTAAAGAGTTTGGCCAGCTCCATTAAGGGAGGATAGACTTTTGTAAATCAATTGTTTCTCTGACAACCAGGGGATTTTAAAATTGCAACATCACGGACCAAAACTTTGCTGCAGCTATGTATTTCACAAATAAAAACCGCAATAAACCATTGCTATGTCTGACATATATACACAGAACATTTTTGTGGGATGACAGCATTGACAGACAGATGAACATTTCCAAAATCTCCTCTGATAAAAGGCAGATGTCCTGACGGGAATCCATGACGACTGATGTCTTTTCCAGAGCGGTGTCATTTCTTTCTTGCAGTGATGGAGCAGCTGCGGGGCTCTTAAGAGAAAATACTTCAATGAAAACGTACAGAGAGAGGATGTACCAGCTCTTACGAAGGAACTGTAAAAGCCGAATATTAATGTCTCGTGTATGACTCTGCACAAGACTTGCATTATACTAATATAAATATATAAACGTGATTCAAATGTATTTTAGAGAATTTGGACAGCCTCAACGATTAGCTCCAGGGAGTTGTTTACTTTCTTGGTCTCAAACTCATTTTTACTTGGTCTCGAACCCTTTTTTAATCTGCCTCAAACTCATTTTTACTCTTCCTCATCTTGTTGGTCTTGGTTTGTCTTGCCTGATATCCACAGTGAGAGGTAGCTCACCTTGTCTTCTCTTTCCCGTACGGTATTTTAATGTTATCAAAGTAATATTATTTTAAAGAAATATGCATAGTTCCTGGCTTTGTAGTGAGCTAATTATCCCATCAGGACACATATTCTATGGAAATGTGATGCATGAGATTTCCACACATCTGGCCGTAATCACAGATATGACAAAATGTACATCAAGAACAAATGTGGCGTGCCAAGTGACATTTTTACGAGACACTCCAAAGCCACAGAAGAAAAAGTGGGTCCCAAATATACTCTTTGATCCAGAGAAGAAGAAACACAATCTCTCCGTGGATGTCCACAAATGACTAAGGTCAGAGAGAAGAGGCCCACCAAGGCTCATATACTGGTCGTCCTTTGTACAGCAAGGACTTCTGGGTAATTCTACGGCGGGTGCAACACAGTGTGTGTTTAAACAGCTGCACAGGGGAAGAGAATGTGCGCACGTGCAGCACAGACTGAGCACATACCATGAACTGATCACATGTGGCTACACACGACACACACTTCATTCATGGACTGGCAGCAGAGGAAGTACTCAATTACTGATGTAAAAGTAAAGCTGGAGAAGTAAAAGTACACTCTAGTAAAACAATCACAACCACATTTCTACTGAAGTATTAATGTGTGATTATAAAGAGGAATTATGAAGTATTATGATGCTGATAATACTCATGAAATTAGAACCAGTGTAAAAAATTCCTGAAACTGGAAAAACTGGAAACTGGGCTTTGGTTTTACATGGAATAGGTTGGCTCAGTACAGCTCAGTTAACCCACTACGAGGCTTGGGATTTTACTTAGATTTTACACATTTTAGGGACTCACTATTTAATGTGACAAGTTCAGCTTGAGTTTAATGTTAAATAGAAATTAAATATACAGTTTAATATCACGAAGCGAGAACCATAGGTCTCAAAACTGGAAACAGCTGCTGACAATAAACGGTAGCTTTGTCTTCGGAAGAGAGTACAACATTTAGCATGTTTTCTTCTAATAGGACTGTTTCCTTTAGCTTCTCATTTTCACTTGAGGAAGGAATATTTATTGCCAGCTGTCTGAAGTGTTTAGCCACTTGGGACGAGGAGCTTAAGTGTCCCCAAAGTAGTACCGTTAGTAAGTTTCAGGCCCTTTTCAGTAATGGAAATGTAACTGACCCGACCCAAACTTTACCACTCCAGTGGAAACAAAACGAAAAGAGAGTACTCCTTTATTTTTGCAAAGATTATTTCTTTGAACCCAGGTCATTTGGGTATCTGGCTCCACTACTTTTTGTTTCTGACAGAAGAGATTCTCACTGTGAGGTATTGTTACCTCTCACAGGGTGACTGAGGTACTGCATATTTACAGTTACAAACTATTTAAAACAAAAACACAAAGTAACATGTTAAGTAAAAATGTAGTGGAATAAAACTTTTATATCCATGTAAGTAATGTACGTGTGAAAATGACACTTGCACTTTTATTTTAACTATTTTTTAACTTTATTATACACATTATGTAATAAAAC
Source organism: Rhyacichthys aspro (assembly GCA_036850595.1). Lineage (NCBI taxonomy): Eukaryota > Metazoa > Chordata > Actinopteri > Gobiiformes > Rhyacichthyidae > Rhyacichthys > Rhyacichthys aspro. The sequence continues at coordinate 3,474,144 of CM072155.1, forward strand.
ATGCGCGTTGCTATGTCTATTTTGATTATTATGATAACAAAATAACCAGCAATATTCAGACTCTCCTTTTGGCATAACAAAAAGGCTCTGGTCTAACTTCCACTTGTCAAAGCAAGAGCTACATGAATATCAAAGACTGAACCAGGACTAAATCAGGTACTAAATGTAGGAATGAATCAGGTCTAAACTAGGAATTCTTTATTTGGACGCAGCAGAGTTTGATTTGCTTTGTCTGTTGCTATGGTTTTGCCCATAAAAATAAAAAAAAACTATTGTGATACAAGTAGTTCTTTGCGTGAATATTGTGATGATGATATATTTACGATATATCATGCAGACATATCGGACTGGAAATCACATTCTGCTCGTTTTTCTCAATGCAGCACTGTCCTAGACCTCCCTTTCTCCTCTGCTGCTGTCTGATGTCCAGCCAAAGCCAGCCTTTTCTGATGGATTGTGTGCTAAAAGGCCTTTATGATTGAACCTCTGCAGGGCTGTGGAATCTGAACGTTGCTGTGGAAAGAGGCTGTGGGGGAGGATGTATTTTTAGTGTGTGTCTGCTCAGCACTGAGACTCTACAGGTGGTGAACACAGCTTGGCACGGGATCCCGGAGTAAAACATTGACAGAAAAAAAAAGAAAGCCAGCGCGTCTGTCGGTGTCTGAGAGACTGCTGTGGTGTGTGGTAACCTTACCTGACATTCTGACTCTCACTGCCTCCCCGAGAACCGTTTGGACTTGGACTGGGAAACGGAGAGAAAGGAGACAGAACATAAATCAGACGCACATTCAATACAACATTCTTCATTCCTGTGTTTTATTTTACTGCTGCTTAGTCTGCCTCACGGTTACAGCAGGACTCACTTCAGGACGAGGTGCAGGTTGGCCGAGAGGCGCGGATCTGTGAACTGTGTGGTCCGGTTGTTGTGGTCCACGAAGTAAACCCTCCCGGTGGCCGTGTTTCGGATCTCCCATCCAGGAGGCAGAGGGCCCAGCTCCTCACAGTTCACGTTACTCAGATCTCTGTTGTTGCCACAAGAAAACATGACATTATAGATAAAACTGAAAGAAAAAATACATTAAACTTAAGATATGAGGCATTCCAAAGCACTGATTCAGGCTGACAGCAGATTCAGAGATGTCTGAGAAATCACTTCTTGTCAATTCTTCCATTTCCTCCCATCACATCATTTACTGCTTCTCTTTAAGTTGGACTCCAAGGAGAGTAAAAGCTTCACAAACTGCAGCAGCTCATTCCTTTGGCTCATTTTTTATTTTTTTTTTGCTAAAATGACCAGATTAAGAAGTAATAAAAGTTTGGCATCTGTTAATGTTGGAGCTGTCTGAAGTAAGGTATGGCGTGACCAATGGGTTTTGCGCGTGAGCAATAAAAAGATCAGCCATCACTTAAACAATCATAATTTCCTGACAGCGTCTGGCGCGTACGACAGGCTGGTCTGTGTACCTGTGATCTGTCGTATCTGCAGAGTGAGTAAACACAGGGCTGAGAGAGTACTGCCTAAGAGCTTTCAGTTTGATTAAGATCTGTGCTATTGTCTGAGGCTTTCAGTGCTATTGCCACAGCCCTCTGACACTGTTCTCCTTGTGGTACAACAGGACCATTGACAGGTTCACACCACAGAACAACAAGGAAAACAGGCCTATGACTCACATTTTAGAGTTGCCAGTGTTGACTGATAAACACCAAAGTCCTATTGAAACTAAAAACTACTTCTTTAAATGTTTCCATGAATTTACCATAAATCTTACCCCAATTTACGTGAGCAAAAATGTCTTGATTACCGAAATGTAATTAATATGCTGGTAAAACATAAGGCATGTGATGAAAATTAATATTAGCAGTAAAGCAATAATATCAGGGATTACCTTAATACTGAGATAATTGTATTATTACACCAACACATCACAACTATGAATATTCGGGAAGATTTGTTAGTAACATTTTGTTTTATACAGAACTTTTCTAAAAACTTTACCTTAACAATTTTAAATTAATTTCTTTCCCAAAACCTAAAATTTGTATTTGAATTTCCCTGACTTTTAAAGTTTTTTTCTGATTGTAAGAACCCTAAGCGCACTTTGCCACTATGCACTAGTCATTACAAAAATCCTGAATAACATTTCAAGCACTCAAAAATCAGATGTATTGGAAATAATATGTAAAGGTTCTTTTTGTTTGTGAATATACCTGGGCACTCTGGGGTCATGCCATGTGCTGACTCCAGTCTGGGTGTGGAGGAAGTATACTTGGCCTTGCTGCGTGGTCCTCTGCTCTGTAAGAAGAACAAATAAGGTAATAATTAATTATGATATGAATCTTATTATTTTTCCTACATGATTAAAGGGATGTGTTTCCACTTTCAAATGTTCTACATTTTCATCTACACCAAACAATCATTATCTATTTTCAAATCAAATATACTTTATTTGAACCAAAAATCCAATTTACCAACCTCAAACACTGAATCATTTCACAAAATCGATAAAACAAAAGAATAGTATAAACGTAAGTATAAAACGTCTATAAGATACTTGATAGGTAACGTATTCCCTGCAAGGTTTAGAAGATTTATGAACTAAATTGATTTCGTGCAACAATACTTGTCCTTCTGCCACCAGATGTCCACCAGAGCACACTTATAGAACACTTAATCAGTAGAGCTGATCTATGGAACACATTATGGTATACGTGAGCCTTATGTGTCCCATAAACGCTGCAGACGCAAATGGCACCAGTAACTACGAATGACCTAGAATCAAAAGTGCAAATTCAAGTGAAAAAGAAATATTCCGTTTCAAAATCAAACCATGTTGTGATCACGTCTACATAAAAGCTAGTGGAAAACACAGACAGAGAGAGTGTAGATTCCGAGCAGCAGCCAGACGGAGGTTAAAGTAGGGAGGCAGGAGGTGAGAGACAGGCAGAGAGGAAAGTGGAGATGGGCCGCTCTGACGTTGGACTGGCTGAGCTCATTCATCACAGTCTGACACTGATATTTCCGCGGCGCTGGCTGCCAGAGCACTCGTCTGTGGCATCCCTTTGGACTCACCGCACATGCACACCAATGAGCAGACCATTAAAACGTGGGGTGACATCTCTGGGCTGGTGTTGGAAATGAAGAGAATGGAGGCAGCTGAGACACATTATAGAACAGATTAAAAAAAGCAAGGCTATAGAAAGATAAAGAGGCGAGGAGAGATCTGCAGAGCCTCTTAATCTGGAGACTGGGATATGCCTCTATGACTCTGGCTCCTAAATCCTCCACAAAGATTTTACTGCAGCTCCCGAGGGCTGCGTGGGGTGGATCGCATCATCCACTTGTGTTTTCTCTCCCATGAATGCTTCTGATTGTGTGAGGCTGTGGGCAGAGAGAACGGCCGTCGCCGGCAGCCTTTAACAGCTACATCGGTTCAATTAGATTGTGTCAAATGGAGCCAGTATTTCGGGCTCCTCGTGCAAAGATGGGAAGTCAGGAGTCAGATTAGCTGGGTTTGTGAGTGCCGTGTGTGAAGCGGTGAGGAAGGGAGAGGAAGGCTACTTTGGAAGAGGATTAAAAAAACAAAAAACAGCCTACTCTGATTTTCATAAAAACAATCAGAATATAAAGAACTAGCTAAAAATTAAGCTAATAATATTATAACTTAAAGACTGGGTGTTGAAAAGTTGAGCTTCAGATCCTCACATTCTTTCAAAAGGCACTACCATATGGGTGATTTTAATTCTTAATGGAGCTATGTTTTGTGATGCATGTTCCAACAGAAAGTTAACTTACAAAATAATGTATGACAGCTTTAAGCCCTGTTTATGCTCCTTTTCATGATATTTGTGCCAGTTTGTACCATCAGTGTGGGTAGGCAAGCGGCACAAGAAAAGCATACAGCAAAAAGGACAGCCATTGTGAGCTTGTATAGGGCATCCTGTTACACTGGTTATGCTTTCATTAATATACTGTATATAATAATCATATCATATAATAAATTACTGATTTGCTCTCTGCAGATTGTGTTAAAAAATGCTAGTGGTGGTATGCTAACATCAGCTACATTGTGGGGCTTATGGCCTGTGATTGGTCAATTGATAATAAGTCCAAGTAACAGTTGATTTAAACTCAACACTCAAATTTTTGTTTAGTTTTTCTTTGATTTACTATAGCCCAAATAAGTGGCTATAATTAACTGCAGAAGTTACAGTTTGGGTGTAAAGCGAGGGTAAGTCTGAATTTCAGGACTCCTCAACTCCTTTTTGGATGAGACAAAGTTTATCCTGGTTTGAACAACAAAAAATTGATTACAATAAATTTAGGACACTTGGAATCTTAAGAGAAAGGGTCTCCAAATAAACTCAACACAATTTTTTTAAAGGCAGCTTTTCCAGCCGACTTTCTGCAACCAGGGAATGGATCATCCCACAGACTTCAAACCTATAGACTGTGACTATGAGACTAACCATATCCCTCGGGCAGGTCCGGGGGAGTGTGCAGGTGAGTTCTGCTCATGTAGTTGCGATGCCTTTGGGAGCGGACCCGTCTCTCCTGAACTCGCTGATCGCCGTTGTTGGTCGGTATCGCTGTTGTGGGTGTGGCCCCGTTCGTGCTGATGGGCGTGTTTTCGTCTACGATGCAGCTCAGAGGTCGTCCGGGGCTGGAGTACTCCGACGCTGGTCTGGAAAATTAAAAGTGTAAAGATTTAATTTTTAATTCAGTTCAAAACAATTATTTTATTGGTAGAACACGGTCATTTATGTTTAATACATTTGAACATGTCTACATGTTTTATTGTTAGATGGAAGCAGTGTGAATAATCTGTAAAGGAATAGGTGAAGAAGTCAAGAATATACACAATAAATACATGCAAGACCTAGGTTTTTGTTAAAATAAATCCATAGTAATGAAACTGAAATACAGAAACTATTAATTGTCCACTTTTAGTGTTTTTTTAATTTTAATTTGGCCTAAAGTTATAGCTGCTGTATTGGTCACAAAAATGTATTACAACATTTACATGATTAATGTTTAGTTCTGAATATTATATCCGCGCCAATACATCATTTGTTTAATAGCTTTGCCTTTGAACTTTTGTAGTTATTGCCCCAGAACTCAGCACAGAAAGGGTAAACAGTCTACTCTGAACATATCAATTATGACAACAAGATTGATCACTTCCAATAATTGGTCAGGATAACCCCAAGAACTAAAGATATTAGATCAAAACCATTGAAACTTCACGAGTCATTATTATTCAAATGAAAAGGGCCCAGCACTGACCCCTGGGGGACACCACAAGCAATGTTTGGGCATGGATTTCACAAACTACTGTGTGAGTAATTTAAAGGTTTGCACTCATTTAAGGAGCACCAAATCCAGCCTGGTCTGGGTTTGGGTTTGTGTGGGCTGTAGAGTGTACTCACCTGGTGGGCCTCTCCCACTGTGTGGTGCGTGTGATGTGGTTCAAGTACTGGATTCGTCCAGACGCGGTCCTCCTCTCTTCCCAGCTGAGACGGATAGACAGAGCAGTGAGTGGGCATGCTTGGGCAGCCACACAAGCATCTAACACTGATCTGTCTCACCACAGGTAAATAGCACATTCTCTGGAGCACTTAATGTTTAGGACTTGAAAAAGCCTTTAACTAAACGCCTCCTGATACAAGCCCTCCCCTGACTGACTTACCCATCTGGAAGATCATTGTCGAAGAGCCGACTGCAGTCCACCACGGGGCCCCCAGAGCCGATCCGGTCCCTCGACTGCAGGCTCACTGCAGCGGCACATGGCACACAGATGAACACAGGCATTACTCCACAGCTCTTTACTCTCAGACTTTAGTCAAGCACAACATGGAGTCAATGATTCTTAAGATAAACAGTTTTCTTTTACTGGTGGCAGCTTGAGTTTGCTTAAAGGCAATTTTCATCCTAGTCTGTAGTGATGGTATGAAACTGGATACTGATTATTGTGTTACATGTGTAACACACTTTATCACTGCAACAGTGATATACTTGAAAGGCCCGAATAAGACTGTACTATTGCAAATATGGGATTAAGATAAAATCTTTAGGCTGCACCTGTATTTGACCTCAGGGTCAGTAAATATATTCTAGTCTACTCCTGAGAGTGTATGAATGATCATCTGTATCCACTGTAGAAATGATTGCACTGATGTTTGTGTGAGCAGTGCACTTACCTACGATCTGTCCTCGGACTGTGTCACTGTCATTGGGACTCAGCTTGTTCAAGTCTAGTCTCTGGTCTGTGAAGAGAGGAACAGAGGAATGGGTTCATTAAGAATGGGTTCACATCACAAGACTATCCTGAACTGAGTGTAGCTGAACCTGCAGAAGACTGGAAAAGGCTCATGTGTTTTGGGGAGATCCTTGTAAAGCAGCATGTGTTCAGACACAGTATTTCTTCTTGGACAAGTCCCACAGCGCGGTATCGTTTACATCAGTGAGTCTGTCCTCTCTGCCTCATTATCTGTCTCTCACTGCTCCGTCTCAGACCACAGCCTGGCTGAGTCCTGAACAGATGGTGGGTCTGTGGAACAGCCACAGGCTGTAAAAATCTCACTGAGCCTCAGTACAGAGCAGGCTTCAGTTCAAATGCAGAGGTCAAACATTTGACAAATTTTAGTACAAAGCCTGCACTATTCGTTCAGTCTTAGCATGGACATGAACTTCTGCCAAAGTCTGGAAACTCTTTGTCTGAAGTTTTTAAAGTCTGCGGAATTTGAGACTGTGGTAGAAAGAGATTGGACGGAAAGAAAGATGAAAAAATAAAAATGATGTCCAGTTGCCTGCAGACAGGAGAAATGCCCCTATCTGTGCTTTGTGTCTGAGTGTCATGCAGATCAGCTCAGGATGTGTGTCTAGACTAAACAAGGCCCAAAACAGGCACTGGTCAAAGCGTTACAAGGCTGGCTGCAGGTCAGCAGCCACAGAGAGAACACAAACACACAGACAGCAGACTGTCCTCAGGAAAGACTATTACACTTTTATAAAAGACAAGACAGACACTGCAATTATATCTAAATCTTACAGTGGAGGAGACACTGCAATTATACACAGATATTGTAGTCGACTCGTTGCCCTCTGTGAGCTCTACTGCTGTAAACACATAAACAACAGAAGAATTGGAAATCCTCACTGGCTCACCACAACAGAGCGTACAACCGATCTACGTTTCCACTCAAACGAAGTACAATTATGCATGTCTAAGGGAAATGAGAGGCTGTCTAGATCAGCAGACGGAGATAGAGGCAGTTCAGTCACAATGGCATTTTCAGTGTGTGTGTGTCTGTGTGAGTGTGCGGGTGAGGAGGAGGCCGGGACAGAGAGGAAATGCAGAGGCAAACCACTCACAGCTGTGGCACAAGGTTCAGGTTTCCTGTGCCCCTCCAGGAAAACTACAGCGACAGGGGCTTCTAGGAAAAGACCTGGGATCCATTGCTGTTTTTATCTGCTGCAGGTACGAGCAGCTCAGAACGGCCCGTTAACGCCTTGTGTCTGCTTTTACCAAAACCTTGCACTCGTTTATCCACTTATCCAACACCATGAGCTGGTTTTCCTGGGTAATTGCAGGGTGATGCTGATTGGCTCTTCCTGTTCTGGCAGCAGCAGGGTGTTGACCCCTCTTACACTGTGGCCTGGCCTCTGTCAAACCTACTGAGAGGGGAAGAACACTAAAAGGAGCTACGCTAACCTCCGTCACTTAGCTTTGACAGCAGTGCCACGTTATTAACCCCTGCTTCTGAACACATCACACGTAGAAAAAGAGTCATTCAAGCATCAGGCTCCAGATAAGTCATAGCACGGAGGAGTGACGTCTCATAAATAACTGCAATTAAGACTAGAATGGAGGGTAACAAAGGAGGTGATGAGAGCTCAGCGGGTTACGAATGTATAGACCCTTCCACAAACAGCGTGATCAAAAAGACACAGACCACTTCCCTCTTTATTTATATGAGCAAGTTAAAATCTTTTGTGTATGGTCTATGTCTATGGTGGAGAGCATTTTAGCTTTATCTAGGTTTTGCAGCTTTATCAATGTGTATGCTATTTGGTTAGACAGTTCAGACTTTAACAGTGTTTGATGGAGAAGCACAGGTCTAAATCTGTAACTATAAATCTGGGTCTTTGGTGGAGCTTCTAATACTGCAATGAACATCATATTAAAAAGATGGATCACCCAACTAATAAAGTTCAAATGTCATTAAAAGTTGTTTCTGGCCAAATGAAAGTTCCCCAAGCAAACAAATTCTGAATGAATAATCAAATTTTATTGTAGAAAAAATCTTGAGAATGAGGTGGGTAACTATTTATCACACACTTGCAGTGTTTGAAAGAAACTTTATTTTTCTAAAGTGTTGTTCCTTGTTAGCCTTCCTGCAGACCAAACCTCTCATGCGTTTGTCACTGGTTTGAGGCTTCACTTGGGACTGCTAAAATTAAAAAGATTCTAAAATCTTGGAATCTCTTCTGGTAGCTGATGAACTGGTCGATCACACAAAACATAATGTATACAGTAACATGAAGTATGAAAGCTTGAGCTCACTGATTGCAATTCTGTCTAAAAGCTTACCACCTACAACAAAAGCAGAACAACAAATACCACCAGCAAGATGCTAAAAATAATTACAACCCAGAAAAAAAACAAAAACCCAGGTGCACACAGAAGATAGGTTGAAATGCAGGGTCTGAAAGAGGCTTCCTTTTTTTTTTTTATAGTGCAATATAAACGTATACTTACAGCCTGTGTCTTTAAGGCGGTTGATAGCGTTGGATAAAAGGCGGACACATCCCAGAAAACCCGCGCCCTGCTTCTTGTGGATCTTCTTATGATTCCATACGCTGATAGTGATGGAGTCAGATTTACCAATGTATCTGTGGAAAAAAAAAATTCTAGTTTGTGATCATTTCCTATGAATCAAACTAAAGCTGACATTAGAGCAGTTAATTACAGCATCTAAAAGCTCATGTGTCGACAAAAGTCTCCGTCAGGATGTCCCCAGTGACCTCTGGGAGACACACATCCACCTCAGAGGCCACCACTGTCGTCTCGTCAAGGACACGTTAGCAGACGCCGCGGGAAGAGGAGGCGGAACAGGAAAGTGGTTTCGTGGTCGACTGGGATTTTCCAGCTTCTATAAGTGACTGTGCGAGTTTGAGCGAGACATAGCTATAGAACTGTGTGTTGAGTTCTATATAATGGCTAGTTTTAGTAATTATAAAATGACTGTGATATTAAAATAAATACTGCATTCTGTTCAGTTCAGTTTTTGGTTATGTTCCAACTATAAACACTTGCTTAGCAGTTTTGACACTCAAAGACAACCCTGACATGTAAAGAAAGTGAATTAAAGGCAGAAGGCAGTGAGTTTACAGCTATGTTCACCTTCACTTATTCTAGAGAGTCATAAATGTGGAATAAGAAGGGTTTTTTGCATGAGTATTAAAATAACTTTTAAAAATCCTGCATAGCGTGCCTTTAATGACAAAAAGACATAAATGTTTAGATGCTCCATATACATTATTCTGCATGGTGGTCGATAAAAAAACACAGGTCTGAACATTTAAAAATAAAAATTATAAACAGAACTGTTCAGTGAATTGTAAAATACTTACCAGAAATTCTGATAATGTCTGAGTTTAGTGTCGCCTTTTGAGCTACTCACCTGACATATGTAACATGGAGGTAAGCATTTCCCTATTGTTAGAGAAGTCGACATAACCCACTTAATGAAATGAGCCTTATTTAAAATGTAATTAACGGTCATCAATCACACTGCCCAATGTGCACAGAGCTTCTCTTAGTCATGCCGTTTGAAAACTGATTGCCTTTGTGCAAACTTATGAAGTAGTTTGAAAAGGTTATATAGGCATAGTTGGGAAAGCGAGAACAAAAGTGACTAATGTGATTTGTGCTGTGACATCATGGAGCTAATCATATACCATTAAATCATGTATCAAGAGTCTGTAAAGTCTGAAGTGAGGAGAGCAGCTGATGGAGGAGTTTTTGTCCCATTCGTGTCTGATATAGTGTTCTAGCTGCTCAATAGTAACCTTACCAGATTTGGGAGTTCACAAACACACCAATCCATCCTGTACTGCTCCAGTAATGAATAAAAAATGGTTTCGTGAGATGAGAAAATCATTGCATTCTGTTTTTATTTACATTTTACACAGTCTTACAATTTTGGGCGAATTTGGTTTGCAAAACACTTGTGTGACATCACTGTTTACATAGCAGATGCCGCTCTTCAGGGATTAACAAAGTACCAAACCGTACTGTACCAACAAGACTGGTACAAGTACATAGCATTGTGTTCTTCGTATGGAAAAGCTGTCCCATGTGACCCTGCTGAGACACATCTGCTCTCATGGGCTTCCCTCCTCTTTCCGACTAAATCTAATCAGCTGTTCACTTCGAAGAACGGTATCCCACTGTAATTATCATGCCGCTTACCAAAAGGGATATGAAACAATGGTGCTGTGAGTAAGACGTCTGGACATTTTGAGCCAATGCCAAATGCCTGTCTGGGCTGCGATGTGAGAGAGCTGCTGTGTCGGACAGACATGACGGGAGGGAAGTATTACAACCACCCAAGCCCAGTCATCTAGACCACTGCGTCTAATAAAATTCATTAGTCTGGCTAACATTTTAATAGCAGACATGGATAATAACAGCAGCAAAAGGAGACAGTGGGAAAAATGACAAAGGAGACAAGACAGTGCAGCTGATTGATAGTGTGACCCAGCAAATTGTGGAGTCATACAAGACGTCGCATTGGCTTTACTCTGTGCAAAACTACTACCAGTGAAGGTCAAAAGTGGCTTCAAATTATAGCAGTACAAAAGCTATATTCAAATATTAATGTAGCTTTATAGTAGAATTACTGCTGTTCATAAAGCTAAACATTTAACTAACAAAAATGAAAACAATTTCCATATTATATAGTACTGAAGACTTTTATCTTGGTCCAATCAACAATATTGTGGCCTTAAAAACATTTTCAAGTCACTCAGTATTCTTGCCACCAATGTCTCATAGAAATACAGTTAATAAACATTTGGATAAACATATCATTTTATCACTCTACCATTATTTATTTCAGCTTGTACATTTAAGCACACTCATTTTGTTGCTTCAGTTTATTTTGAATGTTTATATGCACAGCTCTCTTAAGGTCCCACCACAGTGTTTGAATCAGGTTGAAACCTGGACTTTAACTAGGCCTTTCCAAAATACTGATTTTTATTTCAGGTATGCTGATGTAGAATTGCTGGTGTGGATCACTTTCCAGTTGCAAACCAGTTTGAACCAAGCTTTATCTGTGGGACAGATGGCCTTGTTCACATGACTGGAGCTGATCACTTGACCATAATACTGCACTGGAAGACTCAGTTTCAAGAACATACTTTTTGGAAAGTGGCAAAAAGGCAGAAAAAAGCAAGCAAGTGTACGAGTTCTAACGTGAACTCATATTAATATGTCCTCTCCTGAATGACTGTATCTGTCTGCTCCAAACATGGTTCAAGCAGAATGAGCATTTAGGGCAGTCGGCCAGATAGACTAGTCTGCTATCCTTGGCATGTCGGCCATATCCTGCAACAATGCACAACAGTCACAGTTCATGGGCCAGTGTGTTGGCTGCAGCTGACCAATGACAACCACACAAAAATACCATTATACACTCAAACATAAACCAGGGCCTGTACGAATAATTATGTGTACACTCAACTCAACTGCTAAATTAACTGCACAGGCTGATAATAAAGTAAGTATGCTAATAACAAAAGCCACCAGGCATGCATTTTCTAAATGAAAACAATTATTATCCCAAGTGAATCTAAATTTAACTGCAGGCATAAAACAAACGGCTTCTCCCAGCAAATTAAACCATCAGTCTTTTGTCTGTACATGTCTACCATACTACCAAGTGTCCACTCCAAGCCAGCCAAATTATGAATGCTAAATTGTCAATTTTGAAAATGGATTACGTTTTTGGAAACCTGTGTGGCTAGAACCAAACAAGGGCTAAAATACAACTAATTGTATTTTGTTTTATCTCTGTTGATACAATACTGTGCCCTTTTTCTCTGACAACCAACGTCTTTAATTTTGAAAGAAGAAACTAATTAAAGAAATTAATGTAATACTCTTGTAATAATTTTCAGGCTTCATATGTGTGGGTAAAAGTTACACAGTTTTTATTTTTTTATTTTATAATTTATTCCCTTTTTTCTTTATGTTCCCAGCTGACAGAAGCTTATCTTAGCTTCTTGAGGCTGCTCTAGGGAACACTGGCTCATGATGTGTGCCAGAATCAGAATCATTTTGTGACAATTATCTTGTTTCTTGTAAGAAACTAAAATCGCAGAGATAGTATCGCAGCAATAAAAAAATATGAGTATTCAGTCAGCCCTGATAAAAGCAGCATATTGTGTCTATCCACTCTCCATTCTCTAGCGTGAGTTAGGAGCTCAGTGAAAGTTACCTTGCTGATGTTCCCCTGTAGGAGTGAACCAGCCCTGTGACATTAAAACCTGATGTTACCTCAGTGCCCTTTTACTCATGCTTCCTCTGAGCAGTGCCAACATTTCTTGACTCCTCTATGAGCACTTGCTCCAGTGGAAAAAAGTGCGACAGCTTTAACACCACAGCATGTTCTGGGCAGAGCAGGTGTTGCAGGCCCTATTTCAATAAGTACTCCTGCCAGACTGGCTGCTCTCAGTCAATTAAAACCCTCTCTCCTCCACAATGCGCCACCTGAGAGTCCTTCTGCTGTCGAGGAGAATAAACCCTGGCAGAGAGGAAAGAGAGTGCACTGATGTTAAATGTATCACTGGCATAAAAATACAAGGCTCACAGACAGGAGTGAGCCAAGTTTGCAGGCTCTGGGGACAGATCAGTGTATGGAAGAGTCACAGAGTCTCCATCGATCCAAGACAAAGTGTCCATCTGTCAGGTCTGATGTGACAGGAGCAGTTAATGTAAGAGGCGTGTGAAGAGAGGACACTGTTACCGTTAGCAACCAAACAAACGGAGACACGTGCTTCCTCTCGCCGTTGGCCGAGCATGACGTTTGGATAAACACACCGCCGATACTGGAAACTTTCACTCTCACATTTTCACTCACGCGCTCAGGCTGTGTTTTTTTCCAGGTTACTTTCAAAGAAAGAACCATCTTTGGGAAACTACAAGACGCGCACGTGTTTGAGCAGATGGAAGAAAAGACGATGGGAGAATTAATTTGTGTCCTTAGAATACAGCCCTGGTGGATGTTTTTAGGCTGCTGGCTGGAAGTGAGGGGTTACGTCATCCCAGTGTAACGAGATGGAAGACGTGTTTACATTTGGTGAGATCTAGTTCAAACAAAGTCCATGTCTCTCATAGCACCAGCAGCGATCAAGCTCTAAGCAGGAGAAGACAATAAACTACACTATTGACTATTCTTCTTAGATAAAAAAAAAAATGGAAAATTGAAGGCAGAGACTCATTTTGAAGAAACTTTCTGTCATTGCATCTAGTTAAACAAAGCACTCATGAGAGCAGAGCTGATTTAACTTAATCACAAACCAAAACCACAACAAAGGTAACCTACCGAGCTAACAAACATCCATATGACTACTGTAGTCTACGACAGCGCACCTAAGGCTAGTTTTCACCTGTTCTTCTAACCACTGTAAATAAGTGAATTTGCGGAGTTCTCTCTTCTCATTGGACAGGATACCAAATATTTACTCGCAATTAGTTTAAGAGCAGAGAAAGTGGGACTGTAATGTCTGTTTGAACCCCTATTACTAAAATATATCACTGATTGTTTTTAACCACTGTAAAATAGCCATGCAAAACAAAATGTATACAGAACCGAGGAATTTTTTTTTTTTTTATGTCTTGTTCATTCGTTAATCTGTAGAGCCTCTAAAGAAAAAAGTTAAGATGTAAAAATGTTTTGTCTGTACTAGGCCAAAGTTGAATAACAGTGTTTCCGTCCAGAAAATATGTTAGTTGAGGTAGTATTTGTAAGACCCAGCGCATCCGTGGGGGGAGGGTAAAAAAAAAATCACCTACTAAATTATTAAAAAAGCTATAAATGTATTAACTACATTTAAACATAGAACAGATATAAGGTTGAAAACTCATGGTCTTTACTGTCAGAGACCTCAGCTAAGACATAAAACAGACTCACGTTTGATCAAACCTCAATAATTTCTCGATAAGCCACAAACAGAAGATGAACATTTAAGTCAGACTCGTTATGAAATCATGAATCTATTCTAACAATTAAAGAAATGACTCAGATGTAAAAGCTCCAGAGTCTTGTTGTCACTGTAGGCATGTACTCTGTGTAAAGCCAGTGTTTACAGCAGGACGTGCACGACTGAATGCTCTACAGAAAACATGGAGCTGGTTTCACTTTTACCACGGCGTAAAAGTGAAACCAGCAGGGTACAGCGGTAAAACAGACTTTGTGGAAAACTTTTCAGATGCTCTCTCCTGTCCCCAAGTGAATTTACAACATCCCTACGTTCATTTGTAGACAAAGATGCCGCTGCTAGATATTAGTTTAATCGACTGGGTCATTTGTGTCTTGTTTCTGAAGCATCATTTTGGAAACTTCGAGGTGGCCTACAAAGCAATACTTACAGGTCATAGTGTTGATTCCACTTGGGGTCTAGTGTGTTCCTCACAGTGTCTGTAGAGTGGCATTGTCCCGAACCATCCACTACCACTTTGGCAAAGGGATCAGGGAGGCCTAGACCAGAACAGAGTCACATTATTATAAAAACATTTCAATTAAGAACACATTGTCTTTGTAACTTCATTTTACTCCCACGCCTTTACACAGAAACTTGATACTGAGCTTTGCGCAAAAATGTGGATGGATGTATGGACTAGTGCTGTAAACTTGAAACCGTGACCTTGCCGCGAGAAATGCAAATCTGGTCAAAATCGGACACAAACCCTTGCTCCATGTGAACTGTGTCCACAAAAAGAACACTGCCCCTTTTTTTTTTTTTTTTTTTTTAATGCGTGCGGTTTCGGAGTAGCTCTCTACACACTCCATAAGTGACTGTTTGCTCAGCTCGGCAGCGTCGGAATGGCAGGAATGGGCACCACAGAAACCACCTGAGTGAGCAAAAGACCTTTACATGCTCATTCACCATGACAGCCTGACCCAAACAAACCAAAACACTCAACACCAGAGACGCCCGCCCATGACTTATGAGGACTTTACTGCCACACATTCACTGCTTTCTCTATTCCTGGACCTCAGAGTGTCAGTTCAGGTTGTATGAATGAAGTACTTGTGGATGTATAATCTCTTAAGTCACTTAAGGTTTTACACATTTCTCGAAGTATAGACTAGGGCCATAAACTGCTACGATAAACAGCAGAAGAATAATATAACCCCCGGCTTTTTAAACTATGAATTCAGAAAGCCATATTGCACAACACTACTCAGCACCAGAATACAAAATGCTAATGGGCATACAGGTGTAGAAAGGTACTTACGGAAGAAGTCTTTCTTTGCAAGGTTCTTGGCGCAGAGGACTGGAAAAGAGAAGAAGAATCAAGCGTTAATCAGTCAGTTATTCTGCTTACTGTTTAGTCTTGAAGCACAATGTAAGCAGCAATAATTCACAAAGGACATCATCATCACCACATGCAGCACATTTCATACATTCAGTAGATTCAGATTTAAGAAAACTACACGTAGTTTCCATTGAACAACTCATACTCGAGTGAATGAGGTCAATTTCTGTCGTGCCATTTAATACTGTGTGTCGTAATGATCTACACTGGGCGCTATGGAGGCGGTTCCTGAGAAGTTGAGGCAGTACGTATGTGTGGATAGATGAGCAGGCACAGTCACCACCTGGGCACCTGAAAGTTCACTCGACACTCGTGACTCACATCAAAGCACTCAAGACTCAAGAGGGAAGGTAGGAGTTGTACAGGTTGTTTTAATGTTTGTAAAAGCCATTTCATTTAACATTTAGCAGGAATGTGCAAGAATGTATTTCAGAACGTGACATTTGTCGTTCTCAAATCAAACTAGATGCCAAATGGAGACTTAAATAAAATTAAAGCAGTGGCAATTCTTTTAGAAGCTCTCTAGAAATGTTTGCATTTGATCCAACTTATAGGGATAGAGGCAATTAAAAAGTTATTTTGTGGATGCAATTTTTAACATATTTATATACACACTTATGTCTTTAGCCTATGAATTATTACTACAAAGACTTATTTCTAATCATAAGGCTGTTTATGGACAAAGTATAATATTTAATGATTATTACATTTAGTCCCAAGAACAAAGTGTCACAGTGTTCTTTTTTCTGAAACACTCCATGATTCATTTCTCTGGCAGTGCAGTACAGATGACAGCTGCCATATGATCGACATCACTGCTGCCATATGAGCCCACTTCACACCACTGCTGGCTCTGGTCCGGGTCTGGTGTTCAGGTTTCTCTCATTAGCAGGTGAGAGTGCTCAGACTTTACTTTGCTAACACAAATAGACAAAGGCACACCCAGAGTGGCAGACCGCAGGTTAAGACGTTCAGGCTGCAGGGCTGGTGTATTCATCAGCTCATGTCACACATCCAGACATAGATCTGCCTGAGGTACTTTAGAACTGCAGTGGAACCATTTCAGCCACAAACATGTTTGCGTATGCAGATGCACAGGGGACAGACAGCGCATTAAAACTGAAGGAGGAGTGAGGACTCTAGAGTGGATGCACAGCCTCTTGGGGCGAGACGGGAGCAGAACATGCTCCACAGATGAGGAAGAATTTCTCTCTGCAAACATCCCTGGGAATGTGTTATGTTCCAGCGAAACCCACCTCATTTCTAAAACATCTGGTACGCATCGCTTTCAGTCGAGCTCTTCCTGAACACACACACATGCACGTGCACACACACAAACCCAGAGAGGGCCCCAGAGACACCTCCCTGTAGTCTGGCCCGCTCCAGTCGTGTAATTAATTATTAACAGGCCCAGCGGAGTCAAGTCTGTGAGTAAACCTGAGCAAAGAGGGGTAGACTGAGGTAACAGGTGACATTTTTCCTTCTCTTCACTGTCGCTCTGCTTCCACCAGAAATGCAGTACAATTAAATATATTAAATATAGTACAGCACACTTTTACTTGCGTTTCTGTGAATAAAAAGAGTTTGAAGCTCTTCAAAAAGGCATACTTTGCAGTCCAAAACTATGCAATTTTGCATTTGGGCCAGGACAGTGGAAGGGGCACGTCTAGTGTAGCTTAAGACGCAGCAACCTGTTGAGATGATGAAGCCTCCTTAATATGAGGCCTCCTAATAGGGCCAAAGCAGGCATCAAAAAAGGAAAACACAAAAACAACACATCTCAAACAAAGCTTGTCTTGTTCTTGTGATAGTACAAGGTGTATGCCAAGAAAAAGAACAAGAACATTAAACCCGGCTTTCAATTGCAATCTAATATCCCCTGCATTTGTTGTTGCATTAAACACTGGCAGAACTTAAACGAGTGAGTCTCTAAAATGTAGAAAACCTTTAGCAACTCTTCAGTACTCAACTGAACGTGTACTGCTACATGGAAACAAGACTTATATTTCTGCCCACAGGTCCATGTCAATGTGTGTACTTGACAGTGATATAAACCTCCAGAGGGGGAACACATAATGGTCCACCATCTGAGGAGTAATAAATCAACTTGAGCTAAAGAAAAAGAACAGAGAACTGACTGAGATGTATGACTCTGAAAAGGCGAGACATCCATTTAAAGCTCAGACAGGAAGAGAGGAATGACAGAGATAAAATAAGACCAACTGTGGAGTGGGACGAGGGCCTGACATGGCCCACACAGAGGCCTGCTAACTGCAGACCCTCCTGCAAGTCCATAAGCAGAGCTGGGCTAGCCACGGCAGGAAGGCAACACTGCAATTACACCTATATATGCTTCTTGGGAAAACATACAAGGGTCTGCATTACAGCGGGAAACAGAAAATAGAGAGGAAAACCGCTGGAATGGCACATGCACACAGACAATAGTGGGGTTTTACAGAGTAGGAAGTGGATTTAAAGAGAAATGTGGAATGTCACAACGAGAAAAAATGTGTTTCACTGATGATTCTGTGTGACTGTGCTCTACTCGTCTGCTGCGAGCTGCACCGAGGCCAGCATCTGATACAGACACCTATATAGTTAGATCATGGGTCTGTTCATGGTGCATGCATGTTTGCTATGCCACGGATCAGCAAACACAGTCAACTTGCTAAACATGAAGCGAGTCAAAGAGCCAGCGGTCTGGAAGTATTTTAGTCTTCCACCGAGAGCATCACAACTACAACTCTCCAAGAAACCAGTGGCATGAGCGGTGGATACAAGGAGAAAGAGTTTACCAATAGATATTGAAACTATATGCTTCATCTGAATATATAGTTGGCGCTAGTTTGTTCCTCTTCCTGTGTCTTCAGTGCATACCTCATAAAAACACTGGTCTATGATTAAGGAAAATTAGGAAATGTGCACCGAGCTATTCACTGAACAGTTTGCTCTTTACTAACAGAGTGGAACATACTACAGGAAATAAAAAACACAAAATACAATGCAGCAGTGTTATATGGCCTATTAAATATATGGGAACACAGCCTGACAAGGCGGGATTACATGCATTAGAGTGGATGTAGCATTGGAATGTGGTAATTCTCCTGGATTCTCAAAGTGAAGATCAGAATCTGGTGTTGCGATAAAGATCAAAGTTCTATAGTGTGCAATGTCCGGAAACAAAAACTGGCCTGAACAAGATATAGATCTGAAGGTTTTTAAAGGTCAAATGTGTAAAGTCATTCTAAAACAAAGGCCTCACAAAGCAGATTTCCATCCAAACCAAAAGCAGAAACCAAAGTGTCACATCTTTAAGGGCATGCCCTTCCATTTTTTCACCTATACGCTAACAGGATAAACTAGAGTTAGCATAATAAAAGGCAAACCGCTTCCTGAAGTAAATCTATGGGCCTCTCTAACCATGTATACTTTGAGTTTTAGGGCATATTCTCAGATCTCTCAGACCAAGGTTGGGTGGCTTTCTGGGGACCTCTGGTAGCAGCCATAACAATCAAGACCTCTATAACCACTGACACAACTCAAAACTCCATTACTTCTACCATTAAGGGGAAAACAAGAGCATGACACATCGAAAAATGAATTGGGCAAGCTTGCGCCTACAGGGCAGCTCTGTAAATCAGCTGTATTATTGGTCAATGTGGATATGCTTTCTCATGCTCACACACTGCCAAATATAATTACGACCTCTCCTTCCCTGCTCCTATAAAGATCCAAAAGAGACACGTGTAATGGGCAGCCGGTCAGATCCACAGAGTGTACTGTGAAGAGAACATTTAAGTCTCAAACTGGAATGACTTAATTGTACAAGAAGCTGTATTTTGCAAATCTAAAAGTCCCTTTGCAATAAATATTTCCAGAATTTTCCTTCATTCATCTGAAAAAACATGTTGTTTATCTTGGTTCTCCATAAACAGCTGCAGTGACAACATGTCTCTAGCGAGTTTAGGTTTAGCCACTTTGCTAACTTATACCTTTTTTTCAGTCAAAAAGGTCTCAACAAAGAGATTTCCAACAAGTCTTGAACAGGGAAATTTGAGTAAAAAAAATTGACATATAAAAGAAGTGATAATTTCATTGAAGCAACTTTTTTAGTGCTAATTGTATTTCGACACACTGGGTTTTCAATTCTTTCACAAAAGATATAAACCAATAACTTAACTATGAGATCACGTCTAAGCACAAGCCTCAAATCTAGAAGAGTATAACTCCTATCCATCCCTGCCCATCTAAAAATCCTCTGTCGTCATAGCGACAGCAAGTCTTAAGCAAGAAAGAAGGGTTTCTCTGTGTCGCCTGTGTTTCTCATTCTGGTCGCACTGCCTCGCGCAGCCAGGGACTGCAGTACTGACTGATAGCTTTGAGGCGAGGGGGGATGGGATGGACAGGATGAGCACCACTGAGATACTCACAGTGAGGGAAATGCATATTAGTAGTAAAAATATACACAGACAGAACAAGTAATTGGAGTGTTAGCATTAGAAAGAACTTAAAGCACACCACCTCCATCTGATAAATGACCTGAACCTTTTAGGCTGTGGGCCCACTTTACTTTTATTTTAAACAGACTGTAGAAGGAGGGTAAGGAATTCAAGGATGTAATAGCAGACAGAACGACTCGCCTACACAAAAGTTAAAAGCCATTAAAGCGCTGTTAAAAATGCAACATCATCTATCTGCCACCTAGAACCTTTCAGATTGTTACAGAGATGAACAAAGAGTTGACCAATCATCAGTGACTAAGTGGAAATATTAACTCGTGGCTCCATAAGAAGCAAGGTGTCAAGTGTATGGTCTTGGTGCCTGTTTGGCTGCAGTGGCTTATTAGTCATATAATGGCTTTCCATATTAGAGACCAAACAACAAGCCGTTCTCCAGAGGACAGTAGGGAAAGCTTTACCAAGAGGTTCGACCGATAATCAGGCGGGGTTAAAGCCAGTGGCAGCAGCTCCTCTGAGACTGAGCCCGATGCTTAAGTTAAAGTTCCACCTGTGAGGAGAGGATGGGCTCAGTTTCTCACAGGCCGCTTCACAAAGAGCCCCACTGTTGAAGCGAATCAATGACCTCTGCCAGACGCAAGCCAAACACCTGGGGAGGCAGCGCTCACGTGACGTCGAGGGGAAGGGAGAGGGTATCGCCATGGCAGCAAAATCACTAGGCAGTGACAGTAAAGAGGAGTGGAGTGGGTTAACAGTGGCTAGCTGGGGAAGTCATGTGATGGGTGGGTGAGCTCAGACAGTGAAGGACTGGTTACTTTCAAATAGGTATTCTGTTTTTTTTATTTTTGAGAACCTTTCCAACATTTTTTGCATTTCTTTTTCATTATTGCTCAGTTTCAATGTTGCAATGAGCCATGAGCAATGGGCCAAAAAACACTGTACTATACATAGACGATGTGATTGACAGCCAATTGCTTAAAAAGACATTAACATCAAAGATGTACTTACAAACTTAGTTGTATGACCGGGGTTATAATAAAGAAAGGCCAGTGCAACTACTGTTTTTTTTAAATACAATGTGTTCAAACAATTCTGTGGAACTTGCTAACTGACTTTCCTAGCTAGCAACAGCTAACTTTGTGAAAGCCATACTACACTCTTCCCAAATGTCGAAATAGTTTTATATACTCAACGTATGCGTTACACTACTTTGGCAGTATAGTGGTCCCTCGCTATAACGCGGTTCACCTTTCGCGGTCTCGCTGTTTCGCGGATTTTTTTAGTGCAATTTTGCATGCTTTTTTTTTACAGCATATGAATGCGCATTGTGTTCTGCGTCCTGATTGGCTAAGGGAGAACTCGTGCATTGTGTTCTGCGTCCTGATTGGCTAAGGGACTGTAGACCATTGTCAATCGGTCTCCTTCGTGCCGTGTCTCCTGTACAGTACAGAATGCGTTCGGCTTGACAAATGTACATAAATGTTCGATCGCTAGCAGTGTGACTCTGAAGTGCTGTATGTTTGCAAGTTTTCTCCCCGACAAAACCCACAATGTCGACGAAACGTTCTGCACCGACAAAGGCACCTATGGTCGCACCCAAAAGGCAGAGGAAGATGCTAAGGTTTGAACTTTGAGAGTATTTAAACAAGAAAGAAATGTGAGAAAATGTTCATGCCGTCTGAGAAAAGTGTATAAAGTGTGTGGTGAGGGGTTTTACAGCCTTAAAACATATATAATAATTGTAAAAAATAAAGCGGACTACTTCACGGATTTCGCCTATTGCGGGTTGTTTTTGGAACGAAACCCCCGCGATAAACGAGGGACTACTCTACTTGCTTACTCACTGCTAGCATTACTGTTAACTGTTACAATTAATGCACTCCAACTCTGTAGTAGCTCATGTCAGAGACTGATTTCTGATGTGTGCAGGATGACAGAACTATTCCTAAAATATGAGACTTTGGTACAACAACAATATAGACCATAATGATATATTGTCTGCACCAGTATATCATGCAGAGATGTGTGGGTCGCCCCACTGTGCTATGACCTGTCTGCCGTCTATGTTTATGTTGCCAAGTAGTATTAAAAAGACAGGGACAAGCCAAAAGAAAAAGTATCCTACAAAAAGCTATATGTAATTTTCCTCTGCAAAAGACAGGTTTAGAGTCCCACACTAAGTCTTTGCTATTTATCAGTTCATGGAAACGCATCCACTTGCTTTCAACATTTTGCTTCAACTTTGCTTCATATTTTATGGAAACATGACTACTCTGACTTGGAAGGATGACACAGCTGACTGAGGCTTTAGAGTCACTTTAGCATTAACAACATGGGAAAGGAAAAGAACACTGTGGGGAAGGGTTTCTCTGTGGTTAACCATTACACTGGAGCCTATGAGTTGAAGGGAAATGGGGGTGTGGGAACAGAGAATGCTTGGTATCATTTCAACATTTCCCATCCCGGCCCAAAGCCTGAATCGTCTGGAAACGGTCTAATAGGAGGACGAGACGGAGGAGGTATTTGAAAATATCAGCCGCATGTGTGTGAACTTGAACAGTTCTCCTCAGGCCCACTAGCTCAGACTGACCTTGTTCTGAACCTCCCTTCCTCTCCACCTGGCTGCCGCAGTCCGGTGCACTGACCCAATCCTCCAGACAGCCTCTCCAGCCCCCCGAGCTGCTTTCCTCTGCCTGTCTGCCGGCCTCGTCTGTCTGTCCCTGTTTTGACTCCTGCCTCAGGACTGCGCGCTCTCATGCACGACATTGTTCTTTTAAAAACAAAAGCCTTCCTTTTCCCCCCTGTCTACTCCTCCCTAAGCTCGGGCGAGACTGAAACCTAAAAGGAACAAGACAAACAAGAGATGCGGTTGGGATGAGTTGTCATGACAGGTGCTGGTAAACCTGACTCTTATCTGTCTCCGGCTAATCTTTAAGACGCCTTCTAATCAATCTTCTGTGACAGCATGTTGGGTAATGTTTGGTCTAGTAAACTGTTCTGGTCAGTTGGAGGAGGCTGATATTAGCTGGGGGCCTGCTGGGACTTCCATGAATGGCAACCGCTCATAGACGTGCAGACATGTAGACGGACACAGGAAGGAAACAAGGCACAGTTCATTAGAGATTAGTCCATGTTTATTTTTACCAGAGTGACCTCGGCTGACACAGTTACAAGCTGCTGTCATTGGGATCTAGTATGTTTGAAAAATTACTATGATACTGTAACAGGTCAAACCCACTCATCTCTGCTCAATTATAACATATTTTCTTTGTAAAAACAATAAATTTATGGTTTGACAATCTTATATGGTGGACAAAAAAACTCAAAATTATTAACCCAAATAGGCAGCAATTCCAACATCCATCTGTTGATGTAATATTCCAATGCTCTGGCCTAAGCTGTAATTACTGCCACTCATAGTGCACCAAGGTAACACTAACCCCATATTTACACTGACGTGTGTTTCCGCTTCACCCATCTGATTTCATTCGTTTTTTGTGCATTTTCATTCCAGGAAAAAAAATCTGATGCAAATAAAAAACACTATAAATGCCTTGATTTTAGCAATACGTATTATAACTGACTCAGTACTGTTGCAAGTAAATAGAGAGGCAGGTGCTTCATTTACTGACTGTAGAAGTGAGAGAAAAGATTATTTTAGCTTTATTCTCACACTAATCAAGATATAAATTGTCTCGAGATATGAAGTAACTATATCAATATATAGTCTTTACTCCATATGGCCTAGCCCAACAAATAAACATTGGCTTAGTGTTCCAGCATAGTTAACATGAGGAATTAGGAGCTCAAGATGTTAATATGTCAGTACATCACAAACTGTTACAAGGCAGCTTCTGAGTCAGGAGGGTAAGGGACAAAATGGAGAACTGATAACAAAAATTCAGTCACCAAAATGAATGCAGCAACATCGCCTGCAAGCATGATCATTTTGACACACAATTTTCCAGTTAACCCAGGCAGGTTGGTCACAGACAGCCAGACAGAAGGCTACATGTGGTTCAGAGGTTCAGAAGACGCATGAGTAGAAAAATTATGTTTTTATGTATGGCAAACCCTCGCCAAAGGCACACACATCACTGCTTAGAGGTAGGATAAGTACAAGAAAGCCAAGTTCAATTCTGTGTTGAAAAAGTGTGGAAATATGGTTAGAGCAAATAACATAACCACCACATTGCCACCTTTTAGCAAATCCACAAATCTGATAAGACATAAGCAGTAACAGAACCATTAGTGTCAATGTTAGCAAAGTGAACATGGAAACTACAAAGTGCCAGGAAAGTCTCCTTAATACCCCTGGGATTTCCAAGATTTAAGAAATTAGGAAAAAAAGACTCTGCCTCTGCATTATTCGACAGAGGAAAACAGAGTCTTTATCCCCTGATTCATAGTTTTAAAGATGTGCTACATCTGCACTTAGCACACGCTCCGAGAGAAAATTGGACTGGCCAATCTCGTCAAGAATTCAGACGGAGAGGAAATGTGAATTTAACGCAAATATAGAAAATTCCTGGGATTCCCGTTACACGTGAGGAGAGAGACGTGCGGAGACATCTGCTGCATGAAATCACAGCGAGATCCCTGGAATCTGAAGAAAGCAGAGACAGGAGACATAATACACACTCTAAACTGAAGCCTCTCAACATAAAAGACTGGAGACTGTGACTAAGCAGACAATATATCATTATAAGTCACACTCGGCACCTGCTCCAGAGCGATGAGTGTTGAAAAGATACTCAGGAAGGACAGACCTGTTTAGCCAGATGCTTTTATATGAACATAATAGACTGCACTTAGGAACAGCAGCACCATTCAAGCTCAGTGATTAGAATGCATTGTAGATGTGCTGACAGGAAGCTGCAATAAAACAGAAGTCGCGGAAGGTAAAGCTAGTTTGGGATTTCAGGTGATAATGTTGAAGCTAGCAGTCTTCAGTTGATTAAAGAACTCCTAATGTCAAAGCCAAGATAATTAGAAGCTGAAATCCAAATGAAGTAAATCATTTTGTTATTTGTTCGAGTCAGTTTGGTATCACACAGCAGATTTTAAAAACACACTAAACTCTTCCACACCTTCAAAAACATGCTGTCGTGAGTCACGAGTAGTGTCCTCACAGACGCCATACCTGATTGGTTTACAATAGAAAAAGTGTTTGTTGGTTGGACAAGACAGTAAGACAATACAGAAACAGACACTATTATTATTATTATGATAAGGTGTTACAAGCATCAATAGCAACTTTAAATGCTCTGTTGCCTTGTTTGTCGAATCTGCCAAATCAGAAGGAAAGAGCTTGAGTGATGCAAAATATATATAACAGTTGAAGACAAGAAGATTGTTCAGTACAGAGTTACACAGCGTAGTGGTCACTACGATCTTTAATATTTCTAATAAATATTGTGCGAATCTCACTAAGGGAGCCTGTTAAATCCACAAAGATGGTGATTTTTGCAGTTGAGTCTCATCAAGGCTCGTTCATGTTCTTACTATAAACAAAATGAATTGAGACACAGCTTTTAAGACAGAATTCATGATTGTGTTCCATTCTCTGGCCCTCATCCTGTGATTCTGCTCTGACCAATGTACTTGCAAAGTCTGGTGACATCACACAAAAGAAAAAAGTCATTTTAAAAGGATAAAGAGCCATTTTGGAAGTTGTTGTTTCTGAGAAATGATCCTGCAGTACTGCAAGTGGTCACTGGTAGAGGCAACACAATGAAGAGATGGAAAGAACCAACTGTACCTGACAATATGGGTAATGCTCTTTGTATTGTCTAACCACCGTTAAAACAAATAGATGCTACATTTATACGAAGTGAAGTGTTTACCTTCCTTTGTTGAAAACCTGCCTGACTACCCAAGGAAACAGTCCATGCACATTCACACGTGACAGGAAAAGAGTCTGGCAGCGTTCTTCGAGTGAGAACATTTCATCCATCTCACGTCACCTTTTCCCTCTGTGATACAGTCCACTGTAATTGCATAATACACGAGTCCACCCCAAGTATTTCTGGCTCCAAATAGTGAGGAAACCATGCCACAATGGGAACTTTAGTGGCATTCCTGTCCGCTCTGCGTAGCACATCACTCTCTTTCCACTCATCGTCCAGGAGAGTAAAGTCTTCCACAGTGCCATCATCATCAAGTCAAAACAGTGAGCTTAGCAGAAGTGGGCTCGTGCTTCTGTGGAGCTGTTGGCCTGGACCTGGGGTCTTTGGAGGAGCTGCTCCTAGCTTCTTGGCTCGTGCAGTTCACTCTGATGTAATGGAGGAGAGTTAAGCTGCAGTACAAAGAGTGGTTGGCACCAACCTGTTTAACAGAGCTATAAGGGCCAAGATGGGACACTGGAGCCAGGTTTTGGTGCCAATAATGTTAAGCTATTCTTGAAAATTCATAGGAGTTTTTGCAAAAACTTGGAGTGGTTACATTATAACTTAGGTCTTTTCAGACACTTCCTCCTGCTCCTCTGGGGGAAGACTGAGGAGTTCCCAAACCAGACAGGAGACACTGTCCCTCCAGCCTGTCCTTCCCATGAGGGCGGCAGGAGGCATCCAGAACTCAATCCAACTCAGCTGGCTCTGTAACACTATGCCTCACTCAGTAAGTTCACATGCAGCGCTTAGTTGGTCTATGCTCACAGCTCGATTAAACCCCCTCAGCTGGATTTCTAACTTTGAGTTTACGTGAACAGGAGAGAATCGAACTACTGTGTTCCCAACGCTCCAATCTAGACTAATAATGCATTCATGTGGTCTTAGTATGCAACAGTATTCAGCTTTGTGAAAAGAGAAAATAAACTAAGGTTAAACCTGACTTGTTTGTAGTGCTGAAATGCTAATACATTTGGCGCAATGATGGTAACACTCCAACTTTACAAAATGAAATTGTGTACACAAAAAAGTCAGAACAATTATTAATCAACATTTCTGCTTTACGAAAGTACATGAACACATCATGAAAACATTTTTTTTTTTTATGTTTTATGACATGAGACCAAAACAATTGACAGAAGAGTGTGTATGTGTATTGCATCGCTCTGAACACAGTCTTAATGTCTCTCATTTTCATGTCGCATTTTCTCTGACGCTGCTCAGCTCGTGAGTCGGCTCACAGTGAATTTTATAAACTCTTTCTATTTATTTATATATTTCCGCTCCTCTTAAGAATCCACTATAAAATGTTAAGGGAAGTATTAAGACTAAATATAGAGAGTTGACAAATCAAGTCTCGGAATCCTTAGCGACCTTGACGTTTTACCAAATTGTAAGACTGTGGAGGTCCCCGGATCAAAGCCGTGAACAAATGGCGCTGTGTGCAGGTGTGTGCAATAAACAACTTTTACTATGTGCTAGAAGCCATGTTGAAAGTGGATGACACGTGTCTATGGGTAATGTGTCATCATGTCGCCCACAGATTTAGCCAAGGTATGATGATATTATTCCTCAGGGCCAGCTTTGTCCAATACAGACATGTCCAGAGAGGTTATTTTTAACAGTGCAGTCAGACAAAACAAGAGGATGCGACCCGTTATGTAGAAATGATTGATTATTATGCCTCTTATAGATCATCTTATCATCTTATAAATCATAAAGTGGACTGGGAGCAAACAAATACTGGAGAATTTCTGTGACTGAATTAAGACAGCCAGTTTAAGAACAGAGGACTAATATGTTGCCCTGTTATGGTAGCCCTGTAGGGACATCCTGTTATTAAAGAGCAAACAAATAGGTCTGACAGTGATTACAATAAAAACTGAAACAAAATCAGGTTAGTTCGCAAATGCTCATAGCCTTTATGAAAAGTGTTGTATTGGCAAAAATAGAAACATAAGTGTACTTCTCCTCCAGCAGTGCTCCGTTTGTCCTCTCTGGGCAGTTGTAGAAACAGAGAACTCCTTTCGGTGAGTTCTATCAAGCTTTGCGTCTATTTTTCAAGATGGACAAATGCAAACTGTTTAATAGTTTACTGGCCTGGCTTTGCTTTATAGTAAAAACACAAACCTAATACACTACTTTTACAGCTTATTCTGGACACAATCCATATTATTCGAACATCCAATTGTCTGAAGTTCCAATTCTTCCATATTTTTCTGAATATGATAATGACTTCCCCATAATCCAAGGCTTCTTAAGTTTACATGCTGATAGCTAAGATGAGAGGCCTAAAAAAATGAACCATAAGAGAGTGTTTATTGGCACTCCCAGTTTTGGAATCAGAAGTTTCATAATTAATTTCCAGCTAAACAAAACCAAAAGCCTTCTCAGAAGCCAGACAGTTACACATCAGCAAAGCGATCCCAAGAGTCATCATGAGCTACCTACGTGCCTCTGCACATGTTTGGGATTCTTCAACATCCAACTGAGGGAGCCGAAAGTGCGGTGTTGAAATATCCCATTTGCTCTGCTCCGTGCGTACGCGCTAAGTTTTTTTTTTCCTTTTACATCGCTGGAATCCTGTGGTGTATTTGTTCAACTCCGGCACAGATGCCAGTTGAAACGCGATCCGGTGTGAATATAAACATCTCTCTTCTGATCCCAGCTCCTCTGAGGACTGAAGGGGCTCAAACGTCAGGCCCGAGGCACGGACAGACCAGACACCCCCAGTCAGCTGTTGGGGTCTTGCAGCTTTCTAGATAAGCCCCCCCCTCCTTTCTGTTGTAGCGTAGTAGACTCGCAAGATGCCCATCTGCTTGAGGTTAGTCAGAGTTGCAGAGTTAATCGTATCAGGCCGTGTCCGTGCAGGTCTAAAGCCGAGCCGGCGCGTTGATGAATTCATCTCGGGTTTCTCTAACCTGCGTCAGACAGTAAGGTAGGGGCAGGCGGACCACCCTCCTTACAACGCCACTTTAAGAGAAAAGAAAACAGCTCAAAGAAAGAAGGCACAATTTCAAGAATAAAATAAAAAATCCAAACAAAGCATCTGCATTCGATGACCTAGCTGCTAATAGCTATTCTATCTTCTCTGGTGTCCAAATGTCTGGTAATCAAAAAGTCGTTTTTGTTACTTAGAGATGATACAAAGTCTGGTCATAATAATTTTAATTTAAGTTTGGAAATCATTTGTGGTGAAGAGGGTCTCGCTAAACACAGTCACAGTTGGAGCCCATCTTCAGCACCATCATTAAGCTATAAAAATCGTCCTTGATGCTAGCTCTAAGCAGTGAACTGTTATTAGAAACCTTTTCCTCAGCATCAGTCAACCTTGTATCTCACTGAAGTTAAGCAAACAACAAAGTCAGAACTCCTGGCTTTTTTTAAAAAGGCAAACCGACAACTAGTCTGATGCAAAATGTACACAGCAATATCAAGCAAAAGCAACTCCTATTAATTGGTTGTTTATGTGACGCATGGAAGAAATGTTCAGTTTCAAGATCAGTAAATGAAAAAAAGGTGATGAGTGAAAGAGGACTGTTAAGATCCTCATCAGTTTGAGCTAATCACAATTGGCCTCGAAACAGGGTTTACTCCACTGAACCCATGAGGATTGGTTGGTTGGTTCCCCCTTAAACATTATATAGGTCAGCCTCTTCTTCCTCCCTGCTCTCTTCCCTAAAGAATTTCTTTGTCTTTTTGATTCAATAGCAGCATCAATGCTAACGTCTTTCGGTGTAGCCATGATGATAACAAATAGGAGAAGACAGCTCTAGTTGCTTTCTTCAAATGAAAAACCCGCCTCTTCCTTTTGGTGCTGCCACATCATTGGTCAAAAGAGTCCGGTGAGCCCATGGTTCGCTGACTCAAGCTGTTTGCTTGGCGCGATACAAGATGGATCTACGCGAGTTTGGAAACTCCCAAATCTCGCGAGAATCCAGCTGCAGCGCACGGTTACAAGTCCTCATAGTCATCCACTGATGCTTTGATTCTGTCTCTGACTTTCTCCCAGGAGGATTATCACTTCATGAATCCAGCAACACTCTCACTACAAACTAGCTAGTCCAATGCACAGGTCAGCTTTAACTACAAAATTGGACAAGGACAATATTCAAAGTAGGTATAAGTATTAAAATCAAAAGTGTAGTATGTAACACACTTATTTACTGATAGACAATATTCAATTTAGAAACAATATTTCAATTAAACATTTGCCTGTTATGCCAGCATGTGATTGGCCAAACAGTTTGACAATTCTCATCTATCAAATCTGTTGTAATAGTTGTTATTGTTGTGTTTTCTACCATGCTGTGGCTTATCAATTGTACTCAATTGTAAGTACTGGTTCTGAAGTACTAAAGGTAAAATAAGCAATATCCACGCAGACCGCTTGACGTCCCACTGAGTAACATGTCTACTCTTCTCCACTTTATTATTCCAGCGGAACCTCAACGGGGAGAGTTGGTGGTTGTTTTTCTCTCCACCTGTCAGGGGTGACGTTTGGACAAGTGTTGGGGTCTGGGGAGCACTTCCTCTCTGAAGGGGCCGCTGCTACGTCAGGTCTGCCCCTAGCCGCCGCTGCTGCCGTCTGAGGCGAACCAACCGCAGAACCCTGTGTGTTCACTGGAGAGCAGCTGAACCAACAGGAAACCCAAGCCCAGACGATTCAGGGATGGAACTGTTTCAAACGAAGGGAGGCTCTCTGCACGGGGATGGAAAATGTTTACAAATGATGTGCAATAATTGGTTATTATTAGTTGTTTTTACGCCCCACGCCCGGCTATTTTTCAGCTAGTATTTGTGTTTGTTTTCACATCTTGTTAAAGTGATGCGTGGAAATATTTTGCCGAAGCTCGTGTCAGTGATGGACCGGTGGAGTCAACAGTTCAGCACGTGTGTCTAATCAAGTGTGTATTTACAGTGTATCCTGTCTGAACAGCCAGATGAACCAAATCACTTCCATGCAGCCGCTCTGTTAAAAACGCCTCTGACGGGAGACCACATCAATGTGCCCAGCTCCAGCTCAGACCACATTAAACCTCTGTGGATCGTCAGGTCCTTCCTCCGCCGCCCCATCTGTGCCCAGCTGTGGGGGTCTCTTCATCAGTCAGCCCACATCCAAAAAAGCCCCCTCATCTGTGGACTGCACTCACAATGAGCAACAGTGGAAAAGCACAGACTCAAAATTGTGGCAGGAAGGCGACACAGTGGGACAGTGTCAAATCTCGGGTCGCTGTTACATCTTTAAAAACAAGATGGTATTATTCTGCGGTCTACAAGCTACACTAGAATAAAATATTAACTACAGTAAAAATCTAGTGGTGCTTCCTGATAACAGTGGAGATACAGGACTGTTTGCCACATAACAGTGAATTGTGAAATACTAAAAGGCACCTATTTTTGTACATCTTCTCACTTAAACAAGTTTATAGTTAAGACTTGTCGCTTACAGCAGTCATCACTTAGTATTTTAAGGATAATCTTGTTAATAACTCATTGTCAGGTCCTCCAAATGAATCACTTGAACAAATCAGAGTGTTTGTTTCTGTTTATGCTGGAGACTTGTTGGAAAATCTCCATTTATAAAAATAATCTGTTTGCATGTAGCCTATTTGGCAAAGGGGATAGTAAAAACTCCAAAGAGACACAGAGGGAGTTGATTTGGGTGGGAGTGAAACGTACAGAGGACACAGTCTGGGGCTCGGAGTCGGAAAGAACAGGAGTGACTCAGAGGAAGAGGTGGGAATGTGAATGGAGAAGAAGTCGAGGGAATCCCACTGAGATAGCCCTCTTCACGAGTCAGCGCCACGCCAAAGAATTCAGACGAGCAAACCATCTGCTTTTACAAAACTCCTTGCGAAGAAAGAAATCGCATCAACTCTGCCTGGTTATCCTTCCATTAGCTGTGTTGGTGAATGAGCTATAGAGGCTAATGAAAAACCTTTCCCTGTGAAGTCAAGGGCCAATTCTCACCCCAAGTGTTGGTTTTAGCAGCTTGCTTGTTGTATTTTTTGCTGTTTAATAGCTGCCAAACATCTGCAACATCTGCTTCAAATGGACGAGGGGTTGAGGTGTGGGGGGTGTGAGCAAAAACAGACGCCTCCAGCACAAACGGCTACAGCGAATGTGGCAGCTCATCACTCAGGACCTGTCTGCGAACAAATGCGCCGGCACCTGTGTGGAAGTAAAAGTGAGTTGGACGGAGATGACAACATGCGGGCTGATGTCTGGACTCATTACTCTCTATATTCTCTTAATGCAGCGGACCAATCAACGCTGTAAACACAGCTGCGGGGCCTAAATGCAGCAGCGCAAGTTGAAAAGCTGAAAAAGATGACAGAGTTCCTATAAAGTGTCTTTCATCCCGCTCTGAGCGAGTCTTTTGAGTTTAATTCTATAGAGCAACAGACATTAAGTGAGTCAGTGTGTTTTACCCGTCATATTAGCTGGAAAAAAAAACAAATTTCTATTTTTTATTTTTTTTTAACTTTCTTTGCCACAGGAGGCAAACACATTAAATCCCTATATCTTTATGTTTAGCACAATAGTGTGTGGGTAATGTAGCTTTATTGATTTATGCTAACTAGCCATGTGCTTTTTGCTTTTGATGTCACTACACGTGTGTCATGTCCATTGAATTTGAAGCTCATGCGTTGCAGTGCTTTATGTTCAACACTAAATTAAAGTAGGAAATAAGATTTGTATCATTTAAGGGGAATTTGCCACAAGATGAGACATGGTTGGTTTGGTGTAGCATTTGATACAAATTCTGCAAACATTTCTCCAGGTACACCATGACGGAGCAAATTACACTATAGTGGAGTAAATTAAACTCTGAATGCTCACAAGGGTTTCGTCAACATACAGGAAACACTGGTGTTTGTAATCAGTTTGGCCTGGTTTTGTCTGGGATTTTCCAAATGTTTGAACAGAATATACAGTTCCTTCAAAAACTGAAACAGTTGAACTTATAGAACTGTTACTGTTTTGAGGCAAAGTCACACCAAATATTGATTTGATTCAGAATTGTCTTCGGTTCTTTTACTTTGTATTTAGTAAACTAAAACAAATCCCCATCCTTCTTAGCTTACTTCACTTTTTATATCCACACCTACATAAAACTTATGCACAGAACTGTACCTCTTGCAAGTTTGGAAAAAAGCTGGGGTAATATGTTGTAGGTTTGTTCTAGTTTTGTTAAATGTAGAAAATTGATATCATTTTAGGGATTAATAAAGTTTAACTTAACTGAACTCCAGTCATAACTCAGTTATGTATTTGTTGGCTCATCCATCTGAGGACATACAACCTACATCTCATTTATACATTCCTTACATCATGACTGCCAGACAGTAATAAACTGACCATGTTCCACTATAAATGTTGGGACAAAATGATCTATGTCGGGAAAAGCACTAACCACAGTTGCAGCAGTGGAGCCTGTCTTATCTGCCTGTCAATATCACCAGTCTAGTGCTTTTTTCTAACAGACTGTCATTTGTCTGAAAAAACTGGAGTCCAGGGAAACGGCTGTTCAAAAAATGAGATGCGATGTCTGAATTTTTCTGAGAACCTTAACTTCTCCACAAGCTACTGATGACTGGCTCTTTTTACTGTCTGTCCGACTAACAGAGAAGAGACAACTTCACAAAACAGGTATAAACACACAAATTAGTTGTTAACAGTGACTACTCTTGGTGCATAAAACAAATGTGAGTTAATGAAAGCGCCATAACATTTCTGAATGTGTCTTTGGTTTGGATGAGTGTATGTTGTCACTCAGCAACAAGGTCCTACTTTCACTATTTTTCACGGTGGACTCACATTCTTCACATTCCACCAGGAGACCACCGCAATCCATCTTCAACTCCTGCGACAAAGTCATTCACAAAAACAGACGTGACGAGAGTTCAAAGTTAACCAAAGGTACATCTTCAAAAAAGCTAAGAAATTATTATAAAAATAAGCCTGTGATGAAGAAACAAGGTGGTCAGAGCCAGATTAGGACCCTCCACCTATATATTCGTCAGTGCACCAGCTTTGGTATTTGACTTGGCTCAGGTCAGATCCTGGACCTGGATCAAAAAGGGCAGCTGTCGGCTCCTTCTTCCAGTCAAAACATTGCGCTCTCGTGTAAACCTTTTTGCTGTCTGTGTTGAAAGGACACAAACTAAACAGCTGAGAGAGTTTCAGAGAGAGGTGAACAAACAGAGCAGCACCGATACCACGTTACTTCTCATTTTAGCCATTAGCCATATAGCGTATTTCTAGTAGCGTGAGCCATATGCACGACTCCAAGGATCACCAACTTTTTTTGAAGTATCATATAGCTGGCTCACTTTCTTTTGAGTTGCGGTTCATTCAGTCGATGTGACAGGCCGTTTAGTGGTGACTGTTTCACATGAACACGCTCACAGATCCATGAAGAGACAGAGTTAAATGAACGAGTTGGAAACTAGCTTCATGACACCACAGATCCACTTGTTAGATTTAGTCGAACGGGGTAGAAAGGGAACATCCGAGGTAGGTTCAAGTAGGGTCACAGTACAGGGTTTGGTTGGTAGCTCTCAAAGATAAGAGCAAAAATAAATACACTTACATAATTATAAATGTTTGTTTGTATAGGATGTGCCACTGACGCCCAAGATGCTGTAGTTTTAGTAAAGCGGATACAGCATGAAATGGTTCGGTTAAACTAAGATACTAGAATTACAAATATTGACAGTAGCCTGCAGGGTAACATTAGCTAGCACAGCGGGGTATAAACATATGATTACTGCCCTGAATGAGAAAAGGGAAAGACAAGTGAAAAGTGAACTTGTTTCCACTGTGGGGTAAGGTCCGGCTCAGGTCAGTATGGTACAGGTAACCCCTAAGAGGGCACGCATTTCTATTCTGCTGGGGCCAGAAGGGGGACTTATGCAAAGTAAACACTGATGTCACAAAAATCTGTATTTAAGATATAAAACATATTTGAAGCAGACTTTTAGAAACTTAGATGTGTTGCCAATAAATAATATAAAGAAGAGAGTAAATCTTGTTGTAGCAGTGAGAGGCTGGAGGTACAGCTGCTGTAGTTAACTGTTTCCGGTTCAGTAAAATGTTTCTGGTTTATTCCCAGCTTTCAGACCATTATTATCACAGAGCTGTGCCAATTTCCTATAATTCAGGGATTCAATATTTGAGGAACAGGTTCTGCTTGTGTTCAATCCAGTATAGACAATAAATACAGTGTTTAAATTAATGAAACAAGAGCTGTCACAACTCTTTGTCGTCAAAAGTACAACATTAGGCATGTTTTCTGTTCTAACAAATCAATTCTGACTATTTATCACAAAAACAAAGCCTTCATGTATTTGAAAAATATTTCTGTTTAATGGTTTTCCTTTCACTTCTCCTTTTCTTGAATGAGGATTATTTATTGTCCAAGCAGCGAACCTTCCCAAAAGTGTACCACAAAGCCAGACACACTAGCCAAGGCTAAATGGTACCGTAAGCTTTTGGGACCCTTTTTGGTACCCCTTTTGGCAAAGGAAACGCGCCAGAACCGACCCACACCATATCACTCCAGTAGAAACGAGGCTTATGGCATCAAACCCAAGTGATCTCCGAAAGAAAATCTGACATTGTACCGCAATAGAAAACACCACATTTTTAAAGACGCACACATCTGAGAAACCTGACACACTTCCCCAGCCTCACAATCCAAAGTTCGGTGAGGAGGATTTTCAACCAGGCATTAGGCACACACTTGGGCAAGGTGCAGGGGGAGATAATGCAAAGATTTGGATTAAACAAAATAAAATACCTCAGTATTCAGTCCCAGCCTTCACACTGCCATTTAACTGTATTTTATTTATTTGTACTTACCAATTTTCAGATTTAGTTAAATGTAGTATTCACCTTGCATGGAGCTAAACACTGATACCTTTAAATTTAGGTTGAAACTCAGTAATGTATTTTGATTTTAATATAAAAGGGCAAAGTTGACATGTTTAAGGTTGAGCAATATGGTATGCTTTGCAAAATGCTATTTGTAATCATAGTGATTGTCATTGGCAATAAACTGTAATTGTTACTATTCTTATTCATATGATCTTGTGGGTATTTTCAGTGTTGTCTGATGTTGACACTGCCAGTTTCCTGAGTGTGAAATGAAACAAGACAGCTTTTCGTGTAGGTCTGTATCAATTACAAAGTTGGATAACAGCCTCAAATGTATTTCAGACAGTGTTAGTCTCAATCAAAAGCCTTAAATTGGCACAGACTGGGCATTTCCACACCAATAAGTAGATGTCACCTTTCACCAAAACCGAGCATGTAGATGATGAGCTCAAAAAGGTTAATGACTACTGCTCCAGTCTACAAGCCATTTGCAGCACTCTGAACTGTTACTGCTGAATGAATACGACTTAATGTTGACCCAATAACAAACAAAGGGGCAGCTGCCTGTGTCTGTGTGCATTCAGAATAGGACATAGCACAGTTTAGTGCAGTTGTGACCCGTGGAGCTGCCTGTTGTCTCGATAGAAACTGAAATAAAAAGGCTTGAGAATAGCTTTTTGGCTAGGCTAACCTCGGCTAACTAACTTCTCTTCCCTGTCAGGAGGATACTATGATAAATGGTCAATTCTAGACTGTACGCATAAAACCTACAATTACGTGAAACGTTTTACCTCCATTTTAATCTTTTATTATTTGGTTAATAGTACACTTTAAGGCTTTTGTGTTATTAGCTAGCTTACGTTACTCCTGTGTATGTGTTATGAATCGTAGTCGCTAGTTACTATCACAGGATTAGGACCGCCTCCAAGAACAATATAATATACTCATTTAACATTATTTAAGTGTCTGCTTGGTACTGGCTATTTTTAAGCAACCACACATTTTGAAAGCACATTTTCTCGGGTATATAAAGAATACTCTTGTTATCCAGCAAATACACGGAGCCTGTGTGGGAAATACAAGGGGATTTAAAAAAAGCAATGCTAGCTACCTGTTAGTCGCAGCTTGACCGGGCCATTCCGACGAATCCCTTGGTTGGACATGTCCCCTTCGGTCCCAGTCTTCACCGCCCCGAGCAAAAATGTGTCTCTAAATGTAAAAAATCGCCGGGTTTATCAGCCTCTTCTCCAGTTTTAGACAATAATGGAGTCAGTGCATTGTGGCCCGGATGTGGAGTGGACTGCCATCGTAGCGCTCGCTGCTGCTGCTGCTGCTGCTGCTCACCAATGCCCCAAATGAAAAAGAAAAAGAAAAGGCAAAAAGGCGAGCGAAGCACCGCTGAAACGTGCATTTACTGGGGGTAGTTCTGTCCCGTCTGAACGTGTAAAAAATGGAGTGGTTGTCGGCAGGTAGGAAGGGGGTTTGTTTCACATCTTCGTGCGGAGCTGGTGTGTGTCTGGGAGCGGGTGCTCGTCTGCTCTGGCTCCGCGGCTGCTGCTGAGTTCAAGCGCTTCAGGAGCTCACCTCTGACGACAGCAGTCTTCAGGAGGAGTGAGGAATAGAGTAACGCTGCTCCAACATGTGCCACCTCACTGTAATTCACACAAACTCAGTCCCACAGCAGAGGAGGAGTGTGGAGAACAGGGTAGTGCTGCACTCTGATGGCAGCTTTTAAGCTCTGACTGTTCCTGATATTTTTTTCTTCACCCTCAAATAGTTTATTGTAAAAGCGATCAGTTGCGAACGCCGTCTACTGTTTATTATAAGGGAGTTTAATAGATGAGAACAAGTGTGTCATTTGAATGTGTACATTGGTAGGGACATCACAGGCTGTGGGTTTATATGTAAAGCCAAGAACAGTAAAATGTATTTATACCAGTTTATGATGGAATTACACATTTATCAATTAAACTGTTGCTGTTACCTTGTTTTTACAGGTATTACTAGACTTTTCAATGTTATTTTATGCACTTACCTGCAAAAGGCCAACATTGAATGGGGCCCCTCATTGGAGGTTACTGCCCCCAAACCCCTCGACGTTGATCCGCCTCTGTGTTGAGCGGTGCACAGAGCTCACAGAGCACACATACTTGTTTCATGTGAGTGTTTGCTCGGTTCAGTTCGCTCTTTAAGGCCGCGCCGCACTGTGAAAGCGCATGAGGAATGGACTGATTGACTTAACGTGTCTGAATGTAGAGAAAATGCCCAAAAATGTAGTCACATTCAATTGATTTCATTTAATTTATTTTGAAAACAGGTTCCTAATGTCCCTACCCATTTTATGCCCCTGATTTATCTGTAAAGACAATTTTGCCACTCAGTTATTGATAGGGACCCCTGGATGAGAACCTCTATTTAGGAAGGAAAACCAATCACATGCTCAAAAATGGAGTGCTCTCATTGGTTGACACCGGCTTGTCATATGATGTTCCAGGAAGTTTAATAGCTACCAATAAAGTGTATTTTCAGCGCTGAATGTGTCTTTTAATACAGAGAAACCGTTCAAAAAAAAAGGGAGGCAACATGAATCTGATAAATACTGTCAATTCAATCATTTAATGTTTAACAATGAGATAATTGCTGTCCTGACACTGAAGTTGCAACTAACCTTATGCTAAACTTCAGTTTGGTGAAATGTATCAGTATTTTATGGGGGAAAAATTGGTTTGGTTTTATCTTTTTAATAAAAGAGAAGCAGGAGAGGTCCCTAGGCTGGTTTTGGGGGTGAGTGGAATCTAAGACGGACAAAAAAAGAAAATTAGGTAGTGGAGGCTTAGATCTATCGTTTCAGGTGCCTTTCCAGAAGAGTAATAAGCATGAAGTAATACAGACAACTTAATATGCAACATTGTATATTGGGGAAAACACTAATTTGTGAAGCTCTCTGTTCAATACATTTAAATTTAGATACCATTTAAAGCTTCTTGTTGTGCCAAAGACTAGCGTGAGATCACTATTTCTTCCTTTACTTTTGCAGAATATGCACCTAGAGTATGGCTATGGCTTTATAACACACAAGTACATGCTAAGCTGAAACAATTTTATGATTAAGCCAAGAAATAAGAGCCTTTAGATAAACTGACTGTGTTTACTACTCATTCCCAGCATAGCACATAATTGTCATTGTGCAATAACATCCTGTTGTTGTAAGGCTGGGAATAACTGACCTTATGACAGACTTTCACATTAACTGGAACACATGATCTGAAAACTTTATTTACAATCTTATTTTTCATCAGTCATGTTAAAACAGTATGTACATTACATACAAAAGAATGTCACAGTTATATGAAAAGAGACAGACAGTAGAATTGAGGGTAGAGTACAGGTCATAGTCAGGAGCAGTTTTCTAGAAGCTGAAAGTGCTTTGGTTTTCACCGATTTGGAACGCATAACCGTCTGCGGTGGCTTCTGGGGCCACACTCTGCACCTCTTCCTCCTTAAAAAACAAAACAAAACAAAAAAATTAAGATTACAATGAAGGTAAGCATTTTTTTTTTTAAATTAAGACTAAGATTAAAGACCCTCACCTCTGCAGAGAAGTATTTTTCAATCAGATTTAGTGCCGCTTTGTACACCATCTCGTTCTCGTGAGACTGCAAAGCCTCAATCCTGTCCAATCCTCCACATTCTTCAATCATTAGACTCAGTTTGTCAGACTCTCCAATTTTATCCCCAGCCTGGTTGTAAAAGAAGAATGCACACAACTATCCAAAAAAATTCTTATGAGAATAGAAAACTGTCAGGAATCTGCTGATGCACTTACCATGAAGATATTGGTGATAGCGTCCAGGATGACCAAGACGGTTTTGCTGTCCTTAGAGGACAACAGATTTAGAAGAGGCTCCAGCACATTGGCCTGAACAAGGTAGACCACCTGCTGAATGGTGCCCCCGCTGGTGAAGTTTGTAACAGCCCATACTGCCTCTTTCTGGGTTTTGTAGTCACCCTGCAAAAAGTATAAAAGAGCACACTGTAAAGTATTTGCAAGGAATGAAAGCAAGACTTAATAAGGTCTTTCTACAAAAAGATCACAATAACATCTTTATCATGTTAGAGTTTTTGATCAAGACTATTTCTGAACAAAGGATACAGTCAGTACTAAATGGAACAAGTGCATGAACGGCTCAAACACTTTTGCCCAATAATCTTTGGGAGAAAAAATGACTTCACAATTAAATAAACTTGAGGAAAAAATAAATAAAAAAACAAAAACCCATACCCGCACAAGGACCTCAACCAAGTATGGGACGAGGCCTGCGTTGATGACCTCCTGGATCTGGGTGTCCTTCCCCGCAGTGATGTTGGAGAGCGTCCAGGCCGCCTCCTTCTGAATGTTGGCCTTGTTGTGGCGCAGCAGTTGGGGGAACATGGCCAGAGCTCCGGCGTCCAGCACCGACTGGGTCTGCTCGTCAGTACCGGTCACAATGTTGCCGATGGAACGCAGGGAAGGAGTCTAAAAGAAGTCGAGAGAATGCTTACTAGTGTACACAATTAGAATGAGAGAAGAGATTAAACAAAAATGAGTGCTCTATACATACTATGACAGTCAGCTCTCCAGAACCCAGCAGCTGCACCAGACGACTGACGATGCCAGTTTGGACCACCACCTCGATGCGGTCGTTGGAGCCATCTGTCAGATATGACAGAGCCCAACACGCGTCGGCCAGCACCTCTTTGTCCTCGTGATGCAGCAGCCGAACCAGGGAGGGCATAATCTGCTGGATGGCCGCCATCGGAGGAGAGGGGTTCTTGTTGCGACAGAGGTTCGACAGCGTCCATGTCACGTTTCTCAGGTAGTCCCTCTGTAAATAGACAAGTTGGGAGAGATTAGAGAGTAAAGTTAGAACACACCCTGGTGGCCAATTATGAGATTGGTGTTGCAGCTTATGATTTAAATAGAAATAAAACCTCTTTCAATTAGGGTTGTCTAGATGCTGATATCAGAATTAGTACAGCATTAAGTCACAAGTCAAACAAATACAAGAAGCTCTGATACTTACAAGGTACCTCTATTCAATGCAATTTCAGTTTTCAGTTTTTAAAAAAGATTTTTTTAGAAAAATTTTGCGCCACCCCCCGCAGAGAACCCTGTACAAATTTTTAAGGTCCATCCCTTTTCCCCTAATATAAAACAGCAGACTTGGGTTTACATTTGAACACACATTCTTGCATCAGGGAATGGAATTTTTTTGAGATTTATGTTACAATGAAAAAGTCCAAGTCCTGGCTAAACCATGAAATCAGGCCTAGTTCAAGCCTTTTAAATGTAGTACAGTTTGTAATATGTCTCAAGATAGGTGTAATAATAAGCACAGTTTTAAGCCAGTGGAAAACAGTAAATACAATCTGTTCCATACAGCAATAAAATTAACCCCCCTTTTAACCGACTGTTTTCATGCAGTATAGAAATACACTTTTTTATTATACCACTCTATGACACTTTAATTTCTTAAGAGTGAAATCAACCCATTTCCACTGGGTTTGCTCACAGATCGGCATGTCCAAGCAGGGCTACCATAGCTGTTGATACTGCAGAATTCCCCAAAGGCTCAAAAATACATACACCACCTTTAATACATACACCACCTTTAATAAAATGTTGCAGGCAGACACTGACACCAGAACTCAGAGATATTTGAGCCTCTCGTACTAGAAATGTTTATTTATGTATTTAAATGAAGATAAGAAAAGTACAACAAACTGACAGTTAGGCTCTGATGTGTTAAAAAGGCAGAAAATCTAAACAACAAAGTCGATAAACTCAAGAAATCTGTAGAATGTACATTTTAAGTCAGTTTTGGCAAGTACTCAACTGTAAATACTCATTCTGGAAAAAAGTGACTTCAGGACAATAATAAATTACTTACATTGATTTCTGACAGCTCAGGGACTGCCAGCAGACTGAGCAGTGGGGCCACAGCTCCATGTTTAATCACCCGGTCTCTCAGGGCGGATCCATCACCTAAAAAGAGACATTATATTAATCTTTACACAGTTCTGATAAGTTACAAACCATTCCAATGATAAAAAGCGTTTATTACCAGCTATGTTTCCCAGGGCCCAGACCGCCTGCTCGCTGATGTGTCGATGAGGGGACGTGACCAGACTGATGAAGGCAGGGATGGCCCCTCCTTCCACCACCGCAGCGGTCTGGTCAGACGTCCCAGAGGCAATGTTGGTGAGAGCCCAGGACGCCTCGAACTGGATCGGAGGACAGTCGGTGCGTCCCAGGAAGGCCACGAACTTGGAGATCAGACCAGCACTGATCATCTGGTTGATGGGAGGGTTACGGTCACGGGACAGCAGCTTCCTGTAAGACGATAACAGAAATCTATGAGCAAATCCAGACGGGGATTGTATTAAAATATGATGTTAGATATGAAGTTATGCTACCTTGCTGCTTGTGTGGCCTGGAGCTGGGAGTCAGAATTACCGCTGTTGACTCCTGTGACAATTTCCTCAACGGTCCACTGTCTGGCAGCCTGCAAATGGTCAAAGACAGATATCATTTATATAAGTCAGTCAACAGTTTAGGACAAATATTTGACCAGTTTAATCACTTCACAGTACTCTGAAATTACCTAGTACCGGATAATTTTAAACTCTGCGTCCAGACTAAAAAAGTGAAGGGTCTTTTAATTTTATGCTGCCGAAATGGGACCTTTAAGTCAGGCAAGCATAAATTGAAAGATTTCAGACATTTACCTTGGACTAGAATTGGAACTATTACTGTGTGTGTCACTTTGTCCATATTTTCTATAAAGCACCTTAAATTGTCTTTGATCATAAAAGGTTTCTATACAAATTACAATACCTTAACAACAAAGTAACGAACAACTAATATGAAGAGAAAAGTGCCAAATCAAAGGTTTAAACAACCTAAAAAATAAATAATCTGAACTAGAAGTAGTAAATAATTTTACTGCAGACATTACACTGTTAGCCTCTTCATTCCTAAGAAAAACAAAACTATAGTTTGACTCTCATATCTATT
The DNA here is from genome assembly GCA_036850595.1 of Rhyacichthys aspro. Lineage (NCBI taxonomy): Eukaryota > Metazoa > Chordata > Actinopteri > Gobiiformes > Rhyacichthyidae > Rhyacichthys > Rhyacichthys aspro. The sequence goes on from CM072155.1 coordinate 3,517,042, forward strand.
ACCCAAATATAAGTGTAAAACACCAGCACATCCTAGTCTTGAAAAGTCACTGTCCCAGGATGATCAAAATTCAGCAGTAGTCTACAGCAAAAATGCAATACAATCATCCACAGGCTTTGTACATATCTTTATACAATTGTTTTAAGCCAAAGAACATATAACTGTTTATGCAATATAATTCAGGTCTGAAACTATAATTACAATAAGACTGTAAATCCGGTTGTATTTGGAAATATAGGACTATGTCTGGGCTCACCTGGACATTTTGGCATTTCTCTTGAAGCGGAGAAGTAGCCTCGTCAGGAAATGAGGCCACATTTCTCCTTTTAAACATCTGGTCATCTTTCTTGGTTTTTCGGAGCTCGACGTTGACCTCGACTCTCCTGCGACGAAGTTCCTGCATTTATTTACAAAAAACACTTGGGTAAAAAAAGAGGGGAAGCCAGAATAAGCGGCTAACTTATCGATTTCCAAAAAGAGAAATGAGGGGGAAAAACAACTTACAGATACATCTTTGCCCTTGTTCTTGAACTGGTTCAGGCGGGCTGTGTTCTCAGACATTTTCAAAGAGAATAAAATTGGAGTTTGAGGTAATATTTCTGCAAATTAAAAAAAAAAGATGAAAACTTGGTTAGTTAGTACAGTACTTCTATCGCGAGGCTTCATCGCGCGACCAAATGACACATGTCAAAAGGGCAGTAGAGAAATTACGCTATTTCCCGTCACGTAGTGCTTAAATCTTATAAAACACATATAAAATTTAGTACAAATATCTGCTATTGTGTTACTACATAGAAAAGGTTTAATAAAAGGGATAACACGGTCCTACCTTGTGCTCGGTGTAAAAGTAGTGGTACTGGGAAGGAGCCGCACAGACCTTTAAATTTCTGCCACACTGCTTTCTGATTGGACTGTTCGAGTCAAAGCATCCGGCCGCCGGTGCTCATTGGGCTGTTCAAAAAAATCACACAGCGGACAGGAAGTGCTGTCACACTACGGGATTATCGCGAGACTTCCGCGCGACAAAGGAAATGCCAGTGGTTTTTCACCGCGAGCTGACGGCGAATCAGTTTGTTCAGATTCTAAAGTTCGAATTTTGAGAAACAAACTGTTCCCAAATCAGTTGAATGATTTAGCGTAGTGCCTACATTGTACTGACTTTGAAAAGAGCATTTATAGTTATTTTCGATAAATAAAATAATAAATAAAGATATCAAGATAATAGAGCTAGGGCTAGTGCCTTACCACTGTTGAAAAGAGTGGAGTTAAAAGTTTATTAGGAAGAAACAGACAGGCTTTGTTGAACATTGCTTCATTTTTTTTTCTTGTAGTAGGGTACATTTTGATAAATTAGATTTATTTATCTGTTTTATTATGTTAATGTTAAGAAATGCAATGGAAATGTAGGTCCTTTGCAAAAATGGATAACACCACTATTGGTAACAATAGTGGTGTTATCCAGTTTTTATTTAAACTAAATACAGGGCAAATTTCATGAATCCTCACAACTGAATTCACCCCTAAGGTCTAAAACAATATGAATGTATGTTCATTACAGGGTTTTTTTCATCTGCAAGGGACATTTTTCAGTATGTCCCTTCAGCCAGTCAGTTTGTTTACAACATCCTACATATTACGCCTTTAATTGTATGTGATTACTTGGTTTACGGTATCTTTTTATGTGCATGCATAAAATGATTAGGTTGTGCTTTAGTTCTGTATTCATAAATGATTTGCCATTTTATCCAGTTATTACTTTGTAATTACTTATACACACTGCTGATCCCAATGTCACAAAGAGAAATCAGTCTTTTAAATTTTATTAAGTTCCATATACATCAATATTTCTTCAGCTGTAATACAAAAAAAGCAAAAGGAGGAAGTCAATTTTTTACAAACAGGGCAGGAGCCTTCAAATGTCACCCTTCTCAAGTCAGTCACTACTGCAAACAAATCCATTTTTACAATAGCTTATTATTGTACTTCGAGTAGGTTACAGAGGTTTTAATAATCTACTGGTTCCCACATTAGTACAACTGTCTTTTCATGCCACTTCGGAAAACGAGTAGAAAGAGGAGAAACAAGGTTGTTCCACTGTGATTGTAATTAAGACACAAATCCATTATGCTTTATAACATCAGTTGCTGTATGTCCGCACTTGATTCCTACTTGATAGTGACCACGAGGATGGCTTTGAGAGGTTTGAACCAAAAAAAACAAACAAAACAAACAAAAGTCCAAAATGAAGTACATGAAAATATGAGAGCTCCTTAAGAGTCCGTTCTCCGAGGTAAACTTTTTTTTTTCTGGGATGCCTCATTTCATGTTGCTCAGTGTTTTTAGGCCTGAGTCCAAACAGGTCCTGAAATGGGCAGCTTTTGCCTCTGTGGAAGCTACTCAGCGGCCGTCGGCGGATCCCACGTGTGGGGACGAGACAGAGTTCGTCAGAGTTCAGGATAAAGCCATATTCCTGGCCAAGTGCATTACATTTGAGCTTGAGTTAAGTGCGGCGCTTTCTAAGAGGTGGCGGATGACTGTAGCTTGTTGTTATGAGACCTACAGAGTGCGGAGAGAGGGGAAAGTTGAGAGGCCTTTGCGTTTAGTTTATTACTGTGACACCTCAGAAATGTCCAGACAAAAAAAAATAGACCCTTTCACAAGAAGTGTCAACAAAAAGACACACGCTAACAAAGGTTGCAGCGTTCATTTATGAGAATCCAAGTTAAACTGTCATGTTGATGCATGAATGCTAAACAAACTATAGCCGTTCCATATTTTTGCCTAGCCCTGAAAGCAAATGTAGGTTCTACTTTCCCTAATTTGTGTTTGTGTAATGTCTGTGATGGTAATTATACCTAATGTAAGCTTAGCGGCTAATTTTGTCATGGAGAGCTCAGTCTTTGATGGGGAAGCACAGGTCCTAAAACAATCCAATTACTTTTAGCATACAGCCTTTAGCTGATTTTGCCTAAATGCGTGTAAGAAGCTAGCTGAATGTTGAGCCACTCGCTAATGTTCTCTACCCACTCACTGACAGCACATACACTTGGTCAGACTGTCTATTTGTTTATGCTGAATTGTTCGGTGTCTAAAAAAACAAAAACAAATTCTGTTCTTTTGTCGATTGAAAATGTGATGTCCACTAAACTTTTGATGTTGAGACACACGTTGCTAATGTTGTAAAAGGGTCTATAGTATACACAGGGGTCAAAACCTACAGCCATGTTGGAGTAATTTAAAGGGAATGCCTTTATGGAATAGAACTGCAAACTCAGAAACAATGCTATTTTTTAGGTCCAATTCTTCAGTTGTGATGATACATTTCAATCATACACTCAATTTAGTGCTACCTAAGATGATGTGTTTGCATAATTATGAAAAACATTCAAATACAGAGTCAAACATCTTAACATCCACTGTACATGATAAAAACTATGTACATTCACCCAAGTCTGAGTGGAAGCGACATACAAAAACGTATCATAAATATCTCTCTTTAATAAAATATGAAGCTCCATATATATTAATACAACATAATCATCCATCACAGATCAGGAAATAAATACAAATAAGGACCTAAAATGATTTAAAACTGCACTCACAATCAAACGATCATGATATCTGATTTGTGTGATGGAAAAAAAAAAAAAAGCATGTCCCTTAATTACAAGCGTGTCGACATGGCTGTTACTGATGAACACAACTGGTACGATTAGAACATAAAAGCACATGTGGTGTGTTTGTGTTACTCCGAATTTGGATTTTATTTTTTATTTTTTTGCTGTCATTTTTTACAAGAGACCCCAGCTTCCAGTCCAGACTTCAGCTAGACTGGCCCACTTATGAATCTGACAATCTGCAAGAAAGAGAAAATGGGATGGCATAAATGAAAGGCATGCAGCAACAGTGAACAGACACAAGATGGCACACAATACACACGTATCTAGTTTAGACATTAAAAGCAATGTCTTAAGAATTGTCAGTTTTTGTACAGCCAGACAAGCATATTACTATTCTACATTCAGGACAACATCTATAGCAAAACATATGACAATGGACATGCCAGGGGGATGAGAAATGTTTTGAAGTAGAGATGTATGGCTTACTTGTGGATGTATAGACTACCATTACCTATTAGCATGAAACAGGAAATAATTACAGCTACAGTGATCAAAATGTAGTGGGCACATAATCATTTGTGTAGGTCTGCCTTTGTTTAGTGTTTCAAATATTTTTAGACGGCCCACTTCCATGATACCATCACATTTTATGCTGCATCCTGGCACCTGAAGCGCTAGTTGGGCTTACATTCAGTTAGGCAACAGTCCATCTATCCACAAGTGACCCAGACAACCCTATTTAAAAAACATTCAGAGTGTTCCCTTTAAAGAACTCAAAAGGAGCAGCCAGTGTAAGGGTCACAACTCTCGAAGCATTCAGAAAAGTGTGAGCCTGTCGGTGGTGACAGACAGGAGTGCAAAATTTTACCTGCTCGCTTTGAAACCTTTGAGCTTTTGCACAAAGAAGGCCTCAAGCACCTCGGCGCACTGAAAGAAGGGCGTGTCGTTGGGGTTGTAGTAGCGGCAGTTGTCGAAGATTTTGGTCACGTCGGCCACAAACTCGGTGAGCTTATGGTAATGTCGCTTCTGCAGTCGGCTTTCCATTGTGGAGAAATCTACAGCAGATGCCAGTACGGTGAAGAATTAGATTACATTTTCAGTCTTTTGCTTTGGGAAGAAATGATGATTGGAAGTAAACATGTTTACCCATGGGCTCCTTGATGACTCGATAATAGTCAGGCGCGTCATGTGGGTCCACTGGTTCAAGGAAAGGCCATGCCATTTTGTGAGACTGAAAGAAAGAAAAAAAAAGTTGAAAAAATTAATTAATTTTAAAGAAGGCAAAACTGGAATTAGAATCCAGTATAACAAAGGAATACAGGATAAAAAATGAATTAGTCCATTAGTCATGCTGTCATTTTCATATACAGTGATCCCTCGTTTATCGCGGGGGTTACGTTCTAAAAATATCTCGCAATAGTCAAAATCTGCGAAGTAGTCAGCTTTATTTTTTACAATTATTATATATGTTTTAAGGCTGTAACCCCTCACCACACACTTTATACACTTTTCTCAAGACAGGCATTAACATTTTCTCACATTTCTCTCTTGTTTAAACACTCTCAAAGTTCAAACCTTAGCATCTTCCTCTGTCTTTTGTGGGTTTTGTCGGTGAGAAAACTTGCAAACATACAGCACTTCAGAGTCACACTGCTAATGATCGAACATTTATGTAAATTTGGCCGAACGCATTCTGTACTGTACAGGAGACACGGCACGGAGGAGATTGATTGACAATGGTCTACAGTCCCTTAGCCAATCAGGACGCAGAACACAATGCGCGAGTTCTCCCTTAGCCAATCAGGAAGCAGAACACAATGCGCGTTCATACGCTGTACAAAAAAAAAAAAAGCATGCAAAATTGCACTAAAAAAATGACAAATATGTAAGAGTAGGTTACCTGTAGAGAGCGCAGTATTCTCTTCAGCCCCTCGTAGTCTTTGTCAGTGAGAGGGGAGAGGACGGTCATGGCGTCTTCTGTGGACTGACACTGAGGACACACGTAGACGTCGATGTGGTTGGCCTCGCTCTGCAAAATGCCCACGCAGCGTCCGTGGTACCAGTTCTGACAGCGATCGCAGCCGATGTAAAACCTGCGACGACACATCACGGACACATCACATTTAGTAAAAAAAAAACTAACATTCAGAACACTTTTACACACGATACTGTCGCAAGAGTCGTACTGTGATTCGTCGTATGGTGTCCGACAGATGCAGTAGAGCTCCTCGTTGCTGCTGCTGCCGCCTCCTCCCTCCTGGCCGCGTTTACAGTCGTTACACACAAAGTCCTCTAACTTCTTGGCCTCCTTTTCGGTGATGCCCACACATGCGCCGTGGAACCAGTTGGAGCACAGGTCGCACCCGATGTAAAACCTGAACGAACAGACAACTCACATTAGTCACAATGTTTACGCACAATGCAATTCATAGCTGACCAAATTCTGCACGTATACTTTTTAGTGCTTTGAGTGACACCCATTTTACATTTTTACACCGACAAAGAAGAATGTTTATGCTCAAGCTGTATTTATGTGCTTCTTGGATGGTCCAGTTTCCAATTCAGGAAGCTGTTTGTCGGACTGCGTTACGTTCATGTGCTTCCAACTCGGAAAGTCAACAGTATTACTGCTATGCAATTTACAATTCTATTAATTATTATTTAGATAAAAGTCCCTGAAGATTCTCAGTCATTCAACATCACAATTTTCACAATTATCACAATTCTTTTTTTTGTATCTTTGCTTACATTACAGAGGACTATAACTATGTTGTACTGCTTCTAGTGAAATGAATGCAACCATATCCAATTTGGAAGGTAACTGGCAATAAAAACAATATATTACATATTATTAGCTTTATGTAAGGAAAATGTGTCTACTTTTAAAAAAAATGATCCTATATTCATTTAATGTATTCTTTTATTTTTGTGTCACATTGCTATTCCACGTGTCTTATAGGCTCAGGTCAATAAGTTCACTAATAACGGAGATTTTTCACATGGTTGAGTTGAATATCGAAGAGCCATGTTTAGTCCAGGCGCATCTTTGCCAGTGATGTCATTAAAGAGTGAATAAACGGTGCTGTGAGAGTTGTTGTCGTTTGATTTGTTTCTTGGTTTTACCCTCTGCAAAAATCTAACCTTGAAAAGCAGAGCTGAAACTGTAGTGAACAGAACAGTTGTCCCATTAATGGCTTTGACTGAGCAGTCCACTGCACAGAGCCATTCCCACGCTTCACTGTGATTGGTTTATCTGTCTGTCACTCAATAAGATCAGGACTTACGTGGATGAATACAATAATCTAGATGAGCTATAAATGTACCTTGGCAATGCTGAACATGTAAACGTATTTGTTTATAAAAATTAAAAGCAAATGTGATAAAACTTATTACACTTGGTCTTACTTAGATTCGTCGTAGGGCGTTTTGCAGATACAGTATAGTTTGTTGTCCTTCTTGTGTTCCTTTGAGGTAGAAGACTGCTTCTTCTTCTTCTTGTGTTTTGAAGAGCTGTGGTCTCTGTCTTTGTCCCCGTCTTTATCTCTCTCTCGATGTCTGTCCCGCTCCTTCTCTCTCTCTCGTTCCCTTTCCCTCTCTCTGTCCCGCTCTTTATCCCTGTCTCTGTGCTTGTCCCGTTCTTTATCCCGCTCCCGTTTCTTGTCCTTGTCGTGATGCCTGTACTTGTCCCGGTTCCTGTCCCTCTCTCGGTCTCTGTCGTCTTCCTTCTTGCGTTTGTGGGACGAGGAGGATGAGGTCTGTCCGTGCGCGCTGTGGGAGGAATGTGTGGATTGCGATGGATGGGAGGAATGGGAGGAGTGGGAGGAATGGGACGAATGAGACGAGTGGGACGCTGCCTTCACTGTGGCCACAGCCGCCTGGGTGATAGCTGCTCGGGCTTTTTCTCTTTCCTTCTGTAGCCTCACAATGTCCCGCCGAAGCTCCTCCTGAACACAAACAGAAAGAACAAGATCACTTTGATGAACCTGAAGAGTAGGAAAATTATCCACAAATTGATTTTTAAATATTGTAAAAGTTAAAAATGTACAGAGATAAAGTATTTTGTTTTGATATTGTCAAAAAGGCATCTGGAGGTGTTATACCATAGCATATACCAAAACATTTTTATAAATAGTATAAAACACATTTCCAGAAAATTACATCATTAAGTACACAAATAACTGAGTGGTGTCTCAGATTTTCCATTATGCTGATAAAACCGCAGTATAACTTGCCATATAGATATCAAAAAGGAACAGTGCAAATAACCTTCTTAAAAGTGAATTGTTATTCTGGGGCATGCTGTCATCTAGTACTCAAAAATAAAATGACCTTAAAAAGCACCCACCTGAACTTGCAGCTGCAGCTCCTTGTCCAGCAGCGCCCGTTTCTTCAGGATCTCTGCCTTCAGCTGCTCCTTGTGCTTGTACAATAGTGCAGTCAGTTTGGTGGCGTTCTGCTTGGAGCGCTTCTGCTCCACCACCTCCTCCTTCTTCCTCTTCTTAGCTGCCTGCTTCTCATCCTTTTCGATTTTGTCAAGGATGTACTTCATCACCTGGTTGCATACAATCATCCTACGGACAGACCACAGTCGGTGTTAGATTATCACACCTTAATTATTCTATAAACTCACTGAAGTGTTTAGATTTAACAGTCCAAATATGAGGTCTTGTCTGTTGTATCACTTTTTGCCACTAGATGGAGTGAAGCTGCCTGAAGCTCAGTGGAAAAAAAACCATCTAAAATATAAGTTCTGGTGACAACACTATGTATCATTTAATCATAAGTTCTGATGCTATACTGCAAATGTTGATGGAATGGAATATATCAAAACTATATTTAATATGTAAGTTTAGAAATTCTTGTGAAGTGAAATTGTAGCTGTAGCAAAAAATAAAAATGTTGACATTTGAAATTAGTATTTTAAGTTAATACAGCAGTTTTAAGTTATTAAACAATCAAACCTTTGGTTCTCCTCTCGCTCAGCTGCAGCCAATGATTTTCTTTGCTTTAGAAGTTCTGCCGCAGAATTTTGTTTGACAGCCACCTGATGAAAAACAAATGTATTTATATATCTGTACATTTTAGACTTCATGTAATTATTAGTGTAACTAATAAGGACCCTCAAAATAAACCAAATAAGGACAAAGATTCAATGTTTACAATTCTTGCTCTTATACAACGCTGCATGTAACACTGTAACTCAAACTCAATTATACCAAGCTATCTACTATATCTAACTATCTAACACATCTCAATGAATAAGAGAACCTGAGTGAGTCAGTGAGCCCGTTTACATGATGAGAATAATCCGATAACTGTGAGTATTCAGATAATTGTAAAAATCAGATTTCAGGTGCTTACTTGCACTTCAGAAATGCGCTAATCAAAAAACCCTGGTTTACATGTTTCAGTCCATTATTGGATTTATTTCAGAGTATGTATGTACGTAGTGACATAAGACACAAACTTTCTTCCAGTTATTTTCAAAACATTTGGTCTTGTCTTGCTGACTAGGCGACGCCTGCGGTCTTAGCGTTAGCGTCCTAATGTGGGAGTTTATGAATCTGCAAAAAAGGCTACATGCTGCTGCTTCGTTTATACGCCATGTTTGATGTGTTTTGTTCTCCGCTAACGTTGTGACTAAAAAAAAGTAAGTTCCGTTTACTTCCTTTTTTTTGTTTTACATATGCGCAGATATAAAAGAACTAAAAAAATACATCTGATTAATGGGTATACATGCATGAAGATATCGGAGTATTGGGGAGAAAAAATAAAGGAAATCCGATTATGCTGTTTACATGATCACTTGAATAATCTGATAACTCCAGAAATCTGATAATGATCGGGGTTTTTTTTGTGCATGTAAACGGCCTCATTGGCTAACATTCAACTCTGGTCAACAACACAATTTGGCAACATAACTGCATTAAAAAACTGAGTGCATTCATACATACAGCCGCTCCGGATGAAGTCAGGATAAAGTTTGGAGGATAGTGTGTATACGAGACCTACAGACAGCTTTAGCTACATCTAGCTATAACCACTACGGAAAGATATTAGTCATAGATGCATTCTGTGATGACACTGCCAGACATTTGTTACATTTTGCTGTCACATTTTTTATCCTCGTTCTTGTTGTGTGATGTTTGACAGATTTTGGCTGTTCAATTATGGCTGATAGAAGACATGATTAACAGTGTAATATAATATTTTTCGCTCAATGTTGCACCTTGTTGTGGATGCCGTCTCTGGGGCTGGTAGTCTGTAGATTGTGCTCTTTCTGCTCCCTTTTAGTCTCGCTGTGTTTCTTCTTCTTTGGTGGTGGTGCTTGTGGCGGCTGCTGCTGCTGCTGTTGTTGTTGCTGGTCTCGGAGCTGCTGCATTCTCTGCAGCTGCTCTTGGACACTGGCCGGTGCCTGGATGGTGACCATGTTCTGGATCTGGTGGGTCTGAATCTGCCCCCCTGTGGTCTGAATCTGAATGGGCAGCTGTAGTTTGATCTGTTGTGGGACCGCCCCACCCTGTTGCTGCGCCTGGGCCTGAATCTGAGCTTGGATTTGGGCTGCGACGTGGGGCGGCAGGGCTGAGAGAAGCTGTACGGGCTGCTGGAGTCCCGGGACCGTGATGAGCTGGTGTCTGATTGGGGACTGGACTTGGATTTGACCTTGGACTTGGGGTTGGTTTTGAGGTTGGAACTGCACCTGGAGTTTAGCCTGGACTTGGGGCTGGACTGGGACCTGAAGTTGTGGCGAGACTTGGACTTGTGTTTGTACGGGGGACTGAGTGAGGACCTGGGCTTGTGGCGAGGACTGAGGCGGTTGGGTCTGCTGCTGGAACTGGACTTGGACTGGACTGTGGAGTTGGGTCGGGATGTGGGCCTGAGACGAAACCTGAGGAGGGGACTGGACTTGGGGCTGTAGCGGAGCCTGAGGTGGCGACTGAAACTGAGTTTGGACTTGGGCGTGGAACTGAGGCTGGACCCGGGTCGGACTCTGGACCTGGGTGAGGTTTTGGTTTTGAAACTGCACCTGAGGATGAGAGAGGGGCTGGACTTGGGCTTGAGGGGTCTGTTGAAGTTGGGGCCGCTGCTGAAACTGAACTCGGACCTGGGGGTGAATTTGGGCTTGTGCTTGGGGCTGAAGATGCTGGATTTGTTGGACTTGGCCAAACGGCTGGACTTGGATCTGGGTGCGGATTTGGCCTTGTGGTTGAACTGGGGCAGGGGTTTGGAGGTGGAGCTGAGGCTGGGATGCTCCCACGGTGGTCACGACAGAAGACACGGGTAACCCCTTTATGTGGACTGGGACTGAGACGGGAATTTGTGATCCGGGAATTTGAGAGACGGAGATCTGAGAGACGGGAATTTGGGAAACTTGCTGCATGGAGACCACTGTAGGATGCTGCACTTGTGCTTGAGACTGAGGAGTAAGTGAGGCTTGAGGCAGAGGGGTGACAGGGGAGTGAGTGGACACAGGGGGGACAGGGGCAGGAGCTGGGGCAGGAACATGGACAGAAGCCGATACAGGGGGCTGAATGGGGGCTGCGGCCTGCTGGACTGGCTGAAGTGGAGTCTGGGTTTGAGATGAGGCTGGGGTCCAGGCCTGAGGCTGAGCTGGTCTCTGCTCCATCAGAGCTGCAATGAGACAAAATTAATTTAGAACACAAATGTTTTACGTGTACAGTATTTGAAACAGATTGATTTGATATAGGACTTGTACTCAGGGAAGGACTATTAGTAACATTAGTACAACATTTTTTTAAATGTATTTGAATGTATTTTTTGGCTTTATTGATATGAAGAAATTTAAAAAAAAATATATGATATGGATTAAATGGGCCCAAGCATTAGCTGTCTTCTATTATATATTATATTACCTAATACATTATACTCAAGGTTAAATGATCAATTATTAAAAATTCAGATTTGCGGTCATGTTGTACACATCTTAAGTAAACTGATTAGCCAAAGTCAAAGCTAATATTGACAAGAAGTGAGAGTTACATTTAGATATTGCCCACCATGTTTAGTAAAGACTTAATATAAAGCAGATTGTAATTCTTAGAAACGGCACCATGTAAATGAAAATATAATTTACACACGGAGAAAAAAAACCCAAATATCGTGTGGATTAAAATTAGACTAGTAATTGACATTAAGCAAGGGATTTTTATAGTCTTAATAACGTCTATGAACATACTTTCAATTTTATTTCAAACATGGTTAAAAATCCAGTTGTTTTTTTTTACCAAAAACAAATGGAACGTTAAAGCTTGGCTGTGATACTATTATCTTTTGACACTTTATGTGGAAATGTATGATCTCTTTACCTGGCACTGATGGTGTGGTCGAGGTGGCTGTGACCGGTGTAACAACAGCACTGGCCACAGCAGCGTGAAGAGGAGCCAGAGCCGGGGCTTGGATTTGCGTCAGGACTCTGACGGCAGAGGGGGCACCTACTTGTGTGGACGCGACCGCAATGACCGGAGCAGAGACGGGGGCAAGCGCTGGGGTCGGGACTGGGACAGATACGGACATGGCAGCTGCTGTGGGAGCAACAACCTGGGGAGCAGACTGTACTGGGACAGGGGCAGGAGCTATCACAGGCATTGGGGCAGGGGCTGTAGGAACTGTAGATACAGGGGAAGGGTGTACTGTTTGCATCGAGACCTGGGTTGGAACTGAAGCTAAAACTGAGGCAGGGCACAATGTGTTGGGCTGGAACTGGGCCGCGGGTCTAAGCTGCCCTTGAACAGGCGGCGACAAAGTAGGCTGTGTTGTGAATGCGCCTGGGGAAGGGGAAGGAATTTGGGTATGGACAATCGTTTTGTTTTGAGTGGGTTGTGTGGTTAAGAGCTGTGTGGTTGTGGGTTGCTGGATCAAAGACGGAACAATATTTTGAGTTGGAATAGGTATAGATTTGGCCACTTGAGGTTGTGGGGAGACACAGGTGGTCGTAATGGGGGGCAGTACTTGTGTTTGAGGGGGAAGTTGAAGTGGGGCAGGGACTGATAATGGAGTAGGAGGTAAAGTGGGTGCTTGGACTGGCTGGACTGGAGCCTGTGTTTGCACAGAGGTTGGAATTGGCAAAGGGGCCGTCATTTGGGTCTGCGCTAAGGATGACGGAGTGGTCTGGACATGTGCAGGAGGTCTGGGTTGAATCGGCGTGGACACTGTGGGTTGGGGGACCTGGGTTGGGGCGGGTTTTGTTGGGGTGCCGGCTGGGGAGGAGGTCGGGGTGGTGGATGATGAGGAAGGGGGCATGGGGGTGAAGAGGAAGCGCTGGACTTGTCCGTTGGGCATGGCCGCCTGCATTAACTGCTGCCCGGGGCCGGGGATGACGGTCACACCCTGAGGGACAATCTGGAGTTGGCCCTGGGTCTGGCCTTGGCCCTGGATTACCACAGTCAGACCTGGGTTTCCTCCCTGCAGTAAAGACATGGAAATAGGTGTTGGGCTGACGTAAATACACAGTGTTCCTTTAAGTGTCAAAAAGCGAGATGTATGATAATCCTGTACATGAATGTCAAGCGTCCACACTAAAGCAGTAGCGTACCTGAGCGCTCTGTGTTAGCTGCATGAGCTGAGCCATTGTGAGTTTGACCTGACCCTGCTGGGGCCTGGGGGTCTGAGGGGCAGGTGTAGGGGTTTGTCCTGCAGCTGCGGTGGTGGGACAGGGCGAGGCTGGAGGAGCGGCTTTCTGACCTGCCGCTGTCTGCACAGGGGTCATTTGGTCTGAGGCTGTCTGAGGTTGGCCTGGAAAAAACAAACAAGAATTGGTAACATTTTAAGAGAACATTGTGCATGAAAAAATATATAAATATAATAACGTGATGCAAGACCTCCTTGAGCTACTGCAGCACTCTGGGCCATTGCTGTGCCCGCAGAGGTAGGCTGTGTGGACAACTGGGCTGATGTGACAGCTTGAGTTTGACCCGCAGCGGTAACAGTCTGAAAAAACAACATCAGAATAACTCCCGTTTTGTAAAAATAAATAAATAAAAAAATGAATATTGTCTTTCTAATTGTATTGTTATATAAAAACCTGTTGTTGAGCAGCTGGAGCGGAGGTGGTGGCTCTGAGGTTTATGTTGCCTGTTGTGGGGTGTAGTGTGCTGTAGGTCCTAAGGTTTGCAGGAGGCCCCGACGGGAAAATGCTCATGACTTTCTGTGTACCTGTGCACATTAACAATATTACATATAAATGGCATTTTAAAGACAGAGATATTACATAAAAGGTGTCAGCCATGCAGGATGCGCAGCCATGGTTTCAAATAGCAGTTCCATTTATTGAAAATGGAAGTCTAAACATTGCACAAAGAAAAAAGCAGATCAGGAACAATTCAATGAACTGCCAAGAAAAAAAGCAATATTTTATAGCTTAATCTGAGGCAGAAGGAAAAAAAAGGCTGTGTATACTCCTGGAACAAAACTGTAGAAGAAAAACTCAAAGTTAAAAACAAATACATGAACGCTTTAAGCCATGTTTTTAGCAACGTAAATGACAACATGAAGCATATATTTAAACAATAAAGACACTTATTTGACAAGTGTAAATGAAAATATAAAATGCAAAAAACGACTTGTGTGGTAACAATGCTCAGAACTTTTCATACACATGTAAAAAAAAAAAAAAAACACACAGCTTGAATGCGACATGCTCACTCTTATTCTCATCCGTAACTTGCTCCCTACCTCCTTGCGTAGTGGGCATGTTGAGTGTGACTATCTTGCTGTTAGCGGGTAGTGGCAGTTTGGCGGCGAGGACCTGGCCAGTCACTGGAGTGCCAGCGATCTGGAAGGTCTGCACTGTGGGGGCCATGGTAGTCGCCGAGCCAGAGGAGGCTGCAAGACACACCATGGCACCTGCAGTCACGCACGAGGCAAACGCGAACAGGAGCCCCCTATACAGCTGTGGTGTCCACTCAAAGACCTGACTACGACAACCTCCAACTGGTCTAAAAATGTGTGCTGTGGTAAATGTCTCTATGATAAAGAAAAGTTGGTGAGATTTGAAGTAAATAAGTAGACAACACAACTCTGGTAAAAGGATTAAAAAGTATAAAGGGCAAAAATAAGGTTTAAAAAGTAAGGTAAGCCTTCATTTGGTGTTTTTCGCCTTTAATTGATAGACAGTGAGACATGAAACGTAAAAAAGAGGGGAATGACATTGGGCAAATGATTGGGCACTGAACCCAGGTCTTCTGAGTATGCTGTATGCACGCTACCAGGAGAGCCAAAGAGGAGCCCGCTTTATTTGGTGTTAGAAATATGTTTTGTTTATGGTATCTCAGCCTGAAGCTCCAGACAATGGTTATAGTGGTAATATAGATTGTATCCACAAATACTCCACAGATGTAAAAAACTAGGATATATCCCTTTAAATATTGCATACTTTTTGTATTTTGTTGCTTCTAATGAGCTATTAATGCCTGCCGCCTACTTACCTGAGCTGCCGTTATTGTTGTTCTGGCCCTGCTTGACCCAGGAAGCGAAGGACTGATGGAAGTTCTTGTCTTGCTGGAAAGACACCGGCGAGCCCAGTTTGGAGGCTAAGACCATCTTGGTTCCAGATGTGACCTGGCCCATCCTCTGGCCGGTGGACAGCGGGGTGCTGGGGGTGCCTGGGGCGGAGAGAGTGGTGGAAGAAGAGGTGGCGGAGCTGGGTGTTGTGGGGGTGGTGGCAGTTGTGATGAGTCTCTGCTGCTCCAGGCGTTTCTGTAACAAATGTTAGATTTAATACAGTTGGAATTAGCGGTTTCACAAGATATATCATGATATAATATGATATCACAATATCTCTGCGATAATCAATACATTGATTGTCTTCTCTTGTCATATATTGGGATACAAATACACATACTGTGACTATTTGTTTAAATTGTTTCATATTTTTTCTTTTCAGTTAAACCAGACAGTTGCAATATTCTTATCGTACTCCATGTTTCACACATTTTGTATGTTAAAATAACTAGCTAAGTTGCAAAAGCTAAAGGTTACTAGGACCAGTGTAGCAAATGACATTTAGTCTTGAGACTTTACATTTATATATTTCAATACAACACATTATGACCCCAAAGGAGACATTCAAACACCACATGCCATATTATTACTGCGATACGCAAGAAGATTTTCACATTTTTCCAGCTTTTGTCATTCCGTTTCAGTTTCACAGATCAAGTGTGTAAATTATTATAGAATTGTGACATTGTTTTATTGTAATGGAAAGTAAACTGCAAATTGCACTGTGGTGTAAGTTTAGAATTCCCAACACTGTTAGCGGAAAACCAACGTCCAACAAGTGCATAAGGTTTTTTTGCCAAGTGCTCCTTTACACACACAATCGCTGCTTGCCCATGTCAAAATATTTATATATAGCACAATATCTGTATCACAATTAAATATCACAATGGTGGTAATGCTATGTGAGGTGGTCCTACCTGCTGAGCTGCCAGTCTGGCCTGTTTCAGCTGATTCTCCAGATGGGCTTTGACCTCCTCTGTCGTCTTCAGAGTAGCGCCAATTTTGGAGGGATCTGCACCTTGTGACTTCTCCCTCTCCACTCTACAGCAGCGATAAGAATAACAAGTAAAAAAAAAAAAGAGCTCTGTTAGAAGTAGACTTCATTGTTGTCAATTTTGTTTTGATGAAATTTCTTTTGACCTTTCAGCAAAGGCTCTGATCTCCCACAGCTCCAAGTCCTCCTCAGGTACCCATGTTTCCACGGCAACAGGTCCAGTCTGCTTGGCCGGCTCCTGCTTCTTGGGCCTCAAAGCACTTGAACGCAGGCCTTTCCTCTGTGGAGTGGGGGTTTCTACTCATAAAAGAAACAGTTATTATAAGAGGAATGGGAAGACATTTTGAATATAAGGCATGTTGAGTCATTTTTCTACCTTTAGAGGTGTCTCTGCTCATAAGAGGGCAGATAATCTTCCTGATGCAGTATTCGGAGCGGATTCCAAAAGGGCCCACATCTCTGCGCCTTATGATCTCTGTTGTGATAATGTCGGTCTCTGTGGTTTCTGTGATGACATTTTCACAGTTTAATAACATTTCAAACTCTGGTTACCTAGCATGACAACTTTTGTTTTGAGCCTTTTTAATACTCTTATACTTTAGCAGTGTGACAGAGGGCTAGCAGCTTTTTGGTTTTGATTTCATGCAGCAACATAACTGTCAAGATTATTATTAATAAAGAAATGTGTTTATTTCTTTGCATGCCATGTTTACTGTATGTCACCACTGTTCCTCCATTTCATGAATGCCCTAGAAAAGGAGACTGTGGCTTTTTGTGTCACTAGCTTGAGGATGGGGTCTTTTTTCCTGTTTTGGCGACATTTGATGGTAAAATGCAGATTGCAATTCCACACCTCACACACCTTCTCACCCTAACATGTCCTGCAATATGCTATTGTCTATAAACAAACGCAGTGGGAAATATGTCTAATGGTGATTTCATTTATTAATCAGTTTGCTTCATAAAAGTGCTAAACCTTTAGCAAGGAGTGAGTGAGTAAGTCTTTTTTTCCAATTTAATCATTTACAAATTTACAAAATGATTGTAGTCCCACCTTTTCGGGTTGTCCCAACAGCAGCAGAGGGTTTCACAGCCATGTCGTCCCATCTGAGACAAGCCCACAAGAGCCTTAGCATCAGACTGACCCCTGCAAGTGACTTTACAGTTTGGAGGCGATACCTAAAGCAGATTACTCACACTCAGTGACACAAGTTTAGAGTACTTCAAATCGCAATAAACACAGAAAAACAAACTTGTCCCACCTCCACGTGATCCCGAAAGTTGGCCGAGGCGAGGGGTAGGGCCATATATCGGGAGCGGGCTTGGCGTTGTAGTTAAAGATGGGCACTTCTCTGATGCCTGCTCTCCTCGCCAGCCTCTTCAGATCATCGTTGGGCAGGACAAAGATACTCTTCTTGCTGCTCTTGGTGACGAATTTGCGGTAGGACGGTAGCGCTGTGCCCGAGCGTGCCTTCTTCAACTTCGACAGCCTTTGGAGACTGACTCGGTCCCTGGTGGAGTACTCTTTACTAATCGTCATGGAGCCAGCTGTCGTTGTGACAGACTTGTTCTTTTGGGAGCTGGGCGGTGCAGTGGTGGTAGCAGGGGACATGGTGGTAACTGTTGGAGTCGCTGTAGGTTTACTGCAGCTAGTCACAGTTGTTGGTGCGATTGTGGAAGCACTGGTAGAAGTCTTTACGTGATCAGTGCTACTCAAAGTGTCTGTACTATTGCTATTCAAAGGAGGAAGTTTAACGGGCGCGGTTCCGTCGGAGTTTGGGGCCTGTCCCTCGGCCACGTGGTTGTCCAATTTCGGGACTTTATGCGGAGGTGAATGCGCATCGTTTTGACATAGATTTCCGTTCATTAGAGACTTGAGTATTTCTTTAGGAGGCTCTCTGACGTCATCCTGAACTTGATTATCTGACTTTGACTCACCATTTTTCCCATTTACCTGCACTGGACCGCTCTTACTTTGATCATCTTCCTCGACTTCTTCAAACCCCCGTTTCTTGGCGTTCTCTCCCACCCGAGGAACTTCTGCCATATTTATTTCTTTGCTTTCTGTTGGCTCAGATATACAATTGTTTTTGCTCGATAAAGGTTCTCCATTGACCTCTTTATGAGCTAAGGCATCATTCCCTGATTTTACCTCTGTTTCTGATTTGACATAATCACTTTTTATTTCTTGTTCCTGCTCAAAGTTGAGTTTCTTCACTACATGATCTTTCATTTGTACACTTTCTTCTGTTTTAACACTTGGGCTAACAGTAGGCTGCTGTTTGACTGACGCAGAGGCTTCAGTTTTAACCACAGACTTGGACGGTGCAAGTTTGGACACAAGCGCTGCCTGTCTCATCCGCTCCAGCCTCAGCTTCTCTTCAAACGTGAACTGTTTGACACGCCGCTCCAAAAGCCCGTCCAGTTTGGAGGGTTTGACTTTCTTTTTGTAGGCTGTCCGGAGCTGGAAGCCCTCGCTGACATTAACAACGTCGTAGTAGGGTTTCTCTTCCTTCTTGGTCTCAGTGTTGTGAATTGGTTCTTTACCCTCTGACTGCACAGTAGAGGATGGAAGATCTTCACTTTTATCTAAGGGAACAGATCGGAGGGTTAAGAGTTAATGGTGTGTCAATGCACTATTTATACAGGCAAAATACATATCATATTTTAATTCTACTGTAGCTCTGAATGTCATGGGAATTGTGGTTTATTTTGTATTTTATTTTGTCCTCTCTTGTGTACTATACACTTAAAACACTCAATTTGACAAAATAAGAAGATATGTTATAAGTGCACTGCTTCAACAGGAAAACAGTGTGTTATATTCAATAAATGAGATTTGTTGTGTAGATTAGAGCTAACAGTGTTTAATGTCACTATGTTTCCAGGCTGTGTTGTGTCAGATGTCAAAGCCTGTGACTCGTTTGCCGCTGTATAAGTCTCTGTAGTAGATGTGTTACTGTGTGAATTATATTATGTGTCATACAAATGGCACAACATTACTTACCTGTTTAGAATGAATTAAACTGCATTTACAACAGCAAATGCTAACCAAGAGTATAATCACTTGATTGAATAACATTATGGTCCATACAGTCCTACTTCAAAAATACAACAAGCATGTTTTGCACCTAAAATATGTCATATTGTCCAATGTGAGTTCTATTGTTATTCATAAGGGTCAATGCGCTATGTGCCAGATATTAAAAGTTTGTTTTAATAGTCTCTGAGCTGTTCCTCTCGACAAAAATGGCAGTGAAAAGTTTGTGTCATTACTTGTGATTACTCCCTTGACTCAGCCTATGCTAAGAGTAACAATACTGCTTCAGCATGGCACATATTGACTGACTGTGCTGTGCTAAATTGGTGAACTAGATATGAGATTATTTTAAAATCTAATTTAGCCATTTTTTTTTTTTTTTACCTTTTTCTTCACTTGAAGCTGCATTTTCTACAGAGGGCTCCACCTCCATTTTCTCTTCCTCTTTCTTTGGTTCAACATCTTTTCCATTGACGTGTTCTCCCTTCTCCTTTGAGCTCTGCCCTTCTTCTGGTGAAGTGCTCTCAGGCACCACAGAGCTGGAAGTTTGTTCCTTGTTTGCGTTCTCTTTGTTTTCAGTCTGCTTCTCACTTTTGACCACCTTTTTTCTCGCTGCATTTTCCTTGGCCATTTTAGCTACGGAAGAGATGACAAATTATAAGATTGATAAGGAGTTTTCAGGTAAAGACACATTATAGTTTTAAGAAATCACTCCCTTACCTTCCAGTTCTTTGCGGTAGTTGACGTTTGTGTTCCCTGGAAGCTTTGGAAGAAAACGGGGCACACGAGTCTTGCTGACCCAGCTCCAGCCACCGTACCCGGTCACCCTGTATTCCTCGCCCTTTTGCTTCCATACCTTTGGGAAAAAAATCAAAGAGGGGTGTTTTATTTGTCATTATGTCAGTAATACCCTTCTAAACTAAATGGTAAACGTCCTTTGATTTAATGCAACCCCTCAAAAAACAAAACTATTATTCTACCAAAGCGCATAAAAACACAAAATTTTAGAAAATGTCAGTTGCTATTGAAATGTCCGAAATGTGATGTTTTCTTTGTTTAGGAAGGGTCCCAGTTGAGCATTAGTCACATTTAACTAAAAGTAAGTCAAGGAAGATAAAAGTTAGGTTAAAGATGAGTTAAATTTAATCATATTTATGTTTTTTGCGTAACGTTTAATATGAAGTATACGTTTAGTTTTGGTGAAGTTGAATTCATTTTACTTGTGTACAGTTTATGTCAGTTATGTGGGTTAGTTAAAAGCTAAGATAAAGTAAACCAGATCAGCTGACCAGAAGTTAAACTACATGGAGTTAAGATTAGTTGCTTTACATTTAAAGGTCGTTAAGAGTTAAGTTTAAATTGAGTTAATTATCAGGAAAGGTAGTGTTAAGTTCAAGTTCATGTTTACTTGCTTTAAGATTAAAGCTAGTTTGTGTGAAATTTAGCTAAATGTAATTAGTTAGACTTATAAGGTTTTGTTAAGTTATATAATTTTCATAAAGTTAAATAAATATATTATAAATAAAATTGACAAAAATGCACTGTCCTTTTAAAACTTATAACCATGTAACTAACACAAAAATGCTCTGCAACAGTTACATCGATTAAATAAAACCATATCTCAAAAGTCTTACCTGGTGCTTAATGGGGATGGTGTACTTCACCCATGTGGCCTGCTGCAATGTCTCCTCGTCCTCCAGCTTTTTCTCCTTCTTCTTCACCTTCTCCTTCTCCTCCCGTTCCATGGAGGTCATACGGTGCAGCCTGAAGCACACAGACACGGATGTTTTTTTCTTCAGATACACTTAATCTGAGTATTTATTCCAATCTAAATGTTAGGACACACAGTTCCTTACCTGGTGTGTCCCAGAGACTCTTTCCAAACTGGGAGCATGACCACTGGTTTGATGGCACACTCCAGGATGGCCAAGGCCAAAGCAAACTCTCTGGCTTTACTACACATCTGCACTGCTTTGTTCCAGTTGGTCCTAGAAATGACAAGACAGTAAATAAAAACAAATCATCATGTGGACTTAAAATTTCAACATATTTAGAAGTAAAAAAAAAAAAATCCCATCTTAAAATGCCAAATTTGATTTCATAATATATTACACATATAAATCTTATGTGAAGTATAACCTTTAAAATTCGTACAAGAAACAAACTAAAGTGACTGATATTTGAATATAAATGTAATAATCTTTCATGATTTCCTCCACTTTGACTAAAGCATGAGTTGCAAATAAAGAACAATCTCAAAGCATGTTGCAGCCACCCCCTGCTCCACTGTACATTCTTTTGGGAATGTGCAGTCTTAATTACTGTGAAAAATAAATGGTAAATAGCTGCATTTATATAGAGCTCTTTTTTTTTTTTAAAAAAAAAAAAAAATATATTTATAAAAAAGAGGGGGGGGGGGGGGGGGGGGGGGGCGCCCTTTTTTTTTTTTTGGGCCCCCCCCTTTTTCTAACAAAACCTTTTTTAAAAAAAAAAAAATTTAGTTTTTTTACTTAAAGTTAATAATATTGCTAGTCTTAATGGATAATTTTACTTCTGTATTGCACATATATAAACTGTGTTCAACAGAGTGATTAACCTCATGAGTCACATTAGCAAGGAATTATTTATGGTAAACAAAAGAAATTGGCATATTGATAAGATACACTTTTACCACTAGTGTAAACTTAAAAATACATTACTGCCAGAGGAACTGGAATTTTGGTGGGGAAATAAACCTGTACTAAACCAAACAATCAAAAGATAGTTAACTAACTCATGCCCCTGACGTGTACCTGTGAGATGCCCAGTTAGGGTGCATGAACGGCCCTGGAACATTGGTCTCGAGCTGGATGATGTTGAGGCGCAGCGTGGCCACAGTGAGCGACCGCGAGCCGTGGATGGAGCCGTTCCATTTGAACTCTGCTGCTGTTGTGAGGCTGAACTTGTGGGACAGGTGGCGCCTCTTGTCGTGGTCCTCTCGATGCTGGTGCTTGTTGAGGGCCAGCACGTTGGTGCTGTACTGGTTGTGGTACACCCTGTATTTGCCCTCCTGACCCAGTTTGAACAAGTTGTTCATTTGTGTCTTCAATGAGGGGTCGCTTTTAAAGAGGAGTGAGGACAGCGTTGACAGCTGAAATGTTCAAACAAATTAAACTTGAAATGCAACTACTGCATAGTATATCACATAATTACTAAAGTCACCGTATCAAGACTTACAACATCACAACTGCAAAGAATACTTAAGCTAAGAACAAACAATGAGAAAAAACACTTTAATACCAAGTAATGTAATTTATGGTTTAACTTAAACTTGGTTTAAGTTAGTCTGCAGTTTTGAGAGCAGAGATTTTTTTTCTCTAATTGTATTTAAAACCTTAATATGCAAAGGAGGAAATTGAAATTTAATGTTTATTATTATAAGTCAATAATACTGTGCACCTGTAATAACAACTATGCTAAAAATTAGAAAAACAAAAATTAAACCAAAAGTCCAAAATGAAAAGGAACAAAACAGTACTGTAAAGCAGACCTGGGCATTTTAACATCAGGCCCTCGACCCACCCCTGTATGGCCCTCAGGAAGCTTGTGTCAGAAAAGGAATTAATCCCAGAGTGTAGACCATGTACAGTACATAATACAAACATGGTACTTTTATTTTGAAGGCATTCAAAGACTCTTTGCCAATTAGTGTCAACAATAATAACACTCTCACTGTCAGCTGAGGTTAGGCAGGTATTTTGTGTGGTGAGGGGAAGTAATACACATGCACACATACACATCAATACACAAGCCAGGCCTGGTTTGAGAAAGAGTGGATCTAAAACAGAGGATGATGTAGCTGCGACGGTGGCATATATTTCACATATTTTTGCTTATAGTTTAAACTTTAAACAATGTGTTTTTATTGATCGTGAGTTGACCATGTTGGCCCAGCCCTCCACAAGAGTCTCAGGTTCTAATGTGGCCCTTGGAGGAAAATAATTGCCCACCCCTGCTGTAAAGTCACACATGACAATTTTGTGTGTTGCTTTTACCTGAGTTATTGGGGCTAAATGCTCCATGTCTTAATAGCAAATACATTGAACTTATTTTCTTTTTTCTAAAAACGTGTTAATACGGAAAGTACTAGAGAATCAGAGATGTGTGGTTTATAAACATGCAGTTCATCATAAGCACACAAGCCAAGTTCAGGTGAACACCAGATGTGCATCACTAGCGCTCCAAAAGCAGTCCTATGTGTCGCTGTTTGTTCTTTCCAGTTTGATCTGAGGTGTAAAGGAAGTTGTTGCACCACAGATGGATGCTCAATATGAAGTGAACAGTGCAAAAAGCAAGAATCTCATTGAGCAGCATGTCAGACAGGGCTGCAAGGAGCATTGCCCTGTTGGAGAAGCTCTTAACTGACCTCTACTTGGCACCAAAGCTATTCTTTACGTGTTTTAGGATGCAATCGATAAAGCTTTAGATTTAGAAAAGCATTTTAAGGTTACATTATAGCTATTAGCAATAAGTACGTAATTTAGTCAAACTTGTTTTTTTTATCAAATCTGCTAAATCCGAATGCTATTATGTGACGTTATATGACATCATTGATTAGTTGATTATCTAAAGAAGAGGGAAGTTTTTCATTATGAAAACGTCAGTTCCAGTAGATAGACAGAAAATAGATTCCTCACCTCTTTGCTTGTTCTGGTCGTTTGGTTATCCGCTGCTGCACTCTCACTCTTGACTCTATTATTATACTCCTCTGCCATCCAGAAAGCAGAAAAAATATTAACACTTAACCATACTCGCCGATTGGTTGGATTAGTTTTACCTTAAGTTTACCTGTCCCATCCTGGCTGGTGAAAGAAGAGCGCGAGGACCTATCATTCAGGTCGGGTTGCTCTGGTTTAATGAGGCTGCTACTGCTGCTGCTACTACTACTGGCTTCTGGTTTGGATGAAGGTTCTGGCTGGTCTTCGGTTTGTGCCTTGGTCTCTTCGGGGGTTTTGCTCCTAGACTCTGCTTTCACATCCTCAGCTAAGAAATGAAAATACAAACAATCAATTACACGCTGTGAAAAGCCAGCTTTGAAATCTGCATAGTTCTTTGTTTCGAGGTAGCAAGTGGGGTTTTAAACACAGAAAACTGACATGAGAATAAGGAAATGCTTGTGGCAGACATGCTGCGTCAGCTGCTGCCAAGGACACTTAAAAACGGTGCCAAAAACACACTTTTCAGGAGTAAATGCCATCAAACATGGTAAATAAGAAGGTATGGAGAGTGTGAGCCAAATGCATAATTCTAAA
Organism: Rhyacichthys aspro; assembly: GCA_036850595.1. Lineage (NCBI taxonomy): Eukaryota > Metazoa > Chordata > Actinopteri > Gobiiformes > Rhyacichthyidae > Rhyacichthys > Rhyacichthys aspro. The sequence continues at coordinate 3,541,507 of CM072155.1, forward strand.
AGAAGAATACCTCAAGGACTAATTACAAGTGCAGCAAAGATAATGAAGAGACAGTCGGGTAGACTGACAAAGATGAAGCTAATTATGGCTCTGCCAGCAGTGTCCAGGGGTTTAATGTTTTTTCTAAACTACTCACAGGAACAATAAGTGTTCAGACAAATGAACACTCACTGACTTTGGCTGAGTGTTTATTCTGAGCAGGAAAAAGCACAGAGGCTCTTTCACAGGGAACTTTTTTTTGGGAAGGATAATGCCTGGCTGGAGTAGGAAACTGGCCGAGGAGACAGAAGAAGAAATAGTTCTTTCATCGGGAGCAAACTAACTATAATAATATGCTACAACTGCGAGGAATAAGGAAAGGGAACGGGGGCAATATGTTTAAACTGAAGATATCAGGGAAAGCTTTGTAGATGTCTCTATTCTACTCTTCTCAGACAACAACAAATACCTGGCAATCGAGTACTCACCAAAACTGAGAAAACTGAAATGAATATCAAACAAACCTTTGGATTTTGATTCCATGTTGAAATTTCTGACCTTTTTTACAGTTCCTTGTATTAAAGGAGTAACTTTTGTTGCACTTAACAGTTGCAGTTTGCTTTACTTTTGTCATCTGGGAAAACCGAAACTTGCACTTGAACTCACTCTGCAATATTAAAGGTGGGCCAATAAGTAAAAGAGGCCCATACACCCTTTATAAAAGCAAATATTAGCATCCGTACTGGGACATAGCAAAGGCAAGTTTCGGATGAATAAAGCACATAACTGGACAATGAAATGAAGATGAGCTGTGAAGGATGCTGAACACAGGACAAGCTGAGCCACTCGGACTCGTACCTGTTGCCCCCTGCTTTGCCACTGGAGGGGACTCCCCACTCTCCGGGCCCTTTTCTGCAGGCTCTGTTTCCGTGTTAGGTTCATGGCCTTGTGTTTTAGGCAAAGCAGAGTCCTGGGCGGCTGAGCCAGGCTGAGGGTCAGACTCACAGGTCTCCTCTGGACAAGGGCCAACGGTGGCTGCAGCGTATACAGCAACAAACAAATGTACTTATCAATAGCAAGTGAAGAAGTTATGATACAGATAATATCGACCAAAGAGGTAATGAGTGAGGAGTATTCTGCATCGTTTTACCTTGTGAACTGGACTCTTCACTGGTTTCTGTGTTTTTGTGCTCCCCATTGTTGGAGGCAGACCCAGTTTCTTCTGCTGAGGACATCTCTGCTTCCTTCTTGACCTCTTCCTCTCGTTGCTTTGCTTCTTGGGCCTCCCGCCGGACCTTTAACCGCTCAGTGACCACTTCTACAAACAGAAGGAAGTATCCTGTTTTAAATAAACTGCAATACTAAGCAGGAGAAATTCAATTCATTAATCAAATTTCACCACCATTAAAATATCCTTTTTCAGTCTTGGAAACAGTACTATACGACCTTTGCAGAAAATGTATATTCAAGAACTTGGCAAAATGAAATCTAGATCTAGACCTTATATTTCTAGTTTTACATTTTTTGGCCTGTATATTTTGAGAATATCCATTTAGCGCTGAGAGACGATCTGAAATGATGAATGACGCTGTATTGCTGCCATTTAAACAAATGTAAATACAATGCAAAAACCATATCAATGCAAACAAACAAGCTGTTTAAAAAGAACTGCAATGGCAACACAAACTAAAGCTATTTGACTAAATTCCTGCCTTAAAAACTATTAACTGTCTGAAACCAAATGGAAAATGACACATTAGGAAAAATGTTGACTAAGAGTTTGCTTGGTAATGAAAAGCATTGTTTTTAGAGACTAACATGCCTAAGTTTTGCCTTCTTTTTAACAGCTCCTATTTAAAGATATAATGTACAATATTTTTTATGACTTTCATGTTCAAATAGTGGACACTCCTCTGCCTCCATTTCACTATTTACATCCCTTTTTGACGCTTTCAGAACGTCACTATTTACAAGATAGGCTTTAGGCAGCAGCATGACTCCAGTGCACATGACAGTGAATCTAAGTGACTTAAGCTTGGTTTTAACCTGCCACAACCTCTTAAGGTAATGGGAACAGTTTTCTTTTCCTGATGTCAGGAATGGCTTTAATCACACTAGTAAGCAATATATTAAAAGGATAAAATGTCAGACTTACTTTATACAACTTTACTTTATGGGAAAGGCTAAAGCGGGCTACATTTTCAAAGAATCTTTTAATGTAAACAATAAACCGCTGCAAATGTTTTATAATGAAGTAATGGCTACTTTAAGTGAGGACAGTCTCAGAGAAAGAGATCATAGGTGGCTTAAAAAACTAATAGAGAGGGCTGGTTCAACTCTAGATATTAGTTTGGAGACTTTGGATGAAGTAGCGGAGCAAAAGACACAAAACAAAACAGATGCTATACTGAACAACATGGACCATCCACTGCAATGGGCTTTTGAAAAACAGACGCTCCGTTTTTGTGTACAATAGCTCCTGCTCCACACCGCTCTGACTGAGGCACACACTCACACAAGAGAAGACCAGGGGTTACATAGTGAGGTTGCAATAGTCCAACCCATTCTGCATTGTAACTCATATCAATTAGTCAACTCTAGAAATACAGGAAATACATAAAGAAAGAAAAAACTATTTGCTTCTTCAGTGAATCAACTGAAAGCCCATTAATTACAATATAGAGGGATACAGATTTGATCTATAATGCCACAGTTACATGTTACAAGTCTGTTCCTTAATCTCGTGATGGTTATCAAGCACGGTAACATTAATTAAGGAGCTGGATATACTTGACTATTCTATCCAAACATAAGCCTGAACAACACATGAGAACACAGCTTGTACCATTAAGAGCGGAGAGGTAGTTTCTGCTGTTGGCGCTGGCTTTCTTCGTCAGGTCCTCAGTGATGTCCATGTGGGCCAGCACCTCCTCCTTAATCTCCTCTAGCGTGGCGTACAGGTCCATCTCCCAGTACTCTTTGTCCAGACCCTCCATCAGCTCCTCCAGCTGCGGCCTGGTGCTGTAGTACCAGATCTTTTTATTCTGCCGCTGCCCGTCCTCCTCACTGATAACAGACAGATTAACACAGTGAATATACTTTTAACGCCACTTGAGAAAAAAAAAATGTGTGCACTTTTGATCAGGAATTAAATACAATGTGGTGAGAGAACCCTTCATTTCATTTGTTTCATTCACGTTCATTTTCTCCTTTCTACCAAGAATTGAATTCAAACAGCCATTTGTGAAAGAAGCAGACAAAAATGGGAGTCAAGGGCAGGTCACACTGTGAGTCTAGTGAAGTGCACATTAACTAAAGAGTGCTACAAAGACTCTATAGGTAAACCACAGTTCAGCTCCAGCCAAATCCTATTTAGAAGCGAATAAAAAAAATATTAGTGCTAGTGGCTAGAAGTATTCTCCCTTAATAGAGTGGCCAGACATATTCATCCATAGAAACACTTGGGGCTTATACTGAGAATCAAATCTAAAATTGCATTCAATCAAATTATAGTGAGCAGCAGGAATAACAGCTTTATACCAACTTATGTCAACATAGCTACAAGTTGGTTTTCAAGTTTGCCAAATCAAAGGGGAATCAGAAACCAAGGTGTGTTCACTTTATAAAACGAAACAATTAAAAATGGCATGTTACCAAATCATTCAAACAAATGGCCTGCTAGAAAGTGTTAATACTCTAACAATAACTTCAAAAAGGGTGAAGGCCTTTTTATAGATATATTTTATATTATATTTTATATATAAGAACATGGTTTCTTTGTGCTGCAGCTTTAGTAGCAGTCTCAGAAAAAGAGATCGTAGGTGACTTGAAAAACATAGCAAAGCCTAGTTTATCTATTGGTATTAGTCTGGAGATTCTGGTTGAAGTAGTGGAGCAAAGGACACACAACAGGATGGATGGTATTCTGCACAACATGGACTATCCATTGCTTTGGCCTTTTTTGTCTGAGATCAGTGAGCTTCAGGACAGAACGCCACAAGAACCTTGTCCTTAACTGCCACATTACTGCACAATAAATCAGTCTATAAACATCAGAAGATGAACACTCAATCATTCATTTAAAGAGACCTAACATCTGAATGAACTGTGAAAATGTCACATCAGCCCAACTTACCACAGAGTATACGAGGCTAAACAGTCCAATGTGTGATTTTGCAAGAAAAATATTATACTGTATTAGTCCAAAATCAGGTGAAGTTGTAATGAAACTGGCTTTTTTCAACATTACCGGAAAAAGATGCTTTTCAAATGGGCTGGAGATAAGATCGATTCTTGGAGGAGAGCGTATTTGTACACTTTTCATTTCCTTAGCTCAATTTGTGGGCAAAAATGTTTTGCTGCCACAATATATTTTTTCTTAAAAGAAAGTGAGGATACTGCAGAACCAACAACCTGCTTAGGAAGCCTGGTTAACTTATTCTCACCAATCACTTTTTAAAAGTTTGAAGTTGTATTTAATAAGAAAAGCACATGAGAAAGAGTAATTGTACCACAAGTGCTGAACGTCTTCACTTACACAATAATCCTTCTGTTCAGAAACCAGTACTTTCTCTGGTGGCGGTCATATCCGATGGGCTCCTGACGGATGTACGGCTTGTTCTTCTGTACCTCCATTAGACAGTCCGTGACCCCCGGCACCTTGTGAGCAACACAGACCTCGCACTGCCACTCGTCCTCGGGCACCTCCTCCAGCGGCGGCTTGACACACTCCAGGTGATACACCGCTGAGCAGGTCTCGCAGCACAGCAGGTCGCCCAGACGGTGACACACGCGGCAGTGGTCGTCGTACTGCATCACTCCGTCCGACATCAGCTCGTCCCGTGCCATGTTCGTGGTAAGAAAGAGGTCCACCAAAAACTGCAGTACTCTCACTTTACTCTCAAGTGGACCGTACGGATACTCGTCTGTTTCCATGTAGGGAAGGACGTGATGATACTCCCTGTCACTCTCGCAGTATGACCGCAAAACCTCAGGCCACGTCATGCCATCAATAAAGAACAGAGTGGAGTTGACACTGTCTTTGAGGTCAGCAGGGCCAAAGGTAGTGTTGGAGGAGTCTTCTTCACGCAGGATGGCCTTTAGAAGTGAAATGTGGGTCTCCGATATTAAAGTACTCTGCTCCTGGCCGGAAAGCGCGGCGCAGAAGTCCTCGAAGCGGAACGGTGAGAGGCGCAGCACGCCGCTGAAGTTGCGCAGCACCTCATAGACGGAGACGGCATTGAGCAGCTCCTCATTGGGCACCAGAAGGTCCTCGGAGGAGTCGGGAAGCTCCAGAGGAGGGATCTCTTTCTCCTCCAGGATGGGAGTACGGGGACGCGGGGCACGTCCTCTTCTTTTACCTACGAGATACATATATTTTATATTTCTAGACAGTTACTATTACAACAAGAAGAAGATATTACTGCAAACACCAAACTTTTGAATGCACCTTCTTTTTCTTCTACCATCTTAGCTTCATGCAAAATTACTTACTAAGGTTTTTGAGATTTCTGTGGGATAGGATTTAGAGCAGTTTACAATGAATCTTTTGAATGTGAGTCAAAATGAATAGAATTAAATAACGTACATTTGAATGTTATTGCTTTCACCTCATATGTGCAACGCCAGATCTTTTAAATTGTATTATGGATAATAACTTAAACGATTATACCAATAACAGTAACTTCATTTTCAATTACAAATATCGTCAATTTTCAGGTCTAAAATTTCAAGTTGACAAAGTTAAGACAATATTTACTATAATAGCTAATTATGGGGAGGTTTGAAATGAGAACTAAAAGTATGTAAGTGAAACATGTTTTAAAACCAATTTTACTAGTAGTAACTAGTAATGGCCTCCAAAATGTGTGTACAAGAAGAATAAGTTTAATGGTACTCGTAAATTAAACAATGTAATAGTCAAGAGATATATTTTCTTTTATATCCAGACCTGAGGAAACAAAATTAATTTCTATCCACCATAAGAATCCTGCTTGAATGTACTTTAACATATTTTTGGTTAGCAATAACTTTGGTGCAGCTACAGTTTTGCTATCCTACTTCTGCACATCATATGTCTCCCCAACAAAGCTCTTTCATCATTATTTATCTAAAAAGCCTTTGTTTGGCAGTTGTCTTTAAGGTTTTTCTTCGTAGGGATAAAATATTTACAAGTCCCAAAGACAGGGATGGTTGGTCTTTTTAGTAATGAGTGATTAGCTTAAGAAAAGTCTAGCTAACAAAGTTGCAAATTGACAGCCACGCTAGCATGTTAATTAACTAAGCTGGCACTCTTGCTGACAATTATATTTTGATTACAGTTAAATTTTATATTTTTTAAACTGAGGCGTCCAAAGCTAGACAAAACAAACAAAATAGTCTATTTAACTAAAAAACACTGTCTCTTTCGTGTTGACAGTAAGCAACGTGAGCTAATGTGATATGCTAACGGTAGCATGCTAGGAGCTTAGCGGTTGACAGCGAGGCTGCTAAATGCCATAGTAAGCTAACAGTATTTGCAGTTATTAAGATACATCTGTGTTATTTCAAGTAAGTTTACATAAGAAGGTTGCGATATTGCTGGGTTTGGTCAGTGGTACAGTTACAGTTACACCTGCAGCAACATTAATGAGCAGACTGCGGCCTGTGTTCATTCTCCATTTTGAACAATAACCTTACAGCTTCCTGCACAGCACTGAAAATAAGCCGCACAGTTTTGAGTTGTATTTCCAACAAATGTGACCAATGTTTGCACACTCTGGACACTGTGATGGTAATGCTTATGTACCCGGAGTGCTGGCGTGTGTGCTCTGACTCCTGAAGCTACTCTCAGTGCAGTAGCTGGCATCATCCTCCACCTCCTCCTCCGGCTCGTCCAGGAGCTCATCATCCTCCAGGCAGTCCGACTCCGCTTTGAGGCCCTCGTCCTCCTCAGACTGCGGGTCCTCCTCCACAAACTCTTCCTCCTCGGACCTAAGACTCACGGCGTCGTCGTCCTCGTCACTCTCGTGGTCGTCGTATACCACAGTTTTGGAGGCAGCGGTCCTCCTGCCTCCACGCGTCCCTCTGCCTCCTCTGCCCGCACCGCCGCCACCTCTGCCGCGTCCCCTGCCCCTTGCAGACGCGCCGGAGCCCCGTTTTCTCTTCCCTCTGGCCGGCTTGGGGCTCTCCCTTGTGGGGCTCTCCACGTCCTCGTCCCCGCTGTCCCTGGCTCTGGGTTTGATATTTCTCCTGGGTCGCAAATCCCGGGCTGAAGCTGGGGACTGCTCCTCGGTCTGTAGCGGTTTGGGCGGCCTGCCCCTTCCCCTGCCTCTCATGATAAGCGAAATCTATTATTTTACAATCCCAGTCTTTGCGTTTGTTTAGCCAACGCGGACGCCTGCGAAAGTGCTACTCCCACAAAGCTAAACCGGTGGGGGCCCAAACGGTGCGGTCGCCCGATGAAGCCCCCGCGTCTTTTCGGGTGTGAAAGCTCAAAATGTTAGCCCGGCGTCCCATTTGGATTCGCCTAGAGCCGCCATTTTTCTTCTTCTCTGCTTCTGCCTCTGAACAAACAGCAGGCCCTCACACTGGAGTCACGTGATCACAGCTTCAGCTCAGAAGGCACTATTTTCTACTACACGCATATATTACACAAAAATAAATGCAATAAATGAGCGTTTTAGATTGAATTTTAACTGAATGAAAATACATTTTAAAATAAATATTTATATATAACTTTCATTTAGAAAAAAATTAAACTTGACAAGTCACAAGTGTCATCTAAAAGAACTAAAAATAAGCATTAGACAGTAATAAAATTAGTCACTGTCAGTATTTATGCATAATCAAGGTATACTATTGCCTATATTAGAACAACCATACATTTCAACTTTTACAATTTGGTGGGTAGATAGTTTTAGTATTGCATAAATGATATTAAGTATTAGCAGTACTTGGATTACTTGGGTTATGAAAAGTAAAAAAGTATATTCAATAAAATGATAATGAAGCATATTTTGGCAGATCTGTCACATAATAATGTGCTACTTTACTGCTTTTAAAATACAAGCTATAAATAATAACACTAATATTTGATTGTGACCACGGACTAAAAATTCAACTGGCAATGTATTTTGTGTGCATTTATTTACAAGATTGTTTAGACCATTTCTATTTCTGGCACATTAACAACGTGGAGAAAAAGTGACAACACTGATACAACTTACAGTACACACTGTATTCTTGCAGTGTGACAGCTCCCCCTAGTGTCCAACTGCCAGGTATTGATAAGTGATGTGAATGGTTCATCTACCTATAATTTTTAAGTTGAGGTGTTCAACGTAGATATTTTATTTTCTGTATAAAAAAGTAGAAATGAAACAACATATTACTATTTTAACTTACAAACATGTATTCAATAAACAGTGGGTGTCAGACTTCTTTTCCCCCAAAATATATGTAAATACATTTTATTTCTGTTTTTGGGGGTCACCTATACAAAGCAAAGACTTTTTGGTGAATTGCTGAACAAAATACATCACACACAAAAAAAACAATACCCTGTTTCACCCAATAGGTGGCAGTAATGTACCACAGACTTTTGAGTAGACGCTCAGTATTTGATTCGTCATGAACAGACTGTGGCAGTCACATAAATCAACCACATAACCCATTCTTACGTATTATATTTGTTCTTATATGCCACAACTTTTATTCTCGCAAATTTGAATTGTTCAACACAGTCCTAAAGCAAGGGTAGGCAATATTAAAGGTGCATTGTGTAAAATGTGGTAGTATGGCTGGTCCAAATGCTGTAAAGAGAAGAGATTCCAGATGCAATAACATATAAGTACTTATGGAGACAGTTATGAGCAATGAAGCACTTTTAACTACATTTCTATTACATTATGGGTGTGATCATAATCCATCATGACACCTTATAGTACCTGGTTTCAATGTTGAAGATGAAGGGTAACAGCTAAATCCAGGTGTCCACAGCGAGCAATGGTCCAGACCGGTGCACTGTTTTAACGGTATTGTACACAAGACAAATTTAAAAATAGATAAATTTCATGTTAGTATAGTGTTAGCAATAAGAAAGATAGTTTTATGAGGTTAAGATTTGTATCAGATATGAATGTAATTTATCAGTGCTGTTCACTAAACGAATTTGCTGTACTTCGTCAAGCCCACAAATGAACACGTTCATGTTCCCTGTAGTTTGTGGGGCAGAACAAAACAACACAGAACCCTGCTTTTCACCTGCAGATGATCTAATGTGATGACTTCAGAGTGACTACACATGTTTCAGCAGGAGTTAAATGTGCGTATGAGCTCATCTCTGCTGCTGCTGCTCAGGAGGAAAGTCCTCACCTGTGCATGTCAGATAGATGAAGTTGCTCACACGGGACAGTTAATGACGATCTGATAACACAATATCTCACACCTACACTCACACCGATTGTTTCTATGGGTTCATTATTAGTATACCACATAAGTTGAGCACGAATACTTCTAAGTGGCATACGCTGGCCAGTAAAAAGAGGCAGTGAAAATAAATGAGCAATTTGTTTTTATTTATCTTTAAGAAAATAGATAGCTGATGGTACTTGCTTGCTGTTAACTACAAGGATGGCAGGAAATTATAATAGGCCCCAATGAAACCTAAAAAGTACATAAACTTTCATTATTAATGGATATTATAATTTTGACTTGACAACTTTGTCAGTTGCTCTTTTACTATAATCTTTAGTATAATTGTAGCATTACAAGTTTTGTTGCTTCTTAAGTTCAGCCTGTTTAGCCTTACCTTTTTAGTTTTACTTATAAAGCAACATAAAGATCAAGAGATGTGTTATTCATTCTCAGAAGATGAAATTCTGACGCAAAAAAGCAAAACATAAATAGTTCAGTGCTGTCAGACCCTTGAGTCAGTGGTTAGAGATGTTAGCTAAGTCTCAACAGCCAACATTTTACTTCCAAATCATCCATTCGGCTTACATTCCTGTAATGATGCTACTCCAGTGCATTAAACATAGGCTTAACATTACAAAAGATTAGCATGTGAAGGTTAGCAGTGACAACTAGCTACCTCTCTTATTGACTTTTAATGCTGGTCAGTGGTTTATTTATTTATTTATTTATTTATTTGAATCACAGGAAAGAGGATGAGAGAGAAGAGAGTGACTCTGGGCAAATGACCCGAGCTGGAATCAAACCCTGGTCTCCAAAGTGAGTGGTATGGGCTCTACCAGGTGAGACACCAAGGCGCCCCAACGTAGTCAACCCTTTTAAGAAAAAAGAGATAGTCTTCCTCTAAGAATATCAGTTGTGTTGCTGTAGCGCAGCAGCTACGTCCAGGTGTCCACAGTGAGCCATGGTCCAGACCGGTGCATTGTTGCAACTAGTCCCAAAAAGGAAGAAAGGTTTAGCTCTTAACAAGCCAGGTCAATCACCCGGTAAAATGGAAAAAAAGGAAAAGAAACACATCTCACAGGTCTCTTTTTCATGGTAGCCCTGCAGATATGATAGAAAAGAAAAGGTTATATACTGCATTCTCTACACTTATATCAGAAACTATGAGTAAAATACTGATGCTGCCATCTACAAAATGGAGTCAACAGTTCATATACTCAAACTAATCTTCTCAATTCTGCACCAAATGTCCTTTTCTGTCTGGGACATCTGTCACAGCACCATATGGTAAGAGTGAGGATGACCATGGGGCTCATTATGTGCTTAGGTCATTGGCATTACATAAAGAGCCGTACACTGATGACAGCTGCATTGTTTTACATGCAGCAGACTGGTAGTGTCTCTTTATGAAGCTTGTTTGCATCATCCCCATAGGTCTGGGGAGTGTGAGTAGATTCAGAACTAACATTTAGATTTTAGATGCAGACACAAATACAACCCAGTTTGATTTGAACTTGATCTGAACCAGTCAAATAATAGCATAATTACCTATAAATAATGACAACTCAATTTTTTCCCCTTATATTCAGTGCAAAGAAGTACAATTACATTATAATGTTGGTATTCTCATCAATCCCAACTGAAAAAGGCCAATGTTGTCAAAAACTTTCAGCATGGATGTTGCTTGTATGCACATATATGTACGAACTCACCCTCACAATATGGCTTTGGCGCTAATGCTAGAGTAATTGCAATGCTACAGCAAAGTGTTTTGCGTGGCACTGTTTTTACATCGGATGCGCTTCCTGACGCAACCGTTTGTTTTCTTAGGGTTGGTGCACTAACCTCCACTTACTCTAACTAAAACAGTGCAACCCCCAGTGGACAAATTGGAAATAGCAGTTACTGTAATTCTATTTAATTTTCTCATATTCCAAATTCATTCCACAGGCCAAAATGTAGCCTCTGGCGGGAAGGGTTTTGGCCCACAAGCTGCATGTTTGACACCTGTTCTAAATGTTTTAAAGACTTCAAATATGGACTGCATTTTACTGTGACATGAGACTATAAAGGTGTTCAATGGTAAGTTAAGATAAAAAGCAAAATGCATTTAGTTGGAAAATATCTCCAAAACGTTAGCATCTGGATTTAGCCATGACAATATAAGCTCTGTATATAAGATCTCTGATTGACTCATCTAGTCCATCAAGAAGTGAGATCTTTTCTTTGTTCTAAAAAACAGTTGTGTTGCTGAAGGCTAGCAGCTAAATCCAGGTGTCCACAGTGAACCATGGTCCAGACCGGTGCACTGTTTAAATGGAAACATTAATTTTTAAAGCTGCTTGCATCATTAATCAAATTAGCCGCTGAGATTTTCTTTTCTGTGTTTTGATCGGATTTTGCTATGGACAGAGGCACAGAGGATAATACCTTTTAATACACTGAAAGACTACAGAGACTATTATGACATCATCCAAAATGCATGAGAATGTTAATGGTGGAAGTAGCGGTCTGTTTCATTGATTTTAGTGAGGGAGCAAACTAAAACTTTTAAATAAGCTGGTTGTTGTGACGAGAAACAAATATGATGCAATAATGCAAAACCTTAAGATACATCACTCTTCTGGGTTTAACACGTGTAAATATTAGACCACTGAATACTTATCCAGTATCTTCTACCCACTCACTAACCGCACACAGATCTGGTAGTTGGTTTCCATCAAAGTTAATGTATTAAAATCTTTGATGAATGAACCTTAAGAGAACATTGAGAAACTATCAAGGTACACAATGTGTCTGTACTTGTCCAGCATAACAGAATTTCAGTGACTTTAGCATGTAGCCTTTAGCTTATATAACGCTAATTGCTCCAATAAAAAAACAGCAAAATATCAAACCAGTCGTTAATGTTCTCTACTCAGGCACTGGCCTTAAGCACTTGTAGTTGGTCAGTTGCCCTTTGCCAAAAACGACGTGATATATGCATAATTAGCAATTTTTGGTGGCTAATGCTAACTCGTCCATTGCAAATATATTGCGTTCTGCTTATAGCTCTACTACCTGATTTTCCATTTGCTGTCCCTGTCCCGGATTTCACACACATCCAAAAGCAGTCAAGGGACCTCTTCTGCTTCTCTTTTAATAAGTTGAAGTTTAGAGTTTAGCGTTAGCTTAGCTGCGACTTCAGCGCCAGGACGGCAACTATCTCCTCCTCGTTAATGTTTGCGTGATTGAAATGACAGTATTTATTGGCGTTTAATGTTGCCTCCCTATTATGTATCAGCAGCTATCAAACTTCCTGAAACTTTATCTGACAAGCTGGTGTGAACCAATGGGAGCGCTCCTTTTTCAAGCATGCGACTTTGCAAGCATGTGATTGGCCAAGGTTTTCCGTTCCTGAATAGAGGTTTTCATCTATTACAGTACCTTATAATAAACAGTAGATGGCATCATAAAGCCTGTTTTTTCACAAATAATTGCTTTTTTTCTAGAAGAAAAGATATCAGGTACAGTCTGTATCCAGTGGAGAGGGATCCAGGGGGGCAACAACAAGCATAATTCTATAATAAAGCAAAACGAAATTCGAAAATTACACTGTGCGCTTGCGTTCTTCGTACTTTGTGCTGGGGCCTTTTGAAATGACCTTGCTCTAATGGATGTGCCTATTGTCCGTACACCTTTTAGATGTACATACGGGAGCTGAAAAGGAGCAGTGGGGCAGACTGAAGTAGATGACACAAGCCTATAGTAAACTGCACTGCTGATGTAACAGTGCCGTGCACTCAAGGGCTCTCAGTGGCAAAAACCCAGGCCGAGTGGAGCCATATTGCAGCTAGAGTGGCGCTGGAGTCAAAAAGTGGAGCAGACAGTGCAGCAGACCATGGCTAACGCGATGTTAAAGATCTCAGTGGGACGTATACCGAGAAGCACTCTGGGCGTAGCTCTGACACAGTAGATCGTCAGCTGTGTCCCTGAAGCTGGAAGATCCACTGACACATTATGTACAGCCAGAAGGACATAATCAGGATGTGAGTAATGTAATGAGGCCTGATGGATGGAGTTCTGCTGAAACCACTTCCTGTCACTGGCTCTGTTTGACAAGGAAACACTTCATCATGACACTTTAGTAGGCTGCAGTCTAGTTAAAATACATTTATTGGCTGCATTTAGATGGATTACATTGAAGATGCACTGATATATTAACATAAGCTTAAGGCCCTAATATAGAAAGAATAATTAGATCAAGATGGATGTCGAGCTTAAAAATCCAAATGAGAAAAAAAAGGACGGAGATTCTCGTTTTTAATAATTGCATTTTATTAATTGAAAACAAAACAAAAACAAATGCAAATTAAAAAAAAGAGCCAAAAACAAACAAAACAAAAAAAACAGTATCATTAGGTAAGACGAGGCGAGAGACACTTAAATAAGAAGAGTTCCATGTTGGTGCGGACTGACGTGGATGAGGAGCTGAGGTTTCGAGGGGAGGGCTGGAGTATGTACACTGTTTCTCGCTGCAGGACTGGAAGGCCCCACGTCAAAGGGAGAGGGGACAAGAAAAAAACAAAAACAAAACAAGAAAAAAACGTAGCAGGGCCGGAGACACTGAAAACACCAGAGAGAAAGGCACTATCCAGAGAGAAGACAAAAGCACGGTAAACAAAACACACACTGGACCGGGATCTGGGGACGGTTTCGCCAAAGCACTTTAAACCGGACTACGACCAACTAGTTCAATTGTGATTTTGCTGCTTGTTACTATGGCAACAGTCGATTCTCAAAACTCAGGTGAACATTGACAGATAAACACATTCACTTGATGTACATTGAATTACAACACATTATTCAAGCCTATGTCCAAGATAGGAACATTTTACCATTCTGTGATATTTTTGTTGAGGTTATTGTCCTGTCAGAACCTCAAATGGTCCTATTCCTGTTATTAATCATCTTATTAGCCACAAAAAAAGTAATTCTTGTACATAGACCTGCACTTGGTGTTGAAAGTAATGTGGCATGTATGTGTATCTCTGTTTCTGTGACGGCTAAATCATGCTTTTTATGAGCTATGTCCTTTTTGTTATTATTGGCAAGACTGAAATGAAGTTAACATGTTGCCAAAAAAAACCAAAAAAAAAAAACATTCAAAGTTTTCACTGAAAAGTAACATCCACAATTGTCTGTTTCCATTTTAAAAAGTGACCTAGAATGAGAATCAACAGCAAGACAGTACATTCTAAAAAGAGATTTTTGATGTGACGGTTCATCACAGATGTTTTTCTTCGGCAACCAATCCGGAAAGTGTTTCTATTATTTGTTCAAGTTTCAGCTGTTTTGCATTCCCTGACAACACTAGCACTTAAGAGAAAACGCAAAAGTGATTTGAAAAGATAAATGTGTTATGTTATTTCTGTATTAGACCTAGTCCAGTCTAAAATTCTTTGGAAAACCAAGCCCAGAAGTGAAAGTCTGACGAGGAAAAAAAGTGCTTGACCACACGCCACATTAGACAAAAAAAGGAACATAAAATCTTTTACATTGTTTAAGCTGATCTCGACAATCTCTCAGTTTTGGGATCCGTGGATGTGTGCCACTGGTGAGAACACGATGAGTATCTGCCTCAGCCTGGCCCCAGGAGGAGAGCGTATGCATGCATGAATGGACGTAATGACCTCTAGTGAGTAGGAACACTAACTACCTGTACATATCCTGGCTTCTGTGAATGAACACTGGGTTTCAGCATGTCGTTAGAGATCCCTTGCGTGCTTGTGTAGTTCAGTTCTCCGACCGTGCGTCCCTCATGTCTACAGATCAGTCAGCTACATTCACTGCCCGAGTAAAAATGGCTGCAATAAATACATTGGCTTTGGAAAAGGTGGCTGACTTGACACGGGGCTCTCACAGCGTTCATGGCTCTGGATTTGCCTCTTCTCTTCCTTGCTTTAAGCTTTCCTCCTGTCACCGAGGAGAAACCTTTTTTCAAATGTATATTCTGACCCCTTTGAAATTTCATGCGGTACTATCTGAGAGCCCTCAGATAAATTCTAAAAATTGAAAGAAAAAAAAACAAAAACAAAAACAGGACAATTCAGCACATTGGAGAGCTACGAGGTCTTATCTAACAAAAGATTGAACATAATTTACAAATGGAAAAAAAATACAATTTGTGATGAGAGGTAAAACAGACAAACACATACAAATATATAATATATATTTTTAAAAAATGGATTCTCTCTATAGTTGATTTCTTTATACAGCCGGTGGCCAATGATCTCAGACATGGAAACTTGCGGTAAATGGCATCAGTTTTTTCCTCTTCTATTTTGTACACTTTTTTTAAAACCATTTCTTCTTTTTATGATATTTTTATGTGTTTTTTCTTTAAAAGAGAGTTAGGATTGCTTGGTAGGCGTTCTGTTTAGGTGATTAAAACATGCAGCAAAGGAAAGAAAGAAAAACAAAACAAAGGCAGAATGTTAAGAAGTGGAGGAGGAGTCTGAAGCAGGAGAATGGTTTGGTTCTCTTCATGGTTGGCGTATGCTTCTCTGTGATTTCCCTCAAAGACAGATGAGTCCTCGCCGGGCGTCCGCTGACGAGGGGGACATTCTCAGCACAAGTTCAGGTTGGTTTTTGCTCAGCTGCCGCCCACTCCCTATTTCTTTCACTGGTTTTCCTGTCTGCTTCTGTTTGTGTGGATGGAGTCGGAGGGTGGGGGGGCTCAGGAGATCTGGGGCGACGGTGATGAAGCTGATGAAGCTGATGAAGGTGGTGGCTGTCGTCAGTTGATGGTGTCGGCGCGGTTTACATGTTCCGGATGATAGGCGTGACGTAGTTGCGGGGGAACATGCCCGTCTGGCCGTGGCAGCCGCCCTTCCACCAGTTGGGGTCCGAGTTGTCCAGGACCTGGATGAAGTCGCCGCGTCGGAAACCCAGCTCCCCTTCCTCCTGCGGGTCGAAGTCGAAGAGCGCCTGCACGTATGTGGGGTGCTAAGGAAGAGCGGACGACAGGGGTTAGCAGTGGGACGAAATACATCACATTTTAAAATAGGGCAGTGCAATTGATCGAAATTTCCATTTCAATTTTAATTTTGCCTCCCAACGATCACAAAACCTAGGTAATCCTATGTACATTATTTTGGTCTAATTTTTTTCAGTTTTTTTTTTTTTTTCCGATCTATTGTATTTATAACTTATTTATTACTTGTTACCTGTTTTTTTTACGAGATTGTGGAAGTGAACTACATAATTGATCTTATTTATTTATCTTAATCATGATTTCTTTTTATTTTGTAAGTGATTTATTTATACGGTTGGATATATTATTTAGTAATTGTGTAAAATAATCGTGCTTTCAATTATTACCAAAATAATTGTGATTATGATTTTTTCCATAATCGAGCAGCTCTATTTTAAAATAATATTAGTGAACAAATCCATGATTTTTGAACAGTACAACGATACAATGTGGAGAAGAACAAAGAAATGGTAGTGTACCCTCCTCTCTTCACTGGGGGAGCACCTGTAGAGATGGTGTCTGCCTTTAAATACCTGGGTGTGCACATCTTAAATGACACTGGACTATAACACTATCTGTATCATTAAAAAGGCCCACCAACGCCTGTACTTTCTGAGGAGGCTAAACAAGGCTGGACTCAGAGACACAGAGGTTAAATCTGCTGCTGTCTCCCCTGAAGGATATTTAGTTTAGTGCAGGAGCAGAGCCACCTCAATCATGAAGGATCCTACAACATCAGCACATGAACTGTTCTCACCCACTGCAGGCAGAAGGTTACCCAGCCTCGAAGTAAGAAAACAAGGCTATTGCGCAGCTTCTTCCCAGAAACTGTAAGACTGAGGAACTCTTTGTTGCCTCCACTAGGAACAAATTTTGTTTACTCACGTCTTGAATGAGGAAATGACAATAAAAATTTGTATCGTTGCATTTTATAAGAACTGGGTGCCAATCAGGACAGCCTGTTATCATTTTCAACCACTAGATGGAGTGATAAGCTACTGCAGCACTCCGTCTTCTGCTGCCACAAACTGAAATGAAAACGCTGCCTTTCAATAAACAGTACATGGAATGAACAGTGTTTGTAAGAATGAAACTTAAAATGGATTTATCTGAAACCAACAGATAAACTCAAGTTGTAAAGTAATGCTAAAGTAATGCAAGTAATGCTGAAGAGGCACAAAAAACGACTTTTTCAAAATAAATGACTAATAAAAAAAAAAGAAGTACACTTACTTCATAGACTTTTTTCCAATACTAAAACATCCTAATGTTCTTTTTATCCTAGTTCTATATGAACAGACAAACATCACTTGGCAGTTGTCCTTATGAAATAACACTGCTGCTGCTAAACTTTGCTGCAGACTGAATGTCCCCTATTTCTGGGGGTAACATGAAAAAAAATCGTACTACAAATACCAGAACACTGATAACAGTATCTAATGTGTCTAAATTCAAGGTTTGGAAGTGCTTCAATGGGATTTAATGATAGATTTTACAGATGAACCATTTTATTTTCTGCCACCAAGTGTTACTTTTGCAGAGACGTGACTAAACATGCCTTGAAGAGGCTCACTGTGCTCTAGTGATTTTAAACTGACAGCCACAGGACATGAAATGAACTGGCTGAAAACCTCTAGATAAAAATGTATTTAATTTGAGGGAAGGAAACTAATGCCTTTTATGTTCTGATGTTTTCACCTGTAAAGGAAATGTGGTCTAAGAGAGGACTTTATGTGACTCTGAAGATGCTGGAATATTATTTACTTATTTAATCAAATGCATGTTACTTTATAAACTAGTTTGCTGACATTATGAGATTTAGATCAATATTTGTCTGACTGTGTGTTACTGCTAAAAGGGGTAGATAATATCAGGTTTGTCTTGTCTTGTCTCAGTTTCTTTTTCACCATGAAACATATTTTATTTTTCATATTTTAGTTTATTTTATGATGTGAACAAAACAACGTGAAGTGAACTGCTGCTGAGATGTGCTGCAGTGTTACCTGGTGGACATGCTGCTGCTCTATGTCTCGCAGAAAGATCTGCTGGTTGCGGGAGACGGAGGTGGTCCGATGGTAGTCCACCAGCTCGTTGAGGGAGTTGAACTTGACCACCCACAGGAAGTACTTCCCAGCTCCGTCACGCAGGACCTTGAAGTGCTGGACATCATTTCCAAACCTGAACAACAAACCACAACAACATAGATCAGGAGTGGGCTTTTACAAATACCTCGACACTTATACAACCTGAAGGATAGAAAAATCTATACAGCCACTATAACGGCTGCACAATATATTTCTAATTTAGTGTTGGAGCAATATCTACAATCACAATATTTTTATCAACAAATAATTGCTTGTATCACAATAATGTTTTTGTATTCCATATGTTTCTAGGTTTTTAAAGTATCCCATTTTTGTCTTTGTGCTGAAAACATCAGATCGGGATTTCAGAAAACGAAATAAGCCTACATTTTGAGAACTCCAAATGAAACTGGGATACTATGGCATGTCTACTACGCTGTATCCTATTTCTGACAGCTACCAGCAAGATGAGCATGTGCAAACTCAGAATTCTGCACAATAAAAAAAAACACGGGAGCGACTGGTGACTTTTATTAAGTAACAAAAAACTTAAGCTGTTCAGTTTGTTATTATTCATTTAAAATCACTTGAGCGTCACTTGAACAGGACAATCAAATATCGCAGGCCATATCATTACTGCATAATGCAAATTTCAAATACAAACCACTAGCCATTGTGTAATAAAGGCTTTGTGCCTTGGAGGGATACACATTGACTTTCTCTTTCTATCTATCAGACAAAACCTTTCATGTTTTACTGTGCCAAGAACTCTAACCCTTTTTCTACACCCTCTCACTCAGGTTTTCATGCAACGCTCCCGCCTACATTATTACTCTTGTAAGAGAAACATACAGGTTTAGGTTTACATGGTTTTGAATAAATGGTTATTACTCAGGCAAAGCTTTTCAAAAGCCCGAGGGTTGGTGAGACTCTTGGAGCCGTTTAGTCAAATCAGTTAGAGCACAGAGTGTTATTAAAGCAGCACTGAGTAGTTTGGAGCACTCTGGTACTGTAAATGTATTTGTACTTAAAAAGCTGTTACTGGTCTATGATCTGCCCATTACAGACAATACATATTTGTTGACAAGAAAAGGGTTGTAATGTATGGGTCTGGTTCCAAGAGAAAAAGACTGAGGATGCACTGTACTAAAGTGACCAAGTGTTTATCCCAGAATTTCACAATGACCTCCAGTTGTAAAATCAGGTGCTTTGACCATATACAGATTTTTTTCCCCACTAGGCTGGTGGAACTATGCCTGGTGATGCAGTAGAGTACTATCAAATTGAGGAAATATGTCTAGCAACTAGCATCACAGCTGACAGACCAGATGTCTGATGTGCATATGGTTTGTATTTATAATAGGAACTAAATGTGCCATGATGTGTGGGACTAAAAAGTTCACATTGACAAAGGACACTGAGATAAATCAACATAGCATATGACTATAATAAGTTATTACGTAATATTATTCTGATTAGAGGACTCTGGAAAGAGTCATAAGAGAAAAAGAACGTAGCATCATGGATTACGCATGGCCTGACTGCAGCTTCTCCTTTCAAGACCGTTTAGGGGTGTAATGATACATTGATGTGCATTGATGTAAAAACCAATGATGGAATTGCATCAGTGCAAACACCAACATTTATGAAATACTGTATATATTTAACGCTATATGCTAAAATGTGCTTTTATTTGTTTATTTTGGGAACAATATCCTGTTAATAATCGGTGTGCTGTGTTTGAGCTCTGAACTACTTCCGTACAAAATACAAACCTGACAAGTAACATTTAAAAAAAAATGTATTACCTCTGTAAAAACATGATCAACCAGGTAGTGAAAGTCTCAAATCATTTAGTAAAACCCTAGCTTGGAGTAAATTAATCTTTACAAGTTTGCCACAAAAATAAAAAACAAGACATTGAGCATTGTCTGTCAGCAAAAAAAAAAAAATCTTAAAAGTACAAATGACTTCAGAGGCAAACCAATCAGCAGAATGCAGCACAGACAGACAGTTCTGCAGAATAGGGAAGTTGTTGTTGACAAATGAGTCACATTCAACATGAGTGGAAACTATGACCTTTAAAGAATCTCCACGCTGGTAAGATTAAATTAATGGAAAACTCAATTCTAAATTTGTGGTAGGGAACTCACTTGACAGACAGAGAGAAGTCCCCCGGTGCACTCTCGCTCTCCCTGATCAGAAAAGCGCCGTCGTGCCTCTGTTTGTTCAGCATCTCCTCTGCTTTGGCTCGAGGGATCTTACCGAAGAACCACCTAGAAGAGGACACCATGACAACATTTATTTTTAGAGGTTTTCACAGTTTAACAGTTTGGTTTGTCAAAGGTGTAAAACAGAAGTGACACATCGGCGGCAGAGATAAAATCATAGCAAATGAAGAAACAAAAGCAAAGAGGGACATGTCCAAAAATGCAATGACAAAAAATGAAAGCGTACTTGGCCTTTTGAAAGAAACTAAATGGGTTAGGCATCTACAGATGTAGTTTAATTTCTGGTTTTGTTCCATTTCAGTTCTAAACTTGACTTTTTGTTGACTTTTGATTTGGGTTCTGTGGAGACTTTACTGCAGTTTTTCCAAGACGAACAAATAATGTCACACTAATGTGATTAGACACTACTCAAACCATATTTTGTGTGTGGTGTTCCATTTTGTTCAACTGTATACTACAACAGTTATGACACAAACGTTTAATACCTGCAAATTGTCACTTCATCATTTAAGCGCCACAATAAAGTGCTTCCTGGGTTTATTTTGAACTCTGAGGGCATAAAGTAGACATGTACCAAATGATATTAGTGTTCTTCACTTCAGGTTAAGCTACTTACATAACTACTACCCCAAAACAAGTCCTTATATAGCACCTGCATCATTTTAAGGGAGAGAGATTCCAGTACATACTCTGCGTTTCCTACAGCACTTTTTAGTTAAGATGGCCATCGTGGCAATAATCAACTATGACCTTGTTTATTTACTTTGGGGCATTTGTGTTGAAGCCTAGATCAGTGGCAAGGTTTTAAAGGCATCTGTGGCAAATATATCAAGTGTATAGATGACGTGTCTGTATGTAGAGTAACTTCCACCTTAACTGACAAACTTCCTGTGGGAACACTGCATGCTCATTATTATCATTATTATGCCAACATTTGGTCTAAGTCAGTAATGTCCTAACCAAGAAGCATTAGTGTACTGATGTTTTCATTCCATATAAATGTATAAAGCTGAAAATGCCATCAAGCACCGCAAGATATGTCAAAAAATACTAAATACAAATGATCATATAATCAAAAGAGTCAAACCTAACTTAATAAACAAGAAACTAGCTTTTAGGCAAAATTTCACACAAATTTCTGAAATTACTTTTTAAAAAGTTTCCTCACTTGTACCTATTAATTGAGCATGGTGTGTTAAAAGGGCCAATAATTGTGTATGTACTATGTTAAGTATGTAACTGTCACTTGTCTTACTTATCATGAAAAGGGTCTCTAAATTAAACTTCCATTTACTCTAACAACTGCTGTTTTACAAGATGGCAACACCTTCAAAACAAAATTGATCCTATTCTGTGCTTAAAGTTGTCTAGTTATTTGTTAGCTATTTGTTGTGTGTGTGTGTTTTTTTTTAGGAATTTCCAGCAAAATAAGAACAAATGTCCAATAATGTCCCTGCATTCTTAACAAGCTGTAGCTGTGAAAAAGCTGCACATACAACATGGATTGAATTTAGCAACACAAAAGCTCCCAGAGACACCAAACAGTGCTGGTGCTAAAAGTGGTGCAGTGTGGTGTGCAGAGCTGAGAGCAGCCAGTGACAGTGAGTGTGCTGTTGTAGCAGGTGCACCGATACAGAGCTGGTGTCAGAGGTCCCAGCCACACTCTCACTGTTCAGTCTGCACCGCTCACAAAGGAGTCTGCTGCAGCTTTACACTCACTACACATTCACGGCATGCCTGTGTGTGTCAGCTCTGAGCGGTAGTAGTAGTAGTAGTAGTAGTAGACGGGCTACCATATTTGGCATTGCTGGAAATAAGTGAAATCTAAGCAGACAGATCCTGAAAAAGCTAAAACAATAGTGAACAATTTTTTCAGTCTTCAAACTTACATTTTCAACATTTATTATAAAATGTTATAAAACATTATGAAATACTTACATATGCTCAAAAAATGTGATCTTTCTGTAAATCTTAGTGTTTTCTGAGGGCTAATGTTTTGACAACTCAGGTTAACAGCAACTTAAAGCTAGCTGTGTAGCATATTGTTATATTAGCATATCATATTAAAAAGCCCTGTTGTTGACATTAGAAGGTTAGATGGTTTGACTAACTTTATAACTTTAATTTTAAAACTGATTGTTGTTATTGTTGCTGACGAGTAATGTTTTGGAGGCTGGAGACTAACAACTAGCAAAAACAGGAACCATCCTAAGGGCAAGTTACGTCATGTATACATGATTTCTCTGAAGCTAACATAAGAAAACCTTATTGTGTATGTACAGCCCTCAACCAGCCAGAGCTCAAAAATTTACCTTTAAGGAAAATATTTAAGCTTCGAAAGCAAACAGAAGAATTATGACTCGATAATACAAATACATTTGAGTAGACACTTCATAGGTCGTTTTACCCAATGTCTAGATGGAGGTATTTGTCAAGTCTGTCATAGTGTGCAAAAGATATTTTTGTATGTCCCTCTTTCACTTCCTTTTTGGACGCTTTTATTTTTATTTGGTGGCACGCACTCTGAGTCCACTTTTCAGATGTCCTAACAGAAGGAAAAAGTGAGAACCACACAGATGGCTGGACAGAAGCAGAGGATATGCGACTGAAAGCTTTTTACTGGTTTTAATAATTTAGTCCTGTTGGCCTAAAAAGGAAATCTCAGACTCCTTTGCACACAGGTGAAAATGCATAATGAAATGGCAGTGTCTTAATAGTCTTTCTGTGTAGACCTGGCAGGATACTGAGCCTGTGCCTGAGCCTTTAGTCTGGTTCCTTGTTGGATGAAAGAAATATTTCTTTCTTAACTCACAGTGTAAATAAACTGTTTATATTGACACTAAACACTTGAGCCTGCTTCCTCTGGCTCTCATTGAAGCAGTTGTCAAAGCAGCCCTTAGTTGTCAGCGATAACAATATATGATATTATATGTACCAAAAATACCAAAATAGTGAAGTGGAGTTTAGTTTGAATTCACGGTGCGGAGTGCTTTCTTTAATGCCTTGTAATGTTAAGACCTAGTGTATATGATATATGTCATACTAGATAAGAGTCATCTTTTTCTGTCCAATGTTAGAAGTAGGACCACCATTTTGCTATTTTATGAAGGAGACAGAGATGGCTAAATTGTTGGATGAAATGACTCCTTAGAGGACAAGAGCCAACAGTAAAATAAATCTGCTCCATATATAGTGCCTTCTGAGTGCAGGATACTTGTGGAAATTTCAGTAACTAAGGCTCCTACAAAACGGTTTGCTTGTGATTGGCAACATTTAATTGAATAAGTTATTTAAAAAACAAGTTTAGTGCAGAGGTGGGTAGAGTAGTCTAAATCTATACTTATATATAATAATATTACTAAGCAGTAGTCAAAGCTGTCAACAATAACAACGACATACAGTGAGAAGTATAGTGTTCAGTGAAAATACTCCTTAAGAACTGAGTTACTAAGTAAATACCACTACTGCCACCACTATGACAGCAACAGTTTAGCTAACTAGCCGTATCAGTACCACTTGATTGCTTAGGTTAGCAAGCAGCTAGCAGTAACTTTATGTTAGCCTTGTACAAAGTTACATCAAGAAAAAGATAAAATATTATAAGACTATACATTTAACACTACTCTGTAAATATTCCTGAAGACTAATACTTTTGTGGCTAACAGCTAACAAAAGAAAGCAAAAAAAAAGTAAGCAAGTCACATAATGTATACAACATGTCAAAGCAGATCCCTGTTGTTGACATTTGGAAGATTAGATGGGGAGCTAATGCTCATAGCCATGGCTAACATAAGAAAATGAAGATTATTCCTAATTTTCTGTTAATTATTCCAGCTGTGTTCATTCAAATATGCTAACCACTACCACATCTACTACCACCAAACCACTACTATCACAGTTACTAATATTTTACTTTTTTTTTTTTTTTTACTATTACTCAAGGCCATCTTGCAATGAAACTATGCACAATGCTATTCAACATACAAATATTTTCCATAAAGTTACTCAAGTAAATGTACTTGAGTTGATGAAATAATACTAGCTGCTGGTTTGATGTGAATATTTTCTGTAACATTAGTCAACCAGTTACAGTTGAGGAACTGTTGTCAGGATGTGGAGCTTTTGGTAATGGGATGGAGACCATGCTTTATACTAGAGATGCTCTGATCAGGATTTATGAGGCCGATCACCGATTACCGATCACCGAAATTGTGATCGGCCGATACCGATCACAGCCGATACCGATCACATTAAATGTGTATTTAAGGGCTAAATTAAGAATGCTATAAACAAAAATGAACCACTGAATTAACCCGTTACCATTCCGTCACTTATTCATTTCTCGGTTTTAGACAACCTCTCGGTACACATGCAGCACATCGTTGGAAAGCTTAGATTCTTATCTTTTTAGTGATGTAAACCTTTCCTAGACACAACATCAACATTACGAACACTTAAAGCTTCTTTCGAAAACAAACAAACAAATTGAAACCGAAACTTACTGGCGCTTCTCACCTCTGAAGTCTTCCTGCGGCTCAAACATACAAAACAATCCAACAAACATGGTCCTGTTCTGTTAGCAAGTGTTCAGAGAATCAAATACAGTAAAAATATCTACCTAACACATGTTATTGCACCCACAAAACCCTGAAGAGTGCAGTTTCGTCATTTAGATCGGAGTATTCCTTTATTTTATCGCTCCTAAGTGCCGCGCGCTTGTTTTGAAACTCGAACCACTCTGAGCGTTTGATTGACACCTCTGGCGTTTTTTGGCAGGATCGATTAGGGGTTAAACTGTTTAACTGTTCTTTTATTTAATAATTTTGTAATTTACCTAAGGTATTTTTTCAAGTAACAGCCAGGTTTCCCCAAAACAAACATAGGTATAAACCATTAAAGAATCTCTGCCAATCCACAGGTAGCTCTCAACGTTGCAGGACTTAAATAAGAGTAAATACATATTTCTACTTTATTTAGAAAAGGTTTTCCAGTTTCTATGGATAAATGTTAAGGACAAACCTCGCTTGTTCTGCGCATGCGCATGATCGGTTTTTCTGATCGGCCATTTTGCCGACACACACTATTTATAGCCGTGATCGGCCGATCATGATCGGTGACCGATCGATCGGCGCACCTTTACTTTATACCAAGAAAGCTTTTACAACATCCTGGACACAGTTTATATTCAACCAAGAATGGTACCAGATTAAGTTCTAACTAAAGTTTCATCAGACTGTCACAGCTTCAGCTCAACTGTTTCAAGGTTACAAACTGTTTTCTGATATCCTCAAATCAGGTATTAGTGTGGAGACTCGTTGAAGAGGTGCAGCAACAGACACACAATAGAACGAATGCTCTACGTAACAACATGGGCCATCCCCTGCATTGAGCTTTTGAATCAGTGAACGGCAGGACAGAACACCACCAGAAATCCTTCTACCTGACTGTAAGACTGTACCATCAATCAGTCTATGGAAGATGAAGCCTGGATCAACTAATTTGCTTTTTAATTTATTTAAGAGCTAACTACTGAATTTCTTGCATTAAAGTTGAATTGAAATTTCATTTTTATCCATAGTTCAAATGTGCTGGAATCTCAAGGTAGAAGGTCTCACAGTAAAACAGTGTGAAGGGCTTGGAGTGGAGCCACAGCCAGGAGCACTTCTGCTGCTCCAGCATGACTGCCACTTCATTCTCACCACAATGGGAGGCAGCAGCAGCTCCTGTACTCACCATTCTCTTCTATTTGGCACCAGTGAGTTGCAGTCTTTAGAGGGTTTCTCCGGGCTCATAGGGAAACTTGGCTCGCTGGCTGTTTCACATTAAAAGCCATGTAGAATGGGCTTAGCTGGAAAGGCTACACCACAAGAAGCAACTACTGTGTGCTAAGTGTGCACTCTGAGTTACATGGCTTTAACGCTGCCTCTAATTAAAGTTTCATCATCTCTACATCTGCTTGAGCGCGCACACGAGAAATGAACTAAACAACTGGTGCATTCTTCATGTAAACATTCAACTGTGATGAATTACTCAGGCGTTCTGACGCTCATATTTCACTGTAACAGACATGACCTACATTTCAAACCTTGAGCTGGTCTATATTTACGGCCCACTATTGTCACTGGTGGCGAGAAAATACATCATGCAGCTCACAAGGGGAGTCTTGAGCCAGAGGAGGGGTCTGTTTTTCTCAGGGAACACAACACACAAACCAGGAGCCCAAAGGGGAGTAAACAGCCCAATTCTATTTTCCCCATTAATTAACGACTAAGACTATGACAGCCAACCATAATGCAATTTGTTCTCCAATAGACTGAACAAACTAAACTAACTACACTAATCAATCATGATGTTGAGCTCAGTGCTCCTTATTAAAGTCTCTCAGCACTTCCTATAAACATGTGGGAAATGGCCAATGTTCACACTAGAAATCACTTTGATTTGTAGTGTGAACGAAATCAAAGCACCAGGTTACTAAAGGGCAGCCACTTAACTGAATTCTTTAATGTGGTGGCTAGAAAATTCAATTCAAAATTCAAGGTCAGGAAGTTCACATTAAATACTAAACTGTATTGAACATTTAGGCTGTGTCCAGACTGATGGTTTACTGCTGCATTCATGTGGTTCTCAGATGGTTCAAGTTTGCGGGATTGTTTTTACAACTTTGTTGTTGTGTTGTTGTGTTCTCAACTCAGAAAGATGGAATTGTAACGTTGTTTATAAACCAACTCCATATGACTCGATGCTAGTTAAAATTAAAAAAACAAAACTATATATATATATATATATATATATATATATATATATATATATATATATATATACATACATACATACACACACACACATATATATACACACGAATGGGACCGCTAACATATATAGCTGGCCGCTATATATGTTAGTGGCCAGCTAACATTTTTTTTTTTTTTGTATATGTATATATATGCCCCCATATATGCCCCCATTCAGCTTTTGAACAACAGAGAGCAGCCAGTGGATGTCTGAGATCAGTGAGCCGCAGGACAGAATGTCTCAAGCTTATGTTGGATACCACGTATGTTTTTTAGACCAATCCAATTAGTGGAAGGAGCCAACTAACAAACAATTTCCACATAATCATAAAAAAATTTTTTTTTTTTGTAACACTACAATACTTTCATTTTCAAACTTAAATTCAGTATGCAGTATTTTTACAAGTGTTCATATCAGGCCTGGGACCCGGCCTAAGTCCCGGCTTATTATATCACCAGTAGTCTGTATACAGTGCGTCTGTGACATAAAAGCAGAACAATAGCTATCAGAGCGTTCTATCAAGCATGTTTACAGGGCAAATACATTAAAAATGGCAGCAAAAAAGTCTTCCATTTAATTGTGGTTTTGTTTTTAGGCCATTTCAGGTCATACTGGCTATACAAGTGAAGAGGCCATATGTTCTTTCCATAGACAAATCCAATGAAAACTTCACTGTCAAAAGCTGTACACATGTATGCACTGCTGCACTGATGCAATAAGGTCAATATTCAATTACGACTAAGAGGCCTTGAGCCCTTAATAAAGAGAGCTCCTCTGGCACTGAGCACAGGTTGAGAGGTAATGCACTCTAGGGATACTGCCAAGACTTGTGTGGTATGGTTAAACAAACAAAAATGCAGAGAAAGACACTAAAAGACACCAAATGGAAAGCTAAATCTTAGGAGTATCAGAAAAAGTCCCTTAGTACCAAACACAGGATAAATATGTTGCCTCTGGGTGGCAGCGTGTGGGTGAGGTCCAGTCCACTTTAATAAGAGTGAGTGACTGGTGATATAATAAGCCTGCTCAACCAAAGCGTTGGACAGCCAAAACTCGAGTCCAAGTTAATTGCATTAGACAAAGTGGTGGGCGTAGTACTTACGGATGGGCTTTCATCTCTATGTAGTTCTTGGGAATGAAGCCATCTTTTCCATTTAGCTCTGCCTTGTACCAGTTCTGATCACATTCTTCATTTAATACCTGCAGGTGACACAAACAAACAAATGCAATCATTTCATATGAAGAAATATACTTGGAGCAGAGCATTCACACCAACAGCAATTAAGTTTTAGACAGTGTTTCACAAAGCCTAATGACAGTTGTAATGTCACTTTTGCTTGTCAAGGCAATGAATAAAACAGAGCTTCTGCTTATGTTTGTGTTTGTGTTTGAAGGTGTTTCATCTTATAATAGCGTTAAAAAGATAGCAGATTACAAAGTAGGAAGTAGAAGAGCCTGACATGCTACAGCAAGATTTCATAAAAGCTAAAACTGTGTATAGTGTCTGAATTTGCTCTTTGGAATTTGGAACAAAACAGAACGATTAAGGTTATGTTTGAAATGACATATATCATTATCAATCTGACAGGAATATGAAAATATAAAAAAAGTGATGATGATATAACAAATAAATAAATAAATAAAAAGTTAATAGAATAGATCAATAATACATCAACAGTGAAACTTGTAAAAAAGTAAGAATAATAAGTGCACATATTCTGTCTTTCTCCAATCACATGCTCACTACTGGAAAAAGGAGAGCTCACATTGGCTCACAGATGTCAACAAGGAAGTAATAGAGTGTTTTTTTTCAGAACTTGTTAGAAAACAGAAAAACTAACAACTCTAAAAAAATTTTTTATTTTTTTATAAAGAGTTAAAAAATATAATAAATGATATAATGTAAGAGAAAGATGGCAGAATTCTGACATTGTATGAAACCAAAATAAACAATTTTTGGTGTATAACGTGGAAGTGCAAGATCAAGTTCAAGATTTCACAACATTCCAAACTGTACATTGTGACTTTTTGGGGAATTATTACTGGCAACAAACTGAATTGTATTTCCGAAGAAACTCGCACAGCTCTGAGTCATGCAGCCTGAGAAAGACTTGGCAAAATTCCCCTCTGACATGTGAGATATTCCTTGGCCTATATGTCTTAGAAGACACCAGCAGGGTTAAAATTTGAAAAAAAAACAAAGTAAAAAAAAAGTAATGGTCTTGATGCAGGTGTTACACAACCGTCTGGCATTTGAAGCTGAACGGGGGTGGGGACAGGATTAATCTCGCATGTTGCCAACATTTGACGGAGCTCTGCAACGAAGTACTACTTTCACACAAGACATCTTTGCTAAAGGCCATTTCAGTCACAGTCTTTGATCACAGCCCATCTGCGTAATTCAAAGAGAAAAACATTTTTGGTGCAGGCAGTCCCGTGTGCCAGGAGAAAAAGCTGACTGACAAAACCTTTGCCTCTACAATCTTGCATCAGACAAAATCTTCTCTCCGTCGCCGCTTTCTACATCTCATTATGCCCGTTTGCCTCCTCAATCCTTTTTCCTGTAGAGCGGAGAATTCCCCCAGAGCCCAGGCCCGAACAGCTGTCCAACTGGCCCGCGGTAAAAGCGAGTGTCCCAGGTCTAGTGAGCTCCAGCGATCCTGCACAACACCAGCTGCTACAGGTCATGCCCACCCGCTCTATGTGCACCAGACCAGCATTAGTGCACAAGGCAAGAGGTGCTGTGCTGTGTGTGGAGGTACCTAACAGGGCTATGTGTGTATTTATGTTAGGATAAAGTGTGGAAGATACAGATACATTTAACAAATTGTGTTTTCTCTAGTCCAAACAAGGGCCAGTAATATTACAGCATATCATGATAAAATATTTAATGTAATGCACTACCCGTAAAAATGATAATCGGATTTATTGTTATCAGAATATTATTTATCACAAAGAATGATATGTATCACAATAACAGTAAAGTCTTTTTTATTTAATAGACTTTTACTTTTTGTCTGTTAAAATCTTTGTCCAAATGCATTAAATCAGGCTGTTATGCGTCCAAAATAAAAAGTCCTAGTTTAGGCCTGGTTTAGTCCTCGAGCTATGAGCACCTATTCAGTAAGATCATAAAGAAGAAAATAGAAAAAAAAATGCAAACAAATCGTCAACACTTTCAAATCATCTATGCTCTAATATTTTCATGCTGCACACCCTTGAAGATATTTTATTTTAGCTATAGTTAAAAATACAAACTGTGTCATTGAACTAAGAAGTATTCTTTTACTGCTCTTCATGTTCCCAGCACAACAAAGGCCACCGGTTCACAGTCTGCTTGTTGTCATGGCTCATACTGTGAACTCCATGTGACCCCCCTTTTGCTCTGTGCCAGTCACAGATGTTAGCGCTCTCCACATTGCACATTTCTGTCAGAACGAGTGATTTAATTAGCCAGTGCATGTAGCCGTCGCAGTAAACGCTGACTCACAGGAAAAAGTCCTTTCGAGACACAGGCAACAGCGCCCAGGGCTCGCAGTCATGAGCTGCATGTGATGGCGTGAGTGACTGATTTGCTTGATCCATGTTCGCCGGAGTAAAAGCAGATCCGAGGGCTCGCCGCGCTATGTGGCTGCCCTGAGGGGGCCGCTTTAGCAGTGTCGAGTGGAAAGGCAGAGGTGGTGAGTAGAGTTGGCTGGTGGGAACGCTGGATCACACGGTGCACCGAGAGACTTTAAAACAACCATAAAGAGCAAGAGCTGTTGGAGGCCTAAATGTGCCTACATGCAGCGCTGTAGGAGGTGGTGCTTCAAATCTTCACGGCCCAGGATCAGGCCCACACACTGGCAAGCTTACACTCCCTCCAAGGATCCTTTAAAACTAATAACACTGACATTTAAGAAAAGCTACTTTATACAATGGAAATTTGTTTGAGAGCTGAACTTTTTAAGGAGGTCTTCCAAAAAAAAAAAAAAAACAGAGGCTGCAAACTCACATGGGATTGTTTTCTCTTGATCAATAACTTGTATGTATCATAACTGTCCTTTAAAATCTAACATAGGTTCAAACATTGGCTTTCCTAAACAAAATTAAATTAAACTGCAGACTATAAATACAAGTCAGTGCACATCAAGCGTAGGTGTTATAGTTGATGTGTTCTCACAGTTTCAATTAGGATTTTGTCTAATTCTGAGTTATTGCAACTCCCTTGCTTTGGTCTTTGGGATTCATGTGAAAGATTATGCACGCTGTTCTCCATTTAGTGCCATAGCGCTGCTTCTAGGAATACTTTGAAGGATAATCTTTGATCACTTTTCAATGATACTTAACTTGCTTTTTTGCCCAAGAAATGTATTGGAGTCTTCTCTTCCTACCACTAAATGATCTTTAAAAATCAACAGCTGTGTGTTCATTTGGAAAAGACCAAATGTTACCACTTGGTCTTCACAATCTATTGGAAATTCAAATATTGTAAGTCCTTCAATCAATTAAATATGTTATATACTAAGATAAAACAGGGTGCAAATTTAACATTTCAGAATTGTCCTGTTTCACTTTATCCAGGTGATCCTTTATGTTTTTAAACAACTGAATTGATTATGGAAAAATCAAGTGTTTGTTCTGCTCATTCACATTGTGGAGAGCAAAAACTCCAACCAAAAGGTGTCACAAGCCAGTGCAAAACATATGCCAAAATAGTGACCCTTGAAGAAAGCAGCCAAAAGAAACCGTTCTGTTTGTATGGAGGCGGATGATGGACATCCAGTTAACAAAAATCCACTTACAACAGCTGAAATAGGCAAGAAATGGTCAAAAACAGAGCCAATCTACCCATAACCATAACCATTGCATGTCAACACAGGCCATTTATGACCCCCTACGATACAAGAAGGAGGGTTTGTTTGGCCGACAGCTCACAGGTCTATTTGAACGTTGGTAAGCCTCTGTAATTACGCAGTCTACAACCGGGGCTAATAATAGAGTGCTGTCGAGGCTGCCACACTCTAGACTGAGCTTAGTGGAATGCCTAAGATGCTTTTAGGCAAGTTTCAAATACAAATCCGGTCCAATTTATACATCATGGACATTACATTTATTTATAACGGAAACAACTCTTTTTATCCTGTGTGGTTTGCCATTTCTTTTCTGAAACATAAAGGCGACAAATTCTGTAAGCTAATGTGCACGAATGGGTTGAAAGTGTGCCATTTGACTGACATTTGATGACAAGTGTTGCTAGGAGATGCGCTGTTAGTCTCATCGGTGCACAATGTATAATCTTGGATAATATTCAGAGTGCTGTTTTGTCTGCGAGCATATAAAGTCATTAGTGACATTAGGCAGAGAGGACAGGCTCCCTCCAACAACTAAGTGTACTTTGTAAAACACACTGCAAAATAGGGCTGCTCCATTATGGCTGCTCCATTACGGCAAAAGAGATAATCTGGATTTTTTTTTTTTTTTTTTTTGTGACATACGAAAACAGAAGCATTTAAATTATCCTTTTTGCATGCCTAGTGTTGGGCTGTTGACATTATGAGTATTTTTAAATTCATTTAAATGTATTTTTTACAGAGCCTATGTAAGACAGCTAAAGAGTAGCAAGAGAAGAGGAGACGTTAACTAATATAAAATATAAAGTTTAAGTTCAGCCACTTTCTCAACTTTTTCTCACTGCTTTCACTGTGTTGAACTAATGAGATAGTTGACTGAGAGGACAGTTTCTTTCACAGTTGCTCATTTTGACCTGGGGTTGTCTTGGAGCAGACGTGCTGAGATATGACAACGGGAGGCAGCTACGAAAGTTACTGAAGATTAATGTTAAAAACTTACTGGAGACAAAACAGCGGGCTTCTGCAGGTTAAATACTGTTTGTCTGGTCCTAAAAAGCCCTTTTTCTGCTGCTGTTGTGAAGGTGCTGGTCTGACCTGCTGCAAGACTGCGTGCTACAAAATATTCATTATCTTGTTCTCAGAATTATCAGAAAGGAAATCCAAACCTTAATCGTGAGACATTCAATTAAATAAAGTGCATACAGACTTTATCATCAAGGATTTTACAATTGAGAATGTTCAGCGCACCGGAAACTTTGGCCAATGACATGCCTGCAAAGAAAGGGGTCTTCAGTGAGGGAAGCTCCCATTGACTGTTGGTCTGTACTGCTTGTCAACATTGAATCGATGGCTACGAATAATACAGAGAAAGTGTCTATTCCATCAGGAGTAACAATGCCGTCTCTGATAACCGCTGCAGAAACAACATCACGCTCTAAAAAGTGTCCAACAGCAACATGTGGAAAAAGCAGAACTCAAATATTTGCATGCTTGGCAGTTTTTTTGTGAGCGTACAGTAAAAGAGACAACCGCAGCATTGTGTCCCAGACTGAGCCCTGTCTGTGTGCTCTGAGCCGAGCCAGCGCTGCATTTGCTGCACTTCGGCGGGGTGATGTGCATTCCCTCCCTCTCTGTGAAGACTTTTTTTGTCTTTTAATCTGATCGGGCCACAATAGTTGTCGGAGTTTCTATTTGAGAGGCTAAGGTCCAGGCCGGGGGATTATCTCCTCCACAGCTGCCACTGCACACTCCCTCCACCCGCCGCAATATCTCCGTCACACACAAACATGATCAATTGCACAACAACAACCACATGAATTGACTGCATCGAGTTCACATCAAAACCCGGTTAACAACTTGGTGCCAAAGGGTGCCAAAATGTAATGATTTATTGCTGATGTGATTTGGTGCAATAAACTTGGTTGCTGCGTTTCTGTGTCGCCTGAAATCCTTAGCTATGTTGTCTTTGCACTTAATCCATTTAAGCAGATAAGGAAAAGCTGTACAATTTATTGAACGTTTACTGACAATGCAATACAAACATCTGTGAAGGCACGAGAGACTCAACGGACAAAAATGTTCTAGTTTTTCAACAAATTGGTGATTCTCTGGAAAAAAAAAGGATGAACAAAGTTCCCACTATTTTTAAGAAATTGCTTTTCGTTTACTTTTTCTGGAAAATTCAGAACATCATTTTGATATTAATAAACATGATTGACAACTCGGTTTCTGTGCCATCATCTAGAATTATTGAGGCTATTCTTCTATCCCCTTCAGTTTAAACTCCTCTCCACAAACTTCACTTCTACTGCAACTTCAAAGGATTAAAACTCAAACTTAGAATTCACAGTGAAATTATGGAAGGTGTTCAAAGAAAATCACACCACAACACGAACAACTGAATTTGTAATAAAACATTTTCAGGACATTTGGGAAGTTTAAAAATTATGTCACACTAAAACTGAAATGGAAAGTGCTGGAACAAAAGAATATACTATATAACCATAATGTCTGCTCCATCCACGCGGGATTGCACTAAATCAGGAGCAAGGATTATGCTCGAATGTGACTTAATCTGAGCGTGAGTCGGGCCGGCCAAAGACAAACAAACTAAAGCTTTATCAAAACCTCCTCCGCCAAAGCCTGCCACCAATCTTAATGGCTCTGGGTCCTGACTGTGAGTTTTATAAGAGCGTGACAACTTCCGACAGAAAGAGAAGATTTGAATACGATGGTCTCTCGTGCATCATGCCAAGTCAGAGAAGGGGATTTGGAAGAGGCCAGATGCAGTCGAGTGAAGCTAAGAGGAAGCTTATATTTGCAGAATTCCTTACGGCTTGGAGAGAAACGTGAGATAAAAATGTAGCTTTAGAAAATAAAATGGCTCCGTATTTGCAGGCGACAACTCAAATTTGCTTAATGCAGTATTTTCTTTCGCCCTTTTGGACTCGAGGATTTTATAGATGTTGCTAATGCACTGTAAACAAAGCAATACTACAATACTACAAACGGCATTTTGACTATAGCAGCAAAAATGTGGACTACCATATATCAAACGTTTATACGGATTGCAAAAACAAGTGCAATATACATTTGCACTTTGCATGTTAACATATCTGGCCAATCAGATGAAGCAATTCTGAAGCAGAAAGACATTAACAGAGTATAAGCAATATTTGGCAACAATTTTGCACATTTTTTAACATTGTGCAGCTTTGATGGTGACCCCTGTGTGATCTTAAAACAAGGGACAGTTTCTAGTCAGCATAATGCTATTTGGTCCAGAAATTTACGGGTTCTGTGCTTTTTGCAGACGGATAAAAGTCAGTAATTACAGACGTGGAAAGTAATGGATTAGGAATCAGAGCAGTTTTGGGGTGCAGACTGGTGTCAGAGCCATGTTTTCCGCTTTGTTTAGCAGCTTTTCGGGGGGAAGAAAAGCCAGTGAAATGACTTTGACCTCCTTTGCTCCCAGCAGGGAGTCAGCAGAGTGGGATGAGGACAGGGCAAAGCCAAGGAAACCACAGGAGCTACGACCCTGATTCAGAGAGACACAGAAGAGAGAGATTACATTAGGTTTCTAGTGAATGGTGCTTAATGACTCTTGTAATTAAAATAATGCTGGAGGCCACAGCTGCAGCTTAGAAATTATGCACACTACATTTCAGACTGGGGTCATAAACTTCATTTTGAACACCCAGAAATAAAAGCTGTGGGTTTTTGTATCCACCAACACAGATGCAAATGAAGTTGCACAACTGCTGCTGCATTCACAAGGCATAAAAAGTCTTTAAATCTACACAAGCAGAAAAAAAAAAAGAAACAGTAACAATCGCCACTATCATTCAAAAAGACGGGGGTTTGTGGTGAAGCCTAATTAATGGTGGAAGTGTAAGAATAAATATGTATTTGGCTTGGCCCCAGTGTCAACATCAATTTGGCAGCTGGAAAGAGAATCTTTGTTCAGATCACCATGTTGTTAATCACAGCTGGAATACAGCCGTTTATTTTGGCATTATGTTCTATTGATTCTGCTTAAAATTGAGTGTTGCAGTAAAATGCTGTGAGGGCTTGTTTTCTGAGGAAAAACTGGCGCTTTACTACAAAGCTTCATGTTCTCAGAGGCAAGCGAGAACCTATACAATGTCATAAAATAGTTAAGGCAGCCTGTAAAAAGGTCAACAACCTCCCATTTAATCAAATTACAGTTAAAGTGTTTACCAAATCAGTGGACCATACTCATAAAAAGTCCGAGCTAGAGGTTTGCAATGGACACAAAATTAGCTATGTAGGTCGCTACTAATGGTAACAGCTAAAGTACAGTTAAAATGTACAAAGGAAGAACACACTGTGGGTATGGTTCGATAAAGACCCAAGAGCCTGAGCTTCCTTGTTAGTCATTGATCACATGGTCCACTACCACTATTTACACTGCAAGAGACATACTTTTAAAAATGACTCCTAACCTCCTACCTATATAACTAACACTACAAAGCATACTGTGCAAAGTATGCAGATTCAGCATATAACATTACCTTACATTTTTCTTTTAAGTATTATTTTGGTGAGGTTCTATACCGGTTAATACAGAAGTTTTAATATGCTGAATGAAAAAGTCCCATATTCACAACAAAAGTGCGTGTAGGTAGGGTGTAAGTAGCTATAATGGCCGTTTCCCAATTGCCAGGATCCTTCCTTCAGAAGTGGCTCCTCCAGAGTCAGCTCCTCCCAAACCAAGGCTATGGTCATTCCACAAGAGTCTTTGGAACAGGCTTCAAAGGGACAGAGCTGTGTCATCAAAAGCCCCGCCCACAGTTTTGCTGCTATTTTTAATTCTCTATTAAAAACCCTTAAATGCTTATTTTTAAGTCACGAGTTATGGGTCATTAAATATTTGACTACTATAATATAAAATACAATATTAAGCAAATT
This sequence comes from Rhyacichthys aspro, assembly GCA_036850595.1. Taxonomy (NCBI): domain Eukaryota; kingdom Metazoa; phylum Chordata; class Actinopteri; order Gobiiformes; family Rhyacichthyidae; genus Rhyacichthys; species Rhyacichthys aspro. Next base: position 3,578,771 of record CM072155.1, read on the forward strand.
AATAAACAAATAAAACCTTTGCAAAAATTAATACAATGAAAAAAAAAAACAAAAAAAAACCCAAGATTATTTTTATAATGACTGTCAAACTGATCCATGGCTCATGAAAAAAGGACAGAAACATTTGTGGAGCTGAATAGTTGGTTACATTAGTTGATTTTTACTTTCTTTATGTCATATGTATTTTTTTGTAAAATGAGAGAAGCCAAATGTGATACGTTCCGCATGAGTGACTCCTAAAGCCTATAGCAACGATCAGCTGACATGAGAACGTTGATAAAATCTCACTTATGAGAAATAAAACAGAGCTGTGCAGTTTACTGGGCAAATGGTTACAAAATAAAAACATTTCTATGAACACAGCAAATGGACTCTCGTTTTTTTAAATCACTTGCGGTGCATTGTGGGTAGGGAAAGGTTGATAAGACACTGATGGAGGTAGAGATATAGTGTTGTAGTGAACTGATATGCTTTAAACAACTCAATTAGCCACCCATTTAGAGCTTCTTGCTATAAATCTTATAGACCTAGCTTGTTTTTGGGCAGTTACATCTTTTGATATATGTAATGGGCCAATGTTTTGCATTTCATAGTAACTGTTGGACTGTGATAAAGAATAGGGGCAAAAGTAGGATACATTAAAAAAGAGAATGACACCTTTTTAAATACAGCAAACTGTGTCTTCGTGGCGTGTCAGGAGGGAACGATGTGGACATGAGAAGGCCCTAGTCCTAATTACAGCCCTCTGACTCAACACTCTACAAAAGAACGGCAATGAAAGACAGGGAAGAAGAGGTAAAAGACGGAAAAACAAAAGCGAGACGAGCTAGATGAAGTGGTAAAACGAAGAAAAAGTGGCAGAAGCTGGGAGAACGCATAAGACAGGAGCACTTTGAAGAATCCCACTCCTTGTGATCATCTTAGGAAAACTCCTTTAGGGCAAAAATACATAAAATGAGGGCATCTCTTTTTCACAGAGCCAAACAAGCTATTCTGTGGTGTGTGCTGTCCTCAATCTGTGGTCACAGCGAAATCCTTTTTCCATAAACCCATCAGGCTCCTTCCTTTCTTAGTAAATGTAACCAGATTTTTGTTCCAGGAAGCTAAAATTAGCAAATGAGTGACATCTATTGGGAATGTTTTTTTGTCAAGGGGAGGCAATTAAAGTAACCTTGAGTTGTTGTAAATACTGTTCAAATCTGAGTTAATGCGAACAGAGGCGTAACTACATCAGGCTAGCTAACTACAATTGGTTGGCAGTCTGCATCCTTAAGGGATGTGTACACTAATGAACTGTTAATGGTTGTTAATGCATTACAAAGACAAGCCTGAATAAAACACAAGCTCTGTCAAAATGAACTTTATGTCTACATGAGAGTTAAAAGTTGAGTCTATCTGAATAAGTTAAAAAAAACAAAAAAAACAAAAAAATAACCTACTGTAATAGAACATGACCCAATGATTTTATTTCCTACAATACTGTATTATTAAAAGTAGACAAAGACAAATGATTGACTAGGAGTAATGAAGATGCAGTCAATCGTTTTCTTCTCCTTCAAGTGCTGGCTGACCTTAAGCCCAGACGATTTAATGCTCTGACAAGTTTTGGACACTTAAGAGATTTGGGCGTCAGGTTGGCAGCAGTGCTGGTTTATTCTACCAGACCCAGTAGTGCAGATATTACGAGGGTAATCGCTGGGACAAATCAGCTGCAGTGCATTAGCCCATCTGCCATATGTGGAAAAAGGCAAAAAGGATGCATGCAAACACACTTTAGTCCATCTCTGTAAAGGCAATATTTGCAGTTTTAACATGGGATTACAAAAGTGGCACAGCCTTTTTGTCTTTCTATTTTAACACATTATGTAACACCTGTACTACTGAATTGTTTAAACACACGGAACCTCAAATAGTGGCTGTGGAAACAAGCAACACATGGACATGCATTGCAACTGTGTCACTGCCAAAAATATAATAAATTAACACAAAAGTACTTGTCTTGTAATCCATAAAAATCCATTAAAATCCAGTGGAGGATTTTCAAAGGGGCAGTAGCTTAATGGATATGCAATGTGAGCAATAATGGGAAAGCAGTAAATAGGCAATAACGAATATTATAACAATGACCTTGTGACTTACAATTTACCATTGGGCAGCTGTAAAAGTAGTTTACTTCATTGGTCACACAAGTACCACTAACTTTTGCTCCTGATAGACCGATTATTTTGACTCTTCAGACTGTATTTCATCTTTGCAACCGATATTGCGCCTGCACTGCTTCTCATATCATCAAGGATGCAGTTTCAGTCTGTGAAGGAAAATGTCAGAGATACAGTATTATCTCTCCAGAGACTGGGCTGTTAATTATAAAGTGGTTTGCCTGTTACCTCATATGCAAATGTGAACTGAATACATGGTCCTACACTGCCTTTGGCACTTTAAGTAGGCTGAGTCTCAGCTGTATTAAAACTGTAAAATGAGCAACACGATAGGGAGTTATTGACCCTTCAATTTTACCATTTCAGCTGCCTTACGCAGATGGTGTCAGAGAGGCTGTTTTTCCACGGAAATTGGCTTGAAGCTCAAAAATCACTAATCCAAAGAAGTGGTTCTAGGAGCTGCTTATTATATAGTTAGCATATCACCGACAGTAAACAGTTGTCAGTTCAGAGAAGCCTCTCGGTTTTATGAAAAGCACACGGATAAACAATGCTTCATTTGAGAAAATATTGCCATTTAGTGTCCCTTTGATTTCTCACTTTCGTCTAAGTAAAAGTTCTCTGCAGTGCCACTTAAGTGTTATGACGCAGTACATTTATTTGGGATGCAGCATACCCCTTTTGACAACCAAATCTGTTCTAAAAGTATAGTATTCTGGCCTGACCGATACTGTACCACTAATAGAAAAGTTCCTTTGATATTGCGTGTATTTATGTCATGTATTTATGTCATACAAAAAAGATAGTCTCACTTCAATTAAATGTTAAATATAACTACAATATTTTTGTAGTTGTCTGACTGAAAATTTTTCTGTAATACTTTTTAAAAGCCAATAACTTGCTATTTAATTGAAAATCCATATATGTGGCCTCTGAGCCCAAGTCACTAACTGCAGAAATATCCTCTATGCACTATACAATTTGCAGCGTTTTTAAATAAATAATAAAACATTTTTTTCCTCTGACTTTTAACCCTTTTACTTCGTCGGATAGATCATGCCGTGCTCAAGTTTGTCACAGTTTTCATATTGTATTGTTGCTCTGTTACTGTGACTCTAAGGCCTTAGGATGTCATTCATATTTTTATAGAATTGTCTTGTAAAGCACAATTACTGCTTTAGCTTTGAGTGTCTCCTACCTTTAGCTCTTGAGTTACAGAAGGACAGTTTAAGCCTATAAAAAGAGGAAGGACAGAGAGCGCATAGGCCTGACAGATCATGTTCCGTAATCTGTGAGAGTGGAGGGTGCACGCTGTAGAGTCAGCTGGAGCCTGCAGTGGAGGCACAGGAAGCTGCTGGGGGTGGGAAGACAAATCAAACAGGATGTGAGAGCAGCTAAGCTGTGGCGTTAACCTAAGCGTGCACACAGTAACGTGCTCCCCAAGGTCAGGGTAGACTACACATGTTCGCCACAGATTCCAGGCTTCGTTTAGACCTGGGTTTGGGCTCAGAATGGTGGTCATAGTGTTACCCTCTGGGCTTTTGTCTTTTTCATATTGCTGATATTTTATGTATACAGCCAAGTTTTACCTTAGAGATTTTGACATGCCACGACAGGAAAAGCTGAGGTGTACAACTCGAGCCGAAGATAAATTCCATTTAGCCGCCTGTGAGTAAGGCTTTGCCACAACTTAGTGAAGCACAAAAAATCCAAGACAAAATATATGCTTTTCAAAGAAAGAACAGTACATGGAAGCACATTTAGAGAGGGTCAAACTTACCTTTCAGTTAGCTAAACACTTTATTGGACATACCTTTCTTGAAAAAAAAACCCCTCATCGTTCTAAGTCCAAATGAATAAAAAACAATGGTCTTTTTCCAGCCTAAATGATTTTCCATCACTTTTCTGTGCATGGCTTCTCCATAATTAAAATTCCATGACCAAAATCGTAATTTAAAAAAAAAAATTCAATACAAAGAATTAGTCTGGTCTCCGATATTGGATTTTCAGGGGGTGGCACAAAAGGATGCAAAACTGAGTTTGGAAACAATTTGAAAAACATACAACTAATCAGAGAAATGAAGTATTGCATAGAACCCTTCTCGTTTTAGATAAACATTTATAATTGGTCTGGGAGCACTTCTATCCAATAGAAATACTGAGAGTTGACAAAACATTTCAAAGACTTAAAAGGACATCTAAGACTTTTACATGCTTTTGCTCTTTTATAGCAAAATAAGAAACCAGGAACCGCAAACCTAAACTATGAAAGTCAGATGCACCCTTATGTCCGGTGCATTCTTTTTCAAGCAATTTCTTCGTAAAACAACAGTCAATTTTTCTGAGTAATGGCAACCAACAATTCACTGTGTGAGTTGACACTGGCTTTCCATCATGACCACGGACTGCTAATGTTCCACAAAAAACTGGCTAGGCTCTACTTTAATCCCCGGAGTCACTCTGAATTATTATCTCACGGCATACCATTTTATTAATGGCTGCAGTACAACGCTGCGGGTCAGAGAGAGTTGTGTGAATCTTAAGACTGCAGAAGTAAGAGAGGTGAACGTTGGACCGAATTCAAAGATCTGGTGAGAGGCTAATTATGCCAGTTTGCAGGCCTGTTAATCTTTATTTATTAAAGGAGGAAATGAGAACAAGTGCACGGCGCCCGGGGCAATGACCACGCTGTGCTGGAGCTGCACTTTGCCTGCTGCTTTGCCTATTGATTGTCTTTGTTTCATGCTAAATTTAAAAAAAAGGCTGTATATAGCAACTGTAGTAAATTGCAGCTTCCCTAGTTGAAACCAATTGTTCCTTACATTGGGGCTCTTACCTTTTTTTCCACAAGATATGCAAAGAGGATTTGCGTTGAATTCACACCTTTAAAACATTTACTTTGTATACATTTTATGCACTGCACCTTTAATTAAAAAAAAAAAAAATCCTTGATATGGACATAGTAGAAAACTTCATGTTGGCTGTTTTTTGGCCAAAACTGTGAAAATGATAAATGTTGTTTTACCATTTAATACTTTCTAGAAACCTGTATCATTAAATCATAATTTGTATAGTCTGAACATTGATTGATTAGTAAATTATCTGTGGTCATTATCTGGTGATGAATGTTAATTGATGAAAGCTTCATAAGGTGTATATTTATTTTAACAATGTACAGCTAGCTAAAGAACAAGTCACCCCTAGCAACTTCCCCCTTTTGTCTACACATGATGGGAAATCACATTGTGAAACCGAACTAGTCTGCGTTATGCAAATCTGTCATGAGCCCACACTCTTTACATTTGGAAGGGGGAATGGAAATCCACACTTTGTTTTTTTGTAGCAAAACTCCAATAGAAATTCAGTTAAATACCTGAGATAAAAAAAGGAACATTGTGTGTGCTACTTACTGAAAATGATCCCAAAAAGGCCCAAGTAGCAGCAGATGTTTTAGATGAAGTATTAAAGACCTTGTATGTAACAGCTGTCTTTTTGATAGAGTCACACTGAGGGGGGCTACAATGTTGTGACAGTTTGCTTAACAGCTCATGCAGGGGCAAGTGTTGGCGTATGACTAAAAGAGTACATTACAGAAGAGTGTGGTGAGGCCTACCAGCTGTGACTCACTGTGGCATAGAGCTTAGAGCTGGCTGACAGCTGTCCGACCCGATTACTCAATTTCCTCGTACCACGGGACCCTCTGGGGCTGCGCATGATGAGGCGGGACTAAAACCAACCTGTGCGATTGATTATGGCTAATTCAAATGGAAGAATGGCCTGATAATGATCCAAATAAATGTGTTGGAAACAGAAAAAGGTGATTCATCTTCAAAGCAATTTTGTACTGAGAGATCACAATCAAGATAATCTCACTCTAATTTAAACTGGTTATTAAGAAAATCGAAATCTAATTTTTTAAATGACGTCAGATATCAGAAATGGCCAGGTTGTTTTCAGAGGTCATTGTGGGGATGATGATGATGTGATAAATCATGTTCATGCTAGGATTATGACAGAACGCCAACGTCTCGTGTCCCGAAAGTAGCCTTTTGATCCTGTCAGTGGCAGACCGTTAGATAAGACTGTAGCTTATGTAAAGAACCTTTCGGAAAAGCAGCTGAAATTTGGAGGAGACTTCTGCGTGGATTCGTTAAAGCAGAGACAGAGCTTTCCAATATTGAGCCTTAAATAGAGCAACTTTTACTGAGTCATATTTGTTTCTAAGGCAGGTATGTGTCAACAGCATTATGCTAATTGCTTGTACCTGGGGGGACTAGATACCAGCTTTACTTTTTAGGAATAAATTGAGTTTATGTAATTCAACAAAAAAAGACAGGCCTGCGATAGAAGGTTCAGCAAAAAGCAGAGCCAGTCTGTGGGTGTCCCTCTCCTTCGTGACAGGGGTCTTTGTCCAAAAAGCAGAGCTGTTTAGTATTAGTGTCAGCAGACAGCACGGCCGATGGAGGCAAGAGAGGAGACATGCTCGTTCGCTCCTGGCCTAACTCTAAAACCAGTAACTCAAACTTATGTTACAACAGCATGTTTTAGACAAATACCACTGACTGAATTTGGACATTGAGTAAATTGTATATAATGATATGCATGGATCTTGAGTGTATAAAGCTTACCAGGGCGCCTACTCCAAAAAAAAAAAAACAAAAAAAAAAACATAAGATGTTATCTAGGCTCATTTTCAATGATTTTAATAGATTTCCAGTCCTAAACAGGGAGCTTCAGCCAATCACAACTCGCTTCCAGAAAAAAGAAAAAACATAGAAAGTGTTTATTCAGTGCTGAATATGTCTTTGTACAGAGAAACAGCACAAAAAAGGAAAACATAAAGTGAGAAAAGCAAAGCAATGTGAAATGAGGATAAACAGTGGCAATTACCTTCTTGAAGCTGAAGTCAGAGCTAAAAGTTTCTGCTCTAAACTTCAGTTTGGTATAATGTATTAGTATATTGCATAGGAAAAATGGTCTGTAATTTTTTTTTTAATAAAACAAAAGCAGGAGAGGCCCCTAGGCTGCTTTGGGGTGTGAGTGGCACCTGAGACCAAAAAAATTGGGTAGTGTCATTTTAACTGTTACAGATGTGTATAGGAGCATCCCCAACTCGAGGCCTTGCAACATCTAAGCACATGATTGGCCAAAGCTTCCAATATATGCTGAACATTACCCATTTAATGCCCTTTCTCTACAGTTGATTTAAATTAATTCAAGACTAAGTAGGCAATTAATCAAAATCCACATTTAGAACCTCTTATAAAACATAAACTTGGCGAGGATCATTATCAAGACAACTCTACCATTTGAAAAACCCAAAAGAGATACTTCATAAATTTTAGGTAAAGTTCACACCCAACCAACTCAAAAAAAAAACCATCCTTGGCTAATTCTGGCCAACTCAAACATCGTCAGCTAACTCTGGTCTTTCTGTGAGGAGTCTGCATGTGTTACCGTGGGTTCTCTCCAGAACAGAATGAATAAATAATTTGCTTTATGCAAAATCCTTAAAATCAACCACAATGGCTGGATTACACTGAATGGGTGTGGACATTTGTTGTGTAACTGTCTCACAAATTCACCCCATGTAAAAAGCAGAGGTCAAGGGGCAGAAGAAAATGGCCTCAAGAAAAGCCAGAAGTAGCTACAGCCTTGGTTTCTTTGAAGTGCTATTATGGAAATGCAGTAAAGACGGCAGTGCAGCTTGAAACGTCTTATGTCACATTTACATAGACATGGAGAAGTAGGCTTGCTGAAAAAATAAATAAATAAATAAACCATCTATATACATTAAATCAACTGCAATATGTTTTAGTCTGTTATTGAAATGTAAGGTATTATAATTGACCTTTCAGTAAATAATATGCAATGTGCAACATAATAAAATACCATTACTATGTTCCAACGGCAGTCGAGGGGTGAGTTGCTAATGCTGAGAGTGGATTCCCGTATAAGACATGTTAAATGAAGCAGAACGTGTGTCCACCTGACTAACAGTGCGTTTCAGTCAAATGTTAAAAAGCCCGTTCCACCTTGTACCTCGTCAGTTCCCCAGGGTCCAAACCTTTAGACGCGAAGCCAAAGTTACGAGTGCTCTGGGAGGGACAAAGGCGGAAAACGCTAAAGGATAAACACGAGGAAGATGGGGTAGGACAGAGTGAGAAAAATAGAGTTTTATTTGGGCTCTAAATAAAAGTGAACAGGTCCAATGGGCAAGGCAGCCAACAAATGATTCAGATGAAAAATGCAGAGTGCTCCGGGCAACATCTATGTAGGCTTTTCTTCCCTGGTTCAGATGCAGTCTTTGTCTAATTCTGTGGCTGTGTGTTTACACCCAACAGATAAGTGCAATATTTAACATTACATATAATTACCATGTATGCTTGGTAATCTCTCTCATCACCATTTATAAGCCTTTAAAATAAAATGCAAACATGATGATGTAATAAAAGAGTACAGAGCTGTAAAAACCTTACCATACACTGGGGAAACAGCAAATGATTGTCTTCTGGCACTATGGCCACACTACGGATACAGTTTTCTAAAAAAAAATATCACATCATCCCCAATACATAAATCTCATTTTATGGTATGCCATGCGCCAGACATTTTCACATTGCATTTCAAATTAATTGGGCTTAAAGATTGAGACTCAAAAAGGTACAAAGAAACGTGGCTCTGGTCTCTGTTCAGACAAAAGGCGTCAGTCTCGGTCCAGGCGAAACAAGCTCAATAACCAGTTTGTTTACATTTCACTGACTCGATCTAAATGAACAGCACTATATATTAGCTCTTACATGTTTATTAAGATAATTACCAAAGAGGGTTTTTTCATAAGTGGAACACTGACATCTGTTCAGGGTGAGATGCTGGCATTAGACATCTGGCAGTTTGGGGGAAATGACAAGACTTCTGATATGCAAATGTCCTAATTAACTTAAACTTAGCATGGCATTTCCCTGGTTCCTTTCATCAGGTCCCTATGCTCAGATAAGACACCTACCTGCTTATCACCTACTTAGGCAAAAACAAGCAATCAGTTCACCCTCACACAACCAACTCCAACTGAGTAGATGTAGCTTCAGTTTTCTGGTCACATTATTTCATCAAAGTATAAATGCAGAGCTTGTTTCCCCAACACACTTTTCCACCGACCTGCATGCGGCCAAAGCAGCTGATGCTCATAAAACACGCTGCCATGATGAAAACACATGACACAAAGATAATGTATATCTGCAATAAGGACAAGCGCCTTAATCATATCATACAAAATCCAAGCAGCCTACGACTAGTTGCAGTTTTGTAGAATATTCTGGCAATAGAAAGGATTATCTATGCTTTTTTTCCTCCCTGTCACCTCTGCCCTTCATGACCATGCCTGGAAACAAAAGGATTAAAATAAATGCAAGGCAGCCATCACGTAGAAAAACCTGCACAGCATTTGTTGTAAAAGCTTTGCACTATTTCGTCAAGGTCAGTGAATGGCACAAATGCATTAAAAAGCATAAGGTTTGAATGAGCCTCTATGGCGTTGTTAATGTTCTACAGCTCATGTGTGAGGTCCAGGGGCCAAGACTGCCAGCTAATAGAGAAATTTGTAGTAATTAGTATTCAAAAACAGCAGGCAATAAGCAAGAGTTAAACAAATGTATTATGGTTTTGTTTAAATTGTGTAATAAGAAAATTAAAATAAGATACCATAATACTTCTTCTATAAACGCAGGGAACTCTATGATATGGCTCTTCATTTGAAACAAGTTATGTTGTTAAACTAATAACACTGCAGTAAATTATCACTGCATCTTCAGCTTTTTCTCATTTTAGAGGCAGATATTGTGGGGTTGCACGATATATCTCAATATCACTGTTCTCGCGATACCAACAATTACAATATCTATAATAATAATAACAACAACAACATAATACTAATCATCCTTTTATTATTCCTGTGGGGATAATTCATTGACGGCAGCTGCTACTAAGGAACACAAAGCATGTTTTTTGATGTTGGTGGAGGAAACCGGAGTACCTGGAGACACCCCACCCAGGCACAGGGATAACATGCAAACTTCTGATGTGAGGCGACAGTGTTAACCACTGTCCTACCATGCCTGAATTACAATAATCCCAAAGTATTCCAACATATGTTTTTTATTTTTTTTAATCTAATGGCACTGTAGGGGTAGATAGTGAAGAGCTGCACAATGCCTATATCGCAATATCTCTGTTATTGATATACCAACAATTGCAATATGTATATCACTAAGAAATGCTTGAATTGCAATAATATTATGGTATTCCAACACTGTAAATCTAAAATAATTACCCAGTAAATGCTTTAAATAAAATTGTGGCGTGACCAATGGTAATGTCTTGTAATACAGTATATATGAAAAAAACGGGAGATTTGAATATTGCAAGTTTATATTCTTATGGCAATATTCAACATAAATTATCACATACTGCATAATATTTGTATTATATCATGCAAGCCTAATATCTTGTGATCTATTGTATTATTAAAATATGTAATATTACAGTATAAGCGGTAGAAATTCACTGAATGAAGGTAAATTGTACTGTGAGGTTCACTCTGATTCCAAGTCCTAGTGATAGCGCATATAAAAAGTGGCTAAAAATAATAATTTAGGCTCTTGTTATAAGATGCATATAATCACCTTTGACTCAGCAGTTTCACTGTGAACATTTTAATTTAATTAAAGCACGGTAAACTAACCATGTGACAGATCTGGACAGCCTGATAAACCTTGAGCAAAAACAGGAAGCTAAGAGCTTCAAATCTTCCATCTTAAACTAAAAACGTTTTTCCACCACAAGTTACAATATACTTCAAAACTACATATTACTTATTTAGAACTTTACAACATATGTATGATTGTGTAAAATTATCACCATGAATTAAAACCTAGTACTTCCAGCATCTCTCAATAGTGCTGTTTATCCACTTTCAGTCACAATCCACTGTATTATAATACCACAAACAACTGAATAGTTATGATTTAAAAAGATGTGCAATTTTGTGAATGTGTCATCTTATTTCTGATCTGGTCTACCACTTACAGACAAGTGCCAATATAGCATTCTGACTTACCTTAAGGATTTCTCCGCGCTTGAAGCTCAGCTCGTCATCTGCAGTGGCTTTAAAATCGTATTTGGCAACGGCCTCCATGGTCCCGGTCGCGTTTTGGCAAAGTGCTGGGCTGCGGTCGTGTGTGGAGAAGTGAAGAGAAGTTTAAAAAAAAAAAACAGGCTCCTACTGTTCACCGAGTCTCTCCTCCCGTCTGTGACCCGTGGCTTTAGGGCTGGGACCTCACATAAAGGTCACAGGCAGGTACCTGGGAACAGAGCAAAGACAGATTAAATGGACCTAAAACTGAAAGAGAGACAGAGATTAGAGTTTCTTAAGTCCCTGAAGTAATAGAGAGGATTAAAATGTTTGTTTATAGTTATTGATTTTCAACAGTTAGGCAAAAGAGGTCATAGAACAAGGTTAGTCCATGCCACAGCACCTGAGCCGCAAGTGGACTTAAAACCTCGGTGGTGGATTAATTCAACATTTATATGTGGATATTAAAAGAATTTAAACTATTTTTCTGTCCATTTTTTAATTAGTCTTGTATTTATTTATATTTTCTAAATGTCCTTTTAATCATAATTTATTTGTAAAATATTAAATCATTCAATCAACAGAGAAGTTACACCTATAGTATGCTCTTTGCATACATTTGTGTTTGTGTGTGTGTTTATAAAAAAATACTAGACAAAAAAATGTATCAGCACACATTCTCTCCAGTTTATCAACTCTCTAAAATCTTTTAACTGGCCTTAAACAAACATTGCTTCTAATGGGACTAAAGGAGAAGACTAGAAACACAATACTTTTTTATGTTACTACGTGTATTTTTGTACTTTCTGTAAGAGAAGTGGGCCGAGTGTAACTAGGTGAATTGCATGACAATTCCCTCAGTTTTTTCTGACAGTCTGCCACCTGTCCATTGCACAAATAAATCAGCAGCTTAACTTAGCCGAGCTGACACTGATAGATCGGCTCAAGCCTCAGTACTGAATTAAATGGATAACGCTCCATCATCTCGTTAAGTTGTTCGCTAATAGGACATTCTCCGGCTTTGAGAGGCTCATGTGAATACACCACGTTCAGTAATGACATTAGGTCCAGTAGGATAACAGAAACACCCCCATGTTGTAAACAATACGCGACATTTCTGATTTACTGCATTTTTCAGGCTTATTATTTTCTAGAGATGTCACTAAAATCGTATATGTTAGCTATATGCCACCGTTTAGGCTTAAAGGGAAAATTCAAAAAGGGAAACTGACGTCGAGGGGTGGCTAACCACAACTGGTCTTACATTTAGGCTGCTATCCATTACCATTTTACAAAGACGTGTCATTGTAAACTAAACAATTAGATCTGTCATGTACTTGCGTGTTTTGTCGTTTCTACCAGAGTTTGGGCTGCCTAATTCTGTCAAGGAAACTGACTGCGCCCACAAAGCTAACCTAGTTGTTTAGCACACCGGCTAACTGTCCGACAACAATAACTGCGCTGCGGTGAAATTACCAAACTAAACCCTCTTACTTGAACACTACTTAAAAATAACAACACAAACAGACAACGGGAACAGTTGATATAAACTAATTTGCTGTATTAATAACTCTAAATACCGACAAAGAAGTTACCAGATATGAAAAGAAGGAAAACACATTTTTTCCTGAGCGTAAGCTGTTGTTGCTAGCATAGTAGGACAGTTGGCTAGCCGTGCTACCGTTACTGGACTTGACTAGCCTGCGTCGCGAACAGTACACAACTTTTACGGCAAGAAAAATCCTTAAGAAAACTCACCACTTGGTGTATTCCGTATAAACACAGCCAACCTAAAAAGCTAAACCCTGCTGCGTTATTATCCACGCCCTGTTTCCTCTTCAAAGGGGAGCAAACGGTGTCAGTGGAACGTCGCTACAGTCTGTTCTAGAAGCCCCAAATCTAGCTACTAGCATAAGGTCTGCGCCGTGTATTTCCGCTTCCTTCGCCCTGTCCTGCTGCTGCTGCGGCGGCTGCGGGGAGGGTCTGCTCCGGCTCGGCCTGCTGCTGTGGGTCCTCAGCTCCTCCCTGAAGCTTTGTGCTGCGTGTCTGCCGAGCCCACTACATCCCAGGCTTCCACAACTGGATTTAATTAAGGCTTCTGGTGATTATGAGTAGCAGCAATAATAACAATACCTGTTATTAGCTCAAGCCACACAGAGCTAATTGGTGTTGGCTGTGTTGCCATTATGTGCATCGCTAAGGTATATTACAAAACTTTATTTCATCCCTAACTGTAAAAAGTGCCCAGATAATGTCATAGGCACTTTTATGAATGTTATGAGGATGTAAGAACTGCTGTTAAGGAGAAATGTTTGCGAGTGACTTGAAACCAGTTTCTCCACTTGATATTGCTTAATGATATATCATCTTTCATTTTCCATATTTCATTATCTAGCATGGCCTCTCTTTGTAATACTTTAAACTTGTGTGAACCTTTTATGAAACTATTTACTACAATTTATACTTAAGAACTGATACCTGTATGCAAACTAGGATAGATAGTTAATAGTGCAAATGTGTCTGTTTTCCTTGTGTTACAAAATAGTGCAACATGCATGGTGTAATAGTGTTATTGCATGTATTGTGTATTGTGTAAAAGAAATAAAAGGGGGAGAAATGTTGGCCTTCTGCACATCCATTATGCTTTGGGTTTCATGTTGCCAGTATCCACTTTCGAGGGGCCCATATCTTTGGCCACATTATTGACTTTCTTTGTTTACATCTGCTTTTAATTTTCGCCTGTCAGTCAGAGACAATTAAACCTTGGCAATGGCGCCACCTAGTGTAGGAATGAAGCAAAGAAGGAACAAAGGTAACGAGACTGCTACTGTTCCTCAAAGTTTGCAGAGAATGTTAAATACAATTGTCTGAAGATCGTTGCACATGCTTTTAGCTACTTACTGTTTTAATATATGCCACTGTATATATTGTATATTTTACATTCTTGTCATGAATGGGATGATATGGTCTTTTTTGTTATAGGTGTCCTCCCTCTTGTCTTGTGATTACCTTTAGTGCGTTCTTTGTGCTTTCTTTGCCTTTTGGCCATGTTGTTAGTGTAAATGAAAATTGGTTCTAAATTGACTTACCTGATAAGGGTTAAATAAAAATACAGGTGGTCCACATGTATCATAGACTATTCCTGTCATGTCCTCATACTCTCCTAAAAGAAACTGAATATTGCACTCAGGAGGAGAGTTAATGTCTCAAGTGTAGCTCAGGTGCCCCGGGGTCTGTTCACAAGACACTACTGGCCCCTGATAAGTGGAAGAGGATAAAAAAGGAATAAAAGAGGGGTAGCCCATGTATAAAAAATAAGAAAAAAACAAATGTCTTATTATACAGGATGTAGTAAGTAACAAAAACATGTCTTAGTGATAAATAAGATCTACATTTTAATATATTAATTTACACATTCATCTTTAATTACTGTCGGTCAACTGAATATTAAACACACGTGTAAAATAATCACTTTTCATAGATAATCATAATTCATATGCCCCCAGGTAAGATTATAGAAACGCCCTTGCTGAAACAGTGTGTTTTGAAACTAAATTATAATATATTCTTACATAGCCCATGTGCACTGGGGGAAGAATTATAGCTCCAATAATATTTTTGTTTCTTCAATGTCTTCTTGTACAGCTTTGGTTCAGAAACGCACAGAGCACGCCTTTAACAAGCTGACAACAGAAGGCACTTTAATACCGCCGAAATGTCAGCCATGTAACGCACCTGAAGCCTGTTACGTCAGCTTGTTTTTTTCCCCTCAGAGCACGTTTAATCCGTGTGTGAGGTGTTGGGGACCCAGACAGCTCTGAGCCACGTGAAGCAGCAGAAGCCGGTGCACCAAGCGCTGTGTTCGTGCTGCGTTCGCGTTCTCTCGCATAGAAGAGTGCATTTCTCAACCGCTTTAACTTCTTCAGTTTAAATGAATGAAGTGTTAGAGATCGTTCATGGGGATGGACTTTACTTCGATTTTCAACACATCTTTTTCACCTGTCACTCCCTATCCGAGTCCCGAGGAAGGTAAGCTTGAGTTCTTCCAATGTTTCACTTAGAATGACGAATTTGACGAATGACGAATCGATAATGAAGACGCCACTTAAAAAATGTTTATAAAAGGAGAATACAATGGGAAGACAATGCAGCAAACTCATTTTTGAATCAAATATAAATTCACACATTTATGTAGATGAAATGTATATAATCCTTTAACATACTGTCATCAAAGTGGAGTGAGACTGTTGTTTTTATCCTCCAAAACTAGAAGATGAATAAAGACTAAAGCTAGTCTCTAGGCTTTTTTGGGAAAAAACGAATAATAATAATATTTTTTTTGTTTAATTGATGTGCATAAACTCATTATCTTAAAGCTGGTGTAGGCATTTTTGAGTGTAGAACGATCTCCAACAATGACTTATTCTTTTGTAATATAGAAAATGCTGTCGTGCTATATAAAATGAGCTCATGTGTGAAGATAGTGGCCAATTAGGAGGCTTTTTTAGAATAATGTTTATGAAATTGCATGGTCAGAAAAAAATATGAATGGAAGTCAATGGGAAACAGTAAACACATTTATTAGATGAATGATTATACCCCAGATCTTCAATAATCCTTTAACATACCACAGACCAAATGGAGAAACTCTGTTCACATTTTTCTCCTTCAAACTAGCACATGAATAAAGGCAGTGTCATGGGCATCAAATGTGTTATTTATATGAGCACAAATGCAGTCATTTAAAGCTGGTGTAGGCTTTTTCTAGTGTGTTTAAAAAAATATGGAGTTCAATATACTACAAAAACATGTGTTTTCATACTTCAGAAAATGAGCACATGTATGACAGCAATAGCAAGGAGAGTTGTTTAATACAGCCTGTTGAGTTGTGTAATCTGGCCCGACAAGCATTAACTACCAATTTATTAATGCTTAAAGACAGCATATAGTACACCCTTTTCCTGCAATACCCCGCAGTGATCAATAGAGGATGTGCTCCAAACAGTAACAACTTTGGGTAAAGAGACCGTCCATGCACACAGATCATAATTCTTCACATTGGCCGTTAAACTGATCTTCACAATGCATGGACCAATGAACAATCAACAGTCAGTGAGGAGCTTTTAATAGTAGGCAGAGATTTTGTCAATAAAGTCCAGTCAGCCTTCTCTCACAATAACCAGGAAAGAAAACACCCAGCAAGAAACAAAAAAACAAATTATATTAGCTACATTACATTGAGCTTGAAACAAGAAACAGGCACTGACTACAGAACTACATGAATCCCAAAAAACAAAATAATCTATTTTCAGCAATGATCGGCCAGTCATCAACAACATAGTGTGTAAAGACTAGAGATTCCGGCCCCATCTGTTAATGGTAAGCAACACAGCATCCATCCTGCTTTGGTCTTTTCACCCTCTCTTAAGTGTTTGATTAATGCACTCAGTAAACGGGAAATGCTTCTGTTGCCACAGTGTCCATGTATCTTTTCACTGGTGTCCCTTGTAAAGGGCGTGCTGATGTATGTGGATTATAGGACTTTAAATCAATGCACTGATATCCTCCTGACTACCAGGAAAAAAAAAAAAATCCCAATTACTTATTTTTCTAATTTTCCCAGTTGTTTAGAAAGCATTGAATAAACTGAATACATTTTTTTTCCTTTATAGGTTTTTATTTACACTCTAATTTTACAGTAAAACATTGTTACTCTACCATAAAAAAATATTTAAAGTGTTCATTAGAGATTCATAAAAAAAACATTACAATTCAATTTTGACCCAGAATTTGTTGAATGAAAAAGATTTAACATTTACTTCTCTTCTTTCCATAAAATGTGCTTGTGGTGATGGACACCATTTTCCTTGGAAAGGAAGAGGAAGTTCCCAAAACTCCACCCCTATAAATTTGGTATCATTCAAAAGTGCTAAACGTCCTCTTTAGAACACACAAGGAGTTGGTAAGATAGTATGTAGGGGATTGGAGATATTTGAGTAAACAAATGTCCACTAAAGAGGACAAATTTGAACTACGGGTAGTCAGGAGGATATAGTATAAATCATTACAACCCCATTAAAATCTCCAATAATCCTTTTGCCCTACTGTTGTTACAGCGGAGATGAATCGTTACCTCTATATGCATGCACACAGACAAAAGCTAATCCCCGTGCGTTAGAGGTATATAAAAAAAATAGTACTTTCTGTGTCACTCACGGAAAAAACTATACATTTCAGTTGGAAGATGCAAATGGAGGCCAGAGGTGATACTGGGTGGGTATTATAAACTGCATTATAAACTGAGGGTCAGCTCTAACTCGTATCCTTTATGATGCCATGACTAAAGGCATCTGATAATAATAATAATCCGATAATGGTAATTGCATTCTATAATATTGTCCCCTTGTCACTTCCTCCTCAGGCTCAAACCCAAACAAAAGCCTCTACACTGGGTAAATGTTATCCAAATAAATGCTCGGCAAATGAAAGGGCGTGACTTCACACCTGTCAATCACTACATCATGAAGATGAATGGGAGGTTGATGTGTGCTCGGGCTGTAAAAATAAAACCCATTTCTTTTTTTTCTTAACTTATGAATACTGCTGTAATCAAAATTGAAAACACCATGTTAAATATTTTATTTTTAAACATAATAAAGAAAAAAATGTGGGTAGACTGGGAGTTTTGTCAGGAGGTGCATCTGCAGTAAAGCCTGTGCCAGACTAATGATTCACAGTGGTGATTCCCTGAAGGTGGCAGCCGAAAGAAAAGAATAATTAATATACAATTAAGCGGTGAGTTTTTAAATGACAGAGTTCAGCTCAAGGGATGTGATGCTTATTTTCGTACTTTTTGCTAAATTGCTCTTTCCAGCCTCTCTCCACCTCCGTAAGACGATTATATGCCTCTCTATTAGATGTATGATGATGCAACACTTTTTCTGCAAATGAAAACACATCACCAAAAACTGCTAA
Organism: Rhyacichthys aspro; assembly: GCA_036850595.1. Classification (NCBI taxonomy): domain Eukaryota; kingdom Metazoa; phylum Chordata; class Actinopteri; order Gobiiformes; family Rhyacichthyidae; genus Rhyacichthys; species Rhyacichthys aspro. Next base: position 3,597,035 of record CM072155.1, read on the forward strand.
CTCTGCATCGAAGGGTTTGATAAAAATGACTGTGTGTTGTCAGTGAGTGCTTACAAATATTTGCACTCTATTTCTTTTGACCATTAAGACTATAGCAGCTACAAACTACTGAATGTGTAGGGCTATGTTATTCTGAATTTGTACAGAATGGCAAATACACTTGGATGAACCAGAGTGAGCAAAGATGTTTTGGGAATTGTCAAGGACATCATATCTGTTGCTTATGAAGCCTACATTCATGTAAAACACTCATATTAGAGACATATACATTATACAAATGCATTTTAAGCACACAGCCTAAACAGACTGTAGCCTTCCTGACTAGTTGATAAAATGGTTTAGACTTAATATATTGTAAAAGTAATCATTTGTAAAAAAAAAAAAAAAAACGCCTTACGTTGCCATCTACTGTTTATTAAAGAGATTTTAATAGATGAGAACCTCTATTCAGGAACAGAAAACCTTAGCCAATCACATGTTTGCAAAGTCACATGCTCAAAAAAGGAGCGCTCCCATTGGTCGACATCAGCTTGTCATATGACATTCCAGGAAGCTTAATAGCTGCCAATAAAGTGTATTTTAAGGGCTGAATATGTCTTTTTACACAGTAAAATATGTATTTTTTACAAAAATTGGTCCAGTTTTATTTTTTAAGAGAAGCAGAAGAGGTCCCTTGGCTGCTAATGGGGATGAGTGGAATCTGAGACAGGGACAGCAAAAAGAAAATCAGGTAGTGTGGCTTTGGGGGCTGTGTAGAAGAACAAATATAAAGTGACAAAAAGGCACAACAATCAATTGGTTGGTGTTTAAAAAGTCAGGTGTGACAGTCAGCCATAAAGTGTGACACCTTTCACCATAATTACAGGTTGTCAAACAGTTCCACCCTAATCTTAAAATGGCTATTAGTCTGTTTAGAAGCAAGATTGAAAAATAAATAAAATGAACAGCTGATTTATAGCTAAGACTTTGTTATTTAATCTAATTTGCATCTGTTTTTAATGCTATGATGGTCCCATACAAATACACAAAAATGCCAATTTTACACCAGCTGTTCCTGGATATTTGCCACATCAGGCATAACTAAATCAAATTCTGCCTACAGCACATTAAATTGACTGACAATACTTTTTGTTTCCATTTTTTCCCCAGATTATGAGCAATACAACACTGTGCTCATGCCCAGCATCTTTGGCGTCATCTGTTTCCTGGGTATCTCCGGAAACTCTATTGTCATCTACACCATTATTAAGAAGACCAAGCTATGCTCCCAGCTGACTGGCCCGGACATCTTCATCTTCAGTTTGTCCATCGCCGACCTCCTCTTCCTCCTGGGTATGCCATTCCTTATTCACCAGCTGGTGGGCAACGGCTCCTGGTGCTTCGGAGCCACGATGTGCACCGTCATCACCGCGCTGGACTCCAACAGCCAGATTGTTAGCACGTACATCCTCACAGTAATGACCCTAGACCGATATTTGGCTACTGTCCATCCTATTCGCTTCAAACACATACGCACACCTTTCATGGCTGGAGCAGCGGTGGCACTAGTCTGGGTGTTCTCGTTGGTGTCCATAACTCCCGTTTGGATGTACACTGGACTCATGCCGCTGAAGGATGGCACGGTTGGCTGCGCGTTACTTCTGCCCAACCCCTCCACAGATACCTACTGGTTCACACTCTACCAGTTCATCCTAGCTTTTGCGCTACCGTTAGTTGTCATCTGCGGCGTGTTTTTCAAGATCCTGCAGAACATGTCGGTGACAGTAGCTCCATTACCCCAGCGCAGCCTGAGGATAAGAACACGCAAGGTGACCCGCATGGCTGTGGTGATCTGTGTGGCGTTCTTCATCTGCTGGGCCCCTCACTATATCTTGCAACTGGTTCATCTTGGAGTACAGCGGCCAACCTTTGCCTTTCTGTACGCCTATAACATTGCCATTAGCATGGGCTACGCTAACAGCTGCATCAACCCGTTTATCTACATTGTCTTGAGCGAGACCTTCAAGAGGCACTTCCTGGTGGCTGTTCGACCGTCGTACAGGGGTTTCAGGGTGGCACCGGTGGCAGCAGATGGCAGCATGAGCCTGAGGATGGCACCAGACAGCTCCAATCAGACATCAGGAGAACTGCTCCAGAACATGCTGCCTGTTACTGTTAGAATCAACAAGTGACTGTGTCCCACGTATAGATTGTGGTAAAGATTGTGTAAAACTATAAAGGATTGTTATCAGCCACCTGGTTTGGATGTACACTGGACTCTAAAGGAAAGCACAGTTGGAAATGCGCTTCTTCTGCCCAACCCGCCCACAAATACATACTGGTTTACACTTTACCAGTTTATTGTGGCTTTTGTTCCATCATTGGTGGTGATCTGTAGTGCGTTCTTCGAGATCCTTGCCAGTCACAGTTGCTCCGTTACCCCAGCGAAACCTGAGGATAAGAACACGTAAGGTGTTCTTAGGTGTTGTAATAATGGATTAGATTCATATAGCGCTTTTCAACGCACTCAAAGCGCTTTACAAGTCCATTAGGAGGTGTTGATGTATGTTTTTCATCTGCTGGGCTCAGTCAACTGGTTCATCTTGGAGTACAGTGGCCAACATTGCTTCTAGCATGCGCTACACCAACTGCTGCATCAGCACGTTTATCTACATCACCCTGAGTGAGACCTTCAAGAGGCACTTCCTGGTGGCCCTTCCACCGTCACACAGGGGTTTCAGGGTGGTGCCTGTGGCAGCAGATGGCAGCATGAGCCTGAGGATGGCACCAGACAGCTCCCACCAGACATCAAGGGAACTGCTCCAGAACATGCTGCCTGTTACTGTTAGAGTCAACAAGTGACTCTATACAACCGTAAACAATGGAATAAGACTATGAAGCATTGTTATATCAATACGCTGTCTGGATTTTTGAAGTAAGGTTACATGTATTATAGTTGTTCTCTTTTTGTTTGACTGCCAATGTGACCGATTTCATGACCACTATCAGACTTTTATCATAAATAACCAAACAAACTAACACAAAACAGAAAACATACAGCTGCAATGTTCACACAAATCATTCGCCTCCACATTTGTGCGTAATTAAAATAGTCAGACAAATTTATGCGCAGCTGCATGACTGGGTTCTATGCAAATGAAAATTTCTCTTGGTCATATTTGTACCAGTTGATAATGACATTAAATGGGTTGTTATGTAAAGGGTTCATGTCAACTGCACCGTTCCTAAACTGCGACAGCTGTGCGTCAGATGATTACACACGGACGGTTTTGGAAGCGGACAGTTGTGGTTAAGACTTGTCTGTGTGAGACTTTGAAACAGTTGTTCTGATGAATTCTCACTGGTTGAAGACTGAATCATTTGATACATTAGAACATGAGCAAGAAGTTTAATTTTTTTCTGTTTCAGACTGATTCCTGCATATTTCCACCGTTGAGTTTGGCTTTTACTGACATTGTACGTAGAAAAGGAGAGCCCTCCTAAACACTGTTCAGAGAAGCAGTTTATTTTATTCTACTCCCTCAGTAGTCTTTGGTTGAGCTAGTATGGGTCTGGGGAGAATGGAGGTCTGGGCACATGAGCACAATGAGACCTGGATGGCCACAGTGCAATATTGTGGCACATAAGTTCTGTGGAAAATAATAGGTGCATATTTATATACTATTCAGCAGCAAATGCCATTGATTTGTGGGTGTAGTTTGTCAAATTAAACACATAAGCTCAGAGAACATGGTAAGGGCAATGTCTTGTATTTTATTGGACTAGCTAATGGATAAAGCTCAAAGGGGTACTTGTATATAGTTAGTGTATGACTTGTAGTGATTTCTGTGCGCAAATGTAGTCTGGAGATGTGGCCAAGCTTAATAAAGCAGTGCACGGCAGTTTTGGCCAGTTCTTGGACGCTAGAAGGAAAGTGCATTCAAAAATATTTTTTAAGTAATGTCTGTGAGTCAGACATTACTCCTGCTGCCACTCAGGCATATTAATCACTCTCACAAACATGTAGTCATTCATTCACCAGTGCTGCAAACAATGGCAAGTCAGAGTTTATTGTCTTGCCCTAGGACAATTTGACAGTGTGAACAGGACTAGAACAGGTGTTCATGTGTTCAGGGAAGACAGATATACAGCTTCTCTGAGTGGTCAGTTCTCCAGACTACCATGAACAGTACTGCCACTCCCTATATGCAGAGTATGCAGTTTGTGAAGGCACCTCCCAGGGGGACACCATCCCAGTTGCTCAAAAAAAAAAGAAGAAAAAGACAAAAAAACACGTTCGTTCTGTATTAATGTTAACATACATAAATAAAAACAAAAAATATATAAACATAAATATATATGTCACAAAAATGCATTTTACAGTGAATGCAGTAGGCAGTATTGCTCACATGAAAAGACATTAGCAGTCCGGATCCGAGAAACGAAAAAGAAAAAAAAGCCCAAGATGAAGCCTGTGCATTACTTTCAGGTGCGTTCATAATCCTGTGAATCTTTTTTTGACTGTCGGCATTAATAACATGTTGTACTGTTGTTGTACAGTTTCATCATTACCAAGACATCTGCCTTTATATTCCATGTTCCCTTACGATGATTAACCATGGTTTTACTACAAATAAACCCAAAAAATCATGGTGCTTGTAGCCATGGCGACCACAGATTAACTTGTTACTTCAAATGATCAATCAAATAATTTACAAAGATTTATTCAGATAATGTTTTTGTGGTAATAAAATCAGAGCTAAGCGAATAACAGTCTTCTTTACAGTGACTTAAAATGCATCATATTAAAACAAAGAGGCAATGATTGATTGGGATTAATTGATAAAACTTGATGTTGTAAAAGCAATTTGTGCCATTAATTGTATGTAGTATTATATTATTTCAATCATTCTATTGTGAAAATGCACTAAATGTGTATTTCTTGATAAAGTGCTTTAAAGAGACGGAGGTGAGGCAGTGTGGAGCTGTGCCTTACCTCTGAGTGCGCTGCCTCATGATTTAGCCTGAGCTCTAGCATTAGGCTTGAGCCCAAAGACAGTTTTATCAAATCATCTGGCTTTTCATAGACTAAATACTGTGTGTAACATATTAAGTCTCACTATTCTGATGTAAACCACACTGAAAATGCACAGTGAGCAAGTACCTCTGAATCACTGAAGGGGGCGTGCTTCTTCAGCTGTTACTGTTGTCTTGGTGCAGAATAAGTGCAAATACTCTAGGCTAAAAATCAAGTGTAAAGAGTGACGACTGACTTAATATCAAACCAAATTTCAAAAATGGACTTCTAATCACAATGGGATGTGATAAATGATGGAAGACCAATGCTGGAGCCAAAGAGTGCTTTTGTATAAGTTAATTGTGTAATGTTTAGAGTTTAGATGAAATGTGATTGAAATGTGATAGGGTTAGGGTGAGACAAAGGCTAAAGTAAGTAGATAATCAAAGCAATCCAAGGTGTTCTGATGAGTAATTGGGAAAAGAAAACCATTATCCCACACAGACTGGAACCAACGTACAACCGCTTCAGTGTTTTATTTAGTGCACCTGGGATGTATAATAACACTGTTATTATATCTGGGTTGTCTTATTTACGCTACCTGGATTATAAGACAGTGGCAGTTACTTTTCATGGCTATATTTTACATTCTACATTTTTAACTGAAGATTTTTTTTTCGAAGTCTGAGTAATTTCAAATCAGACAATAATTGTTGTACCAAGGACTTGTCGAGGCATTATTTTGTAGTCAGCTTTGCTTTTGTGAGCACTGACATTTAATTAATAAATGTGGCATTGGCTGCTTCGGCCTGTTACTACAATATGTCAGTGTAGCAGTCATTTTGGACATAGACAAATACAATAAGCTCAAATTTCAGCTCTGACCTAACACTGCTTGTTTTCCTCCTTAATCAGCAGAGTAGCCCAGTCTCTGATTTAGCATCAGTGGGTACAGTCAAATATGGCTCCAACAGCCAATCTACATAATGAATCTATTTAATGTCTATGATTGTGACCACCCCTACCATATCGCATTAAATATTGTACTGTGGAGTTAACACCATGACAGTACTGTAATGTGAGATTGTGGATACTGTTACATCCCTAGTGTGAATTAAAAGATTTGACTAATGAATACTGAATAATGTGAACTGACATTTATCAAATCAGTCATCATCATCAAATTAAAAGTGATACTGATATTAAAAAAATGCGCTCCCAGTAAATACCCAGTAATTTCAGATGTCTTTTTCATGTAGTTGTGGAGTGTACTGAGTGATTACATATTATTTCTGGTTTAGTTTGTGTTCCCAGCTGCAACCCATACAACTAATAACACCCCCTGACAAGCCAACAAGATGGCTGTCAGTGGAGAGGGCTGAGAGGGGAACTGAATGTTCTCATTATATTAGTTTTGTCAATAAGTAAAAGTGCTTGGAGACATTTTACCTAAGGCTCCACATTTGACCTCTGGCTGTTTTTTTGTTTTGTTTTTTGTTTTGGTCCTCTGTGTTCGGTGTGGTATTCAGATTATTTTTAATCAAACCACACCAATGTTAATTTCAGAGTAAACAGAGGCCGGTGTTTTGAGGTTGTTTTCACACCTAATATGCCATAGACTTGGTTCAAGTGGGGATTTAAATTGCATTGTTTTTGTTTTACATTCGGAGTTTGCTTGATAGTGGACAGACTTATGGTTTGATTACCCAACAACACTGCTCAGGATGTTGCAGGATATGCAACAGTCTTGCCGTTGCTGATTTGTGTTGACAGGATAACGTTACAAAACAATCCACATTCACACTCCTTCCTTCCAGAAAGGACAAAACACATCCATCATCTCTTAAGCCAGGTATAAACTGTACAATTTTTTTAGTATTCTAAAATTTGTGCATCCACACTGCACGATGTGAAATAGATAGATTGAAACAGACCAAACCTAACTGGTGTCAGCGCTCTCTGAAGGTGTGTTTGGTGCGAATAAAACAAACTCTGGTGCAGTTGCCCTGTTAGTGCGGTTCACTTCGGTAAGTGTGAATACTGCCACCAACCTCAGTGGGCACCAAACATGCTCCGAAGGGGTCTCTGTTCGCTTCTTGCGGAACTCTGGTACAGTTCGATTAAAACGTGACCCCAAGTAGATTGCAAATGTCTATATGAGCCCAAAAAGGAAGAGCGTCATCACCTAACTTTTCGCTTTCCCGAGAGCGAACAAAACAAAACTCTAAAAGGTAAAACATGGAGGTAAAAATGCCTTGTTCACATTTGGGCAGACAGCACCCTTTAGTGTGTTTCTTTAAGGAACACCTTGTTTTTGTTGTTTGGTCCGAAGTTTAAAATGCAGTTTTAAAAGAAGGTGAAGTGGACCCAGGCTTTTTGCAGTGGAACAAACTAAATGTGTCATTTTCTGCTCTGGAATTAAAAAAAACCCTGACCACAAGAGAGAACACGCTCTAAAACAAGTCTCACTCCACATGCGTGTGGGTGGCAGAGGCAGGTAAACCACTAAAACACAAGGCTGTATGTGAAATCACTGTACTCCCTAAGCCCTCATTCACCTCATAGGGATGCTGTGTTTAGTTAGAGACTGTATAGTGGACTCAATTAGTTTCCGACACTACCTAACCATTTTCCTGTCACCTTTAATCATATGATAATGAACTCATAAATGATAAGCTTACTAACAACTCAAAGCTTCAAGACTGTCTCTCCCATTTCAGATGTGTCTCTAATGCTAATAGACGAAACAACCAGGCAGACCCTAATTCAGTATCTTTGTCTGGGTTTCAAAGAAGACATTGTGCGACATGATGTGTTTGTTGGCTGATGCATTCATACTATGCTTGTATATAACTGGATATGCTTTTTTCAAAGCTATTAGGTGACTCATATGTGATGTGTGACGTATATTGCCCTCTCTTGAACATCTTTACATTCCATACAGCGTACCTTGTGGGATTCATGAAAGGATATAGGCAGATTTTTTTTACTTTAGCTGATGCAGCTCACAATCAAACACTGGTTGCTCCTTGAAGTCTTTGTGGTATGTGATTTTAACAGATGAGGCAAACACCTGTGAGTGGAAAGTAGATTTGACATATAAAAATAATTTGCAGTCAATCGACAGCAGGGAGAGTAGAGAACAAAAATAATCCCTTAAGCAAAACAAAAACAACAGTTTAATGATCAATGCATTAAAGAGTAGCTTTTGTTAGAACACATTTTTTTTTTATATTCACAACATACTGCTTCATAAAACATAACAGTAAGGGAAAGTAATCAGACTACTCAGGAGAACCATCTTAATTTGTTTTTTTTCTATACAAAGAATTTGTCCGATCTCTGTGAATTTGAGGCACAACAAATGTATTCAGATTAAATTACCTCTTGATGCAATTTATAAGCCACACAATGAATCAGAGAAACAAAGCATCAAAGCATGTTCCATTTTAGATAACTGGTTATGACTGATCTAGTAGCATTTCTTTTGGTGGGAACTGGGTTGAATGGGAGGGGTTTCCAGACCCATTTGGGGTGGGCTGGAGCCTATTGCAGCAGCTTTGGGACTGGGATAATCTCTGAACAACGGCCAGTTAGTCGCTGGGCTGACACTTAGAGACAGACACTGACAGACAACCACTGACTCTTAGTTCATTCACTATCCAACAATTAGTTAGACTCACAGGAACATCCAAAAAAGGATGTGTTGGTGCAAAGGTCAATTCCATGGCCTTCTTGCTGTGAGGCAGGAGTGGGAACCCTCATGTAATCCTAATGTGGTTACTTGGGCTATAGATTACACTTCTCACTTATTCTAAAACATTAAGAGCTCATTTCAGTTTGTGCAGAATCAGACTCAGCTCTGCGATTGCTCCCCGAGTCATCTAGTGGTAGAAAATGATACCGCAGTTTTGAAAGTTTGCAAAACAATGATGGTAGCATCATTTCAAGACTGTTACTGATGCAACGTGTTTGGACAGCATACTATGTTTGCAGATTTAAAGGCTATTTTTTGCGTAGATATTTTCACAACTAATTTATTACTATTTCATGTATTACGTTTTTATGTACAAGTTTTTTGGGGACAACGTGGCTTTGTTAAAAAAAGCTGACTTTAAGCAGAATTTCCCACAGGCTGCACCTGCAATTATGTGAAATGTCAGCAATAGTTTTACTTCTAAAGCAAGTCATCAAACTGAACACACACGACTGAACACCTGGGGCTCAGGTGTGGGTCACTGTGGAGATGATGCAGCAGGAAAGCAAAGGGGAAGGGAAGTGGAAAAACACTGTTGACCAAAATACATCCATTCTACTTGGAGACTCCATTTTAGCACAAAGACACAAAGGAGTTCAGAAGTCTCCCTCAGAGTAAAAACACAACTCTGTAAACCTCTCAGCAGTGGTTCACTTGGAGTGCTTCATGTGGAAGTGGAGATCGACAGCTCACAGTCTGGTTTCCACTGACTCATGTTAAAAACACTAGAGTGCAACATTTACTGACTAATTTACTGTAATAGTGTTCTATGTGGGTGAAAACAGCTTGCTCTCTGCTAGCCCAAAGTTGTTTTTTTTGAAGTTTGATTATATTGAAAAATGTTGATAGAGTTTGTGTGTGTGTGTTCTTGTGTTTGAAAAACCTTTCTGGCTTTTAGCATCAGTAGCTAGAAACTACCCTAACAACCCTCCACATTCTCATTATTGTATTCCGGAGATGTCTTTTTGAGATTCACTGCTTAAAGCTGCATCGTGTTAGATGAGTAAGATAAGGACAAACTGAGCACCACTGGAAACAAAGCACACATTCTTGCTGTAAATGTAGGGCATTTATGAAGTAAATTCTCTGAAGTGAAATCACCATCAGCTCTTTTTCCAGTGTTTCATCACAGACAGTAGTGTGTCTGTGCAGGGCTACCGTAGCTGTTCACACGATAAGGATGTGTGAACTGCCAGATGTCCCTCTTATAAAACGGCAAGAACACAAACAGTGTCCAAGCATTTAAACCTAACATTTTTGCTTGTGTCTTGGAAAAATACATCTTTAAAAAGCTTCATTAGGTGGACGTTCAATTACTTCCTGTTTGCACACGTCAGTTTATGTTTAATGATCTGTCATCTCTACTTGAACAATTTGTAAATATTAGAACTGTGGCGCAGTAAGAGACTAGATAGTTCCACTCAGGAGGAGTGATTCGGTCAGTTATTTTTCATTTAGAGCGGCTCATGAGTGAAACACACACACATTTAAAACTCATCTAAGAAAGGGGCTTATAAACGATCAGACCTACCATTATCAATCCCCATAGTCCTGCATTTATCTTGCTTCTGATAATGCAGTGACATTTTAAATGGCATCTTGTCTAAATGTCTTCTTAGTGTATTTTATAAATTGTACTGTTTTGTGCGTTGTTAATTCTATTGTGTATGAATTTTAATGTTTGATGGATCTTGTTTTAACATCTGTCCAGGGCCTGCAGATGAAAAATAGCCATTGGTGCATTTACAGAAATGTTGATGAATGTACATTATCCCTGACAAATAAAAAGAAAAAAACAATCAAGCAAACAAACAAAAAACAAACAAAAAAAGCTTCCCAGACAGGAGCAGGAGAAGCACACTCAAGTTACTGTTTGTTTACACATTCTTGCTGAAAGTTTTGGCCATTCGTGAAGTAAATAAGTTTGGTACATTGACAACAGCGTATCCCTGCAGGGCTACCGTAGCTGTTAACATGCTAAGGAAGTGTGCAGTGTAAAAATACAATCTGCACTACTAGACGTTTCCAAAAAGGGCCAAAACTGTAAACCCTACCTTTAAGATAACAATGAAGTTAGAGGGTATCTTTCACGTGTTATTCTGCACATTTCTCAGAGAGTTGTGAGCCTGGGTCTGTGACAGCTATTCGAATTGTGATGCAACTACTTGTCTCTGTGTCTTCAGTTTGATGTGATTGCGTCTGGTGTGTCATGCAAACGAATCTGCATACTGAAGCTGTTAATAAAAGACTCACCTTCTCATGCCTTGTTTGTGTTTTTTACTTCTTGTCACTTTGAACCGAAAGGTAAAGGTCTTGTTTTTGATCCAACCTTTTCACAGTAGGAGCTGCTTTTCCAAATGTCACATCGGAAAAGAAGTAGCACCAGTTTACTTAAGAATCGATGGAAAATCACAGCGGACTCGACATTTTCTATTTAATCCTTTAATCCTTAAATCAGCCCGTCATCACCTCAGGCTCTCACTAATGACTACCTTGTAGGCAGAAAATGTCAGTGGTTTGAGGTTTTCTTGTTGTACTGGTTAAATACAAAAATAAAATGGCCTGTAAAAAGATGTTGCTTAAAAAAATGTTTTTCACAGTTTCATAGATTGTTGTATGGTGCAGTTTGAGCCTCATTTATCTTTGGACACAAGTAGCAAAACAGTAACATACATAGTGGATAGCTCTTTGAAAACCACTGAACTGAATGTTGTCCTTCATTAAATGTGGATCTGTGAGATGTTTAACGCCGCGACGTAACGATGTGTAAGGATGTTAATGGTGCAGTAGGAATTTCTGACAAAAGGAATATTACAAAAACATGCTTCATAACACCACTTACAAACGTAAAAGCAGAAAGTGTGAGTCATATAAGACCAGGTATTGTTCTGCCCATGTACATACTGCTTTGTTAATGGGTCCATCTGCAGCTTCAAAGGACGAAAAGGCAAAGAGGACGAGGTGAACAGAACTGTATGAGCTCAAATCAATGCCTTCTGCAATAGCATTAAGCTCAAACGTAAAGAGCGTGAGAGAGCAGTTGTGCTTTCACATCGCCGCACTTTGTCACTTTGAACAAAAAGAAAAATCTGTGAGTGACTGGACAAAAGAAATCACGCCATCCATCGGGCCCCACCGTCATGTCTCTATTCTCCCCATTTTTATAAAGCGCTGCTATAACAGGAAACAGATTACAGGATAATTTCTCGTAACAAACCATCACCAAACTAACACCAGGCAGACATATTGTATTGTCCCCTCACAGTGAAAGGGCCAGCTCATGTTGAAACTGAATTGGTGTGGGCTTTTCATGCAAATAATGACATGAAGCAGCACAGGACTGGCTTCTCTGTTGTTCCCTGTTGGTTTGAACAAAATGAACTGAAACTAAAAAATATATAGAGGGACTTCACCAGACTATAGAAGGACTTAACAGGACTATAGAGGGACTATAGAGGGACTTCACCAGACTATAGAAGGACTTAACAGGACTATAGAGGGACTATAGAGGGACTTTACCAGACTATAGAGGGACTTTACCAGACTATAGAAGGACTTAACAGGACTATAGAGGGACTACAGAGGGACTTCATGCCCAATTTACATCTTACTCAATACATCTTTAACTCATGTGTGTCACAGATAATTATTTCAAACACATTTTATATACAACAACATTTCAGATTTGAACTTCTTTCACTAGTTGTCATGGGTTGCTAAAGGCCACCCTCAGGCTGTAATGAGGCATGTTCTTCCCTTTCCAGATACATTGCTTTATTTCAGGTGAATTTATTCAGGTTGGTGAATAAACTTGGTTGACAGCTTCACCCGATTGCTTGAAATCAATCTGTGATTCTTTTAATCTCACTCAGTTACTATCCCAGTGCTAAAAATCCTGCAAAATCATCCCTGCTGGAGCAAATTTACCAGATCTATTTTTATTAACTTTATAACTGTGTTTCTGTCTCTGAGGTCTTAGTGCCATAAAAAATTAAACACCAAAAAAAAAAAAAAAAAAATCCCAAAAAACAACAGGCTTGAATAAACTCAAACTCAAATCAGTTTTTTGCAGAACCACTTATCCATATTTTTAATCTGAGTTTCATTTGCTGTAGGATTCTATCAATTACAGACCTATCTCCAAACTGTGTGTCCCAGCTGAATTATTATTAGGATTACTTAGAAAAAACATTAGATTTTTAACTTCAGTTCAGTCTAGGTTTTTAAAAAAGCACAGCACTGTCACAGCAAATCTCAAGGTTTTAAATGATTTTATAGAGGCATTAAACTCCAAAACATTATGTGTTGCTTGGATTAGCTTCTCCATTCAAGCAGCTTCCTCGTCATACTGCATACTAAAGGTGTGCCTCAGGGTTCTGTCTAAGGACCAGTCTTATTCTCTATTTATGTCAACAACCTGTGTGATCATTTGACCGATGCTCAGGCTTTTAACTCTTACAGTCAGCTTTTAACATTGTGAGTCTCATCTGCAGAACCTTAATTTGGTTTTAAATACAGATAAAACCAAAGTCATGGTTTTCTCTAAATCTAACGAGTTACCAAGAAATATCCAATCAATCCTAACTTCTCAAAGCAAACTCATTAAACTGATCTCAAACTATAAGTATCTGTGTATTATATTAAAGCACATATTGGCGAAGTGATTACTGAACTAAAAGTGAAACTTGGCTTCTACTTTAGAAATAAATCCCGTTTTCCCTCGGAGCCAAGATACTAGAATCTGCAGTATTTCTGCTTCTGTGTGTGTCATTGTGCCCTGAGGTATGTCACTGGACAAAGTCGCTTCACTCATCACTGTAAACTTTCTGTTAAATCAGGCTGACTCAGTTCCTTCTTCCTTGAGCCATTATGCCCTATGTTCCTGTGATATTCTTCACCTGACTGTGCCTCGAGTTAGAACTGAAATGTGTAAAAAAAAAGCATTCTGTTTTACCGCCCCCTCTTCTTGGAACACGCTCCAGTCTGAAGTTCTGAATTAAGTGTCAGACCTCATTTCGTTGACTTTATATTAATGTACTTTCAGTTGTTTTTGTAAGAACCTACTGTTTGTAATAAGTCGTTGTAACTTAAGTAAAAGAGATCTTGGGGTTCTTATCTGGTTAAATAAAGGTTAAATGAAAATGAAAATAACACTTTCCACAGTGGTTCAGACTAGTTTCACCACAATATTCAGTATTCTGGTTCCTTATTAGAGTGTATCTACAGGTTTTACCTTAGATCCCACCCATCTACCATTCTGATTGGATGGTCATGTTTACATCAATCAGTGCAATTAAAAACTAAAGATTGACATCTGAAGTTTGGTTGTGAGGATCAGACTGAACATTATAATGAACTTTGGCTTATAACATTTGACACTAATGATTACATGTGATCTTGAACACATTCGTACATTTATAGATGCTTATTCTTATTTTATTTCATTTTTAAATATTACTTTTAAGAGTGATTTATGTGAAACTGAGCCTCTGTAACAACATCATTTCCTTTGTGGATTAATAATCTTATTTTTATATGATCCTATCTTAAAACAAGAACTTCATGGTGCATTTAACCTTATTAAATAACTCAAAAAGCTCCAAAGAACCACGACCCTTTCAGACCAGAATCTAAGCACTCTATAGACACACACATTCCCTATGGAGCTACAGCCTAGGGTTAAATATAAAAACATTTAACTATTTAATGTATATGGTATTTAAGTAGGAACTGGGAACTCTTTTCTTCCCATGTTCCATGCCCATTAAAAAGGGACACATGGTCACCTTGTTATATACTGCAGCCCAGTGTAGTGATTGAGGGGTTTGAGACAAAGAACACTGTTTTTACATAAAGAATTGCCCCAGGCTCATTGATGATTTATATAAAAACTGTTCTCCATCTTCCTGGTGTGCTGTGAATAATACAGGTACATTCATATCTAATAATAACCCGGAGAGTGGATTCACACATTAATAACTAACATTTCATTTCATTTTCCATTCCTCACCTGAAACGAAAGCCATTTTGTGGGCACCGTGCTTTACTGCCATCACCAACCAAGCAATTTACCTTTGAATATAATTATAAGCTGCTTTTCGTAAAAGCAAGATGAGACAGTCCCTGGGAGACTAGCGTTAGCATCTCCCGGTGTTCGCTGTTACCACCTGTCTCTGACATCAGCTGCAACACTGGGGTAAGATTAGATTCAATTATAAAACCGTACCAGAACAGGGATGTGCTAAAACAAGTCCAGGTTGATTTCCATTTGGATTGGTGTTCTCGCTTCCCGCTGACTCTGGAGGTGATGGTATCTGGATGACAAGCTGCCATCATTAACATGCCCGGTATGTGTCAGAACGCCTATTATCCAGGTCTAATGAGTTCGGTCTAAAGGAGTGGTGCCCAGGCCTCACTCAGCAGGGTCTGGCTTGGTTTAATCATAGCACAGGTGTATGTCTAAAAACATTACTGCAGGTCAGGGGAAGTTATTTAAGAGGTGAATTCAAAACGGATAGAAAATAATCAAATGTGATCACTCCTGTCGATGTACTTTAAGTCGATTCATTGTTCAGTTCGTGTTGTAGCGTATTGTAGTTTGCTTGTTCGGAGAGACAGTCACGCGACCCGGGGGCTTATGGGTAATGTGTTCGTTGTTGAGTTGCAAGCTGTTAATTAAGTGTTTGTGTTGAAGTATACTACAGCAAACAACGTTCTTGTGCTGGTACTTATTGGGCAAATATTCTTGTTGCTGCACTGTTGGTGGTGCACCGTGATAGAGTTGAGTGTTCAGATGTAATGGTTGTTAAGGTCAATAATCAATAAAGTAGCCTTCCCGTGACTTCATTGAGCACTCATCGTCACAATACATTGGTGGCAAGAGGGTAGTGTTTGGAAATATGAGAACAAAAAATATCCTGATATAGTCTCGTATAATGAAACCAATTTATTACCCTTTTTTTAAAAGAGAAACACTGAATCTCTTTTCAACAATAATTGCCTCACAACAGAGGCAATTGTTGTTGTGATGCCAGGCTTTATAAGCAAGAGGAGAAAAGAACTGTGAAGGCATTTTTTGTACATTGTTTCTTGACCTTGAGGTTATTTGGTGTTTGCTTTGCCTTAAGACAACAGCACATCCAAAGGTGGACATTTAACGGTCCATTTTTTTCTTTATCAATTGAGCACAGTTTTGACTCATCTTCATTGTCTTTATTCCAGCTGTCTGCTCAGATTTTGAACCTACTGAAGCTTAACCATACTTAACCTTAACTTATTTCTGAGAACATTTCAACATGTTTCTGCTCAGACAGCGTATGTGCTTCCAAAAAGACAAGTTTTGTGTCTTTTTGGAAGGACTAAGCACTAAACATTTTACAAAGCTCTAGGAAGGATGTGCATGTTTCTCTCATTAATTGTCCCCTCCCCTGTGCCTCCCTAAACTTGTTTTTTTATAATTCGCTGCTGCATTACAAGTCTATATAAGTTCTGTTTGCAATTCACACGGGACATGCTCAACATCAGCTGAGAAGGGGTCTGCAAACAGCTGGTTACAGAGTCAGAGTGGTCTTTAAAGTCTGCAAAACATGAATCAAATTCCTGCTCTAACGGAATATATGCATCATCACTAAATCGGGAGCCTCTGTCCATTAGATTACTAAGATTTTTTTTCCCCCACTTAGTTTAGTAGAGAAGTCTAATCTTTCTAGTCCATTTTGTCATATCAAGAAAGGGCCAAGACTGAGTGCGATGCTTTGCTGTTGCTATGTGTTTAAGATTGGAAGTACACACAGGAAAAACTTCTCTCATGACACTTTCAAGAAAACTTATTTTTAAAAACACAGCGGCTCCTCAGGTCTCACAGTGTTTAGTAAGTGAGACACCTCGGGCCGGAGCTCCCCCTAACAGTTCCCAAACCGGATGTTCTCTTATCAACTGTCACAATAAAACATCATAAATAAAATAGCCACTGGTGAGGATCCCTTTTCTACAAAAATACTTTTGACTATTACATATTTCAACAGTTATTATGAACAAAATACATTTTAACCGCTCTTTTTCCAACCATTACATCTGCAGAAACTGAATCCTATATAAAGGGTAATTTCTCCCTATGATCTTTCTAATTAGGGAAGATATTATCAATCTACAACCTATATAATTGTCAGCAACCTAACTGCTCCGTATCTTTGGAACAGTCTCCCATCCCACCTTCATAAAAGCATACTCCTAACATACATAATCTGTACTCAGTAAAAGTTTGAGACCGGTGCTCAAAAAAGAAAGTTGTTTGAGGAAAAGAAGCGTCGTTCCTAAACTGACAGGATTATAAAAACCTTTAAGTGAGGAACAAGTCGAACAGAGCTTGAGTGTTTCCTGAGTTAGTGGCATCATGGTGAAGGTAAGTCCTCCCCAGAGCAGTCTACGAGCTACGAAAAGACAGGAGAGTGTTTTGAAAAGCCAGATTGAGGTCATTCCTGGGGTTGAAAGAGAGGAGAAGGAGGAGGTCGTATCACAAGCAGGAGGGGCAGCCGCAGGAGAAGACTAAAAATGGACCTGCAAATTGTCCGAATAGGGAGGCAAATGTCGGCTTCAAAGCGGCAGTACAAGCACCAGAGGAGATTCTTTTCCAAAGCCCATTTCAAACGTAGGCTTTTATTGGCGGCACCTGCGCAGAGAGTGGCTCTGTTATTCTCCTCTTCAGGGTAATGTATATTGCTTTGATGTAAAATATTCTCCAACTGGAAGCGTGCCTGTGAACGTGTAGCAGAACATGACAATAGCGACGATCATAGGAGGGCTATGATTGCCTACATCAACCAGTCAGATGAATGAGGAGCAGTGGATTGTGAATACTGGATCCTGTGGAGAGTGGTCACTGTAATAAAATATCTGTCAGAGCGGGGACTTGCTTTTAAAGGAGAAAGCCACAGGTTTGGAGATTCGAACGATGGAAATGACTCATTCAGCCATTTTGAAAAGTCATATTGAGAAAAATGAAAATGCTGGTCAGTGTGTGTATCCCCCGAGACACAACACATGTTAGACAGCTGACAGTCATTCTATATTTGTATCACCAGATGGCTTTATAGAGGAGCACATTCACCAGCCACACAGGAGAAGAGTTGTGTATTTCAGTGATAAGTGTCTTAGAGGAGATGGGAACTGATATTAGTAATTTTAGGCCAGTGTTATGACAATGGCAAATGTGTGCAGGCCTGTCTGTTAGATGGAAACAGTCTGAGCTGCTGTGAGGAACAGTTTTTCAGTTGTGTTCAGATCTTGTGGCGCCTCACGGTTCCTCTGAGATAGAAACTAGACCTGTTGGCCCTTTCTGTCATTGGGGAGACAAGCTAAAGTAACTTATTTTAACTCTACATGAGTGCAATATGACTTTACAGCAGATACAGAGTTGTTAGTTTGCTGCAAATTTACTACTTAAGAGACTTAAGACCAGCTGGCTGTTGAACTACAGTCATTGTGTGATGGAATAAAGGCTGAACTGCCTCAGGATTGTGTTCTTTTTGTACCTATCAATAATAATAGTGTGTGTAGATACCTTGACATGACAGGACAATCTCGTCCTACTAAATCCTACATTTTAAAAGGGCTAAATTTAGTTTGTTCATAATGTGTATGGTGTTTTATGAAAAGATCACATGTAACGTCCTAAACACATATTAAACATGGGATTGGTTTAGACTTAAAAGGCGCAGTGTGTGTGAGTTAGCGCAATAACTGGGATTTGTTTGTTTGTTTGTTTGTTTGTTTATTTGCACAATAAAAACAACTGACAATATTAAAATAGTTCATACATAGATATGCGGGAGAATGCCGAAAAACCCTCAAGGGGGCTTAAAAAGTGGCAATCTCCAAAGGATAACATTTTATCTAAAAAAAGAAAACAAAATTACAGATCTAATAAAACAATATACACATACAAGATTCACAGTAATTTCATTGTCTCCATCATAGAAGTATAAAAAACATCAATAAGAAAAAAAAAAAATATATATATATACAAAGGTATTTACTATATATAATCTATACTATCTATAAGGTCAAAGAGATATACCATATGGAAAGTTTGAATCATTCAGGAGTAGATATTTAAGCGCATTTTTAAACTGTTTTGAAGAAAGATCTAAAAGAGATGCAGGAAGACTGTTCCATAATTTGGAAAAAGATTATTACTACGAGTTGGATACATGTGAAATTCATTATTGACGGAAAATATGTCAAGAAAATGAAATTATTATTGGCAAAATAAGGTAATAAGAGGCTACGGCACAATAAATGGGAACATTGGCTGGATAAGAGAATAGCACAATAACTGTCTGTTGACAACAGAGACTGTCATTGTTGGATGGAATAAAGGCTGAACTGCCTTGGGATCGTGTTCATTTTGTGCCCATCAAACGTCTGAATAATTTTCATAGTGTGTGTAGAATAACATCATTTAGTAGAACATTTCAGCTGAAAACATGATGGAATACGAAGACAGAGACAATTTTGGTAATGTCATAACAACTGCGTGGTCCACTGTTGATGCTCAAACAAAAGAGAAAGATAAAAAAGAAAGAACAAAAGGCTTGTGATGATTGGTAATAAACGCGGCTGTAAATGCAGACAAAGCCTGGACTGAGGGGGGAAAACTTAAATTGGGTAAACTAGCGAGAACTAGAACGATGTAGTTAAATGTCTGTTAAATGGAAATTTGTTGCAACATTTGGCTTAAAAGGTCATGAAGTAATTAAATATGAATCAAATCTGGACAAGATGTGACCTGAGGGTTGAGAGTCGAAGATACGTTCTCATTCTCTCTATAAAAGCAGAGCAGATTCATTTTCGTTTTTGGCTGCACAATATATTGCAGATTTATCATAACCACATTTTGTAAATAATGTCATTACACTCATGGCACAGATACTGAAAATGATATTGGCAAATCATTTTCCAGACCCTCCACAATCAGCAGGATTAGTGGAAAGACATAACTGTATTATTAAATCAAAGCTGAAAATAGGAAAAAATGGATTGTTTTGTTTAGTTTTAGTCATCTTAAACATGCAAGTACCACCAAATAGTTCAGGACTAACGCCATTTGAAATGATGTATGGTGACATGTGGAAAAAAAATGAATGAATGAATGAATGGCTGCTAAAACAAATGCAACAAGAACTACATGGATGGCTGATAAATTGTCTAATCGTCCTCGTTATATTAATGAACCACCAAATCTGTCAATGATGCCAGCTTCAGCCTTGATACACCAAATGTTACTAGAACCATTAGAGCTATAATAGTTCACTTGAGGAAATGCCCAAACCGTCCTAATGGTTCTATCTCCTGTGTTTGATTGGACTGTGGTTTTACAAATTGGAAGTCTATTCTGATTTCTGTTGTATCTGCAGTGGCCACTATCTTCCTGATTACCATTTCCTGCTGTACAGTGCCCGTGGCGTCTGGATTGATTCCACTATGGCGTCCTCCCAGCATCAAAAGCTCCAACTCTCAGGCACTGACTCCTTGGTGATCGTGGTGATGACGCTCCTTTCTCAATATTCCACGTGTTTAAGTTGGCTTCACATTGTTGCAAGATCTGGTTTAGGTATTGATTTTTAATGTGGGGTTGTGTAATGGTCCCTTTTGTATTAGTTTGTTGACCATGTCTTTAGGAGATGGCCAAAGTGTTAGCTGTTAGGTATCTGCACGCTCACCCTTTACTTTATGTGTCCCACTCTTCTAAAACAAAAGCAACTTGTTAAGCAAAAGCAGCTTATTGAAGTAATTTTAATTTTTTTTTTTTTGGTAACTATAGAGTTCAGTGGTGTCAAACTCAAAGTGGTGAGGGGCCGCGAGCGTTAATAAGAATCCTTTTAGGGGCCGAAGATGGTGGCCCTTGGGAAGCTTTTATTCAATTTTGAATGTGAGAGTTCATCTTCATTTGAGTTGTACTAAAGTTATCTTTAATGGTAACTGATTTTAGTTGGATTTGAACCGGTTATGTTATATTTGAACAGGTTTTTGTTGGAGTTGAGCAGGTTTTAGATGACCTTGAACAGATTTTAGATGTAGTTTAACAGGTTTTACTTGGTTTTGTGCAGATTATATAGCTTTGGAGCAAAAACTTAACAAATTAATCTTGTTCAAATCCAATTAAAACCTAGTGCCGAAAATATCACCTACAAAAATACATTGGAGGGCCACATAAAACATGGCAAAGGGCCGCATTTGAGTTTGACATGTGTGATATAGTTAAATGTCTGTTAAATGGAAACTTGTTGCAACATTTGGCTTAAAAGGTGATGAAGTAATTAAATATGAATCAAATCTGGAAGGTTGTGATTACAGACAAGTCTTTTCCTAACCCCTGAATATATGAAAGCACGCTCACACCTCACTCTTTACTTTATGTGTCCCTGGGGTTTTCCACTCTTCTAAAACAAAAGCAACTTGTTGCACAGTTGTCGCCAATTACTTCTTTATCTGAAAGTTTCAGGGGGGGTTGCCAGCCGTTGACAGTGAAGAACAGAAACACAGCAACGAATGAATGAAGACCTGTTATAAAAAACCATACTACACTGTTAGACGGGAGCTCAAGAACAGGACTTCCATCTGAGCCTGGAATAAGAATCAGAACGCGACAACAATAACCGAGGACACAATAGGACACAAACACACAATAGGAGACTTCAGCTTTCTATTCCAAGATGGTGTTGATTTGTTGTTTTGAATTCTCATCTCAAGTGACTTCACACTCACGTAACTCGACATGAATAAGGATGTGAGAAAATGTACTTGCATGTTTAATGACAATGTATGAACCTTTCACCTTCTAACAAAACCTTTTATAATAAAACAGCAACAGATTCACTAGAGCTGGCCCTGCAAAGACAACACCAGAAAGCCAGTGTGATGACAAAGAAGCCAGTGCCAAATACAAATTGGTGTAGATAAAACCCTATCTACACCTTTTTCCTCCCGGCTCGAAAAACAAGGAAAAAAAAAACAAAACAGTTGGTGTCTATTCAGCCATGTGATAAAATGTTGATGGCAGCTTCGACAGCCTCCCTCCTGCCGCCGACAAACATCTACGGAGGAAAGTGTGTGATGGTATTTTTGCTTCACTTGGCCATATCAATGTTCATTTTAGATTTATCTCAACGTGCTGCTGCAGGCAAATGAACACTGAGGACCATCTCTCTGACCGTCACTGAAAGGACTGTCATTGAAGGCCAGCTTGTCAGATTTTCATTCTATTCCCATGTTTACTTGTAGCTTGATTCCAAATGCAAAGCTACAACAAGAGCTTGTCCGCAGGGTAACCTCAAAAAGATAAACAAATGTTTCTTTCATGACAAGGGGCATCTGGTGGCAGACTAATACAGAGCTTGCAGAATAAAACGCCTGCTACAAATGTTTGTCTTTTTCACTTTTTTTGCAGGAAAACTTTTTTGTGTTTTTCGTTCTCTTTCAACTTTAGGAGCATTGAGCAGGGCACAGACATCAGAGAGGAGATGTACACTAAGTTCACAAGCCATGTCCGTCATGAATTTCAATTTTAGAACAGTGCTGAATGATCACAATCTCCATCCACATTAGCATAATATTATATAAATGAGGACAGGACATTCTAGTGTAAACGAATGCTGCTTTTAGTGGCCTCAGACGGTCTTAGTTGAAAGTCATTCTTCAAGCTTTGGATTGTTTCCCTGACTTCTCTGTTCACATCCTCTTTTGTCTTGCGTGTGTGTATATGTTTGTGTGTGTGTGTGTGTGTGTATATGTGTAAAACTGCCAACTAGACTCACCTGAACTCCATGTACAATCAAGCAGCAGACACCAAAGACTCAGATCACTAGCTACTCTTTGCCAGATTGTTCCATCAGTCGGCTGGTGATTCTCAGAGTTTTGTATCTGTTGAACTTACCCTTGTCTCGTGTGTTTTCAGCTACTTACCCCTCCAGCATCGACCCCAGGACCAGCTTGCCTCTGACCATTAGACAATAAAACACCTGTGGTCCCAGTGTTGCGTCCACTTTTAGCGCCCTTGTCTTGTTGAGCTGTAACAGTTGATATGCTTTCAACTTACATTTTCCTAAAACTTAAAACAGCTGAGTTTAACATCTAGTCTATTTAAAGCAAAGCTAAATGTTAGTAAATACTCTGACTGTTATTAAGGATAAGCTGCTGTTAACGAGTAACTTTGTTGTATGCAAAAATAATAAGCTAGAAGTAGGATGTTATGTGGATTTAATTTTCTTTTAACTCTTTATTTCTCTTAACTTCGTTTTTTTTTTTTTTTTTTGGAATAAAGTACCTTTAGAACTGAGGAATGTTATTATTATTCAGTAAAATCCATTAAACAGTCTGTTGAACAATCAAAACTGCACTATTGATCTGAACACGTTTTATAAAAGATGTTTTAACCAAACTTTATTGTTGAATTTGTAGAGGATTCTCTGTGTTTTGTCTTGAAACCTGTGCCTGATGTTCTGTTCTTTTTTCTAATGTGTTTTTTATATGTGCTAACCTGCTCTAATATTGATTAACTTTTGTAACTGTGAGGTTGTGTCTTGCTGCATGTGTTTGTCCATGTGCCTTTCATTTGTCCTTTCTCTTTACTATCAATGACAAATGAAAATTAGCCCCTGTGGCTTAATCTGGCATATTTACACGATGGACTAATGTACTCATGTTGGTTAATGTGCACTGTCCCATATCAAATGAAAATAAACAAACACAAACAATGCTCTTTGGAAACACAGTGAAGTTCTTTGTCAAAATCTTTAAGTTTTGAAATTCGAAGTCAAAAAACTGTCCAGATCAATCAAATGATTTACTTAGTGGCTCTAAATTCTAACTTTATTTGCAATAATAAAAGCTTGACTCGAGGATCTGAAAATAATCAGTGACGGCTGGTGTCTTGTGGAAGGTTTTAGAAGATAGTGTTTATAGTTTTGATGGCTCTAATATTTTTCAAAAACACCACAGAAAATGATTGACAGGTGTAAAGCCCCGCCCACTTGTATTACCTACTATTAGGGCTAAATATATTCAGCTCAGAGACTTGAATTTGGGCAAAACACAGAGACTAACTGGGATTCACTGTACTATTTTAATATATTCACTGTATATTATATCATATAAATGCAGCCCTTTGCAGTGTTTTTTATGGCCCTCCAATGCATTTAGTTGTTCGCAGTTTTTAGGTGATATTTTTGGCACTATGTTTAAACTAGATTTGAACAGGTTTTAGTCAATTTTGAACAGGTTATATTTGGATTTCAACAGGTTTTACTTGGATTTGAACATGTTTTAGATGGATTTGAACAGGTTTTAGATGGATTTAAATCAGATTTTGTGTTAATGAAATCTTTAGCCAGTTCTTACTGCAAAATTGATGTAAAATTTGATTGAAATCCACCTGAAACCTGTTCAAATTCAAATAAAACCTGTTCAAATTAATCTAAAACAGGTTTTATTTGAATTTGAACATGTTTTAGTTAATTTTGAACAAGTTTAAGATGGATTTGAACAAGTCTTACTTGGATTTGAACAGGTTTTAGATGGATTTGGACAGGTTTTAGATGGATTTGAATCAGATTTTGTGTTAATGAAATCTTAAGCCAGTTCTTACTGCAAAAATTATGTAAAATCTGATTCAAATCCACCTGAAACCTGTTCAAATTCAAATAAAACCTGTTTAAATTCAAATAAAACCTGTTTAAATTCAAATAAAACCTGTAAAACCTTTTTAAATTCTGCTATAACCTGTTCAAATCTGATCCCATTAAAAAAAGTTTCCATGGTGTTAAAGTTAACTTTTGTAAAACTAAAATGAAGATGAAACCTCACATTCAAAGTCGCTCCAAGTGTCACCATCTTCGGCCCCTGAAAGGATTCTTTTTTTTTACTATCGCGGCTCCACTGATTGAAGGAGTCTGCATCAACTTTTTGGAATTCTACTCTTGAACAAATACCTTGAATTATGAAGCTGAAATGTGGTGTAAGTTTAGAAAAAAAGGGGTATATATGCAATGTAGAAATAGCTTAGACAGAATGAGAGTAAGGGGCAGAGAAAAAAAGGAAAACCTTGGCTGCCGTTCTGTGAAAATGTTGACGCTCATTCAAGAACATGCTTTGAAGTAAAAACCCGCCTTGCACTTTTCAGACTTTACTTGTTCATTAGTCTCCCAGAATTCTCTTTTATCCGCATTTGTGGATTTGGCAACACAAAAGAGAGGAGGACTCCGCAACAACTCGGGACCGCTAACTGCTTTTCCGCTTGATTAAAACACAGTGCTGTAGTATAGAATATAGTGTTTGTGCGGTGCAGTTCTTTATTTTGTTCGCAGCCTCGATTTATCGCTGGTGGATTGCACTTTTCATTCCATCAGTGGCACTCTCTCCACTCTCCACCTGCGCTGAAAAGCCTAGATAGAGAAAATAAGTTAGACGAGTAGGCAAAACAAGTGGCTGTAAAAGGGTCCGGTTGAAAAGAGCATGTGGCACATCAAATGGAGCGTCGAGATTGGACTGAAATCAAAGGCGTCAGATCAAGTTTGTGACTGAATCTCTTTTAAGGCTTGGGAACAGTACCTTGGCCTTGAAATCTTCCGTTAAAGAGCTATTGGTTATCTTACATCATTTGTTTGCTTGGATAATTACAACAAACAAATAATTAAAAACGTACCGTGCAGGTTATGAACACTCTTGTATTCATTTGCGAACACAGCAGCACAGTTTTTTCACCAATGCATAATTCATGGTATGGAAATGTTCAATGTTCTTACACGCCGACAAATTATTCGTATTACCCTAATGGCCATGTAGCATAAATGATTCACGAGATGCTAATGAACACATTACGGTGAGATAATGGGGTAACCTTAAAGAACGGAAAGCATGTGCAGCTTTGTTGTGAGTGGTTAGTGTCATCCTGGAAAATGAATTCACACTCACTCGATTGTGTTCTACAGCCGTGACGCTGAATAAGCCTAATCAGTGTAAGTGGTGCACATCTATGAGAGGTTCAACTCAAAGTGGTCACGTAGTTTGTTCCACGAGTGGCTGGGATTTAAGGACAAGGGCGAGGATGGTCTCCAGTCATTTTCTCGGCTTTTGAATGATGAAAAAAAAAAATTGGATTCCTTTTTTTTCATCGTATGTCACATCTGAGTTCAGTGATGAGAGTCTAGGGTCATTGTAGATAAAGAAAGTACTGAGATGGAGAAGGATGGGGGTGAATTTCAGTTTTTCTTCTTTTAATTAGTTGCAAGCATCCAGCATGTCAAAAATAAGAAACATTCTCAAACTATTAAAACTCGAAATCATTTTAGAGATGACCAAAAAAATTCAGAATTCAGAAAAAAATCAGGAAAAAAAAGGAATGAAAACCTAACATTTAGACTCAAAGTAATGGTATACAGTTGTCCCTGGCTAGAACGCGGTTCACCTTTCGCGGCCTCGCTGTTTCGCAGATTTTTTTAGTGCAATTTTGCATGCTTTTTTTTTTTGTACAGCGTATGAATGCGCATTGTGTTCTGCGTCCTGATTGGCTAAGGGAGAACTCGCGCATTGTGTTCTGTGTCCTGATTGGCTAAGGTAGAACTCGCGCATTGTGTTCTGCGTCCTGATTGGCTAAGGGAGAACTCACACATTGTGTTCTGTGTCCTGATTGGCTAAGTGACTGTAGACCATTGTCAATCAATCTCCTCCGTGCCGTGTCTCCTGTACAGTACAGAATGCGTTCGGCTTGCCAAAGTGTGTTCAATCGCTAGCAGTGTGACTCTGAAGTGCTGTATGTTTGCAAGTTTTCTCCTCGACAAAACCCACAATGTCGACGAAACGTTCTGCAACGACAAAGGCACCTGCGGTCGCACCCAAAAGACAGAGGAAGATGCTAAGGTTTGAACTTTGAGAGTGTTTAAACAAGAGAGAAATGTGAGAAAATGTTAATGCCTGTCTGAGAAAAGTGTATAAAGTGTGTGGTGAGGGGTTTTACAGTCTTAAAACATATAGAATAATTGTAAAAAATAAAGCTGACTACTTCGCGGATTTCACCTATTGCGGGTTATTTTTAGAGAGTAACCCCCGCGATAAACGAGGGACCACTGTTGTGAATAAATAATTATTGATGATTTTTTTAAAAGTAAGAAATAAGTTGTTTTTTTTCAAGTATAATGCCATAGATAACCCTTAATGACATATGACAAATCTCTTAATTTTGACAAATACTAATAAAAAATGTAGTTTGTTTCCTAAATTGATGACTAAATTTAAAGTTTTGTCCTTTTTCTTTTTTTTTAAACAATTACAAATATAACTTGAATTTTTCATACTTTCTAAAAAAGTTCAAATTGAACTATTTTCCAAAAATAATAACATATGTAAGTCAGATTTCCACTCTAGCTCAGCCAATTTCAAAATAATGGCTTAGCTGAAATTTTAGTTTTTTGAAACAATTCAAATGTTTGCTTAGCCCCTCAAAATTAAGTGAACTTTATCATTTGAATTCATTTCTCAACTTGATATCAGAATTTCAACTTACTAAGTTTGCATCTTGAAAATAACCCTGGTTTTTTTTTCAGAACAATTTTCAGTTTGTTTTTTTTTCTTTCCACCACAGACAAAAATAATTACACTCCACGTGCCAAAAATCATCCGGCTACACTGGCCTCAGCTGTGAGAAAAAGTGTTTAATTTTGCAATCCAACAAGAAGCAGACATTTTAGACAGTCCATTAGAGTAACTACACACACACACTCTCAAATGTTTGCAGCCTCATCATTAAATTACACAAGTTCACATCAGGTACAAAATGTAGACTCTTAAAAAAGTTAATTATAAAATAGAATCTAGCTATATTTCTCCAAATAATGTCCCATACACATCCTTTACTTAGTAACATTACGTTTGGCTGAAAAGTGTTAAGTCACAAAAAGATGATGACACTTACATTCCCTACGGCGATGTCCACACTAATGGGTTTTTGTTTTATGAGCTTTGTCATGAGACCCAAACAAATGGCTAAACAAACACCACATTTCTTTTCTAAACAGTGTTTTAAGTCAAAATGTGGAGCAAAATATCTAAAATCTGCATGTGATGTTTGTCAAGTGGCACTAAACACCTACGACCAGGTCTCTGGTTTAATGGAATACATGCTAATGCTAGTTAGTTAGTTAAATTGATTAATTTAAGTGAAAATGTAGTAGTGTGGACAAAGCCTAAGAATCTCCTGTGACATGATGTGCATATATAAGTTTACAAAAATCCTTTACATTGAGGCAGTAAATCAATAGACAACACTGCATGTGGTAGAAGTGCATATAAATTAAAAATAGAAGTGATACATTTTTTATCGTTTGATCTGATAAACTGACGAGTGAAAGTGAACTGATAAAATAAGAGAGGGCTGGTTTATCTGTAGGTATTAGTTTGGAGACTCTGGTTGAAGTAGTGGAGCAACAGACACACAACAGGACAGATGCTAAAACAACAACATGAACCAGAAGGTTGGTGGATCGATTCCCGCTTCCTCCTGTTCACACTGTTGTTGTGTCCTTGGGCAAGACTCTTCACCCAGCTGACCTCCAGTGTCTGTGGCTCTGTTTATGAATGTGTGTGATTGTGGTGGTGCGTTTGGTGGTGGTTGAAGAGGCTGTTGGTGGTGTCGATTATGGCAGCATGCCTCTCTGTCAGTCTGCCCCAGGGCAGCTGTGGCGACAGAGGCAGCTTACCACCAGTGAGTGCTTATGTGTGTAAATGGGATGAATAGATGGGATGTTAAGCACTTTGGGTGCCCAAGTAGGGTGCAAAAAAGTGCTCAATAAATGCACGCCATTTACCATTGTACATTGTCTAAGTGTCAGTCTATGGAAGATGAAGTCTGAATCAGTTCATTTGAAGAGAACTTACAACTGAATTTCCCCTTAAGGATTATTAAGGGGGAATTGGATTTAATTAGTTTCAACATTTTTGCCAATTCAGCCATTTACAATTTACTTGTAATGTTCAATTAAACATCACTGTGAAAGCTAAGCTAACAGCAGATACCTGAACCCAAACTGGAAGAAGCGAACTACAGGCACAAACACTTCCTAAATCAGCCCTAACTGCAATAATTAATAAAAGTAGTATATTACAAGAATATTCA
Organism: Rhyacichthys aspro; assembly: GCA_036850595.1. Lineage (NCBI taxonomy): Eukaryota > Metazoa > Chordata > Actinopteri > Gobiiformes > Rhyacichthyidae > Rhyacichthys > Rhyacichthys aspro. The sequence continues at coordinate 3,625,952 of CM072155.1, forward strand.
AGCTTTCACTTGGTGGTTGTTCACTTTAGGTTTGTGTGTGCCATAGCTCAGTCTATGTTCCAACTATTTTCTGGTTCCACCAGTCAGTTTATCAAATGACATTCACACTATTCATACTTAATAATGCTTCACGTGTTTGAGGAGCATAGGAAATCACCCGCAGTGTTAAAATCAGGTGTGACATGGTGATAATGACTGTGGATGAACTATAACATCTGTTTGTGGCTGACATTCAAAGACTTTACCTGTAATGGCAGAAAAAAGCTGTGACAAATTGCGTCGAGTGAGATTTTAGTTCAGCAATACACACAAAATGATTTATTTCTCACCAAGATGGATGTTCATAATTGTACGACTTAGAAACGACTCAGAAAATGCAAAATGCTGCCAGATACTTCTGTGAATTATATGCTCTTTTAGAGATCACTCTTCCAATTGACAACATTTGCCGCCAATGTGTCCCTAGTAACTAATGTTATTGCGTCCAGGAAAAGTGCAGTTATGTAAAAGTGAAGAATAAAGTAATGGATGTGACAGTGCAGGCTGCAGAGATGTTTAGTTGTATAACATCAAAGTCCTGTGCAATGAAACAATAAGCACAATAAGCATGTGGAATACAATGGGCCTCATTCATCATTCATCAACAAGACATTTCTTCACAATTCCAAGTATTTAATAGAGGATGTGGCTTTCATCAATGAACTATTCCAGGATTCTACTGAAACTAGGGTTTTGGTTTGTAACACAACTTTAAAGTGTCTGTTTCTGCATTGACAAGCAGAGATGAAATATGACACTGCTAATGTGGACTGATGCTGCCAATTATGATTTTACATCTGTAATATACTTACTATGTGATGCATATTCAACTTTTGACATCATTTCTTAGATATTCGCAATATTGCATTGTAAAAGTCATTTACTGCTGGCTGACAGTGTTAGTGAAGGCAAAAACATAGATGTGCTGGGCTGTAATCTTAGTTCCTTAATCTCGGAAGGAACTATTGTGTTTCAAATCACTTCTTTGTGTGATACAGCTTTAACTTGCATTTGTGGATAAAGTACGTTTCTCGTTTGGTCTGAACTTCAAGAAGTGAACTCCAAGTGCAGACACTTCCAATATTCCATAGGTGTGCTGGGCTGGAACCAAAGTTAAATTATGAAAAACCTGTCTGTGTTTCTACAAAGCGATACAATACTCATCAATATGATACGGTGCTGTTTTAGTTGTGGTTCAGCTGTAAAAACAGGTTCATTTGGGATTTTGTAAGAGGGTAGAACATAGTGGTACCAAAAGCAGTGCTTAACACTGCAGTCTTTTGATTAAGTGATTGCTAATTGCTAAGGAGAACACACGGGGACATATAACAGCACGCTATGAAAATGTTTCGTATCAATAGCTTCAATACCAGGGAGCTATTAAGATGATTTTTAAGCTAGAGTCACACAGGACTGTGGTGTGATGCTCTATCAGAATTGTGTCTCCGGATAGATAGACAGTCACTAAAGTATATCAGACATACTACATTGTCCTATGATGAACCACATCTGAGAAATGTCCCAGTGAGCTGCACCATGAACAGTGCTGGTCTATATATATATATATATATATATATATATATATATATATATATATATATATATATATATATTTTTTTATTTTTCATTTCATCTTCTACCGCTTATCCCACTTTGTGGGGTCGCGGGTGACTGGAGCCTATCCCAGCTGCTTTGGGCCTTAGGCGGGGTACACCCTGGACAGTGGCCAGTTCGTCGCAGGGCTGACACTTAGACGTACATTGACAGACAACCATTCACTCTCACATTCATCCACTAGGGGCACTTTAGAGTCACCAATTCACCTATACATGCATGTCTTTGGACGGTGGGAGGAAGCCGGAGATCCCGGAGAGAACCCACGGTGACACGGGGAGGACATGCAGACTCCTCACAGAAAGACCAGAGTTAGCCAATGATGTTTTTGGGTTGGCTACAATCGGCCAACGATGTTTTTTGGGTCGCCGGGATTCGTACTATATATATATATATATATATATATATATATATATATATATATATATATATATATATATATATATATATATATATAAAAGCCAAATCCTTTAAGCCCATTGCAAGTGAATACACTGTTGCATTGGTCAGGTGCACATCCACAGACTGATCCTGATCCATCCCTGATCATTAAATTCAAGGAATTAAAAATATCATACATCAAATCTGATGAAAGTCATAAATTATATATAAATTATATATATATATATATATATATATATATATATATATATATATATATATATATATATATATATATATATATATATATATATATATATATATATATATACTAGTAATAAAGGCATTGGAAAACACTATCTGTACTTGTTTTTATCTGGTTAGAAGTGACTTTGTTCATAATGAAATCAGTAATAAAAAGTACTGGATAATAATTCTTTATCAAATAGGCTACTTCTCTTCTTTTTTAATGCTATATAAAGTGCTTCACAATAAATTAAACAAAAGAGAAGCAGCTTTTTGCTTTCTATTTTTGAAAGCGTGAAGACATAAAGCATCCAAAGAAACCTGGTGAAACCTGACATAATGGTTAAAAATAAAATATGTAAGTTGATGCAAATTACTGAAATATATATAATTAATAAAATGAATTTTAGAGGAATTTCTATATTTAAGAACCAAAGTTATGAGTTCCACATAACCCTTTCTTACATAATACTAGTGAATGAGGCCCATAGTGTGTATAATAATGTAAATATCCACAGATATGTCAGCGGTTTGCTTACAGAAATAAATAATAACCTATGTGTAATGTGTGTAAAACATACAAATTCATATATCCCCCTCTACATCAACTCAACAGGGGCCTGCTTGTGGAAGAAGATGTCATTACAGCTGTGTCCGTCCTCACTCTCTGAAGTCTGCATAGATTTAAGTTTAAGACACACACAGGTAGGACTTCTAACAGTACAAGGAAGAGGAGTAGACCTGGCTCCAGTGATGCTCCTCCTCCATTCTGGGCTCTCACAAAGGCACTGAGAATGGAAACACAAATAGAACATCAGTCACCTTGGTACACAATCACTATGCAGCCACGTTTTTCACTGAAAGGTATTAAATGAGTTGGTACGAAGTAATTTGGAACAGGTGACCGCTGAAATGGCCTGCATCAGCTCTATGAGCTTATTATAAGCTAAAATAAAGAAGCATGTAAAGCATGGTATTTAGCATCAGTCTTGGAATATGACTTGGGTTACTAGCTCTAAAATGGTTTGGTAGTTTGACCAAGGAAATGGTTTTAAGAGTGTGCCATACCGACTCATATTGTACCACTCCAGAAAAAACGTGGCTTTGCAAAATACCACTGTAGCTCTCTGTAGTCCAACCAGAAAACATATACATATACAGATAGCAAAAATATCATACAAACACAACTGACAGTACAGTGTAAGGTAAAAGGGATTTAGCAGTAGCATCAGTGTTAGCATGATTTGCAAAGAAAACACAAGTAATCTATACTATATACTAAAGTATGTGCGCTAAGGCAATGGAATACATCAGTCAGTCACTTGAAGAATTATTCAATTGGAAAAAAAAGTCAATTATTGTCATGATTTTTTGTGCTGTTTTCATGGGATGTGTAAAGAATCAGTAAGACATAATCATTTTTTGTAAAATTATTTTACAGTTTTATGTACTTTGATCATTGTGCATGCAATTCAAAATGCTGGGAATCACTCATATAATTAACCAGATCTGATTTAAGTAGAGACTAAATGAATGAAAGGGGTTCTATAAGCTATTTATAGAGAGTTAGTATTTTCTCAACAGTTGTCAGGCAGACAGTATCAAAGCTGTAAATCCAACCATTTAAAATTTTGAATTTAACATGTTAGCATTAAACTAATTGAATGTCCAGTTAAAAAGTGTGGTCCAATTCCACAACATGTGACGCTGAGGAAGAGCCCATATTTTGGTGCAGAATGCCAAGTTTATATGTGAATATATTCTGGGGGTATAACACAGATTAAAATAAATTGTTTTAAACTAGTAGTTTAGTTTTTGTTAGTCATAAAAGTGAGTTTCACTGAACCCATTAGCAGCCATACATGATACAAAGCAAAGCAGGCTTTGCCCCTGTCTGCTTCTCCGAACCTGGAACTATTGAACTGTTGTGATCTACTGTAGAAGTAACTACATACAAGCTGCTGAGTAGCTAATAGAACCCCATTTACAAAATACTGTGTGATTCAAACAAACAAACATTGTGGTTAGCACTCCTGACTCACAGCAAGCAAGGTCGTGGGATTGAGCCGCAAGTTCAGCTTATTGTGACTGTCCAAGGACATACATGTATAGATCAACTGGTTACTCTAACATGCCTGAAATGAATGAATCTGATTTTGAAAGTCTGTCATACGTATATATTTTAGCCCCGGGGTTGACAGCCAATTGTCAAGAATTGACCCTGCTTTATGAATGAAACTGTTGTAATAGAAACTTGTACTGAAGATGTGTAAATAGCTCATGCAGGTGTTACTCCTTCATTTCCAGCCATGCTGCTTTCTAGTTCATGAATATTTGAATAAAAGTTGATGAACATTTAAATATTGCAACTTTCTTCTCTCACATCGAGGTTATTGCTGTTTGTTTTGTGGTTTTTCCTAGAATGCCTAAAGCTGAGTTTTTGGGATTCCACTTTCAATGTACTTGGCCTGGTTTCAGCCTCCTGAAAGCTTCTCAGGCTTTTAAGTCATCACAGAACATACTGTGCAGCACAAGAACTTGTACCACATTTGAAAAGATTCATGACTTTAATTTATCTCTCAACGGAAGTAGATTTGAACCAAATAGTTCACACCTTTGAAAGAGAACTTCAGAGAACATCTCAAACCTTTTCATCTTGGTAACTGGAAAGTTGAGAGGCAGTACAAAGAAAGGGTGAATTTCTGAAACTGCTGTGTGAGGCTAGTCTGTTCATGTACATGCTCCATATTTGGAATCTGTCTAGGCCTCAGTCGCTAAAAGGGCTTGATATTTAAGGCTAATATGAAAAAATTGCTTTCAAAATGTCTTAATGTATTATTATTTCTAGCAGATTTGATTATCGTAATGGGGCTGTTGCTGGGTCCTTGAGTTATGACCAAATTAGTCCAGTTTGAAAAGGTTTAACTTTTTCTGCACTTAGCTTTTATGGGGATGGAGCCTGCCTTGTGTCTCGGCCCTGGATGATCAACGCTCTTATTCACTTCTACATGCATGTCTTTAGCCAGTAGGAGGACTCAAAGTCCCCGGATGAACTATGTGGGCGCTGCTAATCAAAAGCTAGTCAGAGGTCAACAGTGGCAACTTTAGCTAAAGCTTTCTCCGCAACAGCCCATTAAACAAGCCATTACACTGGACTGTCTTTGTTTGAATTTATTTTTGTTTGCAGCTGTAAAAGATCTGTTGTCTGGATGCAGCTGAATACCAGGTTATAGTAACAGAAATATTGGTTTTATTGTTTATGTATGCAAAATATTTAAATAAGTGTGCAAAACAATCTTTTATATCCTGTAAAAGCATGCCTCGTCTTGGTGTTGACTACAGTCCAGTCTTGGTTAAATAAGAAAAGGGCTAGTGTTAATTCTGACTTGTTTGTAGCATTAAAATCCTAAATCCTTTTGCCATTCCACACCTAATATGTCATCCAGTTATCTCGACATGCCTCTAACTTCCTCCCATTGCAAGCCATCACTAGCCTGGGTTTCGAACTCATGAGGTTCTTGCTCAGAGGCTGAGGACACTGGAGTTGAGGCACTCTGTCAATAAGCCCCCAATGTCAGGAATGTCCCATTAGTCATTTAAATTTGACTAATTTTTTCATTTTTAACAGCGCATGGTGATTGTACAAAAACATTTTTGGCTTCCAACTTTTAGGATGTGGACCATTTCTTTTCTGGGCCAGTATTAGGTTCCAAAAGCTCAGATCAGAGCCTATCTATAGTTTTCATGAGATGCCCCATTCTCAGAGTAACATTCCCTGAAGAGCAAAACACTACTTTCCTGTTTATCTGCGGGTTACTGATAAAGTTAAAAAAAATACTTTTGGTGTGAAATCCAAGGAAGTTATCTGGCTGTTGGTGCATTTCCTGTGGGAGACAGTTGGAACAAGCCAAAGTGCCTGGAGCAAACTGATGGTAACAAATGGAGGACTTTAAGTTTACACAGAGGTGCACTGTTCTGTGAAGCTGGATTAAGAAGACTTCACTTTCTAATGAGGTAGATCTCCGTGGAAACTTAAGCTGAACGGTTGTCCTGCTCCGGAGTTTGAGGAGAAGTGGGAAGCTGTGTGAAAGTAAAAAAATGACGGAAAACATGTCTCCTCCAGCAGCACAACTGACTGGAGCGCAAACACTATATATATTATACTGACCTCTGCTTCTTGATAGACTCTATAAAGGTTTGAATGCAGCTGTGGATCCACACCTCTTTATATTCTTTTGAGTTGGTGTGTATATACCATGCATTCAGTTTACAGAGCTGTATTTTGCATGGGTTTAGTTTATTTTAGTCTTTAACTTCTGACCTTTCGATGTGATTGTTCATGTGGTGCTTACTCCTTATTTTTCATGTAAACGCAGTTAAGGCTCCACAGAGAAACCCAGGGTAAACTCAATAGGTTGCCAATCCACTTTGTGATGCCACTGATCTAGACTGGGATTGTTTGTAGCATCACTAATCCCTAAACTAGGCTACTTTACTATATAATTATTAAGTCATTTGGGACAGTTACTTAACACTTTTGGATAATGCATATAAAGATGATTACTTGACCTGATCCAATCCTACTCCACAACTAATAATTCAATTTCCCCTAATGCTGTGCTGTCCCATTTATGCTGAAGTTGCTTTGACTGTAAAGCCTCTTTGACTATCTCCTATTGCAAGTGATCAAAGTGACCTTCTTGCTTTGAGGCAGAAGGGATAACCACAGTTCACATTAAGACAGGGATTATGCAATGAAAAGTAAGGTCACAAGGGGCTGGAAAATAACTGAATGTTTAATGTCATTTTTAACAGTGCATGGTCATGGTTCTGGTGTTCCTACTTTCAGGTCCAGGACTGAGTTATTCTTGGTTCAAAAAAGTCTGACTGCTGTAAAAGAAGTGACATTTACTACTGCCCTCCGTTCCCCGTCAGTGAATAGAGTGGATTATTGCTGGTGTTTTTCTGATAGTTACTGTACCACCAGAGAAAACCCAGAAAAGAGAATAGAGTGGATTTATGCTCTTAAACCTCCCACTGTCTCTTTCCTGATTGAGAGAAAATAAATGACAGAGCCACAGAAAACAGATCTGATTTAAAGGGTAAAACCGTGATATCACAAGATTCAAGTTGGAAAATGTGACTTTAGTTTTTATATCTATATCTATATCTATATAGATAGATGGATAGATAGATATAAAAACTAAAGTTGACGGAGCTTTCTTAGCATCAGTGACATATCACTGACATATCAACTCACTTTCATTGTACAATGTGAAAAAAATGTGAAGAAATTTTAAAAGAATTGATTTGAAGATTTGAAAAAGCATAATTTTTTTTTTACAGTAAATTTAATTGCTGAAAAATTGCATTCTTGATAGAATAACAAGGGCAATTATATGTGTCATTACAGTAATTTACTTTTAATTTGTCCAAAAATAAGCAATTGTATTATTTTATCTGTTTATAATGTTTCAATGTTAGTTTAAAACTAATTTTACCTTCCATTAATATAACATCATTAGGCAGTGAATTCCACCCTTGCATGGCACGATACAACACTGTTCTTTTTGTTAAGTAAATGTAAATTAGTAAATGTTTGTCTTGGCTCAAGGACAATTTATGGAACAAAACATCAGGTTTTCCAGTATAAACAGTATTTCTCATAAACACAGTTAGTGAATAACTTAATCTATCTCAAACTAACAGCCATCCTAGATGTTTGTGCATCTCTCTGACATTTGTATTGTAGTCGGCCCTAAGCACGATGCGGGCAGCTCTGTTTTGAATTACTTGAAGACTATTTCTATTTTTTGTTGTTCCACAAGACCAAATCACTGGGCAGTATTCTAGATTTGATAATAGTAAAGTTTGGGTTGTTTTTCTTACTGCATCTGGTATAAATAAGTAATGCTCTGCATCTTCTGATTATAGATAGATCCATTCCCATCTTTGTAATGATATTGTCTATATGTTTATTCCAAGATAATGTTTTGTCCAGTGTGAGGCCTAGAAGTTTAATTCTTCTACCTGCTCTACAGGAGTGCCATCAACTCAAAGACGCAAAACTGGATTTTTAACTTTCAGATGATGTTTTGAGCAAAAGACATCATCTATCATCTGAACCACAGCTGTGACTGTGGAGTGACTTTCTCTGTATGCATGTTGGGAACTGGTGTTAAGTTGTGTTTATCAAGTATGTTTTAATCTGTTCAAATTCAAATTGTTCCATAAGTTTACTTAAAGCAGACAGTAGGCTAATTGGCCAAGTATTTGATTCTGAGAATGGCAATTTATTATTTTTTGCCAGTGGAATTATTTTACATATTTTTCACCTTTGTGGCACTAACCCATGTGTAAAGCTTTGATTTATTATGTGACCTATCACTGGTGCAATATCATTTGCTATTAGCTTGACAAGTTTCCCCTCTAATTCATCTACCCCTGGAGGTTTTTTCTTTGCATAATATTAATGCCTTGGTTACATCCTCTATATTTATTTTTTGTAGATTTTTTCTTTGCAGCTTTTTTCTTTCACTTTTTTATGTTTAATTAAAGGAATGCTTTTATTCTCATACTCATTTGCATATTGTTCTTTAAATTGTTTGTCTTGTGTGTGAAGTAATTGCTTACATGATTAGCAAATCCAGTTGGTCTTGGTTGGTTAAAAATGTACCATTAGTATCTAAAAACACTCATTTGAGGGTTTTTTTCATTATATAATTTCATTTTCTTTCTTTTTAATTTTGTAACAACATTTCTTAACCTTCTATACTTTTGCCAATCTGATTCTTCACCAGATAATATTGCTCTTACTTTTGCCTGATTTCTTTCTTCCATTTGTTGCTTCAGCTCAGTATCCCTCCATGATGCTTTGTTTTCTGATTGTGTCTAATGCAATTTCTGGATTCTGCTCTGTTAATACACTTAACCAATTCATTTTTCTAATGTCCTCTACAAATTTTCCAAATTGAATCATTTGTATGAGCTCTTAAGTAAAATTTTCGGACTCACTTTAGGTGTCATACCCTTGGTTCTCCTGACCATCACTATTAGGTTATTATCAGAACAGCCCACAGCACTGACAGTGTGTCAGAACATGTTTCTGGCATATTATTAAAAATATGATTCATACAGGATATTTTTACTGTCTCATCTTTCCTCTTCATTATTCTGGTAGGTTTATGAACCATTTGGGTTAGTACAGATTGTAGCAGCAACCAGTCAACATGGGTTTAATATGGGGTATATGCACTTGTAGCCAAATCACCTCTATATCATTTTTCATTAAATCATATCTTACTTTTACTGGGATATGACTTTGTACATATATAACAACCCCACCTCCATAGGCATTTTTATCCTTTCTGTATACATTATAACATCAAGGTGGGTTTCGGTTCGTGCCAAAATATTGATGCTATCTGATGTCAATATTTCAGCTACATTTATTACTTTATTTCTCAAACTACAGATGTTCACATTTGCTATTTTTAATCCTTTTTCTCTTCATTTTGAGAACAGACCCACTAAAAACGCCTTTCCATGTTCCAACACCTTACTTATTCTTTTGTGGTTTTGGTGTGCTGCTCCTGGGATGAACAATTCATTTGTCATAATGTAAAAAAGCTATGTCCTTGTCTGACGTTCCTCCCTCATCTTTGGCATAAATTGTCTTCTTTTTATCTTAACATCCTCTGTGTAGCCCTCATTAATGTAAATGTTCGTACCTCTCACTTAAAAGCTTTTTGACATGTAGCTCAGTGTCCGTCCAGGTTCCTCCAGGTGACTCTCCCACACCTTCTATCACCGGGTTATTTCTTCTGGACTGTGACTCCAATTATTCCATTTTTTCAGTGACAGCAAGAATACTGTCACAGACTTTGAATTAAGTCTGTCTGTATTGAGTTACTGTGTTCCAGCTGTGTTGGCTTTTATGTGTATTTATGTGATAGTCTAGAAATATCAGTGATTGTATTTTTAGACATAAATGATATCTTTATAATTAATTTTAATTTAATCACTCATCACTGTTTTTTCATTCATTTATCTTATAAAGCTTATCCCGTTAGGGGTCATAGGTGGCAGGAGCCTATCCCAGCCTGAACAATGGCCAGTTCAACTATATGTGCATGTCTTTAGATGGGGTGAAGACATTACACACACACACGTCCAAAAGATTTAGTCAAATCCGTGTTTAACTGCTGCTTTACTAATGCAATCTAAATGTTCATGGTTTAAAATCAAAGAGAAATGACTGGACTGTTGCTGCTTCTGATTTGGGAGAGTGTTGAGAGCCACTCTTGGCACAGTCTTTTACCCTGCAGAGCACTTCGGATGTCACATAAATAAAAACTATGGATTAGTGACTTTAAAACTGCCTGTTTATGTATCTCTGTACTAGCTTAGTTGCCAAATATATCTTTTTCATATCTATGTCTAGCAAGCCTCCCCAGGAGTTAGAGCTAGTTTGTTTTTTTTTAACCAGAATATTAGACGAACCAAAACTCTGATAATATTTACATCCAACTTTAAAATGTTCATTTAAACCAGTGGTGTCAAACTCAAAGTAGTGAGGGGCCACGATAGTGAATAAGAATCCTTTCAGGGGCCGAAGATGGAGACATTTGGATACTTTTATTACATTTTTATTTTTTTAATTTCTGTTCGAGTCTTACCAAAGTTGTCTTTAACATTTATTTCCTCCTTTTAAACAGATTTGAAAAGGTTTTAATTGGATTTGAACAAGTTTCTGTTGGATATGAACAGGTCTTAGATGGGTTTGAACAGGTTTTAGATGGATTTGAACAGGTTTTAGTCATATTTGAACAGGTTTTAGTTGGGTTTGAACAGGTTTTAGTCATATTTTTTTATTTAGATTTGTTCAAATGCATTTAAAAGCTGTTCTAATCCACTTAAAACCTAGTGCCAAAAATATTATCTTCTAAATTTGTTGGAGGGCCACATAAAATATTGCAAAGGGCCGCATTTGGCCCCCGGGCCTTGAGTTTGACATGAGGAGGATTAGAGCAACTGTCTGAAAAAAAATTCAAGTTAGAATTCTGAAATCAAAAGCCAAAACTCCTCCCTCAGAATGTTTTTTGCTACCTTTTTTCACAATTATTTTTTGTTTGTCCATATCTTGGTACATTCTGAGTATGTTTGGTATCAGGGGCCGAAAAAACACTTTTTGGATGATAACCTTCATATGTAATTATGGGACTCTGGCTAATCTGGTCCTACAGTCACATAAAGTTTTACAGAATTATGAGATGAAAGTCAAAATGTGATGAAAGTCAAAATGTAAGGAATGGAGTTTAGTAAGAGAGTTGCAATGAAAGAATGCACATTTTTATAAAGCAGATAAGCTATTCATTATTATAGAGTGAGTAAGTATCCATCCCTCTTTGTCTAACCTTGTCCTCAGGATCAAAAACAATGTGTAAGAGGTCTTTGTTCTTCTTCTTAAGGTGGAATCTCTGCATGGTGGCAGTCCTCTTAGAAACTGGAAGTCCAAGGTCCTGCCCTATTCCCCATTTTAGCAGGTCTGTGTGCCATTGTTGGGTCCAGTCTCAATACAGGTTCTACTATGTTCTTCTTAGGAGATTCTGTGCTAGGCCTATTGGCGCAAACAATGCTAACATCAATGAATTGTGTCTAGCCTTGAAGGTTCTTGCCGAGGCTCACGAACAATGGATGCACCGTAAGTTGAATTATTTTATATGATAAGACATGTAATATAATTTAGACTTTTCTTCCTCAAATTTCTGACGTTAATCATTTCAGAATGATGACTAACCCAACTTATTATTATGATTTATTTTTTCCTGTGACCCAAATCCTAATTCCCATCTGTTCTTTAAATAAATTTTTCATTCCAGAGTATGAATCTGATATATTTATGTGCTGAATCATCATGTAGTTTGTTGTTAATCATCATTTGTGTTTTGAGTCTCCTCTCGGCAGGACCCTACCCAGCGATGTGGTGCTGTATCTGGTCCTCTGCAGAGTGCCGTATCCGTTCTTATCGTTGACCTGGACGTGCTGAGTCGGAGGCACCGCTATGTCTCCGTTCCTCTGCAGGGAAGCACACCTGCGAAACGTCAAGTCCAGCTTAGTGTGCAAGTTACTGGAGCTGTGTGCGCGCTTCATGTCGGCGGGGTCCTGTAGCGCTGCCCTGCCGTTGACCGGTTGGAGTCTGCCGTTCGGAATGATCTTTCGATCGTTGATTGAAAGTGTTCCATTGGAAAGAGACAGTTTGGACAAATCGCTGGAAGTAACCTTTCCTCCGTTTAGCCGTCTGTCCTGATTTCTCATTGGCGATCGAGGAATGTCCTTCTTCATAAATCCAGGTCTGAAAAAAGACAAAAGACTTTCGTGGCTGCGTCCTTCCTGGCCTCGATGTCCGACCTTGTCCTCAGGATCGAGAACCATGTGTAAGAGGTCTTTGTGAGCCCTAGAAGTGTTCCCGTTTTGAGTCCTGGATCTTCTCAAGGTGGAATCTCTGCTTGGTGGTGCACTGTGGCTCAAAGAACTGTCCCAAATGACTCCTCTTGGAAGCTGAAAGTCCAAAGTCCTGCCTTGGTCCGGTCTAACCATTTTGGAAGATCTCAGTCTGCCATTGTTAAGTCCGGTCTCCATACCGGTTCTACTCTGTCCTTCTGGGATTTTAGGAGAATCCATGCCAGGCCTGTTGGCGCTAACAATGCTACCGCTCGGTGAATTGTGTCTAGCCTCGAAGGTTCTTGCCAGTGGAGGTGTAGCGACTAATGCTACAATGGGTTCTTTGGTACATCGAGGCCGACGACCAGACTCGAGGTACTCTACCAGTTCTCCAGGCTGGGGTTGGGGTTGGGTTGAGGGCTTGAGGCGGTCTTTAGAAACAAAAGACCAGCGCAGAGGCAGGACTTTGCTCATTGTCTCCTTGGGCTTAGTTGGGGATCTCATACTTACGCTTCTGCCTTGAGTTCCTCGAACAAACGGCTTGGTATCAAACCCATCTAGAAATGGCAAAGGCAAAAACACATTACTACAGCTACAGCCTCAAGGTGCAGTGTGTAGGATTCAGCATAAAACCTCCACCAGATCAAAATAAAACGCGAAGTTTGTTCATGATTTAACTATTTTAACCTTTATACCATAGACAGCAGAACAGAGGCTCAAGTATATGTTGTCAACCGACCTTCCAATAAAGCTAAGGAAGTTAGCAGGCTCACTTTTTAGGTCTATAAATGATTACAGTCTGTAGAAAAAAGTAGCAGCAAGACAGCTACCTTGTTTAAAGCAAAACTAAGATGTGCTGTGGTCCCAAAATCTTATAATAAGAGTTTTACAGTCAATTTGATGGTTCTCTGACTTGAAACACGTAACTCCACTTACTCAACTGTGCAACTGGGAGTTGTAAATAAGTACCACTTTGATAACTCCTTGGTTTTTGGTTTCAACAGTGTGGCAGACTTACAACAAGCTGGAGCTAAATATAGCCATTGATTGATTGGACACCAAAAGGGAAAAGCAAAAATCAAAGGTGAAAAATGAAATGGCAATTTGTTTTCTCCAAGAAAGCATGTCTTTTTCTAATAATAAAGATTCATATTCCAGGAAGAGAGAATAATGAATGCTTTTTGAAAAACAAGGCTGGCATTTATTTGCCATCTCTTTCCAGTTTTAGATCAGGTCTGAATTAAAAACATTTCATTCTCTGACTACATTTAAACACAAACAAACCTGTGAGTTAACATTGTACTCTTCTTATTCTCTGTTTACACATGAACTACTGTTACTCTTGCACATCCATGATTTTCAATGAGATGCCCCGCCCACTTCTCTCATTGGACCAAATACATTACTTAATTTTACAGTTTTATAAGTTTAGGCTCAAGGTTTTAGTGATAATTTTATTCATTTATTATTATTATTACTATTGCACACTCAACTGATGTTGCATCCTTACTTTACACATGAATGTACATTGTTAGATTTCTTTTGTTTACATATTAGCAGCATATTTTAACACTGCCTTGATAATTGTGACATTTTCATATTTTAAATGGAGCCAGCTTTTTCCCCTTAAAGTCAAGTGGTGTCCTCATGTTTTCTACTGTCCGTGGTAAACACACAGTTTCCTCAAATGCTTACAGATTCATAATTACATTTCTAGAATTGAATCCCTCTTAATCCTAAACACTGCACCTGACATGTTAAAAAGCACTGCATTTCTTAGTCTAAATGAGGGTTAAGCGCAGCAAAGAGTTTTAGTTTAGCAATGACAGCATTATCTAAGCTCCCATTCCTCACACCTACTTGTTTCTGCAGATTTGACGGGCTCGTCCCCAAACACCGGCAGTTCAGGGGACTCTGGGGCCGGTGTAGTGACTGGGGGTCCGGGTGAGGGTCCTCCAGATACCAGACTGTCCCTCTCACTTCCCCCCGTGAGCCGAACCAGCCAATGGTCAGAGGTGGACGAGCTGGTAGAACCTGGAAATGTTATATAACACTCTTTAACTTTTGCATTTATTTTTTTTTACAGCTTCAATCTTTGTAAACATGAAAAATGAAGCTCTTCCTGGAACATCTGCAGCGCTCTGATAAGTGGCGGCGTGGCGAGCTGGCATACGGATGCGTATAATGACAGGGTACCAAGAGAAATGCTTTTGTGGAATTGACGGATGCAAAAATGGTGCTGTCACGTTGTGTTTTGCCCGGAATTATTCAGAGTAGGGGAGCTTGTTTAATACCCATAAGCACGTAAAGACAAGAAGAGGTAACGGAGATCAGCAGAGAAATACAGCTCTGGGCTGGTTGGATGACACTTACAAAAGAGCTCTCTCCAAAATGCAATATGGAGCAGGGAGAAGAGGTGAACAGCACTGAGTAATTAAAAATAATACAATGGTAAGTATAATAAGTCCGAGGTAGAGAGGAGAATAAAGCCAGAGTACAGAACTCTTTGTGTCTTAAGCCTTGATTCCACTGAAGTGGTACAGGTCGGTACAGGTCAGTTTCCATCGTGTAAAGAGGTACAAAGGGTCCTAAATAACAACAATAGTTCAGTCTTCCCTTGGTTATTGGATCCAGCAATGTGGTACGCATACTAAAAGATGGAACAAAATGCATACTTGGGTAAAAACAAGAAACAAAAGAAAAAAAACGTAAAACAACAGCAGTGCTTTCTCAGATGAAACGTTTGTTGTTCTTGTGATGGACAGGCAAACCAAGAAGAAATAATGATATATTTGATTTCAACAGTTACAACAGTAGCACACTCAATTTTAGGGTGTGTACAAAGAAAAAGTCTGCAAGCATGGCAAGCCACCATGTATCACTGATTATACACTTTTGGTGCAAGTGCAAGATTTGGCTTTAAATAGTGATTCCCAGAAATGTAAGAAAATAGTGCAGCTTTCTGAATTTAAAGTATAAAAGCTGGGAATAAAATGTCTTTCTGTCAATATACAGATACGTGTGTTGCAATTGTATGCTTTCCCCATTTACAGGCACTCCTCTCCTGCAGAACCTGTACCAAAACTGTATTTGGTACAGTTAATACTATAACTATATTACTATGGGGCTATTATTGTTTCAAAAAGATTTGTGCGTGTGTAAATAGATTTGTCTGTAATATGTGTGGGTATCAGGTTTTGTGTGTGCGTATTACGATTTGTGTGCGCGCATTACAATTTGTGTGTATGTTAAATGATCATATTGTAAAACCAAATAAGCTAAAAAGTTCTATGTCCTATGCACAAAGCTCCAATAACATGCAATACTTTTGCTACAGTCCTGCCATGTCAGATCTGTGTGTCCGTGTTTCGATTCGTCTGTAACTAAAAGTTCTTTTGCCCTGAGTTTAGACTTACAGGCTGTGGACTGGTCGATGAAACAGTGCACCAGCAGATGGCGGTAGTGGTTAATGAGGTTCTGTAGGCATGGAGGCAGAATATACTGTTTAGCTCAGCTTAGCTTAGGCAAGCAGTCAACCCTCAATAAGCTGTGGGGCAAAATCGAACTATTTTTAGACAACGGCTATCTCTGTGTGTATTACTGCTAAATGGCTGCAAAATGCTTGTTGCTGCCAGCACATCAGAATTGATATTATCTGATATTTTAACAAAACTTTAGGTCTCAGAGTTAAACAGTATATTCTGCCTCCATGCCTACAGAACCTCATAACCACTACCGCCATCTGCTGGTGCACTGTTTCATCGACCAGTCCACAGCCTGTAAGTCTAAAATCAGGGCAAAAGAACTTTTAGTTACAGACGAATCGAAACACGGACACACAGATCTGACATGGCAGGACTGTAGCAAAAGTATTGCATGTAATTGGAGCTTTGTGCATAGGACTTAGAACTTTTTAGCTAATTTGGTTTTACAATATGATCATTTTACATACACAAAAATTGTAATGTGTGTACACAAATCGTAATATGCACACACAAAACCTGATAGGCACACATCATATTACAGACAAATCTATTTACACACGCACAAATCTTTTTGTAACAATAATAGCCCCATACTTTGTTCTTATAAAGTGTCCTTATTGCACTTATCATTTATATAAAGTGCACTGACTTTTTCTACATTGCTGTGTTCTTTATTCATTTATTCACACTGTGGAGGATCTGTTGGAGAGGTTCGTGGCAGTGAAGCCAAAGGCCAAATTAATGCTGTCTAGAGTCATCATATTATTCAGCAGAGTTGGAGCCATTGTGTTCTAATGGCAATGTGCCACTGGAGTCAGATGTTAATGAATGTGGAGGTGTATTGTCTTTTTACTGTGTCTGTTGTGTCTATTGGATTGTGCTCATTCCCCTGACATTTCTGGGGCTACGGCTGAACTTATCATACATATTATTAACACCCACTTGTAGTCATGCTCATTGGTCAGACAGTGGAAGGTACACTGTAAAAAATGGAGTATTTACGGTACAAATAAAGGGTATATATTACTTTTGTGTTACCAGTAACAACTGTAAATGTAAAATTTGCTTTGTGTGTAGAATGGCGCTTGTAACTTGTTACTTTGTCATTGATTAAGAGGAAGAAGTCTCTATCTTATCTATATAGATGTCACTCTTGGTCTTTAATCATAACAATGTGCTATTAATCTGTTAATATTACTGTAGGTTTATTTTAGTGTTTTATCTGTTGCATAAGGGTATTTAGGAACATAGGGAAAGGTTTACTCCAAAATGTGAGTACAAATTACAAGTACTACAAGTATATTATTATCTACTATTCTTACAAGTATATTGTTGTCTAATCTACTGCCTATTGGAAGTAGATAAGCAGTATTTGTCTTAATAAAGGAAACTTAAAACTATCTTTGAAAACAGTTGTTCATTATTGTTTTGTGAAATGATCATGGCCATTTCTGAGAGCTGCAGTAAAAAGTTTACAACTCTTACCCTCTTTGTGTTATATCACATTGCTAGAAACAGTTAAGCCTCATTGTCAGTCCACCCGGATGAATAAACGAATCAGAATGTTCTCTGGTTCTGGTTTACTGTGTATCATCACCTAGAGGTCTGTACGGCTTGTGAGAGGATCTTTTTTTGTGTGTGTGTTGTGGATGGAAATATTTTGTAAAATGCTCTTGGCAAAATACATTTTAAAATATCTAGACCTAGTGAGATGCAGGGCTAAGAGTGTGGGTTAGACTAAGAAAATTGCTGCAGGGAAACTGGGATTATATTTATTTTCCAGTGTTAATAGAATAATGTGTTCTTGCCCGAAGCAGGTTTTGACACTTCATCCATAACTATGTGCGTATGTGGTTATTTTTGAACAGCAAGGATTAAAGAAGACCAACCGGTGAGTGAGGAGCTGGCAGACCACGGGGGGATGGTGTTCCTCCGCTGATAGAAGAGGATGTAGGCTCCACGTGTGCACACCTCCGCCTCGGGAACAGGCTCCACGCTGCTGTCGTCGTAGCTGTACCACTGGCCGTCCACCGAGTTCCTACAAAAGGCTGAGGCACAAGAACACCACGCGTTTGTGGCCGTTGGAAAATACATCGCATTTACGCATCGACATTTGCGAGATCCGTAAATGCTGTGGTCCAACTTTGTTCTGACTTTGAGGCGAGATATTGCCAGAGTATAAAGTTAAAACAGGCTGTACAAGTAAAAACTGGCATTACTTAATTTTGCCAGTCACTGTAGTGAAAGGAAATGACATTTTCACCTGCGCATTTCCTAAAAATTGAAGGCTTAAACTTTTTTTTTTTTTTATGGAGAGGCTACAGTTAACAATACAGTTTGGTCCACATTTCTACTGAGAACCCTGCCTCACAGATGGCCACTTGAAAATACAGAGCAGTTCGTATTCATTATTATTTTGTGAAGTGCACCGGTCCTACTCACACAGCCAAATAATCACCTGTTTTTTTGGTTGTTTTTTTTACCGAATAGAAACCTGTGGAAGGTTCTTTCAGTTGTTTTTAATCCTGCTTGTGCAAAAAAGCAGTATTCTTCAATGGGGAGTAAAGAACAATGGTATTTTATTTTGCATCATAAGCTTAATCATACATGTCTTGAACTAAGCACCACTCCTGTATAGTGACTTCTGTCCCTACCAATATATATGAGCACTGTGATTAGGAGACCATCCTGCCTTAAGCCCAAAGCTGGTGTGATGCTGCAGCCATCCAACACCCCTAATGGGAACAATTTTGACTTAGTTCTTTGCAATTCACAAGTTGGACTGTCTGTCTGGTTACTGTTATCTTTTTAAAGTCTAAACATTTCAAATATCATCCAAATTGTGTTAATATAAAGACTGTACTTAAAGCTCCACTACACCATTTTCTTTTTACCGTCTTTTTGATTCAACTCAACCCAAAAATCAGCCTTGGGACCTTACCTGCTTCTCATTTATTAAAAAAAGTAAAACCGGATCATTTTTTCTCTCACAAAATACTAATACATTTCACCAAACTGATGTTTAGAGTTTAGTGATCGCTTAGCTGCAACTTCAGTGTCAGAATGGCAAAAAAAATCCTCAGAATTAAACATTACTTGATTGAATTGACAGTTTGTTTGTTTTTTGAGCTGTTTCTCTGTGTTAAAAGATATATTCAGCGCTGAAAATACACTTTATCGGCAGCTATTAAACTTCCTGGAATTTCACATGACAAACCAGTGTAGACCAATGGGAGCGCTCCTTTTTGGAACATGTGACTTTGTGAGCATGTGATTGACCAAGGTTTTCTGTTCCTGAATAGAGGTTCTCATCTATTAAAATCTCCTTTAATCAACAGTAGATATCATCATAAAGCCTGTTTTTTCACAAATTATTCCTTTCACAAAATACTATTTGGGGTTTAAACCATTTTCACCAACTAGAAGAAAAAGAAGGTACATTCTGTTTGATGTATAAGTTGTACCTGTGTAATGGCCGCCATGCATGCCTCCATGGTGGTTACACACGGCATACAGATCATACAGGAACTCTGGAGGCACATGGTCTGGTGGTCTCCTGGCCTGTTTCCACCCAGGCTGGAGGGGGTATTGAAGGCTTTGGTTGGAGTGCACCACATGGGGCGTCATGTCCAGGCCGGTCAGGGGGAACTGCACCAGAGTGGTCAGCTTGTTCCTGCGGTCGCCCACCTGTCGGAAGCGCTTCAGGTGGAGGATGAGGATGTCTGGGAGCGTCCACAGGCTCATTTTCACCATACCCTGCTGTAGCTGCTTACAGTGGGGGCACTTCCACGCGTCGTCCGGGGCCAGCTTACGGGGACCAAGAAATGTCACAAAATACAAGTTAGCATCTATTTTAAAACAGGGTTCCTACAGTTTCTGCAGGACCTTACAGTGGTGGTTAATTATCTTTTCTTTTGGTCCAAATGATCTTGTTACAACCTTGTGACTAATTGGCCATAGTTCAGGGTGTACCCCGCCTCAGGGCAAAGCTGCTGGGATAGGCTCCAGCCACCTGCGACCCATAATGGGACTTAATGGAAGATGATGAATGAATTTGCCAAGAAAAGTGATGGAAGGGGGCTTTCACACCTGCACTCCTTCCAATTGGTAACCGAACATCAGGGAAATATGTGTAATCATTTTTGAGTGGTGGTAGTGATGTTTGTGGAAAGGGAGTGCAGTCGATTCCAGCATCTTAAGTAAATCTGGAAAACAATGCCTTAATAAGTCTGACCCTTTGTTTTTTTTAATTTGTAGGTAAATGGAGTATAAGTAAATCTAATGTCCCTCTGCTCTCTTCCTGGTTTTCCCAAAAGCTGCTTTATTTGGCGGACACAAGGTTCGAAGTGGTTCAAAATCTCAAAAATCAGTCTCTAAGCTATAATGGCACAGTTCCCAGCAAACTGCGGAGTCATATGTTGTTTCCTGAAAATGAGTCCCAAAGCAAGCGACAGGCGCAAGACCCACAAGTGAAAAGTATTGTGAAAAGTGACTGTGAAAAAATGTTCTGTGGTCGTTTGGAGGGGATAACATGTTGAAATTGCTGAAGAAAATATATAATATACACACAAATGTATTATTAAATGAAAAAGAAGCACCAAAACATATGGAAAAGTGCAGGTTACACTGAGTAATATCTTCCTTGATCTTCATGCCACATACCTGCAGGGAAACATGAGGCACACCGTTGTGATTTTTCTCCAGGAGAGTAAGAAACTTTGCCTTCAAATTTGCCTGGTTATCTTTTTCTAAACTTCAGAACTGCTCCCAATACACCACATTGATTCAACACATTTTGTGGTGTCCGAATGTCTCACAGAGTGAAATGTAGCTCTCCAAGTTTCATGAAAAGTAGTGAATCTCTATATGGCCAGACGAGATCATGATGCTTTGTGAGTTGATGGAGAACTCTTTTGAATGAAACAAGTTTAAGGCAAAAATCTTCTAAACGTAAATTAGTACTGGTAAAATCACAAACTTTAGTTAAACTTGGCCAACTTTAGAGTGACAATTTATGTGTTATGTGCTGTATCACGTGATTAACGACAGACAATATAGTTCAAAATGGTTCTCTATTTGCGCCCACGTTATAGTCCTCTTTATTATGCACTATGTAATGCAACCCTATGTGTTGAATGAGAGGTTAAGAACCAGAGAGTGGCTTCAACCCAAGACTCGACAAATCCTGTACAATATCCCTGAATAAAGATGGATTATTATTTTCTATTACTTTCTGATGCTATTGTGTGCATACCTATTGTATGCTATAATCAACTATTGTGGATTTCTATGAAAGCTTATCAATGTAATGACCTTCAAGCACTGCATGCCTGGAGTGTCCTCTAAAATCCTATACATTTTGATCAACCAAACAAATCTCTCTAATTAAATTTTTCCCACTTATTTGCTGAATGATGTTAGATAACCTCACATAAACATATGTAATAAATTATAATTATCAGTTATTTGAGGATCTTTGACACACTGTTCATTAATTTAATTTATCAAAAGTCAATCCAGGGCTCATCACAGGAGACAATAGCCGGTTCTACAGTGCCAGTAACAAATGGTGTATTGTCTATCGTGGTGATTAGGAGAAAGAAGATAATATCAAATATGAGAGTGAAATCCTTATGTGCTGGATAATCATGTTAAGATGGTTTTAAGCAAGAATCTTGGCGTCTTGTTTGATAGCAAAGGTAAGCTGGGTAGATTTAGGCCTTTTTGGCTTCTTCTGCTGATAAAAGGGCACACAACAATTTCACACCTCACCTGTACTGTGCAAAGGTTTTAGGCAGGTGTGGATATAAAAATAAACTACAAAGTATGTTTTAGGGATGCACTCATCCAGCTTTTTTAATACTGATCCAGATCCTGATCCAGGTGCTTTGAGTATCTGCAGGTATCAGATACTGATACAATCCAACTGGTCTTTCTTTCCCACATATAGTTAGGCTATTGTAAATATGTATATAGATTGCTTTTGCACCATGCTTTCTACTTATTTGCTTCATTATTGTATTTTGAAAATGTTCATATTTTATTCTATTGTGAAACTTTTGTAAGATTGTACTGTATATATTTTTATTGGATGCACACTTTATGTAATGTCTTGCACCTTTTGCACTTAACCCACCTGAAAGTTGCTGTATTACGTAAATGTCACCACTGAGGGATCAATAAAGTCCACTCTTATCTTGTTTTGTACAGCGCCTTCCATTAGCAACATTATCAAAAACACACGGAAAAAGCAGTGGTGTTTCATGTTCAAGTTTATAATCACAGCCAAAGCTGTCTCCACTGAGAAACTAAAAAGTAAAGAAAAAAAAAAGATCAATGTGACTCACCATCCCCCAGAATTCAATGTCTAATAAAGCCCACTGATGTTAGGTCAAAAGAGGACATAGCTGGCTGTTCATCAAAAGTTCATAAAACCAAAAAGAGATATCTTATTTCAGATGCATGCACTGTAAACACATTGTGCCCACTCAGTTATGTAATTACTCTCATTACAGAAAAGAACGTCTATAAGATGTTATACAGAAGTATGTAATTATGCTTTGGGGGTATTATTAAGGAGAGGTATGAATGGCTGTATTTGTGGCTGGATCAGGGACCACTTGACATTCTGATATGGACGATTGTCACAATCACATTTTGTGAAATAGACTTGTTGTAGAAGAATTGGTGGAATGTATAAAATGTTTCTAGCCACTTCTATTTTTAATACATATCTTTAATGTCCAGTGACTTGTAGACTTCACATTGGTTCACAGTGACAGCAAGTTGTCCGTAAGTCTGTAGCTCCCTCTGCTGGTGACAACAGCAGCTGGACTCGAAACTGGAACATACTGTATCTGCTTATACACTGTATAAAGTAAAATTAAACTGACCCAGGACAATATAATTTGTAATGTTTTATGGTGTAACTCATATAAGGAATAATTTTAATGACAATACGATGAGATGTACTTACTTTTAGTAGTATTCGTATGGTATGGTATGATATTGTATGGTATAGCATAGCAAAGTGTAGTTTAGTGTAGTTTAGTCGAATATATTGCAAAGCAGTAGGTTGTAGTGTAGTGTAATGTAGTAAAGTGTAGTACTGTACAGTACAGTAGAGTTTAGTACAGCATATCGTAGCATGGTATAGTGGAGTGTATCGCAAAATATAGAGTAGTGTATTACATTATAGTATAGTAGTATGGTATAAGCAGATATAGATAAGAGTGTATTATATGATATGATGCTGTAGTGTTGTATAGTATGGTAGATTGTTGTGTCATATATTGCAAGGTAGTATAGTAAGCATAGTGTAGCATAGTAAAGTGTAGTACAGTACAGTAAAGTACAGTGTAGTGTAGTATAGTAAGCATTTCATATTAACCATTGCGCCCTTATTTCACCTTGTGTGAATGTTTGTTTATAGTTTGTGTTTAAAGTTTGTTCATTTTTTACAAGTAATCTAATCTAAATATTGTATTTGTTTTCTACATTAAAAGAACAGATGGGGACCAACTGATCATACTGTTTAAGAAAACAAGTACTAAAAACTGTATAGTATAGTATAGTATAGTATAGTATAGTATAGTATAGTATAGTATAGTATAGTATAGTATAGTATAGTATAGTATAGTATAGTATAGTAGAGTAGAGTAGAGTAGAGTAGAGTAGTGTAGAATTTAGTGTAGTGTAGTGTAGTACTGTGGTCGAAGGTAATATATTTCAGTGTACCATAGCGTAATAAAGTGTAGTACAGTGCAGTGTGGCATAGTACAGTAGACTGTAGTAGAATGCTTTGTAGTACAGTGTATAGAAGAGTGTAGTGTAGTATGGTGGAGTATAATAGTGTAGAGTTGTTAAGTATAGGTGTAGTGTAGTATAGTGTGATGTAGTGTAATACGAAATATAGAACGTCCATTGATGTCTTATTTCACCTTATATCATTTACTGTGTGAACGTTCATTACAGAGTGATCTAAATATTGTATTTATTGTACATAAAGAGAATAGTCAGGTACAGGGACCACCAGAAGTGAAAACCAGTGATTTTGTTACATTTTAATGGCTTTGTTAATAACATGCACTTGTGTATCATTAATGCACATCAACAGAACATATGCATGCATGTGTATACCTGTTATCTGTTATTATATCTGTTTCTGTCTATGGGGTCAATCTAATAAAATGCACTAGTATAATAATTTATGGCATACATACAAAATTGCATGTGTTGCAAATATTAAAGCTTGCATTTGCTCGTATTTAATAACAAAAAGTTGTCAACATAGATTCCTACTTTGAGAATCATATGACTGTAGATACATTTCATATGTTGCTAGTTGGATATAATAATGTTCATATAATATTTGCTAAAATGAAAATGACTGTATTGCATTGTACTCATTTTGTTGTTATAGTCTTCACTTTAGCTGCAGCTTTAGTCACTGCTCTAAAGCCAGAAATATCCACAATCATCATCACCAGCGCTGTCTGTCTTGTTGTTGCAGTGACAGACTGATGATGAGCAGCACAAACAAACACAAAACCTGTTCAGGCTGAATCAGCGACGCCTCACAGGACGACAAAAGCCCACTCAAAAGCTGTCGAACGCATCTCTTCACTGCCCACATCAAACTGAAAATCAAACCCGTTGTCTTCATTTAGACAAGACTCTTGTTTATGAATCATAATAAAAATGTAGTCAACTGAATTCTAGTTTTCCAGGACTTCCACAAGCCTTCACAAGAATGCTGTCTTTAATCTGTCTGTGATCACAACGCCACAAGCTGAGCTACTGTTACTTCTTTGAAAAGTGCTAGTTTAAGTGGAGGTATCAGTACAAACACAGAGAATGCAGACTAAGTGCCTTAACTCACTACTAAACAGGCAGAAGAGGTAAAAACAGCCTCGATTTATATGACTTCTTCTGCAACGGCAACATAATAGAGCCGGTGTTAAAAGAACGGTTTCGTGTTGCTACAACTAGTGTGGCTGACTTTGGTTTAACACTACGGCTTCATCTGACTGGAATAAACATATAAAATCACTTAAATATTTGACCAAAATCCAGAGCGTCGTCTTGTCTCAGCTCTTCATGCGTGATTTCTGTCTTCTTGTCCCTCTCCACAAGATAATCTAGTTTAAAATTGTTTCCAATGCGTCTCTGACTAATTCTTGGAGGTGCAGACAGTATTTTTGACCGCTTGTACCTCACTAGAGTCAGAATGATGTACTGTATTGACTGACTTAGAGTATATCTTGTAACTTGACTCACGTGAAGGACTTCTTACAGATGGGTTACCTGTTCCTCTTTGGTGTAGAGCTGGAAGCACTCGTCCAGCGTGCAGCTGTGTTGTTGGACGTGCTGCTGCTGCTGACCCCTCACACTGTCAGCATCCTTCACTACCTCCTCCTGGATGTTCCCAAACAGGCTGCACAAACATGCACAGGCCTGGTTACACATTGGTTCAGAGAGAGAAAACACCAGGGGGGTTATAGAACTGACCAGTCTTTGATGCGGTGCTCCCACTCGACGATGAGCTTCACATGTGGAGGTCCTCCTGAGCCGCATAGCTTCAGGGCCCTGCAAGATTATAAATGTAATGAATGAATAAATAAATAAATTCCTTTGTTCAAATTTCACCTGGAACCTTCATAATATACAAAATCTACACACGCTTTCTGTGCTGTATAGGGGTTTACAATGTTCAAATAAGAATAAAAAGTCGTAGTAAACATTATACATCTGCAGGACCTTCTCTAAGCACTTGTTGGTCCTGAATGCCCCGTGTGTGAAATGCTCTAAATCATCTTTCTGCATATTGAGCTCTTCATAGTTCAAACAGCCCCCCAAAGACAATCAAACTTTATGTCTTTGTTTTGAAAAACTGTGTGAAACCAAGTGAAACAAACCGTTTTCAAAAAGAGAACCTTGCTGTCATGAATGCTTAATAAAAAATAAAAAAAAATAAACGATTGAGAAAAACTAAAAATATGAGCCTAGGTCCATTTACACCTCTAAAGAAATCAGATCAAAAGTGTCCTCAGCAAAATTCAAGAACAACAGGTTTTATTTAATTCCATTGAGTTTAGCCAGTTTCATATCATGTAACCACAAATGCTATGTTCTTCTTCATTTGCCTTTTTTTATGTCTCTATGTTTTTCTTCTAAATGGAGAAATGTTTTCTTGGAAAGTGCTTAGTTGAACTGAATTTTGATTTTAATGGCTCATGTATTGAGGTGTTTCAACCAAAAGATGGCACTGTCTCGACACTGAGAAATGAAAACATGTCTGACGATAGACGTGAACTATTCCTACTTTGAGTACCACACCTTTTATTTCATGTTTTGTTTTTTTTTTATAAATTGGAGCAGCTCCTGTGGATTATTAACTAAAGATCCATAGATCCATATATTTCTTGCACATCTTACCAGAAAAAAAATGTTATTTGAAGTAAACTAAAGACACAGAGGAAGTGTTTGATCCATATTGTATGTGGACAGATTATATAGTCTAATAAATATAAATCATACATTTGCATCTTACATCAAACACTTAATCATTTGGAATAGTGCATTCTTGTACTGCATGATGTGGGTTCATTTAGGGACAGGGAAGTAAATTTCCGAACCACTGGAGTTGAAACACTGCCATTACTTTCTACATAACAGTGTGCTTCATATTTGCATTTCAAAAGATTTCAAAGCAATTGCCCCATCAGCAGCATTCAACAGCATTCAGCAGCATTCAGCCAATGAATAAACTGCTCTGAACTGCCACACAAACGCAGGTCCTCTTAAAAACTTGCCAAAATGCGCTCTTAGAAAAACAACCCAAAATGACAGCCCTCACACAAGCAAAACCTTTTATGAAATGTGAAATTAGCATGCTGACAAATTATAGCTCATATCAGCGTTTAGCACAGGATTTAAAATGTAGGTTTTGCACCAGAACAAACTTAAATCGCATTAGGATTGATTCCATGATGAATAAGCCTGTTGAGCATTGGGTCATTACATTGTTCATATGTTTTCACATAACACCAGAACATATGAACAATAACCTAATAATCCCCTGGTGTAATAATATAATAAAGCATTGTACACTGTGTACTATGAGCCCACTGTGAGATTATCACCAGTATGTGACATGGCTAAGCAGTAATAAAGAACAATCACTTAGTTACAATTGTTATCTGCAGTTTGAATGCCTTAAATGTTATATCTTGCATAAGATAGTGAAATATTAGTATTAAGCGAGCCACAGAAATGCTCATTAAAAATCCATTACCTGATTTTTTTTTACTGTTGCATGAAGTTTGACAGTTTAAACACCTAACAGCTTATTGTAAAAGGAATCATCTGTGGAAAAAAAGGCCTGAAGACTTGATCTATGCTTAAATAATAATGAAGGATTTTAATAGATGAGAATGATCAGCCCACAGCGGGATTTTGGCCTATCACAGCTCAATTCCAGTAAAAAGGAGCGCTCCCATTGGTTGACACTGATGTCAACAACGCAGGACGAAGGGAATGGGTTCTTCAGTTGCAAAATACATCTTATTTACAAGTGAAACAGCTCAAAAAAGATAAAAATAGAGAAATGGGCAGCAAATTAAACATGGTTAAATGTTGGCAATGCTTTGACACAATTTTTAACGATAATTACAGAATCACCGGAGACTATAACGGAAAACTCCAAAGCTAAAAGTTTTAGGTAACCTCTAAAAATCGATTTAATGTAACGTACAAGTACTTTGTGGTGATTTAAAAAAAATTTTTTTTATAAAAGAAGCAGGAAAGGTTACTTTGATGCTGTTGGGGGAGAGCAGTGGGGCTGAGACCGGGACGGCAAAAACTAAATCGGGTACTAGAACTTTAAGAGATCACATGTTAAGCCTTTTAAACATGATTAACAGCCTGTTGGTTTGGAGATTTACTTTCCAGGTAGCATTTTTTTTTTCATTTTAAACAGTTTAGTTGCCGTGAGCTGTTGAAATTTAGCTTTAACCTAATCTGAACACATCTTTTAACTTAACCACCTCATATTCCCAAGGAGCTAAGGTGTCGGAGGAGATAACAATGACATAATAAATAAAAGGAAATTTGAGAGATAATGTACGATGAAAAAGAGATAAGTGGCTGTCACTTAGATTAGACTCTTGGATTATGTTTTTTATTCCTGTGGCTAAAACAGGTTTTTAAGTGACCGAGTTGCATCATCAGAAACTCTGACGTCAGTTTTTTCTCTAAATAAATCACAATTCAAATAATAAATGTTTTTGTATTAAAGACACAGACTGTTGCCATTGTTGATTGGGATCCTTTTACAGCGGCTCCAAACTTTTCACTAGTTTGTGATGCTTCTTGCTTTATGAAACACTCTTGACCAAAAACGAGAATAAACGTGCTACATTTTCATTTCACATATTGCTTACATATATAGTGCTTTCCAACTTTAGACCTAGGCAACAGAACAGATCAACGCCCATAGAATGATTGCTTTTATTGGTGTATTGTATTCATTCCATAATGTTTGATCCCCCAACTGTGGGATAAATGAAGTGTCTCTTACCTCGACTTATTCCTGTAACATAAGATACGATGTCATGTAATGTAAAAGTCTGTGGTGTGACTGTGGCGCCAGTTCCTCGCTGCAGTTACCTTGACGTGTGTGGCGCTCTGAACACTCTTACCTGTCGACAGCGGGGTGGTGGAGCGGCCGGCTGTCCTGCGGTGACAGGTAGCTGTAAAAGGCAGATCCTCCAACCACACGGATGTTAAACAGCACTCGGGTATTCTGAAGAGGCAGAAAATACAAGACATTAGGAAGCGTCCAGTCCATTTTGGCGTTTAGGTATCTTTCTAAGACAATTTTAAATGACCACTTTTCGCCAGGGAAGTATGATGCTGGTTTGGAGCTTTCGGAAGCTGTTATTTGCTTAACCGTTCTGGGAAGGCACTTTGCTGAGACAGAATTGTGCAAAAGATTTTGAAAGTATCAGCTTGATACACAGCAGAACTACAATTCTTTGTGTAATTTCTTCAGCGAGCACCTAATCCTGACACACCGACATCAAGACATTCTAATAGGCCCTATCACAGAGAAGGGACTTACAATTTTACTTTTTTAATTGGACTAAGAGACCCTGACACAAAGCACCACAATAGCTCACCACTCCGCCTAGTGGTACAAAATGATACATACAATGGGATGTGTGGTGGAATTTAACAAATAAATAAAAAATACTATAGTTTTCAAGTCCACAATTTTCTAGTATCTGTACATTACTAAAGTGGATTTAAAAGAGGGTACTTTTTACTTTTACTCCACTAAATTTTAGAGGAAATATCTTACTTTCTACTACAGTACAAGTAAATTTGCATTTGTAAATTGTTGTAAATGTGCAACACCTTATTATTAAATGTTAAAGTGCTAGTCTTTAAGGCGATGTGGAGCGATGCTTTCCACCATAACATGCATCTTTAAGCATGGCAGTGGAACCATTATTAAGCACTACGGCGAATAATATTATGAAAAACTGTGTGTGTTTGGCTTTTTCATGAGTTCTTTGACATACATGGATTAGACTGATTAAGGAACAATACTTTCACTCATGTTCTGTTGAGCTACAAGGATACAGTCCTCATGTGACTCTTATATTAATGAGTTTTTTAATCCTTCTTAATTATAATCCAACCAATTTTTTTCATTTCATGTTGATTAGGTGTTAAAGCACAATCATTTTTTTTCCCTTTTATACTTTAAAGTACATTTAAAAGGAGGTACAATTAATACTTTTACCTAATTATTAATTTTAATGTAATACTTTTACTTTTACTTGGGTATATTTCTACCTCTTTAACTGTACTCCAACTAGAGGATTGCTAATAGTAGTTCATCTTATGTAAATAGTGATAGAATGAGGTAGTGCTTTAAGACACAATACATATTAATATAATAAATATTGAGTTGTTTTTTTTTCTTGTAATGCAACCTTTTGCATTGCTGTAAAACCAAGGTTCTTTTTCTGTGACTGGCTCAGGGTTTCACATTAAAAAACATCCCTTCCATGAAAACAAAGGGAAAAAAAAGTGAAAAACAGTGTGTTTACAGATGCTTTTACCTCCACATATAGCTATAAAAACACTCCCAAGCATTTTAGGCCTTTGTAGCCCGACACTATCAGCATGAGCAGACGCTGTATTCCCCGTAGACCGTCTGCGATTCCAGCCATGACTAAGACTTTCTCAAACAGCTGTTCTAAAGTGCTGAGCTGCCAGTGTTCCTTTAAACACTGGGATATGCTCACACCTTGAGGCTTGTATTTACAGCCCGCCTTTTTGCTGAGTCGACTAAAGCAACAAAATTAAACAAAGTGCGTCATGGTGAAAAGTAGGTTTTTCCTGCACCTGATATCCTGAGGTCGAACCAGGTCAGGCCAACATGTATGAGAAGAGTTTTAAACAAATAAAGGATGGATAGAGTTATTCCCTCCTGTGGTGCATTCTCATTTAACCTCAAGATCTGCTTGGACCATAGGGGCTTTGGTATGAATTGATTTCCTGTTGTAGCAGTGGAACTGAGAGAGTTGCTGTCGACTGAGCTCGAGCTAGTGTCGCCCACTAAGACAGCTGTGAGTGGGGATGTTCGGAACGACGGCGGGCTCCTCCTCGGTAGATTTCCTGGAAAATATTGATATTTTGAAGATATGAACCCTCTGGAATGAAAGGCCTTTGGGAAACGTTAATCAATAGTGAATTATTGCCTAGTCTCTTAAGTATTATTATATCACGGGGCCACTCTTGTACATTCAGCAGTTTAAAAATATTATCTGTAGTTTAAAAAAAACACTCACTTTTTTAAAAATAAAAGATAAAAGTTTGAAATGAATTCTGAACTCCATGGAACTCTGAAGTACAATTCACTGTGTCATTTTCAGCTTTTCTGGGAATACCTCACTTGTTCCATTGTGTGGCAAAGCTTGGGTTGGCACTGTTTCGGAACAATAAATAATAATTAAGGTGATCTTTCTCAAACCTATTTAAAATGAAAGTCAGATGTATTATCCCCCAAAAGCAAGATTCAAATTAATACTGTTGAGAACAACATTCTGAACATTTTTTAAAGTTCCTCTGGTGAGTGAGGACTTGTTCACTGCTAAACAATGCATTGGTAGGTTTTCTAACATCTTCTTACCTCTTTGACAATAGAACCTGACCAGATTGGCTCCAGTGAAAACAAGGCTAAGAAAGTCCATATGGCAAAGGGGCATTTGTTTGAATTACACTAAACTGTAAAGATAGTGTCCTCAGTAAAAATGATGACAGCCATGACTCAGACTGCTATTGGGCACTGGCTACACACAGCAAGTAGAACAACAATGGCAAAACACTGTGTTTTTTTGCACTTCGAAAATGTATGTATGGATAATAGATTGTGAATATTACATAAAAATTAGCATTAGAACACAGATTGCTTTGATTACACTACAGGCCAGAGTTTCTGTTTTGCTTTTATATAAACGCCCCTACAAAGTGTATGCACCATATATACCACGATACAAAAAAACTGAACTGACACCGAGCAGCTTACGCGATGAATAAAAAAAGACAAACAAATGAGAAGTGCTGTTATTTTATATTTTCCCTACAGTATCTTAAAGAATGTATAGGGAGTGGTTTCAGAGACCAAACTGAGCAGCCAAACAAACACTATCCTCTTGTCTTCATTTGTTTTCGGACACGGCAGGTATCTGACATCTCCGTAGCACAGCCCCTCGGTGAGTGTGCATCTGCTTCTCTGCAGGTTCACATTGAGTTTACTGTACAAGAACTGGATCAGGATGAGGAGGAACCTAAAATTAGTTCTTTTTCCATTACACACTTGCTGGGCAGAGTTGTTGAAAAAGGCTTGTATATCTACATGTGAGGACCACCAACTGAGAGCAACCCACCAATTCTCATCAAGATCTTTTTCAAGCTCAGGATTTGTCCTACATTTTGTGTTACCGTGCTCATATGCTTAAACATGACGGCTCTGTGTTGCCTTTTAACACAATAAGATATGTGTGAAATTAACACCAGAAAATGTGCGAGTGAAGTGCGAGTGAAAGGCATGTGCTGTGTGGTCAGGGCAGTGTCACCTCTGTCAGTGGGACAGTGGAAAAGACGGGGAAAACCTGTGAGAAGTCATGCATTTTGTCAAAGCTAGTGTCAGCGTGAAGGATTCCCTGTGAGAAATATTACTGAGGGTTTGATGTTTGGTGAGGAATACTAATGAGGTGAAGAATTTATCAACCAACACATTATTGAATAAACACAACTTAAATAAAAAGAGGCACAAAACTTCATAATGGAACGTTTCCCTCAAACAACACAGGTAAAGGAGTTGATGCTGCCATGTATAAAAAAGTATCCAATAAGGTATGTCGTTTAAAAAATGGCATGAAGCATTTGTGGGCGTGTTGTGTATGATTTACTAAAAGTAACTGCATGAGCAATAGTAAATGTGCTTGTAGGTAACTATAAAAGAAAAGTGTTTCCCAGAATAATAAAAACAAAAACTTTCACTGATTCACTGGTTTTAGGATTTAGCAGTGGTGGCTGGTCAATAGGCCCCTGGCAGGGTTTAATATTCACGAGAGATGCGTGACCTACATAAACAACAACAAAACTGCAATTATTTATTCATATCATGTGTCTCTCAGTTTTAAATTAATAATCAAACATTAAGATCAAAGATTATATTTGGTTAATCTCTTTAGTGTACTTCCTGGTCACAGGGCGCCGGTCTAATGGATGTCAATGAGACATGACTCTAATTGGATTCTTCAAGTTCAAGTTCGAGCTGTGTCTTAACATCCTTTGTGCTTGTTTTTTTTTTTTTTTTTTTATGACAATGAATGAATTTTATGACAAAATCACAACTCGCTCATCACCAGTGCATGAACAAACTCATACATTTAGTGAGGAATTTAACGCAAACTTGAGATACAGGGTATTTGAAGGTTTTTGCTTTTTTAAAACGACCATTTTATAAGGAGTTTACTTGAATAGAAAAAGAGGGGAGTAAAACTGGATAATAGAGCAGAATCAACAGTAGACAGGTGAGTGAAGAACGTTCAGAGAAGCCTTTCAAACAGCGGAGAACAAGTACTCAGCCTTACTTTGGGTGTAGGACAGTATTTTGTTATCCATTTCACGTTGCCTTCCCTTTCTCTCTTTATTCTTTAAATTTTTGCCTCTTTTTAATGTACAAAGATGTATTCAGCGCTGAATATACACGTTCTCTGTGTTCTCAGCAGCCATTACTTCCTTATTGTCAAGCTGTGTCGGCCAATGGGAGTGCTCCTTTTTACTGCAAGCGAGCTGTGATTGGCCAGAGCTATTAAAATCCATGATAATAAAGCCTAAATGATGTCTTATGGTCTCATTTTTTACTGACAATTACTAGAACAATATGTGATCAAACTGCTATTTTGTCACATAAAATAAATCACATACTCACCATTTAAGGCTTTTGTAGTCTTAAATGTTACATCATGATCTTGTTCCCTTTTTTTCTCGGTCTTTTCATGACTCTCATCAAACAATTTTTCTTTTTTTAACTGATAGAAACTTTTAGCTATCAAAATAAAATCTTTGGCGACCCAGACCCCTGACCCAGTGTTTGAAACCCAAAGTAATTCATTCATTTTATGTGAACATTATCAAACTATGCTTTTAGTACTGCTCCACACTGAAATCCACACAAAACACCACACACCACAGGTACTCAATGTTTTTCAGTTTTAGTTTTAGCTCTTTTTCAATGAAAGCCATTCATTAAGCACTTTACATTCTACGTCCTTTAAGAAATCACATCTAAAGCTCACACTAAATTGCCTCTTAACAAAATATGTTATTCCAAGCTTCTAAGTCTTCATCGGAAAACATTATTCACTGCAGGTTAATACTGTGGGTGAGTGCCAGACGTTACCAGCCCTGCTTTAGTGTGCCATCTGAACAGCTCAGATTAAGATGTCAAGCAGTGTCAGTCGCAGGGAACATATTGTATCTGTATCTGTCAACCTTTTTTTTTTTTTTTTTTTACATTCCTCTCCACTGGCGCTAAAATTAGACACTGGTTAAAGTACGTTATTCATCAACACGAGTTTGGAGATTTTACATGAAGATGAAAGATTTAGCAAACATCTGCAGTGAGTGCGGCTTGTTTCTTGCCAGCGCCGGGCTAGTGCAAAGTGATTATACTGTACACGGCTGGGGTTTAATTAAACGGCAGACAGCATGGGGCACAAAGAAGACGACACATCTCCTGCTGCGTCGCTGAAAACACACCTGAATCCGAAACCACAAAGCAAATCCGTCCAAGCTGTGTGCTATTTAAAGCGGCTGTGTGTCATGTGGAGAAATCACACGATACGACATAGGTGGGTATACGGCGCCGGTGAGGAGTGGTTTGACGGCGACGCACAGCAGGGGGCACTCAGCGGGCCGTACGCGGGTGCATCTCCGTTGTTCCGTCTCATCTGTTTCCGATGTCACGCTAACGACAGAGCGGTAAAACATGTCGCGTTTCAGACCCCAGCACGAAGACCCGCTGACCCTATCATGTCTCATTAGCGCAGGCCGAGCGTATCGCAGCAATATATATGCTAATGGATAGTCATTGACATTCACTGGGCTAAATGTGACCAGGGTGGACTATACATATACAGGTTTAATCTCATATTGTCTGTCGATGGTAATGAAAGGTTTATCAACACAAAGCATCATCTGTGATGGTGATATAAAGGCAGATAGCTCAGTATTGTTACCCCGTACAAATAATAAGCCTTGGGATCAGGTGTACAAATGACTCCTAAATTATGCCTAAACATGATGATTACACTGACTTCACGAGTGTGCTGTCAGTGAGTGGGTAGAGAACATTTTATAGAGAGAATATTTATATAAATGAAGAAGACCACATGGAGGAGCCAGAGTTATACATGGATGGTTGGAGGACCCGTGCTTCCTCATCAAAGACTGTTAAACTGAGATTTGCATGGATAAGTACACAGTGCTAAAGTAGCTACATTAAGGTAAAGTACACGTCGTCATTATAATGCATTAAGACGTTCTTTAAATGCACGTCAGGTAATGTAACATACACACAACTGCAGTGCTTTGCAAAATGAACTGAAGGCTATAGCTTCTTGGCATTCTTGCTGCATCTGCTAATGGTAAACAACATGAGAGCCATAATACTAGAGAAGTAAGACCTGTAAGTACAATATTTACTATATTAAATAAATATTAAACTGTTACGACACTTCAATTTACAATAGTGTAATATACTTTTTCGCCCGTACAGTACTACAGTATACTTTACTATGCCATACTAAAATATATTTTACCATATTGTCATACCATACCATTCCATAAAGTGACACTTTCCCATACACTTTCTCTGTTTTTTTGGCAGCCATTACGTCCTTATTGACAAGCTGTCAAGAAATACTATACTATACTATACTATACTATACTATACTATACTATACTATACACTACACTACACTACACTACACTACACTACACTACACTACACTGAACTATACTAAACTACACCATACCATACCATACCATACCATACTACAACAGGTTTTGTTTAGTCATCTGTTGATCATGACCCTTTTACTAAACCTGATTCTGATGGTGGGGCGGCAAAACTGCTCACCACACCAGAAGGGACGCAAAGGCCACAGAGCACCTGTTTGCTGGGCTCAGGTGTGTCTGCTCCTCTATGACCCCAAATAGGCCCACCTTGGCTATGGTCAAAGGCCACATGCCATGAACAATGTGCCAAAGAACCCCCTTCAGGAGGTGTCCAACTGAGGACAGGACCAGGAACTCCTTGGCAGAGTCACATGTGATACATAGTGGGCTGACTTCAGGGAACACAGAGAACAGTTTCACTTTCGAGATGTGGGTCTTGTGAAGTCCTGCTGCAGCTTTGAAGACATATTTTATTTAAGCACCTTTATAAACTGCAATCTAATAATTACAGAATGATGATGAACCACTTTACCATCCACTACATCTGTGGTTAACCAGACTTTCTGCAGTATTTCCACTAATCCTTTATTGAGTTCTACAGTACAGTACATACTACTCCATACAGTACGTCAGCTATGCATGTCATAGTTTATTTGTCTGGTATTCTGCTACTTTTTACAGACTACATTACTTGATATATGGAAACAGTAGAGGGTTAATACTAAGTCAGGCGTATAATAATAGTGTAAGGGTAGTAAGTACTCTACCCTTACCCTTGTATGTAACCATCTTCACGGTATGCAATAATCTTAATTCATTTCCAAACACTTAACTTACTGAGAATTTCTTCTATTTAACCTTCTTGTACTACACTTCAGCTCTTCTGAGAGTGAGGAGCATAGCAACAGGAAAT
Organism: Rhyacichthys aspro; assembly: GCA_036850595.1. Lineage (NCBI taxonomy): Eukaryota > Metazoa > Chordata > Actinopteri > Gobiiformes > Rhyacichthyidae > Rhyacichthys > Rhyacichthys aspro. The sequence continues at coordinate 3,662,618 of CM072155.1, forward strand.
AAGAAGATGAAATAAAAGCATAGTGAATGCATCTAAATACCTTCAATATTACACTCTTGCCAATGGTAGTTTTTGAACTCATAAAAGCCTTGTTTGTGTGTTTTAGAGTTACCGTCTGAACATAGAAAGCCTGAGGTGCTGCACGACGAACCCACTGAAGCCGCTCTTATACCAGTACAAAACTGAGTGAGACTGCTCTGCTCTGTCCCGGGGCAGTAAACCTGTCATGGAACCGTTGAGCCAGGCAACCCGGCTGAAGAGAATCACGTCCCTCTGTCTCCAGCTCCAGTTGAACACACCACCCACACAACAGGCCTCATAAAACAAGTTTTACAAGCAGCACAGAGCAGTCTCTGGGGTGATGTAGGAAACAGGCTGAAATACACCTCACATAACTCGAATGTTAGAGAAGGTGAAAAATATGATCAAGTGTAAATGTAATCGACAATATAGTGTACTGGTCTGGGATGTGGATAATAACTGTAAACTGGGAGGAGGAGATGTTAATCACAATGTAGACTAGAATTATATCTGGATGACCTGGTATAAATGTCTAAGAGGCTGGTTCCATGGCAATGTGTGAAACTGAAAATTGGGCAAACAGATCTTTTTATACAGCATTTAGGATGTAAACAATCTGTTTGTCAAGCCCTGGCTACATCTTCTGTAGCAAATAAATGGGAATATTTATGTGTTGCTACAGATGCATTATAATAAAACACACTTATCTGTGAGGGACGAATGAGATGGTCGAGTTGAACCAAAAAGAAGTAAAAAAGAAGTCTATCTATGAAGACTATTTACTAATCATTCCATATTCTCCTCCTCCTTTGCTCCAGGAGAAAAATAGCTCAAACATATTGGTCTAACTTGTATCAGTAGCATTTTAGCCAAACCCAGCTACATGAATATCTTCTCAATCTGTGCCGAACCATCAGGGGTATGAAAAAATTCCATGTTATGCTGGTATCACGGTATTGTGGTTAGAAATATAAATGCATTTCAGGTAAATGGGACATTGGCAAATGCTGTTGTTATTATAAGACTCAAATACAAAGCGCATCCTTACAAAAAAATAAGTGCATTTCCTTAAGACAGGTTTTTAAACTAAGTTTTCCACTCATTACACTGGTGTTACTGGTCTATTCATCAACGAAAAGGACATATTTTGACAACATTAATGATTGAAGAGTTCTGTTAAAGAAGTTCTGTGTCTTTTTGACAATGAATGCTCTTGTCTTATCAGTTCATATTACAATTATGAAATATCATGGTATAAGTAGTTTCAATATCACAATGATCACAACCGTGGTGTACCTTGAAACCAGTTATTGTCTAATCAGGGGAATCAGGGTATTTGGTGATACCCCAGAGTGCACTGACAGTGGATTAACAATAATAACATTATTGCGAGTGCTGCTGATTTAATCTTTATTTTAATTCTTACAAGCTGTGATTGTAATGTGCACATGTCATTTACATGGATTTAGACTTCAATAGGGTTTTGTAGAAGTTTTGTTGTTGCCATGTCATTATCATGGAAACCTGCCTCGATTGTGACTTTATACAGATGGCTTTGATTGTTTTCCAGTTGGACCCATGTGGTTAACTGTGTCCATGAGCAACACATAAAGTTCTGCAGTATCTCAGTGGTACCTCTGCTAATCTCTGTTGGGTATGGTCATGAGAGCGATAAGTGCTAATCTCTGGAGGCTCGCTTCAGAGAGCTGCTGATGGGTTTTAAATGTGCTCAGAGTGAAAGTTACTTACAGTGGGTCACCCTCAGCATGATCTCTAGTGACTATGATAAAAATATACTCCACTGGTTTGTGTACATTGTTTCCTGAACCATACGTTCTCTGTGTTGTCAGCAGCCATTACTTCCTTATTGTCAAGCTGTGTCGGCCAATGGGAGTGCTCCTTTTTACCGCAAGCGAGCTGTGATTGGCCAGAGCTTCCATTCAGGACTGACCAATCTATTAAAATCCATGATAATAAAGCCTAAATGATGTCTTAAGGTCTCATTTTTACTGACAATTACTAGAACAATATGATGTTAAGTTATCAAACTGCTATTTTGTCACATAAAATAAATCACATACTCACCATTTAAGGCTTTTATAGTTGTTTACATCATGATCTTGTTCCCTTTTTTTCTCGGTCTTTTCATGACTCTCATCAAACAATTTTTCTTTTTTTAACTGATAGAAACTTTTAGCTATCAAAATAAAATCTTTGGCGACCCAGACCCCTGACCCAGTGTTTGAAAACCAAAGTAATTCATTCATTTTATGTGAACATTATCAAACTATGCTTTTAGTACTGCTCCACACTTACTTACAGTGGGTCACCCTCAGCATGATCTCTAGTGACTATGATAAAAATATACTCCACTGGTTTGTGTGCATTGTTTCCTGAACCAAACTGTGCCGTACAGAGCTGACCTGCACCACAACCTACCTATAGACAGAGTATTGGTCCATTACCTGGGCCTGAGCTCCGTTGATCATCAGATAATAAAGCTTGCTGAGGATGCTCTGCTGCAGCTGGTCCCAGGAAATCGAACGGTCCTCCCTCATTAGGAACGGAGGTCCAAACCTGGAGCAGCAACGCAGGAAATGATTTTTACTTTCATTAGAGGTGTATACTTATCACATTAGCTTTTATATGACACACGGACCTGTCATTTCCTGTTATCGCCCCACTAATTATTCATTCTCACAATCCGGCTAAGAGCAGAATTCAAATGGAAGGACAGTAGCTGATGAGGAGAGGGACAGCGATTTGAAATGATAGAAGACATTCATGGTTCTACATGTTTAATTGAGGGCAGCTCTTTATTGTATGCTCAGATTTATTAGTGTCAGTTAATGTGAGCGTGTCCATAAAGAGACACATGCACACTGGAATAATAAGGAAGAAGCCGCATTCATGGCCAGTGGGATCAATTCGTTTTACGCATGTGCTGGTGATAAAATACAGAAGGGTTTAAATATATCTTTTGTTACATGTTAGATCCTCACAAAAAACAGAAATACTACAAAAGGGTGGTACTTAAAATGTGGTGTGAGTGGTGGGGCATGTGTTCTTTCCAATGGTCTGAAGGAGTCAATTTTTTTTTGTTTTTGTTTTGCAGATAAAGCATGAAAATGAGAACTGATCTAATGCAGAAGGACACAGGTAAATACCAGTTTTGAATGGTCATACTTTATATTCTGAATCCAAAAAGTAGAAGTATGTTGTAGAAGGAAGATATATGGCGTCACTTTGCCCCAAATATTTGCTCAATAAATTGGTCATGTTCATTTAAATCAGACATGTCAAACTCAAGCCCCGGTGGCCGAATGTGCAGGTAGCCTTTAACATTAACATTAATCGGAGACAAAAGGCACTAAATTATTCTAAAGATAAGTAGTTTACAAAGACACTTAGATAAAATATAGATAAAATGACACTAAAAATAGGTACCCTTTTCAAAATTGGGCTTAAAATGAGGGAACATTGGCTCAAATGAAGTGAATTCACAAAATGATGAGTGAAAAACCCCCAAAAGAAGTTGAAAGCTTACATTCAACACTGTAAAATTTAATAAAGCTACCCAAGTTTCACAATACATACAATTATTATTCACTTAACATGATATAATAAATAACGAAAATGTGCGTAGCTTCCGTGTAAATTTCTATGTATTGCTAAACACCACGGATTGTAAAACAGTGAATGAATCTTGACCTGTGTCTTTTAACCAAAACTTTGACACTATGAAGATTTTTAGTGATGTGAGACAGCAGAGAACCAGAGAAACAGAAAAAAAAAAAAAGTGTCACTCCAATGTCATTTTTGTGGTGCAGAGCAGCCGTCCAGCTGTCACCTGATGAGACACAGTCAGGTGGGTGGTTTGATCCACCAAGGTGACTGTGTTTGAAGGGGAGACGGCAGACAGAGACACTCTTATGGTTGGACTTTCTCGCAGCCATATCGCAAGCTCATTGCTATTGATTGCACATTGTGGACAGGTCTGATGGATCTATCTACAGCAGATGTCTCATTTCTCACTGCTCTGATTTGAAACTCATCTCACAGTGAAGTCACGGGTCCCTTCTGTAAAAGACACTTTGACATGGTCCAGTAGTGCAAGGCTATATCTGAATCAAGACATGTTTTCACTTAGTGGTGTGGTATGGGACAGTTTGGTGAAGCAGTCATAAGGGCTATTCTCCGAGCACCAGCCCATGTGGGTCATGTAGAACAACAACTAAAACAAAAAACTCAATATTTCAGTAATCAAATTTTTGACTGAATCTAATAGTGGACAAGTTAATCATTTGACAAAAGACTTTTTCCCATTTTTTGACATTTTTGTGACACATCTTGGAAGAGTTCAGACAACAGAGACTCTAGATGAAAGGAATTTTAAGATATATAATTTAATATTGCAACAATTCATTATTTATATGATTAATAATACTTTTATTTTGTTTAAAAACTATTTCTTACATAAATTTAGTATTGAACAAAACACTTTGTCCCTGGGTCCTGCACACTTTCTGTTTTTCCTTTTCTCATTTTTGCATTCTCTGCAGTGCTCACCATTTATTAAGCACACAACACTGTTGGAACGACAGCTGAGTGGCTTGATACTTTTATTTGGGAGACTTTTTGAGTGAAAACACCACTCAATGGAAACGTGTCTCTAGGTGACAACTACCCATCCTTTTACCTGACGACTTGTTGTCCCGAGCCTGCAGCGTTACACACCAGCAGCAGAATCTTCACTGGGACGCCCTGGTTGAGGAACTCTGATGATAACGCTCCAGATGAAGGTAACCTTTGACCCTCTGGACCGGTAGAGTATGGAGAGGATGGTAGACTGTGGTGGTACCCTGAAATGAAAATGATAGGTACTTACAAATGTGTCAGTGGAACATTACTTTTGTCATGAACTGAGGTGAGCTAAAAATGAAATTCTGGAAGAAATAACATAAGACAAAAGACTCTTGACTTTTTGATCACAGTTTAAGGTAGTCTCTTTGCACATTTATCATCAATTCAGTCTCAGAATTGAAAAGGGTAAGCATTAGTGTTCTCCAAACCTGTGAAAGGTATAATAGAGGGGCTATAGCAATTTTCCAATCAAAATTATTAAATGGCATATAAATGTTCCATCAGAGCATGAGGCTAGGTGCACAGAAACCAACAAATTTGAACCTATTATTTTAAAGATTTTTAGGCTCCACATTTAGAGGTGAAAGGTTGTGTAGTGTAGCTTTAAATAGTCATTATAACAGAAAATCTATGTTCTTTTAACTGCAGCCTAAATTTGACTTAGGGTTAAACATTTTACAATCTCAAAATTCATCATTTAACAGATGCACTGTACTGTGCCGCTCCAGTGAACCCATTTTTAACGACTGCATGTTTGAAATAAATGCTGCTGAAAGTTTGGGACACACTGCACTTGATATTTCACTTGAGGTTCACTTGAGGTTCACATCATTGAACCTGTGACAGAGTGAAGAGGAACAGCGAAGGAGATAAAGTGGTGAGACAGCAGCTTTCTATTTGGGGAGCGGTGATTTAAAGACGGGAGCAGATGGACCAATGGCGGCCTGCGCTCTCAGCTGGAGGTTATTATCTGATGCAGTCTTGGTGGGGTTCCCAACAGCGCCGCTCTACTCCACAGCGCTCAGGACCGACAGACAGAGCATAAAAACAGAGAGAGAAAGAGTGTTTCCTGTGACGTCAGAGCCAGAGGGTTTATGGCGGATCAGCCTCTCAAAATTCACACTGATAAATCAGAATCACTGAATCAGATTTACAGACACAGATGAGATATTGATTGTCCACGCTGCTGTTGGTGTTACCTGTCGTATGATTCATCAGAGGAGTCGTTTTGCCATCCTACCGAGCCTGAATTCAGACTTTTTTAAAACAGCATGCTCCCGGTTCACTGTCCTAAGGGTTTATGAATCTCGATCAACTCCTTTCTCCATCAGTGTTTGTTAATTCTGGCTTTGTCCCAGTTTATTATATTCTTTTCCCGTCCCGCAGTGGTCTGAAATTGCAGACTTTTCTTGTCCTGCTTTCGTTTTGTTGCGGTAACATCACAACTGCAAGAAGTTAGCAGTCGAAACATGTCAAGATACAATATTCCTAAAAACTGGTCTGTTTATAGGAAACAATATCAACTTGAATCCACAGCTGAAAAGTTCATGTTTTATGTCTTTGTTTTAGCTGCATTTGTTTTACAGCATTTACTGTTTTATCTTGTCTTGTCTTTTGACACACTGTTCTGCAAACAACCAATAAAAAATCCATACATATACATAAACATACATATATACATATACCATTGCGACAAAAGCAGTGGTATTTCCTGTTAGATTATATTAAAATAAGTTAAAATAAAAAAATAAGACACTAGAGATGGCAAAGATTCTTTATTCTTGTGGACTTGCAGATGGAGCAAGGACCTACTAAGAAGCTGTAGCCTTCAAGCTTTAGCGATGTGTGCTAATCTTATCAGGCAGATCTCAATTTAACGTTTTCAATGGAGAAGCACAGGTCCTAAACCAGGGATGGGCAAACTTTTTGGCTCAAGGGCCACACTGGGTTTTAAAAACTGAAGACGGGCCAGACCAGTAAACAAAAAATTCATATAAATTACACGAGAAAACCTGTAAAGTTAGTTAGTATAATGTTTAGTGGAAAAGTGGTGGCTGATATTATGTTCTTTGAAAACTGCAAAAGTTTCTTGGCAAATAATACATAAGGCTACTGCCTGGACTTCAGTTGAAAAATATCTCTGTCCACTCCAAAACTTTGATATTTTCTGTATGTATGTAGATATGATGGTAGCTTTAGCAAAAGTTCAAGGCAAATCTATGCTTGGCGGGCCGCATTACACAGCTCAATGGGCCGCATGTGGCCCCCGGGCCTTAGTTTGCCCACCACTGTCCTAAACCATTTGGCGGAATTGTGACATAGTCCTAGGCCTTAACTTGTAGCTTGTGGCCTGGTTGTGTTTAAAAAATGCTTATAAATGAAGCAGCTAAATATAGAGCCACTCGATGATGTTCTCTGCCCACTCACTGACAGCACACACACAGTCACTCAGTTGCAATTTATCAAAAATGATCCTGTTTAGGAAGAATTCACTTTTTTTTTTGGTTGATTACCTTTCCACAAAAATATACTGTGTTCTGCATAATCTCTTTTGCCAAAATTGCATAGCTCATGTTGTTAACACACACATAAACTCTGCAGGGCAAGGTCACTCCAGTTCTTCTAGGTGATCATTATCCGGTTTTATTTCATATTGCAACATCGTTTGTATAACATTTCAGGGATCTTTTTGTTATTATACTACAGAGCTTTTTTTTTTTTTTTTTCCCTGACAGCATTTTCTAAATAAAAGTAATAATATACCCCAGACCCAGGTTAATACTTATGTTAAGGAACAAAATGAACCTCTCTCAGCAAGACAGCATTTCTCTGAGTGAGACGATCCATCCAGCTACATATATGTACAGTTGAATTGCAACAAATTATTAATATTCTATATAATTATGACAGCTGTGAGATATTTAAACGCAGTAACTTTAAAGCACACTCTTCTAATTGCAGTGTTTTGACCCTGAAAATGAGAGTGATGATTTCTTATCATTAATATTGCTTTAATCAAGCCAGTGATAAAACTTCATAATCTGGATATGACGTGAGCAGTGAGCTATGACAGCTCCAGGGATGATTTATGGGTAAAATCTCCGTTTTAATTCCCACTGAAGCAGGTTCCTGAAACAGCGGTTAAATTGCAGAGGTCACCCCTGGATCGTCCCCCTGAGATTTACACAGAAACATGAGACCAGACCTTCTGTACCAAACCTCATCAGCTGTTAAATCAAGAGTTTTTATGGCGTTCTGTCAGATAATGCACTGTGGCAACACATTTGTCAGTGTCCTTTCACTTTTGCTCTGATTCTACTTTGCTCAAAGACTTACGAGCGATAAGGGTGAGAGGGTGTTAGCCTTTAAAAATGGGCTATTCTGCATAAACTAGATATTTTTTGCAAATGGCAGCCAACTAACTGTGTATGTGTGCTGTCAGTGAGTAGGTAGAGAAAGAGTGGCTTCACAGTCAGCTGTTTTATGGAAGTGTATTTAGGCAATAAGCTCAAATCTGTAAACACGTAGGACTATGTTACACTGGACAAGAACAGACAAAAGAGAGTAATACGGTTTAAGGACCTCTGCTTCCTCATCAAAGACTGTTTAAGTGAGATATGCCTGATGAGATTAGCAGACATTGCGACAGGTGCAAAATCTATTAAGGTAAAATGCACATTAACATTGTAGACAGCGGCATTACATAAAGATTTTAGATATAAGAAGATATTAAATTAACACATACATTCGACTAAAGGACTATGCTCAAAAGCACACACCAATTATAATATCTGTAATAACACTTGATTCTGATGGATTTGCAGAACAATAGAAGAGACTAGCCACTGCTCTGAAACAGTCCTATTTCCTTTCAGAATGCACTAATAGTAATAAGATTCAGGTTGTGTGACATGACTATTTTACTGGGACTATTTATCTGCACATACCTGTTTAAGTGTATTATTCAAGAGGATTATTAATGAAAATGAAAATAAATAGATTTGTAGGCTAATAAATGTTTATTTTACTAGGTTTGTTTTAGTTCATGTAAAGTTAATGTGTAGATGTAACCTTATGTTTTTAAATATATAAGTACTGTACAGAACTTTTGCCAGTGTGTTGGAATATGGATGCAATGGAATATTTATATGTATTTATGTATCAATATGGCTTCAATATGAATGAGGAAATTACACACCACACTCGAACAAACAACTTAAATACCTCACCACTCCTGTGCAGCCATTTCCTAATAAGCGTTATAGTGATTTAAAACAGTGCATTTGAAGTTGCAGCTGTTTGTATTGACTCAATATCAATGATAACATGTCTCTATAGGCCCCACTCCAGTCTGATTATTGGATTAGTCCAATTAAACTGTAAAATAAGCCTCTGAAGAGACACATTCACCACACTCGCTATTGTCTTGACAACAGTAAACACTGCGTCAGGGAAAGTCCAATGGTCTGGTTTAACAAAGTGTGGTGTGAAACCAAAGCACTGAACCAAACATATAAACTGAAACCATATGTGAGTTGTTAGTGCAGCCCTTGGTGCAGACTTTCAGGTGAGAAAACGCCCAAAGATGAACTCTGAGATAGAGAATAAAACCTTCAGTGAAAAGGTCAGGTTCACAGAAAGAGTTCCCACAGAAATTAACTCAGAGTTCAGAAAAACTCTCTGTAAAAACTTTTTCTTGGATTGAATCTGGACTAAAGCTGCTTCTTGAAACTAGCCTGAGGACTTCTTCTGCTTCTGCTGCTGTGTTATCTCTTGTAAAAGGTCTATTCGGGCAGTGCCTTCACATGACTAAAACACAATGTGACAAATACCAGAGCTATGTTGATACTGGTAACACACACAAACACAAACCACTCCTAAAGAAGAATTTGTTTTGGCTACACACTGTTGATCCCTTATTATCACCACCATCTCAGACTAATTCTACAAAACCACAGGAGGCCGTGGAAGCCTGTGAATCTCTCGCTCCCCTGAGCTCTCACAGCTGAACCACCACACAGGATGAGCCAGACACAGCACAGCCCATAATTAAACACCTCTGCCCCAAAGGATCACTTCTCTGTCGAGTCATACCCCCTTTACATCAGCTGTCTGCTTAGTCATGTTCACCATCACCACAATAAAAGAGGAATATAGAGTTGGAGTGGTTTAGAGGAGGTGTATAAGGAGAGTAGCATCACCTGACAGTCCCCAGGAGCTAAGGTGGAGGAGGTGTATAAGGAGAGTAGCATCACCTGACAGTCCCCAGGAGCTAAGGAGGAGGTGTATCAGGATAGTAGCATCACCTGACATTCCCCAGGAGCTAAGGAGGAGGTGTATCAGGAGAGTAGCATTACCTGACATTCCCAAGGAGCCAAGGCAGACAATGGAGTGCCATGGCTGGAATATGGCTTCTGGAACTAGTTAGCAGCGCTCATTAGCTTCTGTGCTTAAAGTAATTTTAAGTTCACTCACAGTAACCGTTTTAAATGAATACTGTGCAGCACTCACTTATACAAGTTACTGTGCAAAAATGTGCCCTAAAAAAATCAACAAAAGCTAAAAATGTATGTACATGCATGGCTGCAATTAATAGTGGACTCAATTGGTTGCTGTTAAAACTTAATGACTTTAAAATTAATATAATAAAAAATACAATTGCAACCTTTTACAAAAAAAATCCAACCAAAAATACTGACATGTCAGAAATTGGTAGCAGCAAACCATCAGGTTGAACAGTTTGAGAACTTCTATATGTGTATATATTTTATGTGATTTTTTACAGTGTGAGTTGGGTTCTATTTGAAACACAACACACAACGTTGCACAGTGTATTCCTGGCTTTATATTCAACAGTTTTTTTCACATTAATTAAGAAAAGACTGCACAAAACAAATGGTCTTATATCTGTACAAGCTAAGCTAACATCAGTTTTACAGTAGTCAGTGACTGATGTAGAAACGATGGAAGTGACTATGGAAAATTTAGATATGTTTAGCTTGAAAATGCTCTACCCAAATGTAACAGGGCTATTTTGTTAACTGAACTTTGTCAAAATTAGCCAAAATTGTTGTGCAAAGTACAGAGATCTCATTCGACAAATCATTCAGAGTCTAGTGGATTGTGGGAAATATTGAGGGTCCGACATTTGACTATACATTTAGACAGCATGGTTGGACTACAAAATAGAGCAGTCACTACATAGTGGACTAAATATAGTGACTGGGAAGTTGGTGGTTTCAGATACAGCCATAGAATAACACTTTGGTTTTTGTCTATTTCAACGCACTTTTCCCACAAATGCAGTTCAGAATCTGTAAAGTTCACTGTCAAAGAGTTCACAAACCAATGTCTTGTTTTGTTAGAGCTATTCCCAGAGACCACTGCCCATTCTGCTCATGCTGATGCTTGAGCTGAAGTTCAGTTCCTAACTCTGTGTGACTTTGTTAAACTGAGGAGAGGTGATATGTGGAGTGGGGAGAGGATGAGGTAAGAGATTAATGTTCAGACTCCAGCGGGAGGTTGGGAGTCGGGACACAGAAGGTCGGGTTGCCTTTCATTTGGCTTCACTGTGATTCTAGACTGTGTGCCTGTAAAAAAATGAACAGTGGGTAGAGAATATCTTAATTAAACAGTTTATTGAATGGTTTTGGAGTTTAAAAAGTGGGCCTCTTCAAACTTTCATGAGTGTCCTAGTTCGGAAATGATGGACATTGATTAGGTTAACATTACCAATACATAAAATGCGAGCTCTACCCTGGTATGAGTGTGTAATACTCTTTTAAGTGTTTATGGATAATTGATTAAGGGTCTCTCGGGTTCAGGCCATTTAGAGAAGGAGCATTAAGATGTGGAGCCAGACAGTCTGAAGCGTTACAGAGAATTGTTGTAATCAGAGAGAAATACAATGGAATGAAAAGCCATTTATATTTAAATAAGATATCTAATGTTATAAAATGACTCAAGCATAAACGGAGCGGCATAAAGATATATGTTTTCGCTTTCATTTAGAAGATTACTTGTGATAAATTAAACTATGCCCATGACTAAAACTACAGCTTGATACTTTTAGCTCTCAAATGCTCTGGTTGGGGCTTGCATTCAAAATTATGTTTTGGAAATCAAACTGTGATTGTGTTGATCTTTTAGCATCGATCCAAAACCCAACAGAAATTCCTTTTATTTCACTTCGACATTCAAATAGACTGAGAGAAGCAGAGGCTCAACACTCCATCTAGTGGTAGAAAGATGCTCATGACGCTCACGCAAACATTGCAGACACCTTCCATTTAGCTTTGTGTTTGGTATTGTGCACTTATTTACAACTTACAAACGTAGTGTCTACCTTGTCTTACCTTGATGTTTATAAAAAATTCAATTCAGGATTAACATTAATGTTTGAACTATAACTGAATGCAGCCCAAAATTTTACTTGAGTCTGGCCTTGGTGATAATGCATAATTATAGAGACTTGTTTGTAACTTTGAGAGTCAGTGTATGTGATGTGTAAAAAAGCAACCAATATTATGGCAGTTTCATTCCTAAATTCTCTACTAATTTTACACTATTCATTTTACTTTTAACTTCGATTTTCAGTATTGCATCTCACAACAAACTGAGCCTATACACCAATCCAAAAAGAGACAAAGATTTTGACCATAGCTTACACTTTTATTTCAACCTAACATTCCACCTTCCGTGACATCATATCATGATTACCCGCAGGACCATCCCAATTTCATCATCCAACACCTGTCAATGCTACCAGCTGTGTTTTGACAACTTCATGTTAAGATGACCCAGGACACGATGACCTTGGTTACCAACACAACAGGTGACAGTTCAGTTGTTCTGGCAGCTCCACAAACGCACTCTTTGACACTATGTTTAGATTGTTTTGTTTGTCAGATCAAAGTGACATTACAGTGACCCAACTTTCTCACTGTCAACACCAACATTGTTCTAACCGTCAGAAAACTTTCAAATTGGAAAAACCCAATATGGTTCTACCCCTTTTGTTGTCCTCATCACTGTCTCTCCTAAGTTAGGCCATCTAGTGTTATTTTGTGTTCAGACCAGGGGTTGGCAACTGTGACTGGCTTCCATTATTTTTGCAGGACTCCGGGTGAACTTGTTCTCACATGGACTTTTGAACCTAGATTCTGAATTGAACTGTCCTGCCTCTGAACCCTCTTTATGTGTCTACAATCATCCACAGTTTGTTTTTGATTATTCGCGGCCCCAGACCCACACCGCCTTAACCAGAAGCAGTTAAGATGAACTGCACCATGAGGCAAAAAAAAACAAAAAAAACAGCTCACCTTCTCAGAGCTACGTAGCATAAAGACAAGCAACAACGGTAAGTTCACACTGTGTAAAATAATTATATATTAATTAAAAATATTGCTATGAATGTTTCAGACTCTTAATTAATGCGTTAATTCTCTAAACTCTCAGACACTCAGCCAGCCCTTGGTTTAGACCATTACCTTAAACAGATCATCAGTCTTAGATGAACCCTGGGCTCCCAGTTTTATACTTTCTTTAAGCCTTTTAATTGCAGTTAATAAAGTTATTGAAATGTGATCTGTCAAGCAGTTTTTTCCCTACTTAAACAGTGAATAATAAATAAAAATCATACAGAAATCAAACTGACCCATGCTTATTTTACTGTATATATGTAGTTTACTAGGACTATACTTCTATATAACACTCACCTTATGCCCAGTAACATGACACAGAAGAGTGGGAGGTACTCAGAGAACCAGTTATTTTTCAAATAATACACAGTAAGAAACGTTTGAGAATCACTTGTCTAAATTTAAAAATTGAACTGCATCTTCCACATCCAAATTTGACAATATACATCACTGAAAACATGAAAAAAATGTTTTGTTTTGGTTTTTTCCCCCATTTTCTCTCCATAAATATGGCATCAAGTCAGAAAGCCAGACACAAAACAGTACCAGGTTGTTGTTCTTAACTGAAGAGGCATTCGTGGGCATTTTACAACTCAGAAATGTGTTTTTCTATTGTGTCCGACACCACATGAATGCAGCACTAAGTCTGCGCCAGTGTCCCGAGCAACCAGACAGTCTGCGGGACAGTCGTCTGAGGTCAACATAAATTAAAACACTGAAAGTCAGAGTAATTCCGTAGAACGACAGTCTAAAGGGATTACTAGGCTGCCACTACTTTTAGGAAGGACAAAAACACGGACAGACTTGAAAACAGCATCTCAACAGGGGTAATGTAATTCAAAGGGCTCAGTACGGGGTTATATATCTCTTAATGCTGCCTGCGATGGCTCCCTGCAGGAAGATGGATCCCCTCAAGGATTCATTAAGGAAAAGCAAATTTACCAAATGGGATTGTTTGCTCTGACTCAGAATACACCTACAAGTTTACGGCTATATACGGAAGCACAACAGAGTTAAGATATGACGTGATGGAAAGAGCCACGTGAGTTGTCGTGCAGTTACCTGAGATGCGAGCAGAGCCTCCTCGGATGTAAAGAGGCGGAGCTTGGAAAGCGTAGATGACATCGTTCTCGGCGATGCTGCTCAGATCCTCCTCGTCAAAGAAGGAGCGCTGGAAGCCGGTGGAGTAAACCTCGGTCAGGATCACCTGGAAAACACAAATAGAAACATAGACAAGTTAGTTTTCGCTTAAGGTCTGATACTTCCTTCAGTGCAAAAGAATGGCACACAGTAACTTTACTTTGTTATAATTAAGAGTTGAAGGGGAAGGAGACTATCCTAGCTCAACTGGATTAGAGGTAAGGTACACCCATTGACATACATATGTAGACAGTGCATTAGTTTCTGAATATACCCCAGCGTCGCCACCATTTCTGTTGGTCTATGTATAAGGCGGTTTTAAATTACAACCCTATCCAATAATAAAAGTTGCAAAATAATCTAGAAATGTCTTTTCAAACATTACATCTTATCTTGTTAAAACTCTACTACCAGATCTTCTTTATGCTGACCCTGTCTCAGAATCCACTCTAAAAGCAGTCTAGGGACCTTTTTCTGCTTCTCTTTTATAGAAAAAAAATAAAACTGGACCATTTTTTCCTCCATAACATACTAATACATTTCACCAAACTAAAGTTTAGAGTTTAATGTTAGCTTAGCCTTGACTTCAGCACCAGAACGGCAGTTATCTATGTCTCATTAAAATTACGTGACTGAACTATTTTTTTTATTACAGTATTTCTCTGTGTTTTGCGTTGCCTCCCTTTTCTATGTTGAGGTTTTTCTTTTTTAAATGGTTTCTCTAGGTCAAAAGAGACATTCAGCGCTGAAAATACACTCTATCGGCAGCTATTAAACTTCCTGGAATGTCATATGACAAGCCGGTGTCGACCAATGGGGGTGCTTCTTTTTCAGGCATGTGATTGGCCAAGGTTTTCCGGTCCTAAAAAAAGGCTCTCATCTATTAAAATCCCTTATAATAAACAGTAGATGGCATCATAAAGCCTGTTTTTTCACAAATGATTGCTTTAAAAACATACTATTTGGGGTTTAAACCAACTAGAAGAAAGAAATATCAGGTTTGTCTGTTTAATAGATCTACAATACTAAATTCACATAGGCTGTTCCTTTCAGTTTCATGTATCCAAGGCAAGGTACGGTACATTAGCAAAGATGCTTTAAAGAATTGTAATATATGGTCATCTATAAAACACATTTTAATGTCTTTCTGTATGAGTCAAACAAAATAACTCTTTATTAGCTTTTCAGTTACACATGAAAATTCATTCATTCATCTTCTACAGATTATGAGATCACAGGGGTGCAGCTTTGGTGTTTCTCCACCCTGGACAATGGGGATTTAATCGCAGGGCTAACACTTAGAGACAGAGTAAGTGAGTCAGGAGTAACTAACTGTTCGGCCACCACACACCAGAATTTTAGTCTTTTTCTATTTTAAAATGCAGGTTTCGGTACAAACTCTGGTTCAACTACGCAAAGTGTTTACCTGGTCCGGGGAGAGTTTGCCCTCATCGGCCACCATCCTCCTCAAACAGGCCACGGAGCCAAACAGAGGCACAGCCAGTCCGACGCGCAGATACCGCTGTCCTTTAGTACTGAAGACCAGAACCACACAGAGAGGCCTGCCACAAGAAAACACACATCAGCCTCACTCACACGAGAGCCTCTATTTCCGTCAGTGCTGCCTCCTCCATGTCCAGAAACCGACAAAAGAAGAATTTCATTAATAAACCAATACACTTTAGCATGAATAAATCATCATTAGGACTGGTTTATGTAGGAAAATAATGGAATCCCTGTTGAATTTTTAAAATCCGGGAGCGCAGAGGTGTGACCTCTCAGCAGGCGGCGCTGACATGAGCAGGGTAATGGCTTCTTCAAACCGCTACCTGTGGAGGACCAGGCCTGGACACTAGAGTAAAGAGAATTTATATGAAGGAAGTGGTGTAGCGGCCTTGTTATTTATGGAGCTATAGTAAATACTGTAGTAAATATTGTTAAGAGAAGGAGAGCCACTCTTATGTAACCAGTAGTCGACCTAGTTTATGGACCCTGAAGTATTTACCCATTTAAAAATGTGATAAAAAGCTGTTGCAAAATATGACAGTCATGTAGTTAGCTGTAGCCTATGCAGCTAGTGATGCTAACGACCAGAGAACAATTCAGTTAACCCATGACCCATGTTTTTTTTGTTTTTGTTTTTTACCGTTTCCTTTGGCTGGGACTGATAAACATGATTCCTGTAATGGACAAAATGCTTGGATCAAGGATGAAAGGGGATAAGGGCTTAAAACTGTTTTTGAGTTATTACATCAAAATTTTGAGACAAAATGTTGAAATTCTGTTGCACACTTCATTGGAAGAGAGATGAAAGTATTGTGAACAATACATGAATTAAACTATATAACTGCACTTAAACTTGATTGTAGAAATGACAGAGCATTGTATCAGATTTGGATTCTAATGGCCTGAAGGGCTGCGAAAGTTCATGACTCGATCTGGTGGTGTAAAATGATACTAAAGCCCGGAATAAGCACTTTTTCTTATTTAATACAAAACAATGACATCTTTGACTTCCTTGATGGTTGTAGCTAGTGTTGCTAACGGACAGATAACCATGCATAAACAGACATTTTTTAAGGAAAGACTGATGAAGATGCTGTAAATAAAAGTCAAAATTTTAAAAAAGGGAATAAATAGTCACAATAAAAGTTGTGGTAACTAGTCTACGCCAAAAACTTGAAATGATCCTGAGAAAAGTATAGCTTTCACAAGGTGAGTTCATGATTAAATAGGATTACACTATGGCTGTTTCCCAATTGCAAGGATCCTTCCTTCAGAGTGGGCTCCTCCCAAGCCAACGCTACAATCCTGGGTCAGTTCTCATAAGTCTTTGGAACAGGCTTCAAAGTGACAGAGCTGTGTCATCAAAAGCCCCGCCCACAGTTTTGCTGCTATTTTTAATTCTCCATTAAAAACCCTTACATGCTTATTTTTTTAGTTTTATAGTTACAAGTTATGGGTCATTAAATATTTGACTACTATAATATAAAATACAATATTAAGCAAATGAATAAACAAATAAAACCTTTACAAAAATTCATAAAATGAAAAAAACAAACCCAAGATTCTTTTTATAATGACAGTCTGATGTTAGTGAGAGTCAAACTGATCCATGGCTCATGAAAAAAGGACAGAAACATTTGTGGAGCTGAATAGTTGGTTACATTAGTTGATATTTGCTTTATTTCTTTATGTCATGTGTATTTTTAGTAAAACGAGAACAGCTGAATGTGATACGTCTGAGCCTACAGCAACGATCAGCTGACATAAGAACGCTGATAAAATCTCATTTATGAGAAATAAAACTGAACTGTGCAGTTTACTGGGCAAATGGTTTCAAAATAAAACATTTTCTATGAACACAGCAAATGGTCACTCATATTTAAACTGATAATTCTACGCTTTAAGCCTCCTTTCCTTTTCTACCACCTTTTTTCAGAATGCACCACCTTTAACAGTTGTGGTGCATTGTGGGTAGGAAGGATACACAGATGCATCCATGGTATTTTGGCCAAAGGGAGGAGTCAGTCCTTGTGCTACATAAAACATGACAAATGGAAGTTACCTAAAAATCCACATTTGGGATGTTTGAGAGAGTGTACACGTGCAGCCTCTAATGTGATGGAGAAGTTTATTCATTAGAAGGCAGGTAAACAGCAGCGCTCACCTGGTCTGTCGAAGGGGAATAGGCAGTGAGATGCACAGGAAAGGGTCGAAGGTGTTGCTCTGCTTCAGACAGTGAGGACACGTCAGGGAAGACCTGAAATCACACAGGTCCATCAGAGATTAGTGTTTGTCACAAAGGAGGGTAAAATCACAGTGATATGACAAAGACAAAGGCTGGGGGTGGAGGTTAGAACAGACTCCCCTCGGAGCTGGTGCGGCTATAATCGGGAACTAGCTAAAGTGGTTTCCATGGCGTTGCATCATTCTCACCGCAGCTATTAATGCTACTCATGAGAAGCCACAGGGGAATCCTGAGAGCTGATGGGAGGCAGAGCTTTCTTGGCGCGCCTTTTGTCTTCCTTTGAAACAAATACCACATGGATCGCTGCAGAGGAAATACCCAGATCCACCAACCATCAGGAGTGAAAACACTTACTCCTGTCGGCTAATCGTCAAAATACTGCTCCAGAATGAAACAGATGGATGGAGAACTTTTATATAGTCAATGCCCCTCTTTAAATTCTGTGTCTTCTGTATAAACATGAATCTGTTTGAACCCGTCTTATTATGAGATGAGTATAGTGTAATCCAAAGTAGGAGCACTCCTTTATCCAGAGGCAAGCATGTGATCACATTGTGCTAAACATTTTCATCTTGACACACCAATCATTGATAATAATAGATAACATCAAACATACTTTCAGTGAAGTTTTGTGAAATAAAGCCCAGTTTAATTAATTAGTGTATGGCATAAGATATTTAGTTGTAGAAAAATGCAGCATCTTTTTTAAACAAAACTGTCTAAACTGTGTTGTCCATTGTGTGTAAAACTCTTTGCATTCGTTGATCTTGCAAAAACAACAGCTCAGAAAGGACAAACTGAGCACTGCTGGAGGAGAAGCACACTCATGTTTATTCGGAGCACATATTCTTTCGAACACTTAAGTAAAATCATATTGCCTTAATTCATTTAAAGTGTGTTTGTTAATAGACAACAGCATGTCCCTACTGGGCTACCATAGCTATTCACATGCTGTAAAGAGTAGTGTGAGGCGCACATTTTTGTCACTAGACCAGAAAACTTAAATGACTACACACATCAACTTTTAAAAGTAAAATAAAAGATTGCTTGATTTTGTTTTTTTGGCAATGTTATGTTTTAATGGCAAATAAAACACAATTGAATTAGTGACATCCATTTCTCATTTACAGAAATACAGGGCACAGCAGAGTTCTGATTTTCATTTCTTTTAGTATACGCGTGGCAGACATAAATCTATGAAAGGTGAAAGAACTTTTTGGCCTTGATAGTAATGATTAACTTCTGTTACCCACAAGCATCGTTCTGCACGTTAACGGACAACACTCTGGAGTATAACCCCAATTACAACCTGCAGAATGTAAAAAAAAACCACATGAAATATTATGTTTTTGAAAATCAGATAGAGACCAAAAATAAAACATGTCACACTTTCACTGCCAAAGCTGCACATGGGCCACATCTGACTTACACCTCCTCCTCATCTCAGTAAGCAACACTTAACTCCCAGAGCCTACATAAGGACAACTTTTACAACAGTCTGTGCTCTGCCATGGGAAATTAAGCCATCGACGAACACTTCAAATCTGTCTTCCTGCAGCGAGGCACCTGACAGAGGCGGAGGGGGAGGAACTGGGGAGGGGGGGTCGAAGAAAGCTCTATTGAAGCGAGCCCAGCTGACACGGCCTCTTAGTAGAGCTCTCCCTCTTGGCAAAGTGGAATGGCCGCCCCACGGATGTCTTATTCCCGGCAGGAAACAGCGAGGCTAACAGCGCCTCATGCATACAAATGACACTCCAGCTCCGCTAAAACATAGATGTGCCCCGCGCTGGTTTGAAACACTCACCGAGAGACGGAGCGGGGCAAAAGGTGATGTTCTGGTGAGTGTCTAATGGAAGAGTTGAGAGGTATAGCTTCTCCAGCGGGGATCAGCCCACACAGAAAAGAGTAATGACTATTCATGTTTCAGTAATAAAGAAGTCCCAATTTATGATCTTCTTGACTGTCCACAGAGAAACAATTAGCTCAACGACAAAAGCCATGACTCACACTACAAGAGTGGGAACAAATGTTTATACCAGTGGTGTCAAACTCAAAGTGGTGAGGCATTTCATGAGCGGAAGATGGTGTTTTGAATGCGTGTTGTCATCTTCATTTTAGTCTTACAAAATGTATCCTTAACATTATTTTCCTCCGTTACTGGTTTTAGTTGGATTTAGCCAGGATTTAGTTGGATTTGAATAGGTTTTATATGGATTTAAACTGGTTTTAGATGGATCTGAGCAGGATTTAGATGGATTTAAACTGATTTTAGATGGATTTGAGCAGGATTTAGATGGATTTAAACTGGTTTTAGGTGGATTTGAGCAGGATTTAGATGGATTTAAACTGGTTTTAGATGGATTGGAGCAGGACTTAGATGGATTCAAACTGGTTTTAGATGGATTGGAGCAGGATTTAGATGGATTAAGGCAGGTTTTAAATGAATATAAACAGGCATTATTTGGATTTGAGCAGATTATATATATCTTTGTAGCAGAAACTGGCTTAAGATTTCATGAATTAATATAATTAATCACATTTAAATCAATCTAAAACCTGCTCAAATTCAGTTAAAACCTGTTAAAATATCACCTGTTAAATGTATTGGAGGGCCATATTAAATATCCCACATTTGACCCCTGAGTCTTTAATTAATTAACAGGTTTAACAGGTTAACAGGTGTGGGTTATACCTTTATAACACTGTTGCTCCCATAGTTTAAGTATAATGAATGCTGAAATGTTTTATATAACTAGAAAGCAGTCGTCTTTATGAAAAACTGAAGTTCAGTGTCCAATGTAAAATGAGAATGTTACTTTTTTTTTTTTAAAAAAGATTGAATGAATGGTTGTATGCCTTGATAAAAAAAATAAAAATGCGCAAATACATTAAAGAACCTATATAACTGCCCTTAAACATGATTGTAGGAATGAAAGAACATTGCATTAGTTTTCTTTGTGGCACTTTATTACAAGCACACAAACTGACTTTCCCTGCACGCTCTGTTTACCATCGCCAACAATAAATTCTGGCTTCATCAAATATGACACAAATGACAATATCTATTGTCTGGGCAACAGTGGAACCACTTTAGACCCATGCATTTGGAATATGTTTGTTGTCAAGAGTGTGTCAGGCAGACCCCAAAGTGGACAGGCTGTCTAATAGACACAGAGTCTATAAAAGAGCTCCCTGTTTGAAATATGACTAAACTTATTGATGGATAAAAATATTACCTAGTACTTACCTAGTAAAGACTAGAATAAGTTAAACAAATTGATAGACAATCATTTAGACCAAACCTGGCAGCTATTTCTTGTGGTGCAATGGACAACAGTAAATGCACCACAAGGTTCTGAAATGGAAAAGACATAAACCTTAACGTGTCACATTTTAAACTGATTGAAGTTTGAATATAGATATAAACCACAGAGAAGTAAATTTAATATCCACTAGGCCCTCTTTGGATAATAGCTAATTGTCATCACATCAATCATCAGACTAAACAGGAGTGAATCAGACGAGCGCTGAGGGTTTTTGAGAGAAAGGCCAAGTGGAGCTCAGCGCTGCACTCGGCTGGAGCTGCAGCGTTGTAATCTGAAACGCTCGGCTGCTCGTCACCAGGCTTCGCTGCAATGAACAAAGCTTGACAGACACAGACATTTTCATTTCTGCCTCCACTGCAACAAGGGACTCCCCTGTGCACACAGACACCACGGGCTCTGACAGTCTTTATGTTCTCTTACCCTGGCAATCAAGACATTTACTGAACGGTATGTGGCATTAGTACATTCAATTAGAAGAGGGTCCAGATCTGATCAGAATCTGCTCCAACGTCACGCAGCGGACTGAGCTCAAATCTAAATGGGTTAGTGGGCAGCATCAGAAACACTGGTCATCTATTACAATACTTGATAATAGGGCCAAAATGATGTTTTAAGGTCAAATTTGTTAACAGATGATTCCTATCTATTCTAAGACACTATTATAGGTGATTATTAACTCAAACAGGCTTAATAAAAACAACAGTATCCCTAAAATGGACGACAACAACATCACTTTTGATCTGTGTGCTTCTGGCTTACAGTAATGCATTTGTTTCTAAATTTGGAGCAAAAGTGCTTCAGTTTTAATAGATTTAGATGGTGGTTGGGGCTATCCCAGGTACTTGGGGCCTGAGACTGGATACATCTTGGACAATGGATGGATAGATTAGCAGGGCTGACACTAACACAAAAATTGTGTACGTAAGTCAGGACAGACGTACGTACACAATTTGTTTTAATAGAAAAGATATTTATAGATTTATAGTTTAAGATAAGCTTTAAACTTCAGTTTGATGCAAAGCACAGTTGAGGTCAAAATTATAAGCCCCCCTATGAAATTTTAAGTTTTTTTCAAAAATTTCCCAAGTGCCGTTCAACAGATCAATGATTTTTTAATACAGCTTTTCCAAACATCCTAGTTAACCTACTCTCATTGGTCGACACTAATGTCAACAACCAAGAAAATAAGCCAAGGAAATGGGTTATTCGGTTGCAAAATACGCCTTATTTTACAGCGAAACAGCTCAAAATGCATGTATACATGTGTAGGTGAATTAGTGACTCTAATGTATCCCTAGTGGAAGAATGCAAGAGTGAATGGTTGTCTGTCAGTGTCTGTCTCTAAATGTCAGCCATTGTCCAGGGTGTACCCCGCCTCAGGCCCAAAGCTGCTGGGATAGGCTCCAGCCCCTACAACCCCCAACGGGGACCAAACGGTAGAAGAAGAATGAAGAACAAAAGACAAAAATAGAGAAACAGGCAGCAATGTCGACGCAATGTTTAAGGAGGATAATTACTGGATTGCTACAGTCTACAACGATAAACCCTGAAGCTAAAAGTTTCAGGTAGATCTAAACTTCAATTTAATGTAACATATAAGTATTTTGTGGCGAAAAATTGGTCTGCTTTTACCTTTTTTAGATAAAAGCGGCAGTAAAGGTTACTATGCTGCTGTTGGCTGAGACCGGGACGGCAAAAACAAAATCGGGTACTGGAGCTTCAAATGAAAGCAGGAAATATTACTTTTGGCACTTGTTTTGGTGCAGAATGTCTCAGCAATGCTCTACTGACTCCAAAACGTGTCCATGTTCTACTTTTACTGCTTTTTTGGCGTTTATTATTGCAGCACTTTACAACTCTCCTGTTGGCCTTAAACGCCTTCGCTCTGAAATAGGTAGTGGGTGCTCTGTTAATATACCTTTTGACTTTGCACTCACTGTATGTACTGACTTATGTATATGTCCCCGATGAGGCAGTTCACCCACTCTCTGGCCTCTCTCTGGTTTGAGTGGGTGAGAGCAGGGAGACAGTTTGGACCCGACAGGCTGCAGTTCCTGTCTAGACACACCCAGAGTGAGAGGGCTCAGACATTTGACAGTTAGGGAGGCAATTAAGAGACGAGCTGTGACAGACGGACTACAGGCAGTCGCACTGGCATGACAATTCTCCAACGAGCGAGCTGACAAATGGAGAATTAGCAGGACAGTGTTGAGGAGCTATTAAACCGCCGTATTCTTACACATAACTCACGTGTTTATGATAGTCATAATCAGGATTTAGCATTATAGCGGAGTCTTTCAATATTTCTTCTCCAATGTCCCCGACTTGCTGCTGTTTATGTCCCTGGACTCTACCCAAAGATTTCACAAGCTTCATGCATTCATAACTACATTCATTAATCACTTGTATGGAGATAATTGCAAAAGTTATTCAGTGTGGCAATGAAATAAAGTCCAAATAGGCTGATCACAACAACAAAAAAAGAATCAATATTTTTAATTTTTTTCTTAACAATTTGTTTTGTTTATTTTGTGAGTTTTTTTTGTTTTGTTTTGTTTTGTTTTGTTTTTTTTTACATTGTTTTTAATCCCTTTTTATTTGTCTTTTTAATTTCTCTATTTTAAAAAAGTATATAGTATATATAAGGTTTTTTTTTCTTGGTCTTTTTGGAGAAATTTATTTTTACTTGTATCAATTTCTTTTGTATAATTTCTTTACATATTTATTTATTCATTCATTTTTATACCTGCATGGAACAATGTATTTTTTTATATTTATTGCATTATTTGTTACTTGGTAAACTTTTAATTAAATATTAAATATTTTTTTATTAATGTTCTTCATATACCACTAAGACATGCTTTATTATTTTAGTACAAATTGCACTGCAAAGATTCATCCAATTAAATCTACTTCAAGCTTTTTTTTTCTTTTTTTTTCTTTTTTTACAAATGGTTGATTGACAGCACAGATCAATCAAATGTCTGTTTTTTAGATAGATATATGTCATAAACTGAGCTTCAATAGTCATTAGCTCATCATCATTTCTGACCTATTGATACCACAGTCAGCAAATAAAACACCACTAATGCTATGCGCTACATGCTATCCACCATTATCAACAGTCTGTCAGTGATGTATGTGTCATGTGACCAGAGAATCAGAGCAGACAGATGTCAGCTGTCTCAAATGTGAATGCTGGTTCATTTTGACAGTTGCTGAGGATAAATGGAGGAGTACTCACTTGTACTGGGCCTGGAAGTGCTCTTGGACGAAGCTGTGCTGGACTCTGGACGACTGGGACGGGCAGCGGTCAGGCACGTCTTCAATCTCACCTGGACCCTATAAGACAGAGATGGACAAGATGACTTTCCCAATACAGATGTGCTAATGAGAAATACTGATACTCTTGACTTGAAGTAGAGCAGAATGTTTAGATGCTCAGTTTGGTCCAGTTACGCTCATAGTTCAATAAGGCTGTTTATTCGGACTACTTTGTTTCTCTGGGATAAGAAATCTCGAGAATCAAATGATTAAGTCACCTATTTTCACCTGGGGTAATGCTGGATAAAAATGGCCTTCATATTTAATTGTTCAGTTTTTGTTAAAGGAACACTATGTAACAAGGAGAGCAATGCGTAAAGCCCTCTGTAATTTAAATAAAATGCTTATTTTTGGTCACTTTTATTAACTAGGTGGAAGGAATGATGAATGGGAGAGGATCAAGACCCACTTCACTCAAGTTTTACTGCCGCAATTTTGTTTTACATAGTTTATTTTGGTTTTCATGCTGGTGTATTTTATTTTGAAACTCCCTAGTTAGGATACGCTTTGTCAGAGTTGAGCAATACGGAGGTGAACAAGAAAAATAAGGACACGTGTTAGAGTTTACTAGCTAAGTTCAATATTAAGTATATAAACCTCATTTCTCTGTGTCATCAATCTTAAACAATGTTAAGCTTAATAAAACTTTGTTAAAAGCCATCAGTAACAGAACTCTTATTGACGAGAAGAGAAGTGATACTAAGAAAGAGGAAAGTAAATGGGTCTGGCAGGCCAGGCTATATTTGATTCATTGTGGGATCTCAAATTTTTCTTTCCTGATCATTACTTTTACAAACAACTGCAGCCTGACCTTTCTGGTTTATATTTTCTTACATTTAATTTACACTTTAACATGTGTATAATTCAGTCTTCAGTCACAGAATATAGCTAGACTTCCATAACTATACAACCCTGATAATTTAAATTAGACTTTCCACCTTTCTGTTCAGTTTCAGTCCCTGTTCTTGCCTCTCAACCAGTGCTATGATAAACGCAGTATTAGAGTAACGCATTATATCATCATATCACTTCAGCAGTGCTTTTAAATCACACTGAACAGGCCAAACTGAACTGCACTCCCGGGCTTCACTGTTGACACATGCTCTCTCTGTTTACTATTCCTCTGGTCTCCATCACGGCTATTGCTCCCAAACAGGCCTCCACTGTTCCCAGACTGGCAGCACCATCACCCTGACCTCTGCACACAAACACAGCTCAAAAGAGGGCTGGGGAGAAGGAGTCTTGGACTGCACTTTTCCAGCAGGTTTTGGATACAGAGAAAATGACTCTTGTCCCAACTGAAGGAGGCCCCGGGGCCGACCGAGGACACGTTGGAGAGACTATGTTTCTGGGCTTTTCTTGGAATTCTGTAGCTTTTTGGAACGGCTGGGGTGTATTAATAAATCATTCATTCTTTTTTTTCTTTTTTTCATTCATTTTCTACCGCTTAGTCCCGTTGGGTGTCACGGGTGGTTGGAGCCTATCCCAGCAGCTTTGGCTACCTCACAGAACTCCTCACTCCTCACACCAGCACC
This sequence comes from Rhyacichthys aspro, assembly GCA_036850595.1. Lineage (NCBI taxonomy): Eukaryota > Metazoa > Chordata > Actinopteri > Gobiiformes > Rhyacichthyidae > Rhyacichthys > Rhyacichthys aspro. The sequence continues at coordinate 3,688,779 of CM072155.1, forward strand.
AGAACCCGGTCAGGCCACATGCACCGTCTGCTCCCTCCCAGGACAAGGCTCAAAATCATGGGAGATAGGGCCTTTGAGTCTGCAGCTCCTTGTCTGTGGAATGCCCTCCCAGACCACCTTAGGGCTCCACAGACTGTAGTAGCTTTTAAAAATGAACTTAAGACATTTCTATTTAAAAAAGCCTACTCCTAGCCCTTTCAATAGGACGAGTAAGGCTGTTTTTATGCTTGTAGCACTTTGAGATTTGTCCAGCAAATGTAAAGTGCACTACAAATAAAATGTATTATTATTATTATTATTATTATTATTATTATTATTTGGGCCTTACACCCTGGACAATGGACAGTTAGTCGCAGGGCTGACACTTGCAGACAACCATTCACTCTCACATTCATTCACTAGGGATACTTTAGAGTTGCCAATTGACCTATACATACATGTCACTGGATGGTAACACATGCAGACTCCTCACAGAAAGACCAGAGTTAGCTGATGATGTTTGAGTCGGCCACAATCAACTAAGGACGTTTGAGTCGGCCGGGATTTGAACTCACGACCCTCTGCTGTGAAGCATAAGCGCTAATACTATTTAGTGTTAAATGCAAAGATTGACCACACACCTTACATATTTGTAACTCATGCCTTTATTCTGAAAATAGAGGAGCACATCAGTGTACTTACCGAGCGCTCCACTGTACAGAGTAAATAAATAAATCTGAGCTATGCGTATTACACAGGAAAGCATCCACAAAGAATTTCTCTCATATTAACAATATCTATTATTAGAATATAGTTTTTAGGCTAAATTAAGAGAAAATGTTGACACATTGGCTGCTGGCCACTGAGAATCAAATCAATTCTTTTTGTTTGTGACGGTGCAATACATCCATTCACCAATACATTTTAATAAAACCGATGACATTCACTGAACACAAACAATATGAGCAGCACATGCATTTTAAAATAATGAAAAAACTCAAAAACAAATGGCAGCCGATTGACCACACGTGTGCTGTCAGTGAGGGGGTAGACATTAGCGAATGGCATCAGCTGCTCCATATATACGAGCAATTGGACTTTAGCTTAAGGGTTCAAGCTACAAGTCACTGGCTGATAAGGACTATGTTACATTGGAAGGACACATAACACCACATGGAGGTAACACAGTTGTAAATGGATGGTTTTAGGATCTGTGCTTCCTCATCAAAGACAATTAAACTGCCAAGATCAGCACAGATTAGCATTAGAGTACAATCCACATGACTACACACATAACCTGCAGCACATATCTACAGTAATTAGCATTCTTGTTCTATCTGCTCATGGTAAACTTGCTAACTCACGCGCTCATTTAAATGAATCGACAATACACCTGCTTTTGACTCCATTCTTTCCAATATTTGAGAATTGCCCCAGACTGAAACCTGACCTTCCTGCTGCACTGCACACAATGCATCTCACAATCTGCCTCCTCAGCCTTTGTTTCCTGGCTTTGCCCTGTTCAAATTCCCCCATTCTGAACTTCAGTAAATGCTAACACAGTGGGTGGATCATGCTCATCAGAATGAAGCATGCAATATTTGGCTATGTTAGGAAAAGGTATCAAGCTGTATTTCCCTTCTCAACGTGCCAGAATGGATTCCGGAGCTATCTTTATGCAGAGATAAGGTGGCAGCATTTCAGAGTGCAAACAGCGCCGGTCTTATCTCTTCTCAGAAAGCCATGTCCAGCTCCAGCCTGTCAACAGACGGTGAGGCGTCAGCTGTGTGCTAACCGGAGCTGTCGAAGGCGTGCATTTAGGCAAAGTGAGAAAGTGGGACAGGTGACCAGCCACTGACGTGCTTCTGATAAGGCCTTATGAGGTAGTAGCGTGTTTTTGTCATGTTGAGTAAGATGTGGGGGAGGCTGCGGGGTTAAAAATGTGTTGTGCAGTTGAACGGGGGTCTGTCTTAAGAGGTGGTATGTGGGACTTGGAAATTGAGATGCTATCTTTGAAATTGGTTGTCAGGCAAAAAACACGTCAACTTCAAACTGATAAGTGCAGCTAAACAGAAACGAGGGAAAATAAGAAGTCTATTTTTGGAGTCAGGTAGAGGATGATGGTGAAAAGGTGAAAGAATGTGATGCGTGAAGCACAGGTTGGAAATTTTTTTGTGTTTTTGTGTGAATTTTATTTTTGCATAACTTTATGTTGATGCAAATGGCATAATATTTGGCAAGGTTGTGTATTCTGAGGTGAATTTGAATGATATCATAGTCTTTCCTATGCCTCTTTTTTTTTAAAATTGTACGACCTGTCTCCCTTTTGAATTTTTTGTGCTATTAACTCCCATTGAAATGCATTTAATGTGATTTTGTTCCTTTTTTTTTTATTCCCTGGTGTTGAAATCCCTTAATGTTTCCATGGCAACCATAAAAAAACTTTTTTCGTGTCCTGGGGAGCAATGTATTTATAAGCAACTTTGCACAAAAAATAAAAATTGATCAAAATCAATGTTTTTTGACATTCACAGACTTGAATAATAATACTTTAAAAAAAAAAACTTTAAAAAAATCTAATTTAAATAAATGGGCAGGGGGAAAAATAAACTTTTTGAGAAAGAAGAGAAATTTTTTGTTTTTGAGAAGACTGTTTAATCATAGGTCAACACTGATGTTAATAAGGAAGTAATGACAACCAATAGCGTAAAGAAAGAGTCTATTCCAGCACTGGATACATCTGCTTACAAAGAAAAACAGTGCAAAAAAGAAATTGCAAATAGAGAAAAGGGAAGCAAAATAAAATGTAGATAAATATTGGCAATGCATTGATGTGATGTTCAACCAGGCAGCAATAATTACAGGATCACAATAGTCTGACACGACTCATCCTTATGTGAGACACTAATGTTTTGTTCCATAGAGCTCAATGTGCCTTTGATATAAAATGAAATAACGACTGTGATTTTCTTTTCATAGTGTCAGACAAGGCACTACAAGCTCAACAATGAAAAAGCACAAAACACAAGTAAGACCTCACTGCCCAGAGAGAGAGAGAGCCGTGTGCCAGCGCAGAGAGAAGAGAATAAAACTCACATCCCTCACTGGGGCTTCTAACGTGCTGTAATTGATTTGTAGGATGTAGATAAACGGCAGAGATACAGCGCGGTCCTTGAGAGAGTTGGGCTGGAGCCTGGTCGCTGGCTCTGCGCTATCAGCGGGAGGCCTCTGTTCATCCACAGAGAGCCACACTGAGACGCGATGAGCTCATTGTGATGCAGCTGCCACATGAGAACACACAGCTGCATTTCTGAACAGGACGCCAGCTGACACCAGTGAGGACGAGATGATTTTTCAACCATTACAACAGTTTAGAGGACGCTCTCATGCCGTATTGTATTTGTTGATGAACTATTCACTATGTAGAGTTTACTTGACAAAATCCATTTACGCTTAACTGAGCATTAGCATCACTAGCTACACAGGTTCGTGTAAGTACCTCAAAACTCTAACCTTTTGTCTTATTTCTGACTCAATTGTCATTTTTAACATTTTTAACAATTCACATTTTTAAAGACTCAATTAAAATCAAGACCACAACAGAATCAAACAAAGCCCTTGTTTATTTCTTGAAGTCAGGTTGTTAAATTCCTTTTGGTCCCTGAAAGTGTTTAGTCTAGGTTATGTCTTGATAACATCCTGAATACACAGTGACATAATTATAAATCACACAGCCCATAACACAGGTTCACTAGAACAAAAATAGCATTTTTTGGCATGAAAAAAGAAACTCATTCCTCTTTTAAGGATAAGTTGTGCCCGGTTTGACAGATTCCACTGTGTATCTGTGAGTTGTGGGGAATGCTACTGCTAACAGTCCCATGTGAGGTTTGCCTTAGGATTAGACGCCTTTGGTCGTTGCATGAGAGTTACATAGTGTTGCTTTAAAGTTATTTTAGTCCTCATATGTCTGTGATATGAAAATAGACAATCAACCCTGTCATCCTTACACTGGTTGTCACTTGTGAACAATCTTTTTTGGGCTTGCATGTGATTTTTTTTTTTTTTTTTTTATTCAGGGCAAAAAAGCAGTCATACATGCAGGTCTTATAAGACAGCTATGCATTAAAGCCTGTTTCTCCACTGAATTCTTCTGTCTGTTGAAGCTAAATCTAAGGATGACACCTCATACCGCCACTGCAGCTCTTATGATGAGGTGAGAAATAAGAAAAACAGGAATATCCCATAAGAAAAGGTGACCATAAATGGACTATGACAACTCATGTTCAAAAAGCAGATTTTAGAAAGTGACCAGGCAGAATCTCTCTTCTTTGTTATTTAAGCCTGATTCAATTAAAGCTGTAAAACAAATCCTTATACTATTATCCACCGATTAATCACTTCTTTGCTCTGAGGACTTTCCCACGGTGAAATCAATGTCATTAAAAAGTGATTTAGCACTTGGAAATGGCAGTTCTTTTATATGGAAGCCCGGGTGAGTCGTTCCGTCTCTATTCTCCGTTTCCCGATCGAATGTTGTGGTCATCGGAATCATCCAGCCACGGCTACTTTTTCAATAATTCAGCCAAAACGATTCCCCTCCACAGACACAACTGCCCTAAGAGCCTGGAAATGTGCCCCCTATTCTCGTAGACCACCTGCCTCATCCTGATGGGTTTTCAAAAGATGGGGGAGATAGATCGTAAACGGGGGACGCCGATTCCCAGTAATGGCCCCGATGTGAATAATTTAAACATGGAGTCGAAGCACAAAAAGATAGACCTGCTGTTTGTAAAGTGTTTGAGAACAAAAACCCATGTTGCTCTAACTGTCATTGAAGACGGACCAGAGGAAGGAACTGATTTGTGTGTTGATGTAGGTTTAAAGTGGTTTGTAATAACGAGACGAGTGAAAAACAAACAAGCCACAGACATTGATAAATAATGGACAGTGGCCCTCAATGCCGCTCATGCTGTTGTGCAATATTCTATTATTAGTCCCAGTCCATTATTCTGTGTGGGCTCTCACTGTGGATGGGGTGCACTTGTATGGACATGATAAGTGCCAGACTTGCGTGCATGGACTCAAACTGACATTGGTGTTAAAGCTACCGCCAGAAATAAAAGATATGGGAGCTACACTTACCACAAAATAACAGGAAAGGAGGTAATTCCATAATGCAGAAATATATTATCACAGATGTGTACAGAGTTCTTTAAAAGGGGGTCTGTCTATGGATATGTGAGACCTTTGGTAACCTTTAACAAACATGTCTTATTCATTTGTGCTCATTTGTCTGCTTAAATGCTAAACTTCATTGTGAGTGTTTACTGTCATGAGGATCTTTTCTAAGGTTAACTAAGGCAACAAGAACAATGGCTTCCTCTGTCAACTTCCCACCTGTACTCACGGCTTTTAACTGGTTTAAGATAATAAACGTAATGCTGCAACTGCCTTGAACAATAACATTTTTCACCAAATCCCTGCTGTCGGTTGTATGTGATCTTAAAGTGACTGTGATTTAAATGTGACAGACATGTTTCCTGCAAACTCAACTAGACTGGTTTATTATTATTGTACATTCATGCACAGGAGGAAATCAAACTATTGAGGTCATTATTGGGGTTTTTTATGTTGAAAAAATCCACTAACAAACTCTGTGTCTTTGGTTATACGGAAATATCTCCACCTTTCTCTCTTCATCATTTGTTTCCTTCTGCTACAGTTAGTAGTACTAGACAGTCTAGTCCAGCTCCAGTCTGACTACACTGCACACATTATTTTACATCATGAGCTTAATATTATAAGTCAATCTAAATTACTGCCATATTAGTAGGACATTTTACAAATCTGTTGTAGTCAGACTGATTTTGAATTGATTTTCATTTGAATTCTGCCATGTTATTTAAAGACAATAATAGCACAATGACCATGAAGTGAAAGTGGAAGGGTCTCACAGACCAGGCCAAAAGGGACTATCAATAGGGCTGCACACTACACTATATTACTGACACACACATGTCAAACTCAAGGCCAGAGGATCAAATGTGGCCCTTTGCAATGTTTTTTGTGGCCCTCCAATGCATTTAGTAGGTGATATTTATGGCACTATGTTTTAACTGGATTTGAACAGGTTTTAGATGGATTTGAGCAGGTTTTATTTGGATTTGAACAGGTTTCAGTTGAATCTGAACAGGTTTTAGATTAATTTTAACAGGTTTTAGATTCATTTGAACAGGTTGTAGATGGATTTGAATCAGATTTTTTTTATTTTTATGAAATCTTAAGCCAATCTTTGCTACAAAGATGTATAAAATCTGTTCAAATCCATCTAAAACCGGTTCAAATCCCCCCCAAAAAATGTATGTTGAAGATAACTTTTGTAAAACTCAAATAAAAATGAAACCTTACATTCAAAAATTAATAAAAGCTTCCCAAATCTTCATAAAGTGTGACGGGGCTTTTCTCTGTGGCTAGGCATAGACTCAATTGTAGTATGACTGGACCCTTTGACTTGACTAGTCCAGGAAACATGCACGGGAAAGGATTCCTTCCCCTTTTTCTGTTTTTCCGTTCTGCTGTGGATCATGGGCAAAGAGCATAGTGCAGCTCAAGTCCCACTAAGCCGTTTACATGCAGCAGTAGCACAAAACAATCTAATTTAAAAGCACTCTGGTGATGGCCCATTTTACCAGTTAGCGTGGCTTTGTAAAACATCACTTACAAAGATTTATTCCTTTAAAAGAGCAGCAGGAGAAACTGGGGAGAAAATTAATTCTAACGAAGAGAGGTGGGCTTCTGTGCTGATGAGTTTTTATTATTAGACTCCAGCCTGTGTGTTGGAGGCTGCAGAGAACTGTGCTGACACCAGACAGCAGCTTGGAGCTTTAATAGTGTTTAAACAGCCACAGACACATTCGTAGATTACATTAATGCTGTTTATAATCAATCAAAAGGATTTATACTGCGGCGTTTTGTGGTATTTGTTTTTGAGGTTGAATTGATAGCAAGGTCCTTTTTAAAAATCTCTCATCTTCACAGGCAAATCAAATTAGAATCAAGCTAAGAAGCACGGCAGCCGCACATCTCTGCCCAAGTAATTTCTATCAAGTGTTTAAATCATTCGGCGGCCCGCTCTGAGGCAATTGGATTGACATTCTCTGTGGAAAGACTTCAACTCAGCAAATGTGAGGTCTATACGGCCTGCCAGTCAAACCCTGCGGAGTTTATTTAAGTTTGGTAATAAAGGAAAACTCTCGACAAACAAGAGGGAGTTTAGTCTCCAGCAGAATATCTTCAGTTCAAACAAAAGCAAATGGTAACCTGATTTGGTTGGACTGAAGTGCCTTCCACATCTTAATGAGATCATGTTTTTCTAGGTTGAACCCCCCAGAGAGCTTCAGCCATTTAGAGAATCGAAAAAATAATTTAACTGACTATTATTGTCAAATAGCAACATTAAGATAACACTGGTTGAAATGATAAAAGTCAGTGATTAGGCGTGTCACAATATTGACCCAAACTATAACACATAAAAATCAAAGAGGACATTTTAAAACCTCAATCATACAGTCTTTTTACTATTTTAATGATTGTCTTAGTCTGATTATAACTGGATTTTTAAACTGAATGTAAACACCTTACGTACTGAGCATGCTCCAGAGCTGACTTGTGAGTAAATAACAAAAAGATTTAAAAAAAAAAAAAAAAAGATAGAAAGATAAAAAAAAAAGATAATTTTTTTTTTTACACCAGTGAAAACACATATTCTGAGTCACACTGCCACTGGCTACTGTTTGTGGGTCACTATTGCAGAGTAAAGAATTGTGTTTTTCTTACTTTGTTGTGTTCATGTGTTTCTAACTTGTAAAGTCAGAGTGTTACCACTGATATTTATTAAATGACTTAATGATAACTGAGTAAATTAGCTGAGATTATTAGCATTTAACACTATGAATGGTGGTTAAAACGTTAGCTTCTTTTCTATTTTTTTTTTATTTTTATTTTTATTTTTTACAAAGGCTAAATACTGTTAAATACCCAGACCACATGAATGCAGCATCAGTCTGAGCGGAGGACACAGTTAATGTCTTTCTTGTGGATGTACACTAAGTCAAAATGAGAAATCAGTGTTTTAGTAAAATCAATCATGTTTTAAATCTACATGTAGCAATTTATGCACAAAACAAGAAAAGTTTTTGTTTAAAATGCCACATCTGTGATTATCGGGCCCAAAGTTGCTGGGATAGGCTCCAGTAACTGTGACCCCTAATGGTACTGAGCAGAAGAAGATGAATGAATATATTTGTGATTATTTTATTCAAATTAGCAATGCACTTTGGTTTGGGGTTTTTTTGCAGCCCTTTTTCTGGATCTTGTATGTGTCACTTTAGAATTTGTTTTTAACAGAACACCAAGAACCAGAATTAAAGGGGAAAGTGTGGGGAAAATGAGGCAATAGACCGACTGGGACTGAATGTTGGTGAAATATCCAAACAATGTCATCATCCTCCATTAAACACTCTTGTCCTTCAATGCTATTGGTGGATGGAAAAATAGGAAAAATGCACATGAACGCCTGCTGAAGTCAGAACAGCTTGGAAACTTGTATGAGTCGGAGTTGCCCAAGATTCCATGTTGACGTATTTTCATCATCATGACAAAGGAAAACAAACGTTTAAGATATTTTAGTAATATAAGTCTCTTAAAAATATATAATGAAAACTGTTATTAGTCGGATTTGAACAGGTTTTAGTTGGATTTTAACCAGTTTTACCCAGATTTGAACACTTTTCAGTTGGATTAAGATTTTAATTGGACCCGAACAGGTCCAAGTGAAATCCGAACAGGTTCCAGATAGATCTGAACTGGTTTTAGTCGGATCTGAACTGGTTTTAGTCGGATTTGAGCTGGTTTTGAACAGCTTTGAGCAGGTTTCAGTTGGATTAAGATTTGAATTGGACCCGAACAGGTCCAAGTGAGATCCGAACAGGTTCCAGATAGATCTGAACTGGTTTTAGTCGGATCTGAACTGGTTTTAGTCGGATTTGAACAGGTTTTAGTCGGATTTGAGCCGGTTTTGAACAGGTTTGAGCAGGTTTCAGTTGGATTAAGATGTGACTTGGACCTGAACAGGTTTACGTCAGATCCGAACCGGTTCCAGATGGATCTGAACTGGTTTTAGTCGGATTTGAACAGGTTTTAGTCGGATTTGATCCAGTTTTACCCAGATTTGAACACTTTTCAGTTGGATTAAGATGTGAATTGGACCTGAACAGGTTTAAGTCAGATCTGAACCGGTTCCAGATGGATCTGAACTGGTTTTAGTTGGGTTTGAACAGGTTTTAGTCGGATTTGAGCCGGTTTTGAACAGATTTGAGCAGGTTGCTCCATAATAACATGATCATTTGACAGGACAACTACTTTTTTGTCCTAAATTATTTATTTATTTACGTGATTTAACGCTAGAGGTTTCAACATACATTATGCTAACTTCTTATGTTTTGAATAGGCTTCCTTTTCTTGAACAGCTCCTAATAACTGCTACTTTGACCGTAACAACACTAGCACATTTTTGATTTCGCGTACATTTTTCTTGTTGTTATAGTTTACAATGTTCTGACTTTCCGAGCTGTAATCACTTGAACACAGCGAAGTCGGAAGAACGACTTCCTTACTCGGATAGTCCAGTTCCCGAAGACCGCATGAATGCACCATTAAACACACATACATGGTACATACATGAGTTTCAGACAAACACACTTTTAAATCTTCCTGAAATTGTGTTGTCTAATTGTGTAATCTGAGTAGTGTGGATGTGACCTGACCTGTCTGAAGTATGGACACATTCTTTGGGCCTTATTATCAGGATACTCTTCAACCTGACAGCTCCCAGTCATGTGAGTGCCATTAACAGACAGATAACCCTCACCTCAGAATCAATGGGGGCTAAAGAATGTAGCCAATCAGCGCTAATCTGGGTCGGCCAGTGTGGTCATACTTGGGCTATACTCTATGAGATGCTTTTCCAGCTGGGTAGCTCTGAACCACAGGAAGCCATTACAGCGGAGCATGAATCAAAGACACAGAGAGAGGGTAGAAGAATAGAACAAGACCTCTGTGCAGTTGTGACCACACACAGCCCAGACTAACTGCATTTATGTCTGCGCACAGAAAGAGTCTGAAAGAAAGGTTTCATGTCTAGGTCACTGTCTGGATGTGCTTCTATTTCTGTATACAACCTGCCACATGGTGCAGATCAGCAGACAGTGGGAGGGCAAGGAGCAGATACGATAATAAACAGAGCCGGGACACTGTGAGTGTAATGTGTAGGAGGAGCGCGCTTAACAACCACAATCAAGACGAGCAGGAGTAAATCACCGAGGTTCATTTTCCTCATTTATCAAATCTTAACTGTATTTTATGGGTTTATTTTCTTTAACGTCTTGGTCAAAGTGGAGGCTGTTTCCCTGTTGCTGTGACTGTGAGGGAACTGCTCACCAAGAGAAGGCTGTAGATCTGCTTCAATTTGGACCATTACAGCTCCTGTAGCTCCAGCCAACCATTTGCTCATAATACACAAACTATACATTCAAATTTTGTCACAAATAATGAGCATACTCAACCAGGAAGCTATTAGATAACCTGCAATTGGATAATCTTCTAAACTCCACTTTAATGAATCAAGTTTAATTCTAAATGGCATAATCCAACTCCACCTAATGCTATACCTTATTTTTGATCTATAGTTTTAATCTAAATTAAAATCTGCATTTAACCCTCGTAATTTCCTCATAATTGCCATACACCTTTTGTCCTATAGTGTTTAAATGTCAGTCAATTCTGTGTTAGACATTTAGTCTTACTTCAGTTCAATCCATTACCACAAAATGCTCCCTTTGTTTTGAACTTTGGAGCCGAAAGAAGCTTGTTTACATAAAAGTATACCCTGTTGTTGTGAAAATAAATATATTAATGGGGGTTAAAATGACCTCAAGGACAACACAAGGGTTAAATCTATCTGTAGATCAAGTGGGGCACTGTTCTTACTGGATGTGTGCTGGGGAGTTGGCATTAAGGCTGGCGAGGTCAGCAAACAAGCTGGTCAGTAGGAATCTGTTGTTGGACTGGAACTGGACAGTCTAGAGCATGTCAAACTCAAGGCCCGGGGGCCAAATGCGGCCCTTTGCAATGTTTTATGTGGCCCTTCAATACATTTGGAAAGTTATATTTTTGGCACTAGGTTTTAATGGATTTGATTTTTGCTACAAAGATGAAAAAAAAAACCTGCAAAAGAAAGAAAACACCCAAAAACTGTTCAAATTCAAGTAAAACCTTTGGAAATCCAACTAAAACGTGTTCAAATCTGACTAAAACCTGTTCAAATCCAACTAAAACCTGTTCAAATCCAACTACAAACAGTTTCCATAAAAGGAGGAAATTAATGTTAGAGATAACTTGAATCTTAAAGATAACTTAAAATGAAGATGAAATCTCACATTCACAATTTAATAAAAGCTTCCAAATGTCACCATCTTCGGCCCCTGAACGGATTCTTATTTACTATCGCTACCCCTCACCACTTTGAGTTTGACACCACTGATCTAGAAGCTGTGGCAGAGAAAAAAAAAAAAAAAGAACACCCACCGTACCATGAACTGTGGACAATTGGAATCTTGTTCAGCCACAGATGAATGTAAACAGTAATAAATCAAAATGTTTCAAGTACGTCTTTTGTGCTGATGGCTATATGCCTCTAAAACAAATCCAAATCTTATTTACATGGTTCTCTAATAGCAGTAAAGTGTTTTTTTTTTCAAAGGTCTCAGTGGCTCTCCTGGTAGAGCACGTACCATATACTCGGGAGACCTACTCAAACAATGATGACATGTTGTAGTACTTTGCTTGAGCACTGAGCCAGTGTTTCAAACCTGTCCAAATCCATCTATAACCTATTTAAATCCACTTAAAACCAGTTAAGTCCAAGTTCCAAGGTCCAAGTTCAACAGGTTAAAACAGTTTCTGATAAGTTATGGTCCTACTACAACCACTCAAGACCCCTGCAACTCTGGCTATTACCTGTTTCTGACTTTAAACCTGTCCAAATTTATTTCTAACCAGGTTCAATCCTTTTTAAACTCGATAAAGTATGTAATAAAAGCCATCCAAACCTGTTTATAACCATTAGAACTGTTTAAAGCCTGCATCCATCCATAACCTCTGTAGAACCACTCACAATTATCATGTCTAAATTCATCTATAACCTGTTTAAATCCACTTAAACCCTGTTAAACTCCATGATAAACCACTTCAAACCAGTCCAAACCCACTTTTAAGCAGGATAAAACAGGAAATGTATCAGTTAAGGTGGCAGTTATTCATCCATTCCATCTTCTTTGACTTATCTGGGGTCGTGGGCTTAACAGAGACTTCCCTCTCCCCAGACACTTCCTCCAACTCCTTCACGAGAATAGGAAAATGTTCCCAGACCGAAAGCATGTCCTTGGTCAGCGCTGGGGCCTTCACAGAGATATGCATCGATACAGAGAAAGTATGATGTTGTGCAGTACTGTAAGAATTGTTGAGTTTAAAGCAACCCATTTCCCATCTCTGACTGTCACTCCCCTTCACCGTTCCTCTTCACCCGTTGCACTCTCTTTGACAGAACTTCAAACACGCCTCACCTCCTCTTCTCGGCAGAGCTGTTGCACAACAAGTGTCTCTTTCTTCGTGCGACTAACAAAGAGCCACATTCAGGAGCGGGGGGGAAAAAAACGACGACAGAGCTTCACACTCCGCACCGTGATAAACGATCGACAAAGCAAAACGTACACGACACGGGGAGCCGGCGGTAAATGTGTCTACTCCATCACGGCTCAGCTGAGTGTGGGGTTGGAAAGCGTCGCCATCCATTACCAACTCACAATACACGGCTCCGGTGTGACACTTAAGGGTGGCGGTACACTGTCTGCCCAAGGGCACTGTGGGTAAGGGGGCGTACGGAGGGGGTGACTCTGATGAAATTTCAACTGGATTCTAGAAATAGACTGACAATAGTTACAGCAGTTTTTATGTGCTTTCCTGAGGTAGTTTGCCAAGATCACGTACTTGTGTTGTAAAAAGGTCACAGTCAAGCCATGTGTGTGAGTTTTATTGCATTTGTATTTAAAATCTAAGAGAATCCTGTTTCTGTTCTTACAGCAAACAAAATGTGCACGTTTATGTCATGTTTATGTCTCTTTATTACTCTCTTGTTTGTGTATGCAGACTGTGTCATTTATTTTCTAAATGTTCTAAGTGAAATCATCTTGTTTATGTCCCTGGAGAGCAAGCTAATTCTCATATATCAGACACAGGACCAGGACAGGATCAGGGACACTGGAAAACAAAAAAAAAAAGCTTTTCTTATGAGTGCCCGGAATGGTGCCATCTTAATTTTTATCTATCTCTTTTATAAAAAAAAAAAAAAAAAAGACTTAGGGACTGTTTACACAAGAAGGCAGGTCAGGAAAATGCAACAGTCTGCCTTTGTCGATTTGACATGACAATGAGTGGAGCAGCAGCCGCAACAAAACAAAAACACCTCCGGATTCAAAAGTTTATGTTTTTGTGGAGTTAAATGCCAGCCTCAAGTAAACAAGAGGCCAATCTGCAACGGAATCATTGTGGTTTTGGTCAATTCTGGTCCAAATTTCAGTTGGATCTCAACAAATGGACAGTGATTAAACTACCTCTGGACACAACTAAAGATACATACAACCAGATATCCAATTTAGAATACAGGAACAGCTCCAACATATGCAGAATAAACTGCCTCTAAACTGTTGAAATTTACAAGACATACGACATAAAATAGGGCATTGCATAAAGCTCGGCTATTTAAGATGAAAAGCTAAGGTTGGTCACGTCGTATTGAGCTCGATGGAAGTTGATACAAATAGAAGGGGTTCCAGATCCATCTCACTTTGCTAAGGAGGTGAATGGGTCTGGATGGCCAGGCAAACTTTTGTGTGCTTGTACTTTACAGAAATTACCACCAACTTGACTAAAGACAGCTAGAACTCTGAATACTGACCGTAACAAAAAATAACACAATTGACCTATTTTTTTTCCCTAAAACATTCTTATGGCACCATCTGTACAATGACATGTGGCTATGTCCAGTTGTCCTTTTAAAATAGTGTTTTGTGAAATGAAACGGATGTTAAACCCAAGTCACACTGTGCTAGCGAACAGTGGCGTCAAATTCAAATTATTCATGGGTAAAGTAAATAAGAATGTTATCAGGGGCTGAAGATTGTGACACTATTGTGTCTATTATTTTTATAATTAATTTTATAGTGTAATATGTAAGGTTTTGTCTTCATTTCAGTCTTTATCATGAGTTTGATTTTAACAATATTTCCTCATTTTATGCTTCATTTTCAAGCATTCAATTTATGCCACTTTGGCCTCATTTTAAAGCCAGTTGTGACCCTTTTAAAATGGCCACCCCTACTTAATGTCATTTTGTCTATTTTAAGGGTGGCATTCTTCCCTAATGCATGTCTTCAGAATAGTTTAGTGCCTTTTGTCTTTTTTTTGATTACTGTGCAAAGTCCCACAACAAAATCACCTACCAAATGTTTTGGAGGGCCAAATAAAACATTGCAAAGGGCTACATTTGGCCCTCAGGCCTTGAGTTTGACATTGTGTGATTTAAGATGACAACCTGTCACACTGAGATTAGATTGAGATTGAGAAGCCAAGTGTGAATAATACAAAGTAGAATTGTCTTTTTGTATTATTATATTTTATTGTATTATATACGATTGTACTGAATTTCTGGCATTGTAAGATATTTATCAACAGCAGGCTATGCTTGTATGGCTATGAGATTATTGATATTGTTCTGTTATACTGTTTTAAAGCCACAATTACTGTGGTTGGCAACAGCAAAAATCTAACTGTCTCCACAACCATTTTTTCTTTTTTAGATTCTCTCAACCTGCAGTCACAAACATTTCACTCGCACTGGTCCATCTAGGTCTCCTCAATAACTACCATAAAGCAGCATTTCATGACCCCTGCAGCCTCTGAAAACTGGCCTTTCTGTAGTAAAGTCCAGTGTGTAGTGACTGTTTTAAACAAAGTCACCTTCACCAAACTTACAAGAGAGAATATGTGCTTGAGCCTATAAAATGCAACACTGCCTATAAATCTCATCAACATCTGCCATGTCCTCGCTGATGTTATTGACGATACACATTTGGAGACTGACATATTGGGGAATAAAGTGGGATTACATGAGTTCACCCTTTACAGCTGAGCCCAGAATCTAGAATTAGCAGAAGAGAAGGGGCCCTGCTGCTGCTGACTGCTAACACACTGGCTGTGAGTGTGAACGTGTGAGGACTGGTAAACTCTCAGGAGCCTGGATGTGACCTGGGCTGACTGTGTGAGTCTGCCAGGACCACCACACAACCAAATAGAAAATAGAACCAAACAAACAAATACGAAATCCCTGAATGTGGCTTACTATCTTCTATACTGGGTAAACATTCTGATACCATAGTACCCGAGTGTGTGTACATGTTGATAGATGAGCTGGCCTGTCCGTGCCCTCAGTGAGGCCCCCTCTGTCCTGCACAAAGCCTCTTTGTGAGTGCAGCACTGATAGTAGCACATACCACAGCTGACAGTACCATCGCGCTGAGGTACAGTAAGAGCCGTGACGAGGTCAAACAGGGAAGCAGACGGGAAGAGGCTGGGATTTACACAAATATATAAATGAAGATTCTGATAAAGTGGCATCTAACGTAACCTATGAGCCCAAACTTATGGAGAGTAGACCAAGATAAATATAAGTGGCCAGAGGTTCTCTACACGGGCCCTGAGGTGCATCATGAAAATTGTTTTGGTCCACAGGAAAAAATAGAAGAGGGACATTTTTTTAAAAATGTTTCAAAAAAGAAACCAATCTCTCAGAATTAAAAGTAAAGTAAAAAATAAATGGCTCAATTTAAGAATGAGCATCATCAAAAAAAAAAAAAAAACATTTGTTCTTATCAAAATAGTTTTTGTGCACTAGAAGAATAAAAGCAGGGGGATTTTTAATTGGATTTGAACAAGTTTTAATTGGATTTCAACAGGTTTTAGTTGGATTTCAACAAGTTTTAGTTAGATTTGAACAAGTTTTAGTTGGATTTCAACAGGTTTTAGTTGGATTTCAACAAGTTTTAGTTGGATTTCAACAAGTTTTAGTTGGATTTCAACAAGTTTTAGTTGGATTTCAACAAGTTTTAGTTGTGTTTTTAGTTAGATTTGTTCAAATTCATTTAAAACCAGTTCTAATCCAATTAAAACTTAGTGCCAAAAATATCACCTTCTAAATGTATAGGAGGGCCACATAAAATATCGCAAAGGGCCGCATTTGGTCCCCGGGCCTTGAGTTTGACACATGTGGACAAGGACATATTTACTGTCTATTTGTGTCTTTCAGGAGAAAACAATAGACCAAATGTGTGGAAGGTCACTATACGCCCCAACATTCATTCTTTGTCTCTAAAACTTTATCATCTAAGCATACCGTGTATCTCTTGTGTCTGTAACTTGTGTAACTTGTGTCTGTAACTTGTGTAACTTGTGTCTGTAACTTAATGAGTAAATATTCATGACTTTTTTTTCAATACTGATCCCACAACCCACTGGAGGAATATAGTCAGGTAAGTCGGGCTTAATAAGCACCAGAGCTGTTTGAAAGGTCTGGTGTGTTCAGCTGATTGCTCCAGTGCAGCCGTTCATAAAGAGGCCTTTGGTGAAAGCAACTCATGCTGAAAACAACAAGTCGCCATGGTTACAGGTCTAAACGTTCTGTTTGGTTCACACCACAAAACCTGGCAAATCTACCTCATACAACTGATGAATGTGAAACAAAAGACAACATCTTCCAAGTTTAACCAGAAACGTCTGCATCCTGCTTTTATTAAACCAAATGAGTGCACATTTTGGCTCACACGTGTTACAGTTTCACATACAACTGGGGGTATGGACAAAATTGTCAATTTTTTACAGGCCTTTTGTCAAGGAAATTTCTCAAAGATAATCCAGTTCTGCAGCTTCCAGTCACAGACAATCTCGCTGTCAAGAAGATGAAAGCTCTGAATGTGGTCTCAAAAAACACGTTTATGGTACAGCTTAGGTTTGTAAAGCACACTTTGATAGATACAGTTCTATATCCTTATGTCCAAAGCAGTAGAAACAAATTAAATCTTGGTCAAATGTTAAAGGAGACATTCAGGTTGGACTCTGAAAGTGTGAAAGTGTAGTGCATCTCATAAAGCCTGCCCCTGGTTATCAACTCGATGCCAAAAATGATAAATGTAGGTTTCAGAAGTAAACACAAACAGGTTTTATAAAACTTGCGCCTTTAGTCCAGCTCTGAGGAGGAGACCAAATGCAATATTACTTGTTCAACAGCGATGCAGATATAATTGTAGAGAATAATGACCTAAACCCATTTCATTCGACTGTTTCTGAACCATCGAAGTGAGCTCAGGTTTGTAAGTGTGGACCTGAGTGTTGTGTGCTACCTTCGCAGGGGCTTTGATCTGGTTGTTGTTGTTGTGGGAGGCCAGAGTGACGTCTTCGTGAACCCGGTCCAGCAGCCACAAGAGAAACTCCAAGGCGTCGTGTTGAGCGTTACCTCGGAACTGGGAGCCATATTTGGAGACTATAGTCTGAAAGAAAGACGACAGAGGAGAATACAGTGAGGTTTTTAATAGATCACTGGTGTAGTCTCAGCTGAGTCATCTGTAGGACTTCTCACAGTTTTTAACTAATCTTTTATGCTTTCTTCCTATTTAATGACATTACATATATTTATTCATCAATACACTTAACGCATATGTGTGTATTTGTTTGTATTGTCTTCCTTATTATCATTTTTTTCTTTTTGAGCAATCACCAAGACAAATTCCAATCGATGTTCTCACTGAAATGGCAATAAACTATTGAATCTTCAAAGATGGAGTAGGATCCAGTTTAAAAAGCAGTATAAAAACATAATATTCACAAAATACTATGAGAACAAAGGGAGTTGACAGTTTTCTTTAAGGTTATTGTTATTATGTGTGTATTCTGGTATGTTTGTTTGTATAAAAATGAAAATGCAGTACTTCTGGTACCAAGATTTTTAATTTAAGAAGGTTTAATTACGAAACTGATTGGGTTGAACATCAAAGTAGGGTAACAGGGTTGGATTAAATCATTTTATGCTTCATCCTACTCCTTTTCAGATTTTTGCTGATAAATTTCAGTTTTTTTATTCTACAAATTTTTATTTTTGTACCAATCAAAATAAAATAAAATAAAATAAAATAAAATCATTTCGTTGATCATAGTTGTGACATTATTTTATTTTACCTTGAGATCGTGACATCCTTCTCGAAAACTAATAAAGAGGGCTGGTTCAACTACAGGTATTAGTTTGGAGACTAAGCAGTGGAGAAATGGACACAAAACAGGACGGATGCTATAATTAACAACATGGACCATCCCCTGCATTGGGCTTTTGAACAACAGAGAACAGCCAGTGGATATCTGAGATCAGCACACCACAACTCTTTCTTCCAGACTGCAATAAGACTATAATTAAACAGTCTGTGAAAGAGGAAGTCTGAATAAACTTATTTGAAGAGACCTAACAACTGAATTTCCCTTTAGGGATTAATAAAGATGAATTGACTCATTTAGGATTTCTTACGGCCCGTTCTTTGTTTAACACATCCATAATGATAAAAGTAGGCCTCAAAGTATCACACTCTTTTCTTCCTGACAGAAAGAAAAGAGCTTTGAATAGCTTTCTTCTTCAAAGTAGGTTGAAGTTTACTTTAGCGCACACACAGAACAATGTGACTTCAGCTGAAACTCAATTAGGCGGGAATTAAGTGCTTGAGGTGCAGCTGGAGCTGAAGAAGCCGAGGTGTGATGGGACATAGACCAGACTGTAATCACAGGCTCATAAGACACTAATATGACTGTCATAGCTTTAGCAATAAAAAGACAATGAGGTCAATAGGATGTGTCTGAAAGCTAACGCTGGATAATGCTCTCATCAGGCTGCCACTAAAACATACATTTGTCATTGCAATAAGCGTTTCTTATGAACTCTCTGCAATAAAGTGGAGCCCTGACTGTATCTTCAAAGAAACACAATTACAGACGGTGAACAGAACGATTCTGAAACAGGAGAAAATGTCTGAGTCTGAGCAGAAATAAGCAGACATGTCCAAAGTGCGGCCCGGGGGCCAAATATGGCACAGGGTGAAATTTTACGCGGCCCTTAGCTTCATTGATAAAAATGATTGTTAATGGCCCCAAGAGCAGCAGCAGCGTCACACAGCATTAATATACAGGTTCAAATCCATCTAAAACCTGTTCAGATCCAACTAAAACCTGTTTTAATCCAACTAAACCATGCTGAAATCCATCTGCAACCTGTTCAGATCCATCAAAAACCTGCTCAAATCCAACTAAAACCTATATAAATCCAACTCAAACATGTCTAAATCTACCAAAAACCTGCTTAAATCCATCTAAAACATGTTCAGATTTGTTTAAAACCTGTACCTGTTGAATAAGAATAAAATCAAAAGAGACTGTCAGCCCTTGTAACTTTTCCTCTCATCTAATGTGGCCCTCGATGTAAAAAGTTTGGACGCCCCTGGTTTAAAGTCTGATCTGGTCAGTTTAAATTAGACTTCCTTTGCCATCTAAAACATATGTCTATACAAATGTTGCTATTTCACAGTGAGGCTGATGATACGCTATAAATTTGAGGTTAACTCATGAGATGACAACAAACAGGAAATTGAAGAGAATATTCACTCGAGAGGATTTCTCACAAAGACACTTTATGTTCCTTTCTGCAAAACTGATTAGAACCTCTGCCACCAATATCCCATCCCCGTCCATTTTGTGTCACATTTATGCTTCACCAGTGAACACAACAAAATATAATCCACTGCCTCTTTTATGCCATGACCTGGCGTTGTGTTATAAAGCCGTCCGACCAACTTCCAATGTATACTCCACTTCTTACAGCTATAAGACTGCAACAAGCGTGCAGTCATGTGAAAAAGTTAGTGCCCCCTGAATAAAGTTATACAACACAACTGCAATAGGTTTCAGTTGGATTTGAACACATTTTAATTAGATTTAAACCACTTTTAGTTGGATTTTAACAGGTTTCAGTTGGATTTGAACAGGTTTTAGTTGGATTTGTCACTTTCTTCAACCCCTGAAATGATTCTTATTTACTATTTACTATTGCATCACTTGAGTTTGACACCACTGGTTTACGGAATAAGTAATGTCAATGCACCTTAAATGATATAAGAAGATATGTTTAAGGCAGAAAGTGTGTTTACAACTTTCTCAATCAAAGGTTGTAAAAAAAAAAAAAAAAGAATTGCAATAACGAAATAAGCTCATATTGTGGGTTACGCCGAAAGTAATTATATGGTTCTGACTAAGTTCTGGTGGAAATAAACCAGTGCGTCCAGAGCCCTTTTTTAAGATATTAGTCATGTGTTTTCTAAGGATCATTCATCAACACAGAGCAATATGCTTTCTCTGTTAATCAAACGATAGACGCATGAATATACTAATACTATCTGATAAACAGGCTGGGTTTGTTGTAGTAACCAGTGCTGTATCACAAAGAGAGAACTTCCTCTAGCGATATAGCAGGACTTATTTGAAACAGTAAAACACAGCAAAGTGGAGCAGAATGTAACACGCATTAGATAGACTCGGATAGATTCAACTTCACATTGAGAACTATAAGGATTTCAGGATATGGAACAGACATTAAACACAGTTTGGCTGCAAAAACTACTGTTTACAATGAAAAAGTGTTGGCAGGAAAACTGGACAGACTTCAAATCCACTGATTATTGTTGTAATGTTACTTATGTATCCTTTTTAAAACATGTCATTTTCTCTATGCCTCATCTTTGCACAAACAGCAGCAGTCTTTCCTCCAAAGTTTGCATGTACCTCTACAACATGCTAAAGTTACGCTTAATTTGACCGTTAAATGAATTCAATTGCATTTTCAGCCTGTTTTACAAATTCAGTAAGGCACTGGGGCAAAATAAGGTTTGTGCTTATTCTCCTCTTGTAAGACACGCAAAATCCACTGTGTATGTTGTAGTACACGCAAAAACTTTAATATAAGAGAAGTCTAATACTGCCATGAATGAATATCTTACTCACATTTTCTGACACAAAGTGCATTCAAGTGAACAGCAGTGAGAAGCAATGAATTGTGGAAAAGAAGCAAACAAAAATAGGCTTAGTTTACTGCTTACTTTACTCCACTGATGAATGAATACACCCTCTGCACTTAAGACTCTCACACTTGTCATTACCTTTGGGACTTGATCTCTTAAATACACTCCCCACAAACATTCTGATTGCAGAATACAATAATATTTATCCTGCAAACCTTGAGCACAAACTGACCTAAAGCTGCTGCAGCCGGTCATTACAGCTGCAATAACTGTAATTATCCTCAGGAGCCAGTTGTCTCAGTCAGATTATTGAAATTATGGAACTGACGTGAGTATTTGTTATTGCTTTCTGTGGCACAATAGTGATTAGCTAAATGTTTCTCCCATGGAGTGAGTGACGTCAGTGGTTAATATTCAGCTTTGGACAGAGAAAACTTTTAAGCAACCAAACAGCAGCGTGGATAATCATTAAGAACCAACACGGACACGGCAAATATTGACACATACCTGCGAGCGAGGCTGCTGTCGCCAAGATGAGATCAGTGCGACCGACAAGTGAGCGTGGACACAAACAGCAGGGAGGAGCACATTCCTGTTTCCACTACAACTCCCCACGTTCTCAGGCCTCTCGTGTGTTCGGAGCTAATCAAAAGGCTGCGAGGAACTGTTTCATTTAGAGGCGGTTTCACTCCAGGATGACTCTCCAAACAGCCCTCCACTCGGGGGGCAATCAAAACATGCACATGATCTGAGCACATCAAAGGCACACCTGCACTAGTCAAAGTCGGAAAACACTTCAGGAGCCGTGACACAGCTACATGGCTGAAATGTTTTAATTAGGATGTTTATTTGGGTTGTGTCAAAAAGGGCATCCAGTGTAAAAAAAAAAAAAAAAAAAAAAAAATGCTAAGCTAATCATGCGAACTGCTCCACTGTGGCGTCTCACTGAAGGGAAAAAGCCAAAAGGTATTTAATTTTTCATAGATAACAGCATGTTCCTGCAGGGCTACCATAGCTGTTCACATGCTCTGACAAAAATTTGTCATGTGTCATTTTTGTACATACAGAGGTGTTACGAATTTCACAAAATAGAATAAACAACAGTTTGAATTAATAGTAAGGTGCTTTTTGCTGTTATGAATGGTTCAAATGTAGTTTAAGTCAGTGCAAGCTGTCATAATTAAGTAAATATGCATATATATCAGTCATCAATATAGATGTCAGTTGTTTCCTTGATGGATGGACTCATATGGCACATCTGGGTGCTAAATCAAAAGAAACTCAAAAAAACACAATTGTAGCTGAGACGACTGTGAGTAAGTGCTTTAGTGAGTGAGCAGAACAAAGGCAAACACCCACTGAAACCTCAATCAAATTTGCTGTGAGATTAGTGTTTTATTGTATTGCTATTTCTAGGCATAATAGGTATATTTGAGTGGTAAAAGAAAGGGAATCTATTTTTTCCAAGTCTAAAAGTAACTATTCCATCATTTATCTTAAGAGTGGTGTATCTGCAGGATGTAATGTATGATATAGTAAATACATACAGTATGCCTGTGCCGCACTCTTTTCATTCAGGTTGGACTTCTGCAGTTCACTTTGGCATCTCACAGTCTGCAATAAATCATCTACAACTGGAACAAAATGCAGCAGTGTGTTTACTGACAAAATCCAGGAAACAAGACCACATTGTAACCATCCTAGAAACTCTGCACTGGCTCCTTGTTTACTGCAGAAGTCAAAAATCCTTTTAACTGTCTTTAAATCTCTTCCTGGTTCCACTCCTACTTACACCTCTGACCTCCTGGTCCCCTAGAACTCCAACGCTCAGATTTTGTCATCGTGGCCTGTTAGCTTTCTCTGGAAAATGATTGGGGATGGAGCATTCTCAGCAGCTGCCCCTCATTTGTGGACCACTAAAACTTATTTCTTTTCTCTGGCTTCTAACTGTATTCAGTACAGTTATTTATGGGAAATGTATTTGATTTTGTTTACATTTTGATCTTAAATTGCTATATAAATGATAAATGATACACTTCAAAATATTCATAAAACTGTGTGGTGTGTACACAAATCTGCACACAAACTGCTTTATTAATCTCATCTAGAAATGTAAATGTGGCCAGGTAAATCTGCCTCCACACCTCCATTCAAAGAAAAAGGACAAAGCAAAATGACTTATTCATGATTTTGCCTAAATTTGAGCCAGTGATGAGTGGGTTTCACCAAAAACCAGGAAGTGACCGGGAAGCACGAAGTGAATGCTGCTCTTGAGACTAAAACAACTGCAGTGAACTCGCTACTTTTATCTTTTAACCAATAAAATCACTGTTTAAAAGTTCATTTTGTTGTTTTTTTGTTTTAGTTTTGAGAGAGAAATAACGTGAAACAAATCTACATCAAACACACAAGAAACAGTCATTTGTTAAACCTGCTTCAAGTCTCCAGAATGTGCACACGCCCAAGTTGGTGCAGGGCTACGTACAGTTTCACGTCAAATTGTTCTTTCATGGATCCCAACTTTGGCGTGAAAAGTGGCGCACACATTTTCCAGCCATGATTTTGCGCATACACAAGGTTCACAGATGAAATTTAGCCACTCTAGCTAATTCTGGCATATTTACTGTGATGTTTTTTTTTGTTCATATGTTGATCAATATGCACACAAATAAATAAATAAATAAAAATTAGGCCCCTGGTTTCCCAAGCACTACAACAAATTCTAACTTCTCATTTCATAAAGAAGGGAACTCTGGAATAACTTTAAAGGTCCCATTTTATGCGAAATCGACTTTTCTGAGCTTTTAACCATGTTCTAACGTTGTTTCTACCTCAAACACATCCCCAAAGTTGTGTTTTGTTTCATTCGCACATGTTTTAGTAATTTATTTAGTTTGAGCTACAGTCCTTTCAACGAGCTGTTTCACGCAATGACGTCAATATGTGAAATAAACCACTCCTCTCCAGGAAGTGCTCCTCCACACTCCTCCTGCCCCTCTCTACTGAACTGTCAACAAGTGCACCTCAGACGCACAGAGAAGCATCGCTGCTACTGTTAGCTTACTTACCGTCAATACTTTTACTTTACTTTCAATATACTGCACAACAGCTACCTTAGGAGTCTCCAGGCAGCATACATTCTCAACTTCAGTAGGCATTGTACGGTCATTTCCACATGTGCACCTATAAACAGAAGCAGATAACACGCGCTATGCTACGGGCTACACCATAGAAACATACACAATAAATAGTTTCTCATTTACCAAGTAGAAACGTCTTGTAGAAGCCTTCAAGGTTTTTGTGTTTGCTCATGAAGATATACGGCTCAGTTACTCTCAAAGCCTTTGCTGAAAAAGTTATTACTACGATGTACCGTGTTTACTTCAGTCTGTTTCCAGCGCAGTGCTAGCGTGACGTCAGGCAGGAAGTGGGCGGAGCCAACACGGAAGAGCTGAGCCTTAAAGTGACAGAGACTTCACTTTGGACTCATTATGAGAGCTCATCCAAAACGCTTGTATAAGATAATTACTGTGTGTTTCATGTTGCAAAACGTGATATGGTAACCTAAATGTATCTTCCTAAATGTAGGACCTTTATCACAAATCGAGTTGTTACTATCTTTTACACCAGCTTTTAAACTTGCCCCTTTCACCTGTGAACACAATCAGGTTCTATACACTTTTCTTCTGGTGGTATTGCAAGCTTTAACTGTTCTTAGCAATGACTGACTTGAAAATGTCAAGTGTAACAGAGCTGAGGAGGAATAGTTTACAGTACACTGTCGAAAGTTTCCTGGGATCTTTCCTCTTCAGGTCCGCAGGCAGGTGGTACAGGAATGTGGCCCAGTGCCAAGAATTCAGTAGGATTTGTTTGTTTTCTCCTACTGAGACTGGCCTGTATGCAGAGGTCACTGCTCTATGAAAACACGTTCTTTAGAGCAGTATAATAAGGAGTAATTGTCAAAATGAGATCACTGCTAACACTTTCCCTTTTATCACTTCCTTTTTGAACTCACGACATGAAGGCTGGCAGTCTCTTTAATCTGTCTGCTTAGCCGTTCCATCTAATACTCCACTAACACCTGCAAAGACTGATAATCAACCTTGAAAAGAAAAAAAAAATAAAATAAAAATGAAAACACAGACCGAAGCTTGAAAAATAAAACCATTCCCTGCTTTGAATGGTTTGCACAATCCTGCCTCTTGCACAGAAGAGTATTGGATTATTTCACAGTGCTTCCCTGGGAGCAGCTGTGGTATTACACAGGAAACACATACAAAGAAGAGTTGAAAGTGCTTTTTATTCAATCTGTTTTTTTAATCACAATGTGTTCACAGCTGCTCCCTGTGTTTTTATTCTTGGAAAATCATAAAATGAAAGGGATAAATATATTTAAATTGACACATCCCTGTTGGAGAATGACAGTAAAATGGCCGTCCCAGTCCTGCTCTGATGGCTTTATACGCTCACTTTTCAATGCGGGATATTCCTGTCTGTCTTGCTTCTCACTTCCTCCTAAAAACTGCAGCGCCGGCATGAAGTCTGTGATGTGATCCTGTCTTTATTCTGAAAAAAGACTAACAGAGGCGTCACAGAGGTTAGACGGATCAAGGCAGCTCAAACATAAAAGGGACAGCTCGGCGTTTCAGGAAATCAGAGAGATTGTAGGAGTGGACTAGCAGGAAATGCACAAAAACAAGAACAGAATGTGTTTAATATAACTGCATTTGTGTTTATTTATGCAAATTAGCCATGTGCTTCTTGATGAATTCTGCCTAATATGACGTAGTCTTTTTGTTGAGCATAATTGAAACACAGGGCTGACCAAGATGAAATATTGGTGAAAGAATTTACCAACAATTTCATGAGAGTATAAAGAAATTAATTGAAAAACTGATTCAAAATCAGTTACATTCTCCAAGGCATGTCGTAAGAGAAATGAACAAATACTCAAACTTCATGAAAGTGGCAACGGCTCAGGAAAAACATACAGCTATGGCCCTTGGTTCAACACGTTTTTGGTTCATTTTGGGGTTTTTTGATAGTGCCTTATTTCATTGCTACAACTTGTTGGTTTTTTTGTGGTAAATCTGAGTGTTATAAAAGTAAGGAATTAACAATTGAAATAAAGCTAAAAGGCATGACTAGTGTGAGTGATTCCAATCATGCTCAGGCACAACGTGTTCCTTGTAATCCCAAACACACGGCAAATAATAGATGACACCGTTTTTACTTTATCCGTTGTCTCTACAGACAGACTGTGCACTATGTGTCAGATATCAGATTTCTTTAGACATCTCAAACAGACTCTTCTCCAAAAGTTATGTTATTAAATGTAAAAACAAGGCTAATAGATCCTAGAGTGTGAAAAAAAGAACACTTTACAATGACAAAACGCCAGGTCGGCTACAAGAGGCTTGTTGCAGTGAGTGAAGGCCTGTGAAGAACAGGGGAGGGGGCAGTTGTACTTAAATCAACTGCCCCTACATCTCTTTTAAAGATTACCACCGTGATCTGACAATTCTGGACGCTGGACGAAATGGAATATTGTGTAAAACAAATGTATCAGTGACCATAAAGTAAATAAACTGGTGTTTGAGTTGCAGCAAAACCCTGGTGTTGTAAGTGTTCAGAATATTAAGGTGGTTTTATGCTAAATACTAACGTTAATATTAGCTTTAATAGCATTTCAGCGGCCAGCGTAATTAGCATTTCTAAGAATAGATCCATTGTGTTCTTTCATTGTTCCCTGCTCCATATTATCTACTTCTCGCCTTGAACTGTACAGCTCAGATAAATCCAGAGCAAAGCGCTGCAGCAGATAAAGTACGGTAGTCTTTTCTGTGGGTCCGCTCACTCTCATGGAAGGATGACTCTTCTACTGGGACTCTTCCAGTAAATCACTCCTGTCCAAAGGCATCAACTACAGGACACGTCGACACATGAAACTGTTTTGTTACCATGGTGACTGTTGGGTGGCAGCGTATTTTTTTATTTTATTTACAGTGTTATCTGAGTTTTCGGGACAGTCCTGAATTGTTAAAAGCTTCTTAAATGCATTTTTTGCCAATAAAGGTTTTTGATTCAGTTTACTGCACTTCCTGGAGGCCAGAGGTACACTGGGTTGACTCATATGCCCCAGGAGCTAGGGAGGAGAAGGACATGTGAGCCGTGATATGAATCAGCATCAAAAACAAACTGGTGAGCTGATTAGTATCAATTAGATCATTTTTCAGGTTAAAGAAACAGACGGGCTTTTGTTCATTTTCACATTACATTTTAAAATTGAATAAAAGCTGAATTGTAGTAAATGGGAGTTAGAATCCACTCAGCACAAAAAAATAAAGTTTTCTGTTGCTCCTCTAAATAAATACATTGTAAAAAAAAAAAAAAAAGAAAAAAAAAGAAAGAAAGAAATAGTCAAATTTACAGAAAAAGAGTTTTTTTTAAAAAAATGAACCAAATCCTAAATTCCTAAAAAGAAAAATGTTACAGTATATTTTGGCTAATTACACCACTGCTATTTTTGAGTTTGCGCTATCCTATTAATTTTCCAAAATCAATGCATTTTAATGGATGGTTATATTATTTATTTTCTATCCATAAAAAAAAGGTCTAAACTGTTTTTTATTTGTTATATAATTCAGTGTATTTACCACAGTCAGATACTATTTTGACTTTTACAGGTGCCATTTCACATTATTTCAACATAAATATTTCCCACATTTTAACAATATAATTTACACACCTAACTAACCTTTATAAAGAAGTGGGTTTGTGTCTACCTCTCTGTCAGTTTCTGCAGAGATAATGGCAATTTGTCATTAAACAAAGCAGTATCAGAGAACAGAAGCTTGGATACATCAAACAGCACGTCCAGTAAAATCAGCCAGAGCGCTAACCTAACCTACTGAGCTAACAAACATCCATATGGCTACTGTAGATTCATAGCCAGAATCGTTAGAACTCAACAAAACAGACTATTTAAGGTGTTCTCTTTTCTGATTGGATAAAAGTGGACGGGATACAGAAAAATGCATTCTCTGGTGTAATCAGGAACTGGGACAGACATGTTACTGACTCAACACTATACATTAAATTAAAGAGGGCTTCTTGAATTTAGATCTTGTTTAAACTTTATTTCATTCACAAATTTATCACTCACTTCTCCTTTAACATAATTTGAACCATACAAAAGTGCACTGCTTTAACACAACATTGCATCACATGCTCATCTATAATCTCTAGTACA
This sequence comes from Rhyacichthys aspro, assembly GCA_036850595.1. Classification (NCBI taxonomy): domain Eukaryota; kingdom Metazoa; phylum Chordata; class Actinopteri; order Gobiiformes; family Rhyacichthyidae; genus Rhyacichthys; species Rhyacichthys aspro. Next base: position 3,717,285 of record CM072155.1, read on the forward strand.
GCATTTGCCCCAGACACCTGCCGCGGGGGTGTCCTCTGACTCCGCCTCATAACAAGATAGTGAGACAACAGTGAAGTCACAAAACATCGCTCTTGTTATTGCCTGTGTGTGGCCGCTGTACTTTTTGTAATTATAGTCAATAATGGATGATGTGTGGTGCGTTTTGGGTCTGGACAGTACTTTAAGGTCACTAAATGTAGTCCATACTGGTGATTATGGCAAAGTGAGAGCAAAACATGTGATTATGTTTGATTTGAAGAGATGCTGAGTCAGTGATAGTGAGCACTAACATTAACAACAGCGAGTGCCCCACTGAGGTTACCCACAGTAGACGGCACAGGCTTAGAGTGTAGAGTTATTCTGAATGACTTGTTTATGATATCCAAGGATCTAATAAGAATGAATAGTGCATTACTGCTATTACTATTATTATCTAAAGGTGCAATTGCTTCTAAAATAAGGACTGTCTTACAACAATCCTCTATGCATTATGTACAGTGCTCTCAAAAAGTATTGGACAGGTGGGAACATGCAATGAAATAGGAAATCTGTCAATAATATACAATTTAAATGATTTCGTTTTGTTGTTGTTGTTTTTTTTAACAATTTACAAAATGGAAAAGTGAGCGAAAAGATAAAAACCTTACATTTTTAGAGTGACCCCAGAACGAGGATGTTATGGTGTAACCCTGATCCCAAAATCATGGAGTCTGGCCTGGTGCTGTCTGGGATTACATGGTCGGGTTTAGTCCAGTTTGGCCAGGTTTTGTCTGGGATTACATGGTCGGGTTTAGTCCAGTTTGGCCTGGTTTTGTCTGGGATTACATGGTCGGGTTTAGTCCAGTTTGGCCAGGTTTTGTCTGGGATTACATGGTCGGGTTTAGTCCAGTTTGGCCTGGTTTTGTCTGGGATTACATGGTCGGGTTTAGTCCAGTTTGGCCTGGTTTTGTCTGGGATTACATGGTCTGGTTTAGTCCAGTTTGGCCAGGTTTTGTCTGGGATTACATGGTCTGGTTTAGTCCAGTTTGGCCTGGTTTTGTCTGGGATTACACGGTCTGGTTTAGTCCAGTTTGGCCTGGTTTTGTCTGGGATTACACGGTCTGGTTTAGTCCAGTTTGGCCTGGTTTTGTCTGGGATTACATGGTCTGGTTTAGTCCAGTTTGGCCTGGTTTTGTCTGGGATTACACGGTCTGGTTTAGTACAGTTTGGCCTGGTTTTGTCTGGGATTACATGGTCTGGTTTAGTCCAGTTTGGTCTGGTTTTGTCTGGGATTACATGGTCTGGTTTAGTCCAGTTTGGCCTGGTTTTGTCTGGGATTACATGGTCGGGTTTAGTCCAGTTTGGCCTGGTTTTGTCTGGGATTACACGGTCTGGTTTAGTCCAGTTTGGCCTGATTTTGTCTGGGATTACATGGTCTGGTTTAGTCCAGTTTGGCCTGGTTTTGTCTGGGATTGCACGGTCTGGTTTAGTCCAGTTTGGGCTGATTTTGTCTGGGATTACATGGTCTGGTTTAGTCCAGTTTGGGCTGATTTTGTCTGGGATTACATGGTCTGGTTTAGTCCAGTTTGGCCTGGTTTTGTCTGGGATTACATGGTCTGGTTTAGTCCAGTTTGGCCTGGTTTTGTCTGTGATTACATGGTCGGGTTTAGTCCAGTTTGGCCTGGTTTTGTCTGGGATTACATGGTTTGGTGTAGTCCAGTTTGGCCTGGTTTTGTCTGGGATTACACGGTCGGGTTTAGTCCAGTTTGGCCTGGTTTTGTCTGGGATTACATGGTCTGGTTTAGTCCAGTTTGGCCAGGTTTTGTCTGGGATTACACGGTCTGGTTTAGTCCAGTTTGGCCTGGTTTTGTCTGGGACTACATGGTCTGGTTTAGTCCAGTTTGGCCTGGTTTTGTCTGGGATTCTTCAAATGTTTAAACAGAATCTGCTTAAATCCTTCTAAAAACTGCTAGAACTGTTGCTGTTTTGAGGGAAAGTCACACCAAATATTCATTCATTCATTCATTCATTTTCTTTCACAATATGGGTCACAGGTGACTGGATTTTCTTCTTTTCTCTAAGGCCTCTAAGTTTAGCGTCAAACTAACGCCATTCTGTAATTATATCTGTCTCATTAAACACTGCATTGCCAACAATTATGAACTTGTTTTTTTTTTTTTACTTTTGATTCCTATTAGGTGTTTAAACTGTTTGTTTTGCTTTTTTCTTCCAAGCATCACGACACACACTCTCCCTCCCTTTAAAACGCCCTGTTTAAGTTTATAGGGGGCCCACTGCTGGACCCCCAGAGTGTTTAGAACCGTCTCTGATCACACTACTCTGAACTCCGTGCCATCCACCTGTGGAGTGCGTACCTTAAAGTCCACGGACAGCTGCGGGGTGTACTCCAGAGTCCACAGCGCCCGCACCAGCGCCGCCAACTGCTCCGTCACCTCCCCTTTCACCAGCCTCATCTCCTCCGTCTTCACCAACCCGTTCATCCTGCTCAAATCCAACTTGTACCGCTCCAAACCCAAATACTCCGCTAACAGATCCGTGTTGCTCAAGCACTGGACCACTGCGTTCATGAAGCAGGTGTTCCCGTGGTTCTTTAGCCCCAACACTCCTGGGGTTTTATCTCCGAACTGATACAGCAGCTTTTCTCGCCCGGTGCAGATGGATGAAGACGCACTCGGGGTGTTTTTACCGACGCGCTCCCATGTCACCTCGCTTTTGATCACTCCTGAGTTAGCGCTGAGGGTGCAAGGTGCGCCATTCCCGAATCCCCCATCGTCGTCCTCAACGTCCTGTGCGTCCCCAAAGTGCGTAAAAGTGCCCAAAGTCTTAAAAATCCGGTTCATAAAGCTCCCCACGGACTTTAAGGATTTTTTGCGGAACAGCCTGACAGATTTGGGCTTCTTGTCTTTACGCCTGTCCTCTTTAGTCGGGGTCTGCTCCTTCTCTTCGTTGTGTTTCTCCATGACGCTACACCGCTAAATCTTCACTCGTCTATTCGGAGACGCGCAAAAGAACGTGACATTCCGACGCCCGCTTGTCACTTTGGTGCCGGTGCTCGTCGTCCGGACAGCAGAGGCACGCAGAGGTGGCACCATCGTGGAGCCGGGACGCACTACAATAACAACAACAACAATTACAGGGCATTGTTCCGCCGCGCGTTGACAGGAAAGCGTCCAATCACGTCCCACGCTCGATCGCGGTTCGCTGTGTCACACGAGCGAGAAAGCGAGAGCGGCGTGTGACGGCCAGCTCCACACCACCACCACCACCGCCGTCCAGCAGCAGCAGCAGCACCACCACCACCACCACAGCGCTCCGCTCCCATCGCCCACTGCGCCTCTGCCCCCTCCCACTTCACAGCTCAGCGGCACAACAGCTCCACTGCCGCTCCACGCGCTCGCGGGATACACGAGGAAGAAGAGGCTGCACAAAGTTCATGTTTTCAAAATGTAATGAGTGGTTTACAAAAATTGGTTTCCTACGTTAAAGGGATAGTCCAGTATTTAAAGGGTCTCCAAGAAAGGAGGTTTGTATGCTTCTAATGGGACTGTTAAAACACATATAACCAACAAGGCGTCTTCTATTAAAACTATCATTATTAGTGAAAGTGTGTGTGTTCTATCAGGGAGAAACATGCATTTATTTTGATGTTTGACTTCTTTTTTTCAGTTCCTCATTTATTCAACATCGACACATTCATTTCAGTGCACTGGTGTGTCAAAGCCTAAATTTGGCATGAGCTTTTATAATGCAGTTCAGTTCAATTTTATTTGTATAGCCCAGTATCACAATAACAATTGCCTCAAGGCTTTACAAAACAAAAGACAGTAAATATGTAAACAGGTTGAGCAGGACAACATCCCCTGTCCTTAGACCCTCTATCAGGGTAAGGAAAAACTCAAAAAACACAGCCGGGGAAAAAGAGAAACCTCAGGGAAAACCACAGAAGGAGGGATTCAGGCCATGCAATAGATGTGTCCAGGACAGTCACTGACAAATAGTCCATCGTGTGTAGAAGTGAATGAAAAATGTATATGAATATAGTCCATGATAATGTCAGGAACAGTTCATCTGAGTGAGAGGAACTAGGGTAAGGAGGGGTCCATGGGTCGGGACAGTATCAAAGATGGGGCACAGCTAAGGTCCAGTCATCACTGGGACGTCTAACAGCAGCTGGACATCTGCAACAGTATCTACTCCCCCAGAGGAGAGTGGGACAGAGGGACAACTTTTCTCACCATAATTGCACTGACCTGTTTATTTACTTTATAGTGGTTTTTAATGTTGTTCTTAATTGTTGTTTTTGAGTATTTTAATGATTATATGTCCTATTGTGTTTTTTATGTATGTTGTAAGGCGACCTTGAGTGTTATTATTATTAACTTGTGAAAAGCCATGAACTAAGAAGATATGTAAACAATAATATCACAAGAGTGAGGATGGAGCCAGAGGATAGAAGCTCAGTGTGTCATACCTCCCCCAGCGTCTGGGCCTAGAGCAGCTTATTTCATCTACTGTATATGTCCTGAGCATAAGCTCTTATCTCATCTACTGTATATGTCCTGAGCATAAGCTCTTATCTCATCTACTGTATATGTCCTGACTATAGTCCCTTGTCTCATCTACTGTATATGTCCTGACCATAGGCCCTTATTTCATCTACTGTATATGTCCTGACCATAAGCCCTTATCTCATCTACTGTATATTTCCTGACCATAAGCCCTTATCTCATCTACTGTATATATCCTGACCATAAGCCCTTATCTCATCTACTGTATATTTCCTGACCATAAGCCCTTATCTCATCTACTGTATATATCCTGACCATAAGCCCTTATCTCATCTACTGTATATGTCCTGACCATAAGCCCTTATCTCATCTACTGTATATATCCTGACCATAAGCCCATTATCTCATCTACTGTATATATCCTGACCATAAGCCCTTATCTCATCTACTGTATATATCCTGACCATAAGCCCTTATCTCATCTACTGTATATGTCCTGACCATAAGCTCTTATCTCATCTACTGTATATGTCCTGACTATAGTCCCTTGTCTCATCTACTGTATATGTCCTGACCATAGGCCCTTATTTCATCTACTGTATATGTCCTGACCATAAGCCCTTATCTCATCTACTGTATATTTCCTGACCATAAGCCCTTATCTCATCTACTGTATATATCCTGACCATAAGCCCTTATCTCATCTACTGTATATTTCCTGACCATAAGCCCTTATCTCATCTACTGTATATATCCTGACCATAAGCCCTTATCTCATCTACTGTATATGTCCTGACCATAAGCCCTTATCTCATCTACTGTATATATCCTGACCATAAGCCCTTATCTCATCTACTGTATATGTCCTGACCATAGGCTCTTATCTCATCTACTGTATATATCCTGACCATAGGCCCTTATCTCATCTACTGTATATGTCCTGACCATAGGCTCTTATCTCATCTACTGTATATATCCTGACCATAGGCCCTTGTCTCATCTATTGTATATGTCCTGACCATAAGCCCTGTTAAAAAGGAAAGTCTTAAGTCTAACCTTAAATGTAGAGACTGTCTGCCTCTTTAACGAGAGCTGGAGCTGATTCAATAAAACAAGAGGTTGGTAATTAAAGGCTCTGCCTCCCATTGTACTTTTGGAAACTCTAGGAACGACTAGTAACCCTGCATTTTGAGAACAAAGCGCTCTATTAGGACGGTACGGCACTGTGAGGTCTCTGAGATATGACGGGGCCTTCCCACTGAGGGCCCTATAAGTGAGGAGGAGGATTTTGAACTTAATTCGGAATTCAATTGGAAGCTAATGAGGGGAGGCTAACACTGGGGTAATGTGCTCTTGTCTGTTTGTTCCTGTTAGTTTTCTAGCTGCTGCGTTTAGCTATAAGCTTTTTATGGAGTTATTTAGGCATCATGCTAGCAGAGAATTACAGGAATCTAACCTCGATGTAACAAATGCATTGATTAGCTTTTCAGCATTGTTTTAGATAAGATATTCCTAATTTTGGCTATGTTGCGCAGGTTACAAAATGCATTTTTACAAGCTTGGTTAATGTGTGTTTTAAACGATAAATCTTGATCAAATATTACTTCAAGATTTCAGTTGAACTTGAAGCTACACTAACACCATCTAAATTTACTATTTGGTTTGATAGTGTGTCTCTTAGATTCCTGGGCCCTAGTATGATCACTTCCGTTTTTAGGAGAAGATAGTTTAACGTCCTCCAGGTCCTTATGTCTTTCACACACACTTCTAATTTGCCTATAGGATTGTTTCCATTGGTTTTAATTGATAGATATAACAAGTTAATTCAATGTTTTCTGATTATGTTTCCTAAGGGGAGCATGTATAATGTAAAAAGTATAGGACCTAATACAGAGCCCTGTGGTACTCCATGGCTAACTACTGTGCACGCTGATGATTGCTCGTTAACTCTGTTAGATAAGATTTAAACCAGCAGAAAACCTTGAACTATAAGTATCATTTGCAACTTTAAAAATGTTAACTTTTAAATTCAAGAAATCTGTGTTAGCTTAACATTTAAGGAAGCACTGTGCAACCTTTAACCAGTAGCATTCACTTTGCAAAACCAACACTAAGTTAAAATACACATCTGCGTTCTACTCATCACACACATGCCTATCAAGAACAGTAGTGTGGCATTGTCCCATGTTTGACGTTTAAGGAAACATTTATTTATTGGACCCAGTTTTCTTTCTGTGAGACATCTCCATTTCTGACAGAGACGGCTTTTTTCACTCTTCTCATCAGATCAGCCCAGTCACTGACCCTTAAAGCAGGCTTATAGCTCTGACAGTGTCCCGTGTTGAAGTTGCTGTCTAATGAAGAATTTTGCCAATTCAGGACGAGAAGGTCGGCTGCCAAAAGACAAATTATGCAAAGCTTTTGTAACATCCTTAGACTCGAAGCGAAGCCTATGGCGTGCCTTTTTTTTTTGCTGTGTTACTCTAAATGATCCAACACTAAAACAGCAGCTTTATTGAAGAAACAATCAAATGTCTGTTATGAAAGAGCCTCCTAATGCAACCTGAACAGAGTGTGAGCCAAGTATCAGAGCCGCCTCCTCTTCCTCAGTGTGGAGCTGATGAAGCAGGACCCGCTGCTGGTGCTGGCAGGTTCTGAGGATCACTTAAACAGGACTACAGCCAATTCCTCAACACTGATGGTTAGGAACAAGTTAACAGTCATCAAAACAAGGGTATATATTACATCTACAGTGTTGTTGGGACTTTAAGACCATGTTCTAGAACAAGTAATGTGAGAAAAGAATAACCTACCTTCCTCAACAGTGACTGGGTGAGATTACTGACCTCTTGCATACATTTCTTTTTTAGTTTTTAGATCAAATATCCAAGCGAACACTTTTGTCTCATTTTCCTTTCAAAAAGATGGCGTAACATGTTCCCACACTCCTAAAAGTGGGCTCATTGTGCATTTAACTAAAAGCTTCTTGCCTGCAACATATAAGCGCTCTATATTTTATTTGCGCTTGTAAAGAACTGGATGTGATTGCAAACTAAAGTTACAGCGAGGTGTATTGTTTCCTCCCTGCGGCACGTATAATTAGATTAGTGTTGCTGCCTCGTGGCCAAACAGGAAAGTAATGTTATGTCTAAAAATGGAGACGTAATTTGTCTGTGGAGCTCTTCTCTGCAAAGAAGGAAATCTCATCTTCGGAGATGAAGAGGGCTACAGTGACCATCTGGACGCCTGAGTCATGTGCGGCGCAGGCTCCAGGAACAAACACCGGCTCTGCTCAAAATACAATGCAGTATCAGTGACAGTGCAGTGCATAACAGCCAAAGTCGACAGTGCACAAAACACACAGAATGCAGCTTTAAATCAAGTCACAAAAAGAAACTGATTTGTAGGTGTTCCCATTTAAGAGCCCTTGACTAGTGAGGAGAGTAATTTAATGAGACAATGCTTTCATAAAGTACTAAAAGCTCCAGTATTCCAGTAACGCCCCACTTTATTTGGCACAAACGTCCAAATTCCACCTGAACTTCTTTAAAAAATCTTCCTTAACACTATGACTGTAAGCCTTCGTTTCTTCCTTTTCAGATTTGTCAAATACATAAATCCATCATTATGTTTTTTGTCGGGAGCGTGGGATGTCCCGCTTTGTGTCCCTCCCTCGTCATGATTCTGAGTTGTTTTAAATGAGTCGCACAAATGATGTAGAATGACTTGATCCACTGTAGCACACGTCCACCACTTACTTCCACATTTCTCCACAGTGTACATCCTGCATAAACATCTCCTTATCCTGTATTAAAATCTATGCATGTGAGTCACAAAGTGCAAAGTTTCAGTTGAAGCGATTGTCTGACCTGTCACAACAACAGTAAGATGTTCTAATAGAGCCTTCCACGAACCACACGAATGATGACAAAAGCAGCAGTATTTACATTTTATTTTTATGAGCACTCAAGGTACACTCACTGCTGAACAAACTTGGTCTTGTGTGTTTACTAGAGTCAGTATGTTAGTGATAGAGTTCAGGTGTGCTCCAGTATGTTGGCTGCTGTGTTGTTTACCAGTATCAGATGGAGAAAAAATAAAAATAAATAAGCTATAGCCTCAACATAGTTTTGCGTTAAAGCTCTGTCTGTGTTACTTTACCTAATATGCATTTCACATTAATGTAGGTTCTGCAGCTTTAGCGATGCTAATGCTAATCTCGTCAGGCAGATCTAATCGAATTGTCTTTGATGAGGAAGCACAGGTCCTAAAACCATCTATAACTCTGGTTCCTCCATCAAGTCCAGCAGAACATACTCCTAAGCCTCCAGTGATTTGTAGCTCGTAGCCTTTAGCTGCTGTAGCCTAAATGCTTGTGTAAACAGAACAGCTAAATGTTAAGCCTCTCGCTAATGTTCTCTACCCAGTCACTGATGCACGCACACACAACTGTTTTCTGGTGGTTAATTCCATTTGGTCCATTAAAAATGTATTGTGGTCTGCTTAACTGTCGCCAAATTAAATCAACTCCTTCATCTTTAACCTTTGACCCAGACTCACACTTTGACTTGTCAACACTGAATCAATGGAGGCAGAAAATCCTACTGGAAAAGTGTCCATTCCAGCACTGGTTACACCTGTTTAAACAGAGAAGCTGTCTGAAAAAATACATAAGGGAATACATTCATGCAGTGTTTACCGAGATGGAGATAATTGAGTGACATTATTGGCCTAACACTAAACTTCAGTTTGATGTAATGTCTTAGTATTTTGCAGTGATTCATTGATGCAGTTTACCCTTTTTAATAACGTAGAAGCAGGAAAGGTTGCTATGCTTTGCCAAATTGGACTTTGCCAAATTATATGTTGCTTACGATGCATACTGTATAAGTGCTGCTCACAACTCCGACTATTTGCGCTTCAAATTAAGTGATAACACGCTTCCCTTATCTTTTTTATTTTTATTTTTTCAATCTTTTTTACTCATTAATGTAACACTGCAGTGCTTTTTCACACTATTTGAGAATTGACTCAAGACCCATCTTTTCAGAATAGCCTATTCCATTTAATCATCCATTTCCTCGCTGACCATTTATTTTACTTGTATTGCATTGTTCTGTTTCTTTTTTGCATTGTATATATCTTGTTTTAAGTTTTAACTTATTGTCTTTGTACGGTGTCCTTGAGTGTTAAGAAAGGCGCCTTGAAATAAAATGTATTATTATTATTATTATTATTATTATTATATTAATTGTCCCGCTCTTCCAGTGATGCGTTCGTGCTCATCTGGGAGCTATCGTGGACAGTGCTGATCCGTGTGATCCTGCGCCATCTGACTCCTCACAAAATGCCTACACAAACAGCCCGAGCGAGGAAACAGCTCGCCCGGGAGGAAATCAATACTGCTCCATGTATTTTTACAACCCTGAACTGAAGACAATGCTGCACCGAAGTCGTCCAAGGATTACCGGACGTTTCGCCAAGAACGGTAAATAAACAGAAGGCCTCGAGTGAGTGACTTCTGACGCAGGCCTCATCCTGAGCTGGCCGTCGCACGTTCCTTGTCAACGCCTTTAATCTTAATGCAGTTGGCAGAGGCCGTTTGCGTCCACGTGGCCGACATTCGCGCGTACCTGGACGGAGAATAGACAACCATTGGCTTGACTGTAGAGAGGAGGCATCTGACACAGCACCACTCCCTCCAGAGACTGTGGAGGCCAGGCTTCGCTTCTATTTCTATTCATGCCCTATTTCATCCGCCACCAGTCCTATTTTCACTCTATCTGAACTATTATCAGCAGAGACACACTTCCAGCCCCGAACTGAACCGGCGCACGTTTAACGCTACAGCAATCCACTCCTGTCACAACAAACCCAAGTCGATTTACAAGTGTTAAATGCTTCTTTAAATCCCAGTTGGTTTGTGTCATCTTTCTGTTCTTGCCTCAGGTGTTGGCAGCAGCTGTCAATCTCAGCATCCTCTCTTATTTCAGAAGTAAACATCTGAATTTAACACGAATCTCCCGTCATTCTTGGCCGTGACTGCCGTCGTTGTCTTTGAATGGAAGATAGGAACCTTGTGTTTTGAAGTTGTAGTGATTCCTTTCAAAGATAATAAAACATCAATGAACAGATGACATGCCTGCAGGGTTGGAATTTCAGATCTAAAATAGCTTCTTTTCCAAGAGATTGGCAGATATTATCCACAGCCTGAGGAAGATTTGGATGTCAGGAATAAACAAACAAAGGCAGACTGTTGGTTTGTCAAAATTCAGTTCTCTTCATCTGAGACAACCCTCTACCTTTATCTACCTTTATTGTCTTGTGTCATGGCTCCCTCTGCTGGAAATGTCTACATGCTGCAATATTTAACAGTTTTTTATTACTGCTAAAGCATGTTTTGTAAAACTATGAGCCACTTTTTTTTTTTTTTTTAGTGTTTAGAGCATAAAACCAAAACCAATATACACTGTAATTATTAATTTTTTATTATTTAATTTTATTTTTTTTATCTGAATTCAGTTTTCTTAATAACATATTTTCTAGTTTTAAATCCAATGTTATTTTTTAAGAAGTTTTCCACAATTTTAAATATTTCTTTTTAAATATTTAAATTTTGTGTTCTTGTATATTCATTATCTGTTTAACTTATAAGTAACTTCGAATAATGTAAATACTAATTATTTGGTATATTGTATTCAATTTGGCAAAACTCAAATCTATATACACAAAAGACTAAACTTCTAACAGCTTATGCAAAAATTATTTAAAAACTGAAGATAATTTACTTGAAGATAATCAGGATAAGTGTAAATATCACAGCACTGTTGTTGTTGTTGTTGTTGTTGTTGTTGTTGTATTTATAAAATGCTCTAAACATGAAAAAACATGCAATTGTATCTAAAATTCCCAATCTGTGCTTTAGACTAACAGCTCTGGATATATGTCCTCAAACTGCTTTTGAGAATATGGAGTAAACATTAATGACGTTGATATTATTTGTTATTTTTTGGAAAATACAGAAATCAAACCATGTGACATTTTACTACATTATAATATCCATATCTCTTTTGTTATTCACTTAAATATAACCATCATAATTTGGGTCGTTATAGTAATACACATACAAAACACTTTACATCAGAGTTCTTCCATTTTCAATTTTCTAATAACATATAATGACAGTATGCTATATTTTTATTTTACTGCCTTTTTAATGGATTTTCTAAATGACTTCCTTTGGCTTTTATGGAGGAATAATCACGAGACGATCATGGCAGAGACACATTGGGAATAATAGACAGAAACAAAAAAGACATCAGAAAATCACTGCAAATTTTAAAGCGAAAGAATATGTTAATTCACGTTGGAAATGCAGCTGATTAAGCAATATACTTATCTTTGTTTTGTTATTTTGAAACCAGACTTTTGGGTCAATGCTAAACTGGAAATATAAGTAACATACTATAAATTAATAGCAGCAAAACTGTGCTTATATTTGCTTTATACAATGAGTTTGTGAAATAGGCTTATTTTAATTTATTTTAAGGTTGTACAATCATTTTTATTCCAGAACCTTTCATAAAACAGCACAGGAAATATGAAATGGAAGCTAATTAGTACGTTCTAGGGACAACTCTTAAGAAAATCTAAATCTCACACATTCAACATTCAATTTGTGAGTTATTTCTGACTTTAAAATTCAAAGATTTGTGAGAAATCATGGCAAAATATTTAGAAATAGAACTCTAGCTCCACCCATGAATGTAGACAGTGTGGTGGTGTATCTACATCATATTGTACTAAGAGAAAATGCATCTCATCATCAGGCCATTTGAGTCACACATGTCCACTCTCGAAGCCAAAAGCACAATGTTACCGTAAAGAGCGGAATAAAAGAGAATGAGAGGATGATAGTGGAGGAGAAGAGGGTGATGGAGGAGGTGGAGATGTCAAGATGAACCTCTTTGGCAAAAAAAAAATAGTTATTGACTTGAGTAAAGCATATCTTTGTGATATTAGTGGTGTCCTGTGATACTGGCTTGCTCCATGTAGGTGGCACTGCTGTGTAGTGAGTATGAATCTAAGAAGAAGAGAAGAGGGAGACTTTGATTTTGTCAGAAAAGCATGAGTCTCCATCTTCTTTTTCTTGTAATCTTCTTAAGTTACCCCAACACAATTACTGTTTTTCTGTTTGTTTTTTCTTAATACTCCATCACACATTTGTGCCTTTCTTACTCCTTTTCTTTTTGAAAATAACACCGCTAGCATTAGGTACACTTGAACTTGTTAATGCTGCGTATGCTATGTACACAAAGAGAAGGCAGCAGGAATAAACACAAGCATAACTATCTAAAGTAGTGTGCATAATTCATTCTTCAACAATGAAATCTGCTGGCTTTCAAAAGCAGCTAATTCACAAGAACTGGTGCAGATTGTTTTGCAATCATAAACTGAGATTGTATTTTCTTCATAATTACTTCATACTAAAGTGTGTGCATAGTTATATGTTAAGCCTAAATGTGAATGAATAAAAATCTTACTTTATTACAGTCTCTCATTGTCTTTTAGGCCCACATTTAGAATGACTAAGTGACAGTCTAGCAGTGTGGGAACTATTTCATATCATGTTTCTGCAGCGCTATCACAAACTGGCTACTGCAGAATAATAATGGTGTAAGTTTAAATACCACAAACCCCAATGTCAACGTCCAGCTAATTTCATCACTAAACATGACAAATATAACGTATGACCCAAGGAGAAAAGTCAGCTGATGTCTTTATACCACATTTCAACCACAAAGAGGCCGTGTATTTGTTCTCTGTGCTTTTGTGAGTCAGTGCCCCTTGACTCTTGAACAACGGTGAGGTTCATGTCGAGGCAGCTGCAGTTCACAGTGGATCTGCACAAAGGTCTTCACTGCAGACCACCCGGCTGCCGGAGCCAAAAGACTCTGTATTCTACACTTTTCATTGACAAGTGTGGAAAAAATAGTCATAATTCTCAGTTAGACACAAATGACCAGTGGCACCTTTGAAGAAAGAGCCATTCTGCAGCGACCACAGGGTGTGACGCTTTAGTGAAGTGAAATATGTCCGACATGAAAGAACCACCATTCAGTACGACTTTATGCTCCTCAATAAATCACATAAGAAGTAGAGCCATTGTGGTGTACTCACACAGGCTGTTCCTCAAATGTCCTGCAGATGGCAGTATTTAGTCAGGAATTAGAATGATGCATTTGCCCACTGTTAACAATCACAGAAGGAGAGTCAAGATAACAATTAAAACTAATTTACACCATTTAAAAGGTAACAAAACACCTACGTTTCTTTATGATGCCTCTTTTTACCTGCTGCAGTGATGCATTGACACATCCCATTTACTAAAAAATCATCTCATCAAAAGCCATCATTTCCAAAGGCCTCTTCACTAAGTTTAAGTTCTTCAGCTGCACAACACAAACCTTCTGTCTTTAATTAATCAATGTAAAAAGAGGACCTTTGATGCTAAGTTAAATAAATGAATGTATTTTTTCTCTGACGTCTAGTATCAAATGGTTTATGAGCTGATATCTGGGATCAATGCAACATACTCAAAGGTACAAACACACCGTTAGCATTGATGTTACCTAATGAGGTCAGACATCATGACCTTCAGCTGAACAGAAAGTCCAATGTAACTTTCCTGGACCCTATCAGAGTTGTATTTGTACAAAATACACTTAAATGACCCCAGAAGACATGCTTTTTTTCTTCAAAACTTGAATTGCATAGTCTCTACTTGTAAATAAATGACAATCTGTCAATATGGCGTCACTACAACTTTTCGACAGAGAGACCTGACTCCCTACTGGCTAAAAGCACTGCCGTTCGTCTATGTCATAATTCTGACTTCACTCTTGGAGATATGACTTTTTCTTAGAATTCTTTTTCTCTCAGAATTATGACTTTTTTTTCCCTCAGAATTATGATTAACCTTTGCAAAATGTCTCACAGTTGCTCATAGAGACTGTATAGTAAGAACAGACACTAGGCACAAGCCTTTGAATTTTTCCTATGAGCAACATTAGTTTTGTATTTTATATTCTCTTATATAGGGTCGGCTTATGTTCAAAATGTTCTTTCACAGTACCATATCATACACCAAGACATGTTTCTGAGAACAAAGCGTGAGAAAAACAACAAATTATCAAGCACTCAAACAGCTACACACAGATTATGGAAACTAGAAAAAGTAGACTGGCTTTTTGCAAGAGTTGTGTTGTGTTCCGGAGAGAAGTGGCACACAAGATGTCTTTCTGAATGAGAAATTAATCATATTTGAAACGAGGGATGAAACTAGCGTGGCACTTTATTTGAGAAACTTTCTTCCCCTTTTGACAATTATAAGGCCTCTAAAAGCACACCCTACAAACCCGTGAGTACAGTGTTGATCTAATATGTCACATCTATATCCTCTACTCATGCATGTGGCCTCTCTGTGCTTCTTTTGTTTTAGTTTTTTTTTTTTTTTTCCAGATGTGTCTGATTGGCTCGGCATTAGAATAACTGGATAAGCTGTTAATCTTCACTCCACTGCTTCGCTACAGGATCCGAGGTGAGGGATTACTGAGAATGAGCCTCACTCTGCACAAGTTAACTGAATGGAGAAGTGGGTCGGGTGGGCAACAGGTGGCGTCCAGAATTTCCTTCGAATAAATTGTAAACAAAACATTAATTTCCACTGAAATCTCCTTCCTCCGTCTCTTTGGCTCCTACTTATTGGCACTTTTACATCATTGTAGCGGGATAAAAAGCAGATGCCGATGTGCTGAAAACTCTGGTATGTACTTGGATCTCATCTGTTTACAGAGACTCTCACTTGATGATGTAGTAGCAGCGCAGGGCCACAATGTGTTATCGCAAAAAAGCACAAAATAAGCTCTTCCTCATTTCACTTCATTGGCTACGCTCCGTCTACGTACTTTCAGCCGCAATCGCTGACAAAACACAGACATGTTTATGTAGCAAAACCATCGAGCGATCCATAACTCTGCTGAGCTATTACTGTACTCGTACTCTCTAAATATTATTCGTCAGAGATGTTTGTGAGTGATTTCTCGGTGCGTGATTTGTTGAATTATATACACACTTTATGGAACTCAGATAAGTTACAGACTGGGAGTGCCATGGAAAAGAAGAAGTCTTTCTTACTTGTAATTAGCTCTTGTATATTTGATAAAGAATAGTGTTGATGTAACTTGATGTCATGAATGTGATGTTAGCCCCGCCCATAATCAGCTCCAGCCACTATATATGCACTCTGTACACCAGAGTCATGTGATTAATGGGAAAAAATTAAAAAAATCAAAAAATAGTTGCGTGGTGCCTAGAACTGTTCACTAATTGAGTCTGTATATGTATATATTCCACTATAAAGTGCAGTCCTATAAAGTGAGGGGTTAGAGACAAAAGTGGTTATAACAACAGAACATATTGGGCTTGGTCAACCATGTTCAGTGTGAGGGGTTCAAGGCCCAGTGCAAGGGTCTGGCCAGGCAAAGTGGAAGCTAGTCCAGAGCCTTGCATTTCATTTATAAAAATCAACCAAAAACCAAAAAATCAAATCAACTGTTACCTATTTGTTGTAGCACAGTATAACTTTAGCCCAAAAATATACCTTCTCAAATCATTTTGTTGGTTCTTAGTCATGAGATCAGTAGAATCACACAGACAAACACAGCTGGACAGACCTTCCAATGTAACTTTCCTGGGATGATGGCATATTGTGAGAGATTACATGCATTCCCTCACAATACACATATAATAAAGACAATAGGACAATACACTGGACCCTGGCAGAAGCGTATTTGTACAAAATACACTAAAATGACCCTACCGTTTCAGAAGACACGTTCTTTCTTCAATCTTGCTGTCTTCAACGTCTCTACTTGTAAACAAACATGGCGGCTGCTGACAGTGAGGTTGCACAGAGAGGGATGTGCGCCCTCTGCTGGATGAAAGTTACACAGGTTTGCTTTAAGTTATCACATGCTCTTTTTTTTTTTTTCCATTTAACTATTTGTTGCAGTCTCTCTCTCTCAAGTTGTATGACTGTGAGATTTTCTGCCTCTGACTTATGACCACAATTCTTAAAGGCCTGACCTCCCCCTTTTTTTTTTTTTTTTTTAGTCACAGTGTAACAGGGTTTTGAGGTCCTGTGTGATGTAGGTAATTGTGAAGCCCAAACATACCACTCATATGTTTACCATCACCATTTTAAAAACACACATTGATGTATTTAGTGTTGTTTCATTATATCCTTTTTTAGCCCAGCATTAAATTACCCAGGTCATTATATTACCACCTATCACCGATAACTACAGATGTATTTGTAGGTCAAAATCGTTTATTCCTTTGTGAATGTGAACATGTGCGCAGCAGGAAGCCAATTTTCGACATGTGAGTCCCATGATTCACAGCGCTCCAGCCCACAGAGAGCGCTTCTGATGACTGACACACAACCAAGCAATGAATAATGCATAAGTGGTTCCAAAAACAATATGAGTAGGTGGCCCCTGTGACGGCTGCCTCGTCGTGTGGTATCTGCCCCATGAATGAATGGCAATATGTCACTTCTAGTGCCCTCTGAACATGACAGATTTTCTCAGGGTAAACTGAGCTATCAATCTGTCTACAGGAGCTTTTAACCTAAATGTATATTTTTGCACTGGCAGAGCTGTGTTAACCCATTTCAATGGAAGGGATTTTTTCAACACTGGTTATGAAATTAAAACACATACATTATACTACATTACAGTCATAGTTAAATCCATTAATATCTGTTTTCATTTTGACAGCAAATTTTATTTCGTTTTAGTCTTGACGAAAATGCTATTTAGTTTTAGTCATAATTTAGTCATCTAATCCTTAGTAGTTTAGTCGACTAAATTCTTATGATATTTAGTATAATTACGATAGATTTAGTCATTAAAATATAAAGAGTACAGTGGTCCCTCGTTTATCGCGGGGGTTACGTTCTAAAAATAACCCGCAATAGTCGAAATCTGCGAAGAAGTCAGCTTTTTTTTTTTTTAACAATTATTATATATGTTTTAAGGCTGTAAAACCCATCACCACACACTTTATACACTTTTCTCAGACAGGCATTAACATTTTCTCACATTTCTCTCTTGTTTAGACACTCTCAAAGTTCAAACCTTAGCATCTTCCTGGTCTACAGTCCCTTAGCCAATCAGGACGCAGAACACAATGCACGTTCATATGCTGTAAAAAAAAAAAAAAAGCATGCAAAATTGCACCAAAAAAAAATCTGCAAAACAGCGAGGCCGCGAAAGGTGAACCTTATAGTGAGGGACAACTGTAATGCATTTTCAGTTTTTTTTTTTTTAAGTAATCATTTCTATCTAAATGAAATGATGCATCTCAATAATAATGAGTAGCAGATGTCTGCTTTCCCTGAACAACAAACATTTTTAAACAAATTGAATACTGTTAAATGACCTGTATAATAGGTTTAACAATATCAATCATCATTTGTGTATTCACCAAATGTGAACTTACTTTGATGTTTAAAAGCTGTTCTCTTATTGTCTCCTGTTGTCTTCCTGCTTCTAACAAATGTATGTGTCTGACACCACTCCAGAGATGCTCAAAAACGTGAGTTCTGATTGGATCTTGTCTCAACTCATCCCGTCTCCTCCTCCTTTTGATTGGATTTCGTCTCTGTCTGTTCATTTGTCGTTTGTTTTCGCTGACTAAAGTGTTGATATATTCAGTCAGGGTTTTCCTTCTCATTAACTACTTTTTTTAAAAGTTTTTGTTTGTTTTTTGGACAAAAAAATAGGTTGATGATGAAAACTAACAACAAAATGATGATTAACATGACAAAAATTTGAGGTAAGTGCAAAAAGTGGGCAGCAACAAAAAGAATCGAACGCTAACAATAATTGGCAGTCAAACTAAAGCTAAAATAAACATGATACTGTGGTTTATGTGTTCCCCAGTAGAACGTGTGTGGTAGCATGTTCCCTTGTGTGTATCTGTGCGGTGCGTGGTGGCCTACGAGGTATTTGTGGACCATAAACTTGTCATTAATGAAGACCATTAGCGTCCACCGTTGGGGGGCACAGTGCATGTAAGGAATTGCTGAAGAATGCAAGATGTAAGCCTTGGTTAATCAGTTCCTCCCGTGCTTTTCTTGGAGTTTTCCACCAGGCCCCACCACAACACCCGAAGACAGTGTAATAACACACTGCGGTGCTAAACAGGGCTCACTCTCCTACGGCGAGCGGCGCTGACATGAGTGGTGTCTCCGTGCTCATCTAGGCCTCGTGAATGCAGGATGATGACAGCTGTATGCGGTTAGACAGTTCCTCGGTGCCTTTAAACACGAGAGCACCTACCACAGAGAGGGCTTCTTGTGCGAGCGGCAGAAACAGCAGTCTGTCGGCGTTCCAGGCTTTTATCGCAGAAGAGAATGAGCGGCCTCTGCAATCAAAGGGTGCCTCGTTTTAGGAGGAAATGAAGAGAAATGGTGTTTTCCTGCGAAGTGATAAGAAGAGTCTCCGCCACACACCGTGCAGTATAACATTCGTCGTCCCACAGACAGGACTGTGTTTAGTCTTTCAACAAGAAAGAGGGGGCCTTTTTAAGTGTATGAGTTACGTAAAAGCAGATAAAGGTGGAAATTAGATGATGAATGCTGCAATCACAAATTTAATCAACAAACCATTACAATGTACTCCATATACTGTCTTTTCCCACAGAACTGACAGCTAACGGCTAACTTTTTTGTTATATTTTGACAATAAAATACTCCAGAATTTTTTTTACAAATGCTGGATTAATGTGGTCCTTCAAAACCTGATCTAATATGAGATCACTTAATATAAGATTACTTTGAGTAAAAAAGTAAGTATAAAAGTGACAACATTACAAATACCATTGATTACTGTTAGTGAATAATTTATAGTATAATAATAGGTACATTGGCTTAAGCTATATTTGGGAATGTATATCATTAAGCTTTAGGATATAAATTCCATAGTTGTGACAGGACTGGTAATCTATTAAGAACTTTAAGTGCCAGAGTGGCTTGGTGCTTTCTGGATATACTGTATGTTCTGTTTAGGTATGTAGCCAAGAACAAAAAATCCAATTAAAATCCAGAACTATATGTAAACTGTGACAATCCCAAGTAAAAATGAGTTCTAAATGATGTCAGTGCACTTTATAGTAAGCCATAAGTGCAAAAAGACCACTTTACAACAGAATAAGGCGTATATAGTTTATGTAGTGTATAGTCCATCATTTTAGTCCCTTCTTCTGCAGTGTGTATTCTCTCTATGTGCATGCGCCATCTAGTGGCATGGGATTACAGGACATAACACAAACTTATCACGTGTAACAAAAGATATATTTCTGGTTTCTTATCCCCTGCATCCAATCAACTAGTTAGAGTGAGCTCTGGGTTCAAACAGTGGAGTTTCTAGCCTGTGAAAGCTAGCAGCAGCTAGAGCTAGATTTGACTTTATATGTAAATAGATGTACGGATGTTAGTTAGCTCAGTAGGTTAGGTTTGTTGTCCCTGGCTGATTTTATTGGACATTCTCATTTGTATGTAAAAGCAGAAAAGTGAAATACTGAAACCTAAAAATGCACTTTTCTCTTAAACTTAACCACATCTTTTGCAAGTTTAATTAGCCAACAGCATAATAGGAAGAAAAATACATCATCTAGCCTTAATTAACAAGGATTTAAATAGATAAGAATTTTCAGTCCTTAACTGAAGCTTTGGCCAATCACAGCTGGCTTGCAGAAAAAGAAGTGCTCCTATTGGTCAGTGAGGCAATAATGGCTACTGATAAAATAGAGAAAGTGTTTATGACCAAAAATGTGCTTCATGGCTTGACTTAACTACCTCTAGTTTATTATGTAGAATTTATTATACAACAATATTACAAATAAGTAAGAATGTAAGCAGTATGTTTTCCAGTTCAAAACACCCAACCTGTCACAGCGCAAAAGACAGGTAGCATATTCTTTGAAGTAACCCAGCTCTGACTTTTCCGATATCTGCGGTCCTATTAAAATGGAGTGCTTTTGTGGACTTTTACGGTGCTTTCCATCAGAAGAAGACCTGTGCGCTGCGGTGTCCTCGTGCCTGACACCTGTAGAAATATTAAAAGGAACTTTGCACTCCATTAAACGTGGGGCCCGGCGAGGAAGTGCTGCTCCGTGACTTCAGAGTAAGGACCGAACGTGCGGGAAGCCCCTCGGCGCTGGGACCTGCCACGGTGTGAGTTACTGGCGCTCTGCTCTGGTCTGCAGGTGCTGGTTTGTGTTGCGTGGAGCTGCACACCGTTGGATGAAATTCTTTGTGGTGAGGAAGGAAAGTTAGTGGTGGATCTAAACAGCATGGACCAAATTGTGAGGAGGAAATGGTTCTGGCCTGAGCAGTGAGGAAAAGAGGCTGTTAACGGTACGCTGCAATAATATTTGCAGAAATGACTCCTCATTAAATTCTCTTTTCAGCAGCTAAAGAATCTATAAGCTACCGGTGTTACACTGGGTTTAGCTGCACTTTCAAATCAAGTTTTTTTTTTTTTTTTTCATGACTTGAATAGTCACTGTGATATATAATGCATGTTTTTAAAAATGCATAGAATATCAATGCACATTCACAAATATAAATTATATGTTTAGGAACGGGGTGCATGGTAGCGGAGTGGTTAGCGCTCCCGCTTCACAGCAAGAAGGTCGTGAGTACGAATCCCGGCCGACCCAAAAAACATCATTGGCCGATTGTAGCCAACCCAAAAAAACATCATTGGCTAACTCTAAGTCTGCATGTCCTCCCCGTGTCACCGTGGGTTCTCTCCGGGATCTCCGGCTTCCTCCCACCGTCCAAAGACATGCATGTATAGGTGAATTGGTGACTCTAAAGTGCCCCTAGTGGATGAATGTGAGAGTGAATGGTTGTCTGTCAATGTATGTCTAAGTGTCAGCCCTGCGACGAACTGGCCACTGTCCAGGGTGTACCCCGCCTAAGGCCCAAAGCAGCTGGGATAGGCTCCAGCCACCCGCGACCCCACAAAGTGGGATAAGCGGTAGAAGATGAAATGAAAAAAATGTTTGGGAACATTTTGGTAGAAGTATTTCAATTACAGTGGTTATGACATATAGTTATTTTTTCCCCCTTTTTTGTATGTAGCTGTAATGTAAATACTCTACTGTACTGTAGTATGCTATGCTATGCTATGCTATGCTATGCTATGCTATGCTATGCTATGCTATGCTATACCAAATGCAAGGTTTAAATTTAAGGTTATTTAAACTTCAGATTTTTTATTTCACAGATTGTTTAGATCATTGTACTTTTTTCTAAACACTTCTTGAGAAAACACAACCATATAGGTCATCTTAACATCATTTATTGGATTACCACAATTTTACCATAGCCAAAAATGTTTTATACAGTCACATTTCACTATGTAACACATAGACCGCAAATACCAGATTCAGACCCAGATGCCATTCAATCCACAACCGAACCTACAGCTGATAAATCAATAAGGACTGCTACATTTTTAGATGCTTTGATTGTGACTGGCTCATTATTGCAGACTTTATTGCTACTGGACTGGTTAAACCCTAGAATGACTAACTCAATTAAAAATGTCTGTTACTACTTCCACATATGATATTAGAGAGACAATTTAAATTTGTTTACAGAAAAGTCACTTCCTGGAGACAATGTGGTACAAAGTTTAGATGGTCATAGTTCTAATAAAAAATCCGCTGGTAAAGTGTGAAAGTGCTGGAGGTGAGTGATGACCACTTTGTCAAAGGTAGCTCATCTTTTGCAGATTTGAACAATGTAACACATAAACACTATAAATGCTACACATAAGATTAAGGCACAGCAAGTTATAAAAAAAACTCACCTTGGGGAAAAGACAGTTGTTGTCAAGCTCCTGGAACCAAAGTCATGGACTCAACCAGTAACAAATAGCTACATGACGTTTCTAGATTTGAATTCTTTATTTAGTGCAGGAGGACGTCTGGATTACAACATAACTAGATTTTACTAAGCAAATAGATACGAGCCTCCTATTAGATAACTGCTGCATGGACAAACTTGATGCCAGCTGAAGCAGAGAGTAGTTTCTCATTTCTTAAAGAACTTTGTTGGAAGACACATCCTGTGGTGGTTAAAAAGATGTTAATCTGTTCCATATTGTGACAGAGTGGTTCAGGAGCATGACACATCATTTTCACACATGGACTGACCTCCACAAAGTCCAGACCTTAACCCCATTGAGAATCTTTAGGATGTGCTGGAGAAGACTTTGCGCAGCGGTCGACTCTCCCGTCATCAATACAAGATCTTGGTGAAAAATTCATGCAACTCTGGATGGAAATAAATGTTGTGACATGTTATTCCTGTCCAGAGTTGGCTGAACTTTTGACTCTTGCTTATTTGCTTCGTTAAATCTAGATGGTGACCTTTTTTTTGGTCAGGCAGTGTATCTACGGCCCCGATAGTGGCTAAATCCTTCAGCTCAGTTGAAACATGTCACTTCTCCACTAGGTAAGATCTCAACCAACATTTTTCTGTTTGCATCTTCCCTTTAAAATACCATCGAAGCTAGTGCAATATGTGCCTTCCACTGCTTCTGCCATTTCACTGTTTACTTCTGACACTCCATTTGATTTTCTTGCATCATCAGAATCACGTGTCAGCAACAAGCTATTGAAATCATGTTTAATTTTTTTTTTTTTTTCATCTAATTTACTGGGTATTCTTTGATAACCCTTTTAGACGGGTTTTGGGCTCTAAAAATCTATTTATATTGTGAATTTTGTGACTATTCCCCAAAAAAGCTGCAGAATCCGTGAAGTACATTTCTTGATTTTGTTTCGTCATTACACAACCCTCTGCCTGGATCTCCTAACTCATAGAATTTTTCAGCGCTTTCCTGTTGAGTGTCTTTAAAGTGGTTTTACAGTATCAGTGCACTGCAGAGGTAGTCCGTCCCAAAGCAGATTTACTCCTGTTATTTTTTAAACTCCATAGGTAACGTGGATCCATAAATCACCCGGACCAGAGTGTCGAAGCGCTCCGGCCCGGCCCGTCTGTCCAGAGGGGGATTTATGGTCTGGGGGTGCAGCGTTAAGCTCCTGTCTCCTCTGGGCTCACTAGACGCTCTCCTGTGCACTTGTGTATATATTTAGAGAAGTGTGGGGGTTCTCTGTGGAACAAGCAGCATCAGGTCTTCCAGATCTGGGCTTTAACCACACACAGTCTCCTGGATTTACCAGGTCTGGTCCGGGCAAAACTAGTGAATACGTTAATAATGTTAGTGACAACCAAAGAAAATGTGTTCAGTTTTTTTATTGGATAGATATTCATTCTTCTTTCTTCCTCCCACCGTCCAAAGACATGCATATTTAGGTCAAATTGAACAAATTGCCTCTAGTGAATGAATGTGAGAGTGAATGGTTGTCTGTCAATGTCTGTCTCTAAGTGTTAACCCTGCGACTAACTGGGTGCCCAAAACTACTGTGATAGCATGAATGAATGAATTTTCAAGCTTTTAGAAATGTTTGTAACTTGAATGTAAGTTTCATACATCAAGGTTAAATGTCATGCAAAAACTAAAGAGACATATAAATCACTTTTTTAAGACAAATAATTTCAGGTTACTAATTTAAAATGGCCTCTCTTGATGATTTTGGCACAAATGACAAAAAAATAAAAAAAAGTTGCGACAAGGTTTGTGACTAGCACCTTAGACTATAGATTTCTTGCCTTTTTCTGGATAAATTATTATAGGACCGAAACAAGGGCTTAGAATCTAAAGAGAATAAGGTGGCTCACCTGGTAGAGCGCATACCATATACTCAGGAGACCCTGGTTTGATTCCGGCAAGGGTAATTCCCCTCTCTGTCAAATAAAAGTCCAAAAATCTCCTTGCTTGCTTACTATTTTGAGGTGTGTTTTCCCCCCAAAACCTTATTTTTTATTTTATTTTTTTGGTGCCTTGAAAAACGAACACATGGGCTGGTTCAACTATAGGCATTAGTTGAAATAGCGGAGCAACAGAGCGTCAAAAACAAAACAAACAAAAAACACGCTTGTGTGTTGGTCATAAAGCGACCAGACTATCTGCATGTGATGCTTAATGAGACACAGTGGACGCACATCTCACAGGAATCCTTTGTAGGTGGGAACAATCGGCACAAAGCAGTGTGGGTCCGGGACAACTGCACACAGATAAAATGCAGAGCGAAAACCTGAGGTGATTGTAGAAGCCTCTTTTTTCACTTCCACATTCATCTTGTGCAACTATGTGCTGTCGACAAAGCTTGGCAAAGAGGTAAACAGCAATAAAAGAGAATGCTTCCTTTGCCAAGAGTTGGAAACAAACGCTCTTCCCTGCTCTAAGTGTCTGGCAGCGCAGCCTTAGCCGCTGATGTCATCCTGTTTCACCTCCATTATGTGTGAAAAAAAAAACTCAATCTCTCGTGGCGTCTACCCCGAAACACATTTTCCCTTGTTTGGTGTCCAGTCGGCGCTTCAAAGCTGAACTAAGGCAAGAAAGGAGCACATAAAATCCACGCTTCTGCTGCCTGTTTTTGATATTCCATTAGCGCTAATACCGTTACGCTAAAGTCATTCATGCCCCGGGAAATATGGAAGAGTAGGACTTCTGACATATTTACAAGTGTGTCAGACGGAGCCACGACATGAGCCCGAAAACTGCTCAGAGCTCTTCTTTAACGAAGTTTAGTGCACGGTTTTCTCTGATGCAAACGTTGGCAGGAGGAAGAGAAAATAAATCGGACTGCCACAGATTTTGAATATCATGTTTGTTTAATGGACGCCAGCAGATTTCAACGATCCTAGCAAGAAAAGAAACTGTACAAGGGTCTCTTGGTGGAGCACATGCTATAGCTCAGCTGAGGCCTGAAAGCACTGCAATTGAATCAAATGACCCCTATGTCATTTTCTTTCAAGGGTAACCATCTTAGCATTAATTTTTACACATTAGCTTACTACAGCTTAGCTCATTTAAGTGTTATTACCCTGGTGATTGTTCATGGTGTATCTATAGATCTATTATCAAAATCTGGAGGTAGCACAGGACTGCCCCCTCTGCCCTGTCACACATTATGATTTTTATGGTGTCACCCAGGACCAAACCTGAGAGACAGCCCTTCCATACAACATGAAATATACAACTAAAACCTTAAGAGGGCACAGTTTTGGGCCCCCTGACCCTGAAACCCCTCTGGTGTCACGGATCAGACTCGTTTTGGGGGGCATTTATCAGAAACAATCACATGGAACACACAGGACTTGCTCTATGAACCTCACATTATGGAATAAACCCAGAAAACAAAAACATGCTTTAACTTATGTGCAAATGGGTGACATTTTAATGCATATGACCACACTTACATGGGTGTGTCTCCAACCCTGCAATCATGAAAAAGGATAAGCAGCAAAAATAGGTTGACTAAATAGTAAAAGTTGTAGATAATCCAATTTTGGGGGCAAAACTACAAGCTCATTACCAATCAGTGAGATCCATTCAAAAACTTAAACTGGACTGAAATAAAAATGCTCCATATTCAACCCACTGTGTCAGAAACAATGCTTGTGTACAGTTCCCCTAATTTTTTGATGCACATTGACACCCATTAGCTTCTCTAGCTGCATTGGCTTAATCCACAGCTAACTTTGAGCCAGCTAACTGTAGTATTCGTGACTTACAAGTTTATTTGTGGGGTGCATGGTGACAGAGGTCGATCCCCTGGCCGGCCTGCACTCGGCCATACTGTGTGGAGTCTGCATGTCCTTCATATAGGTTCTTAAACTGCTCAGAGTGAATGGTTGTCTGTCAATGTCTGTGTCTGCTACTAACCAACCATTGTCTAGGGCACACATCATTTTACGTTTTATTCACTGAATTTGAACATGTTTTTTATGGATTTGATTTGTGCTACAAAGATAAATCCTTCTAAAACCTGTTGAAATGTGACTAAAATCTGACTAAAACCTGTTCAAATCCATCTAAAACCTGTTTCCATGAAAGGAGGAAATGATTGCTTGTGTGATAACTTTTCTAAGACTCCAATGAAGTGAAATCTCATACTCAAAATTTAATAAAAGCTTCCAAATGTCACCATATTCGGCCTCTGAAAGGATTCTTAGGAACTTTAACGGCCCCTCACTACCTTGAGTTTGACACCACTGGTCTAGGGTGTACCCCGCCTTAGGCCTAATACTGCTGGGATAGTCTCCAACCCCCCAACACCCAACAGGACCAAGTGGTAGAAGATGATAAAAAGCATAATTGCTCCACAATCATTTGTTTATCTAACCATCCAACCATTTATCAGCCCATATGTCTTTAATAATCATAGATATTAAGTACACCAAGTGAACCCACAGCCCGCTTCAGGATGATTTCATCTGGTTCTCAACTCTTTTCTTGTGTGAACATTTCAACAGCTCAGTTTGTCACCATGACTCTCACTCCTCTGCTGGAACCACAACACATTTACGGTCACTGTGTCAGGAAGAATTTGTCCTCTGCCGCTTGTGTGTAACATGTGGAAGGGGATGTATGTTTCCTGTTGAAGCAGAGAAGCCCTCTTATTTCCTGTGTGGATGTTCGAAAAAACGCTCTCCACAAACATTTTCATTGGCCCCGGCGCTGGTTCGTACCACAGAACTCTGGGAGCTGCCAGCCGCTGTGTTGCCTCAGCTGCTCCGTAACCTCCAGTCCTCCGCCGGCTTTCCTCCTGCCATCCACTTCCTCCTCCAAGCCTCCTACCAGACGTCTTTCAGCGCTCCGACGGCAGCGAGCGTGACCGGCCGTGGCACACACCCGTTGTCTTCAGATCAAGTCAAACAAAGCCCAGTCTGATGGACAGGGGAGAAAATATATGCTTAACGAGAAACAATAAAGAAATAAATGCTTACTTTCTTGGATGAACTGGTTCTGTGCAGCGAGGTTAGCAGCGAAGAGTAGCTTAGCTTTGCAAAAAAAGGTGAAAACAGGTGCAAACTCAGGTCCGGTTCTCTGATTAGTGCAGTTTATTTGAGACGGTGTGAAAACCATCAGTCTATACTGGACTGGACCAGAGAACTGTAAAGAGTGTTCCTGAAAAGATGGTTCTTGGCCTGGGACCTTTTCATCTGGAGCTGTACAATACAGGTCAGGCTTTTTAGGTATTTTTATTGTCAAAATAAGTCTGCTGTGTCCCTTTTGTAACTCTGTGGTTCCAATAATCTGGTATGGTACTCAGATGACAATAAGAATCAAAAGGGAAATATAAAATCAAGAGTCAGTATTCTTGTATGAAAAATAAAGACTGCAAAATGATGTAAGAGTGGATTCGAACAAAGCTAGTGTTTATTACAAATACCAGTTACAGGTTCCAAACCATGCAGAACACCTTAGAGACATGGCAAGTGGAAACTGGTGCAGTTTGTTTGTGGTGAGAGCATAAACCGCTGTGAATCTGACCCAAGTCTCATAAAGAAAGGTGCTATTAAACAGGCTCCTATGATGATGAGTCGCGTGGGAAATGATGACCATTCTTTAATGACAAAAACATGAATAAAAGTAGACAGAACATAAGCTAGTAAACAATAGAGCCAGAGTAAAAAAAGATATTGCTGTTATTGTTGTTGCAGCCAACCATTTAGTCCATCTTCTTCCTTCTTTTCTTCTCGCCAGTTTATGGAGATTTTAGATGAACCTGTTTTGTTGAGACATGTTTAAATTACAATAACATAACCATTTATCGTCAGTAAATAACACACAAAATCATGTATGACTAATTAATATATTGATATACTATACATATACTATATTAGGCCAGTGCATATGAGTCTTCTGTTACAGTGAGCTCATTATTTAGCTTTAGGGAATTCTTGACAATTTATGGCATTTGATGATGTAAAAAAAAGTTGCTACTTGCCTCCTGTTCATTAAAAATACTAACAAATGTCTAAAATGGCCCTGCAGTTGGTTTTAATTGATGGAATTACAACACATATGGCCTATCCATCACAATTTAATCAAGTGTCATGTTCAAGGAAACACAATTAACATGAAAAGTGTCGACAGCTTTAAAGTGAGAAAGAAAATCGTTGGATTTTTATCTAAAATGCATCATGTAAACAAATGAAACAAATCATACTGGTTTCTTATTATTTGGTAGAACTCAGGAAGTTTCTTTATTGTCTCATAACATTTGCAGATTAGTTGTAAATAGTGTTGAAATGATTTTAGTGAGAGCTTTGTGCTCCTGAAGCCTCATGTTTGAAAAAGACAGACAGAAGTGAAGCAACAGCTCCATCAATCTGTCAAAAAAGCACATTTGGACGTTTGTATTAATCATAAAACTACAGGAGATTTATGGGTCTGATTCTGGAGCGTACCACAAATATCAGAGACCATAGTGTAAACTGTAAAATGCTGTGATAGATGTTGAATACTGTAGGAATGTTTGTTGCTCCACATTCTACTCATCTGGGGCTTTTAGATCTATTAATGCACATTGTCTGACTCTGACAATAGGTAGCAATATTCCACATTAGTTAATACATGTTTTTTTCAGGTCGACCTATAACAACTGATCACAGAACCGTTGACCAAATCTTTATTATTGTCTCCTTGGTTTTTAAAGAAAGGCAAGTAATAAGCAGTAAAGAGGACTACTTTTTGTAGGAGAAACAGTCTATTGAGGCGTAAGCATCTGTGGTGAGCAAATATAGCCATCTCTAAGCAGCACCTCAATTTTTTTTTTCTTTTTCAAACATGGTACTGTTTACTGTAGTAATTTTAATAGTGAAGTGCCTTTGGAAAACAGTCAACACAAAAGCGCAATTAATTATCGGAAAAAAATACTCCATTCCATTAAAACTACATCTGTTCCATCTCCACAATGACAAAGTTTAAGACATCAGAGTTTATCATGCTGCCAAACGTAATTCTCCGACAACTAAAGGCCTGATTTTGAAGTGGGCGATTCAACACTTATATCTGGATAAATGTCTGGAGAAGGGTCGGAAGTTAACAATCAATCTATTTCTGACTCATATTCGTTCCTTTATCCTTTCACCTTGTCGCTTTGGAGCATGACGCAACACAAACAATGTATATCACCTTTGTCGATTTGAAACTTCTCACTGCTGTTCACCATGTTACCTCTTTTTGTCTTTTTGTGACCTTTTTCTTTCTGATTCCCTGTCACTGCTCGGAATTGTGATGGGACCACAAAATCTCGATTGTGTGATTGTGTAAACTGTAAAGTGTTCTGATGACTTTCAATATGATGTATAGGCCTAACAGTTCCATGTCTATACAGTTTAAACCATGTTCAAACTACTCAACTCTGCACTGTAAACATTGCATTTATTTATACAGTTTAAACCATGTATAACACTGTACATACATACTTTTTTGCCTGATATTTTTATCTTTATTTTTATTATTAGATGTTTAAATACTTTTATCTCCCTATTTGTCTGTATCAAATAAGAATTTCCCTTTGGGGATAAATAAAGGTGATGATTCTGATTCCTCAATAAGCCATGGTCCAGATTGTTGCGCCATTTCTTTTCAAACATGGAGGAAAAACTAAAAAATACGGAAACAAATTTTGATTTCCGCTGTGTCCCAGAAAAGTAAGACCACACAAAACCCCTCACAAGATTCAAGCGTGCTGCTCTTTGTGAGGCACCCCGACCACCAGGCGCCTCGGTAACAGTGTAACCGCAGTAAAAGACAATAACTTTTTCTTTGTCCATCTTTCATGGAGTACAGTATACGGAGACACCCTGACAGCTCCCAGCTTCAAAGCCCACCTCTGCCCCGTCTCCCTCCGTGACCTGACTGTGTGAGTGCCTCTCTGCGCAGACGTGGCAGGTTAAAGATGAGGAAGCCAAAGGGTGAGAACAACGAGAGCGAGCGTCGACGCTTTGAAGTGGCTGCATGCTTTGGAAACAGGGCAAGGAATCACCTGCCATAAAGACGTGTGCGTAAGCCCTGAGCTATGTGTTTCTGGTGCCTGGGTGGTTACGGGTCCCCTGGGAGGGCTGGCCCGGGCCCCTGTGAGATCACATGAGCGGGGATCGGGCGGGAGTCCACCTGGTGCTGGAACTAATGGGCCCATGTGTGCGCAGACACTTCTAAGAGCCAGATGCTGGGAAGAGAGACGTCCGAGAGTTTTTCACAATACCTCCCCTGGAGAGAGCAGAGGGGGACCTGCTCCGGCTTCACACGCACCAGACACACAAGACCTGGCTGTACACACACTCCGATAGTTTCAAACTGCATTTCCCAGAGGTTTTTCCTGGGCTCCTGGCGGAAAATATAGATCTTTAGACATCTACAAGCACACTGGATGGAAAAAGCGAGCGAAATATGAATAGTGACAGTGTCAAAGGTTATTAAGCACTTTAATTCCAGTGTTATTGTGTAGTATTACAAAAGGCAAATACATTAGGCCCAGTTCACTTTTTTATTGATTTATGCTAATTAGCTATGAGCTGTTTTATTCATTTTTACCGCTGTGTAAAGACCTTCTGTCAAGTGTTTATTGTTCATAGATTGTATAAATGACTCTCTATTAATAATTCATACAGCATACTAATCGTTTATATCGCTGACACCGGTTGCTGGGTAAAAACTCACATCCGTTCTGTTTTTGTCACCAAGAGCTGGTGAGACAAATTACCAAAAATCTACTGTGTGTGTGGAAACAGGCTTCGATTAGTTTTGTTTAGTTTGTTTCGACGTGCGTAGCTCTGAAAGTAACAAAATTATAACAAGATAATAGCATTGCATAATAGCAGCCTTAAAAATATGTGGAATTGAGCATAAGAGGCTTCTAATAGGTTAAAAAAAACTTCTCCAGAGAGAATCCTTTTGGATCTACACCCTTAACACCCTTAAGGTCTTAATGGGGAACTGAATTTATCTCCTTTTCTTTAAGGTTGCAAGCATTACTTTTAACATCACAATGTATGTTTTATAGTAAGTGTTTATATTATGTAAAATACCACTAAATGTTTGATTATATGTATTTTTCTGCACATGTGACCATTGCCAATAGGTTCAAATGGTGGTTCCTGGCAGCCATCTTGAGTTTGCCCTGATGAAGGCCTAAGAGCTGAAACATGTTGGCATTTTTTTTTAAAGGCTTTTTATAATTGTCACCTTTTGAGTGCCTCAGTTTTTCTGTTTTTTACAAGATAATAGCATTCTTTCTTTTTGTTTGTTGCACTTATACTATAACTGAATGTTTGTGGCTGGATAAAACGCATCTGTTTTTTAAGAGATATACAATGATATGACAGAAAACGTACAGGACATTACTTTGCCAAACGTGTAAATTCCACTTCTCCAAAATTCTCACAGTTTCACGTCTAGAGTTTTACAAATCTCAATTTGCATGGAAAGTGGAGCGTGCAGGTTTTAACCATCATTTTGTGTCAATGGATGTGTTCACACTGACGTTAGGAGTAAATGTATGCTTTTTCCTCGATGACCTATATTAATCCACAACAACCCGGCCCACATTTCCAAACAGCGACACTCTTAACGTTGTTGTGTCTACACCGAGACCGTTTCCAGCCAGCTTCTCACAAGGTAAGATTGTTTCATAAAATGGATAGTGGGGCTCCCATTTATCTGTTCCATATGATGTGGCTGAGGCGGTAAAAGTCACGTACAGAGCCTGTTGTCAGTGTTGGTGACCTCTCTGATCTGACGTCTTATTTAACATGCTTAATGATTACCATCTCTCAATGTGTTCCAGCTCTGACACCGGTAATCCCCACCATTCAGTGATTGTATCTGTGGACGTTGGGCTGGGCCATGTTTTGACCGCTTCTTCGAACTGGGGTCAGGTATTTACAATTCAACAGTATTATCAAGCAATCAAAAATGTGGACGTATAGCAACTGTGACACCATTTTGAGTCAGAGATAAATTTATGGAGCCATGGATACCATCTGATCCTGAACACACCAATTGTTTTTTTTTTAAATGGTTTCATCTTCTTATGATTACTTGGACAAAAAGGAAGCTGGAGGGAGACAGAGTGACTCAAAAAAGTCTGAATGGACATAACTGTCAGGAGATGTAGAGGGACAGTCTGGATGGTGCTGTAGAAATGAATGGCAGAGGATTTCTGTCTAAATTCAAAGTTACTTTATAACTAGAGGTGCACATAACGGTATAATAATGGAACGCATCGTAAAGGCAACAGATAAATCAAACTGCAAATGTTTTGTTCACGGATTTTCATCTTGATATTTGAAAACCAAAATTTGAATACAAGCCATTTCCTGATTAGAAACAATGGCCCCTTCTTGTTTTGAAAATGAAAATTGGAAAATAAAAAAACAGCCATCATTTGATTTCACACTAAATTAAAGTAACTTTTAGCCCAAAAATATATATTCTCGAATCATTTTGACGGTTCTTAGTCATGAGATCAGTAGAATCATGCCTATCTCACTGACACAGCATGGCACACTACTACATATACACTAAAGAAAACAGGATAAATGACGCTACAGTTTCAGAAGACATGCTCTTTCTTTCAAACTGTCTTAAATGTCTCTACTGGTAAACACTGGTAAAGCTGCCATTGCATCCATGGGTTCCATAAAGAGGGATCTGAGCCCTCTGCTGGTGAAAAGTTAGCAGGGTTGCTTTAATACACTAAAATGGAAAAATAAAAATATGTTTGAAATTGTGATATGTAGTTCTGGACACTGAAGAGCATGGTTTTTTGCATTGGAACTTCAAAAGTCCTGTAGCTCACCTGCAGCATGTCCACAGTGCATTTCCTGATCAATAAGAGTCCCTTGGACCACCGAACCCATCAGCTCCCACGACAACAGGTGGCAACAACTCACCTGTCTCCATTTAATCTACCACACACCAAGACAATTTTTTTTACTTAATTTATTTGTTAAGGACAATGCACAGGAAAACATTAATCTCAAGTAGAGAGAAAATGCTCTGCACCAGATTAAGCTATTAGCTATTTATCATCTGTAGTCATCCTAATGTGCAGCTAGGCTTCATTTGCAAATGTTAAAACTGAAAACTCTGAAGACTAACTACTGCCAGGCTGCCTGAGCTTCTGACTGCACAATGACCTTGAGGAAATATAACAGTATCTACTTAAAATGTTTTCCTGGTAAGTTGGACATAGACCCATGTTTGGGTTATTATAATAATCAAAAATTGTAGTATGATCTTTTATGAATGGTATGCCACAGTATTAGTGTTTTTAATACTACATTTTTACTGGCATTTTGTTATCATTTATACCAGCATTTGTTTCTCGTTTGATCAGTTATTGTTTCATGGCTACTCGGCAACAAAGAGTGACCTTTCTTTTCAGCGGCCTGTTCAGAGTGGTTGATTCCTTTCTCCAGATGGAAAAACAAGCAAAAATGACAGAGGGAGGCTGCTGTAATGATGGCCTCGCAACAAAGAACGAGGTGAGAATGACTCAGAGGTGACCTGTTTGCAAGCCGTAAAACACTACACAAAGCGGCTTCAGAGATAAGGTAAAAATCTGTTTATTTACTGCAATGTTCCAATAATTGTGGGTAATTTGTAAGATCACACACGTGTCTTTACGTATTATTGAAGTGTTAAAAGATTTACGGCTCCCTCCGTGACATCTGCAATGAGATGCGCCGACACACTCGGCTAATGGCTCCGTGTCTCTGGGTGAGCTCCGTCTATCAACCGTACGAGGAAGGATTAGCATGGAAATTAAAGTGAGAACGCCGAGTGCTCAATTTCAAAGCAAAACAAATCACGGCACCTGTTGATTTACAGGTATTGCTCGTTACATTGTGAGAGCGAGCTTGTTCGGATGGAAAAAGTGTCCATTTTCCGAGCAGGTTTACCACATTCTGTCCACTCCTTCATCACGGAAAAGGGAGCTGTTGTCCAGATGGAAGTCGACAGTGCACATCACTCAGGAATCTGAAAAATGATTGGTTGAGCAGAGAGGGTGACTCTGGAGGAATCCACTGTTTGTCTTTCCCGGTCTCAGAGGACGACTATAACGCTAACGATTGGACGCTCTGTGACACTGGACAGTCATTAACAGCACGGATAACAGTTTCCCCAAAAAGAGAAACCTGGAATCTCTGACTGAATGCTCGCCAATGGAACATTCCGACCTGTGGACATGTTGCCTTGGTTTTTAAGCAGTAATCAGTTCCATGATATTAACTACAGTGGAGCAATATACCAATGCAAAGATATTATCAGTAAAGAATGATGTCATTTAACACTCAACAGTTTTTGTCAATGACATATTTTTGCAGCCGAAACAAAAACGAAATAAAAAGTAATAAAAAAGTAACAAAACCTCGATAAAAAGGAAATGAAAATGAACAGACAGATGAAATCCAGTCAAAAGGAGGAGGAGACGAATAGAAACAAGATCCAGTTGGAGGGAGGAACGAATGGGACGAGAAGTTGAGAAGAGATCCAATCAGAACTTTGAACTGAGAGTAGAGGAAGTGATGTCAGACACAAACATTTGTTAGAGAAAAGAGAACGGCTTTGAAATATTATGTTAAAAAAAAAAAAATGTTATTTTTCTGGGAAAGCCGAAATCTCCTACTCATTTTATTATCATTAAGATGCACTTTTGTTTAAACAATTTTAAATAAAGATATATTTGTGTTCAGAATAACTAGAGTGAAATCGGTATGGCACATTCAGACCTCAATACCAGCTGTAACAGGTTAGTAGTAGTAGTAGTCATTCAGTAGTCATTCAGTTAGAAATTATTACTTCAGGAAACAAACAAAAAAATCCAGTACATTACAATGCATTACCCTTTATATTTAGAGACTAAATGAATTGTGGATATAGTCGACTAAATTCTTATGATATTTAGTCGACTAAAACTTGACTAAAACTAATAAGGATTAGATGACGAAATTATGAGTAAAACTAAATTGCATTATAGTCAAAAGGCAAAGACTAAAACTAAATTTAAAGCGTTATTATTATAATGACTTTGAAGCCTGTGTTATCTCGTCTTTCTTTATTATCAGTCTTTATTGTGTGAAAACCCGACAGGTATACAAGAAATACAATAGCAGAGAATACAATAACAAAAAACAAACATTTGTCAGTCATTTTTTTGTATTTCTTAATTCAAGTTCACACCTAATTTTAAAATCTTACACAATGTTGTTTTGCATTGTTTGTAATCTGAACAGACGATCATAAAAACAGACTTTAGAGTAAGTTTCTCTCATGTGTTAAAGTGAAGCAGCAGCAGAGAAGTGGCGCTGGTGTTGAATTGCTGTGGTGGCAGTGCTTCAATTGTAAATCAGTGGCCAGAAAAAAAAAATGCAGTTTGAAACCAGGGTCAGTAAGGTCAAAAAAGATGGGATTGCACAGAGAGCACACTGCTTAGACGCCCACAAATGCCCAAATACCAGCTAATGTTCATTTAAACCCCATTTTAAATAGTTACATACTATATTTACTTATAAATGAGTGCTTAATGATTATCAACAGCCAGATATTCTCTTGTCTTACCTAGTTTTTCAGTCTAATGTATCCCACACCACCATGTCCTGACTCCTGCTTCAATCCGACTCTCTCCATTCATTGCTATTGACTCCTCGGGCCAATAAACTGTGTAAATCACCAGTAATTCCTCAATAAACCAGTCATATCCACTTTTGTCACCCACATTGAGATAACAAGCACTCTTACAGTATCTCACAGAAGGGAGTCCACCCCTCACGTTTTTGTAAATTGTTCATTATATCTTTTCATGTGACAACACTGAAGAAATGACACTTTGCTGCAATGTAAAGTAGTGAGTGTGCAGCTTGTATAACTGTGTAAATTTGCTGTCCCCTCAAAATAATTAAACATACAAAAAAAAGTGAGTACACCCCTAATGGAAAATGTCTAAATTGGGCCCAAAGTGTCAATATTGTGTGTGGCCACCATTATTTTCAAGTTCTGCCCTAACCCTCTTGGACATGGAGCTTGGAATCCACTTGCACTCCTCCACCTTCCATTTGAGGATGCCCCACAGATGCTCAATAGGGTTTAGGTCTGGAGACATGCTTGACCAGTCCATCACCTTTACCCTCATCTTCTTTAGTCAGGCAGTGGTGGCCTTGGAGGTGTGTTTGGGGTCGTTATCATGTTGGAATACTGCCCTACTTCCCTCAATGAACTGTAGCTCCCCAGTGCCAGCAACACTCATGCAGCCCCATACCGTGACACTCCCACCACCATGCTTGACTGTAGACAACACACTCTTGTCTTTGTACTCCTCACACACTCCTGACACCATCTGAACCAAATAAGTTTATCTTGCTCACATCATACCACCTGACATGGTTCCATTGTTTCCAAGATTTCTTGTGCATCATAGAAGAGGCTTCCTTCTGGGACGACGTCCATGCAGACCAATGTGATGCAGCGTGCGGCTTATGCGATGAGCACTGACAGGCTGACCCCCCAACCCCATTCAGCTCAGTTTCAGGGTCTTGACAAGCTTCTTATAGCCATCTTTATGTAAAGCAACAATTCTTGTTTTCAGATCTTCAGAGTTCTTTGTCGTGAGGTGCCATGTTGAACTTCCAGCGACCAGTATGAGATAGTGAGAGCGATAACACTAAATTCAACACACCAGCTCCCCATTCACACCTGAGACCTTGTCACACCAATGAGTCACATGACACCGGGGAAGAAAATGGCTAATTTACTTGATTAAGACTGAAACTGCAAAAAGAAATTCATAACAGAATACAGCAAATCAGCAGTTGACAGCTCATTTTTTGTGCTACAGATACTTGGTGCTGACTTTGGGACAACATCGTTTTACTATGGAGAGCATTAAGAAGAAAAAAAAGAATAAAACAAGAAATACTTCCCACTTTTTCTTTTTATATGATCAGATTTTCAAGTTTTTCTTTTTCCCACTTCTTTTTGAGCAAATCGTGGCTGTATTGTTTATTGTAGAAACTTTCATGGTTTCAAGGATATATATTTCCTTATTATAAGATTATATAAGAAAATGTTTATGTTCTTGGATACATCGAAATGTTTTTTATTTTATAAATGCTCAAAATAAAAATATGGTTGGGATAACATTCACTCATATATGACTGATCTCTTCCAGCAGAGGTTTGTTTGCAAGGAAATTGTCGGCATTATTTTCACTCACGTCAAGAAATAAAACACCATTAAGTCATTTAAGTCCATTTTAAAATGACACGCTTTGAAAAGAAACAGTTTGCTGATTGAAAACCATCTCTTATTTTTGACAGTAGGAAGTGGAGGGTGACGGAGCCGAAGGTCACAGCCAGGGGTGCGCATATCGTGATGGGATTGGTGACCTGTGCCGCTCCGTGACCCTGTGGATGATTGCACTGCCTGAGACTGGCTTGATCCCCGAGCTGATGCTGGGCTTTTGATGGCCGTCCGCTTTGATGACACCACCAGATTGAATCCAGCCGCCCGCAGTGCCACACACACATCGACGGGAGGAAATATTGGATCACATCTAAACAGGAGGCAATATTTCTACCTTTGAACCCGACCACTGATATGTGTCATCGGACTGAACAGACCCATACTGAGCGAGGAAAGTTTCTCACCTTCCCATGTGAGCCTAGTATCGAGTTTAAGCTCATGATCTCATTTACGACAATTATTATTTCACTCAAACCTGTTTTCCTCCAGCAACTGAAGCGTTATGACTTACTTCCAGGAAATACTCCACATTCAAGGCCTTGCAAATGACATTTTTCCGCCCCTGCTTTTCTACAACAGTTCGGTTTCCTGCCCGTTTGATGTCTTCCTGTATTAATGTGCGTGAGCGACGAGCCAGAGTTTACTAGCAACCCTGGGCCACTCTGCTTTCAAGTCCCGTTCAGTTGGACCGAACGACAAAGTGACTAATGGCCAAAGCAGACGCGAAATACACTCGATCAAACGAATCCAGTCACGGCATATGAGGGCACTTTTAACGAAGATGATTTATTGTTAATACGGTCGCATTTGGAAGAATTTGAATCCCGTTTTTGAGTTTATGGGTAGCAAGCTTTACCTTGCAGCCAATTTGGAAGCTAACGTGAGTTGTAGCTGCCCTTGAATGGCTTTGCTGACGGTAAATCTTAACCATAGCTAGGTCAGCCTTTTGTTTGTAATCTCCTACATTTCTGTCGACCTAGAACTGTCTGATATCTTCTCCGAAATCTGTGGACGGACCTCGGCAACCGGTGGAAAAAATAGCTATAGAATAAGTGATTGTGAAATGTGGGAGCGCGGAGTGTTTGGCAGGGTTCGTCTTGTTTGCTCAGTAAACCCCAAAAGACTGTTTTTTTGGGGGTTTTTTTTTTTTTTTTGCGCCGAGGGAAATGCCGGCATTGTTGGGCGCCGAGACCGTGGTTACAGGCCAGCCACGTCGGGACAAACAACAAGATGAAGGTCAGCTAATATAGCACTTAATTCCACTTCCTGGTCCCCATGACAGCCGGCCAGGGTTTATTTGAAGATCCCAGACCCCGAAGTCACTCTGCACTTTGTTCAGTCCATGAGTACGGCTGGTGCGGGCCAACACTTTACAGATATGAATGTGTTGGGACGACAGAGGGAGAGGAGAAGGGGGGCAAGGAGAAGAGAGAAAAAAAAAAGAAAAAGAGAGGCGTAGTGAAGCAGAGACCAGGAACATTCCAGAGGACCGCACTTCTCTTTGTGTCTTTGTGCTGTCTGTCAAATTATACAATACATTCCACCAATTAAATGACAATAAAGACGAGCGGAGGATTTACACAGCTTGAATTATACCTTTCGCAATCATGTAAAAGTGTAAACCAAATGAGGATCTGTGGATATAAAAAGGAAAGTAAACTATAAAGGATGATTATAAATGTGATTTTTGTTAGTTTGCAGAATGCAAAGTGAAAGAACAGAAGAGAATTCGAATTGAAATCAATATTTGGTAAGACTTTGCCTCAAAACACCAAAAGTCTCAGGTTTTGAAGGATCTGGGCAGATTCTGTTTAAACATTTGGAGAATCCCAGACAAAACCAGGACTAAACCAGACCATCAAATCTCAGAAGAGAGTTAGATTAAACCAGACTATGTAATCCCAGCTAGAACCAGGCCAGACTCCATGATGGGATCACCATCAGGATCCTTAAGACAACTCTCAAATTTGAAGGTTTTCGTCTCTTCACTCACTTCTTCATTTTGTAAGTTGAAAAAAACAAAAAAAACATTTAAATTGCATATTGTTGACAGTATTCTTACTTTACCACATATCTTCACACCTTTTTTTCAGACTTTCACCTGGTTATGGTTCAATAAGCTAATTATGAGCAGGACAAATTTGGTGGGAATCTGTTCCATTCTTCCCCAACCATCACTAGGTCTTCCAACTATGGAGCCATTACCATCGTTTACTGATAATTTAGCTCCACTGGATGAGTTAGACCAGGGGTGGGCAAACTTTTTGGCTCAAGGGCCACACTGGGTTTTAAAATCTGACAGATGGGCCGGACCAGTAAAATATAAACTAGTATTGATCACATTAGTAAACATGTACCATTTCTTGCGTTTCTTGGCAAATATGACTTATGGCTACTGACTGGACTTCAGTCAATAATCTCTGTCAAATATCTCTGTCCACATTAAAAACTTGTGTGAATGGAAGTTTTCTGTATGTAGATATGATGGTAACTTTAGCAAAAGCACAAGGCAAGGCTTTAGTCTAATATGTAAAGCTTGATGAAAAAGGAGGTGTGCAATGCAGGATTTTAATGACATGAAGCAAATAGATGAAATCATGTTGGATTGTAAACCGAGTAGCTCAATTATGTGATATATGCATTGCACTAGAAGAGCTACCAATGCTTCAAAAAAATGTATTATTGCTAATTTATAGAGAAGTATGGAGTCTGCATGTCCTCCACAGGCCTCCATAGGTTCTCTCTGGGCACTCCAGCTTCTTTCCACCCTCTAAAGATTTGCATGTCTAGGTAAACTGTTGATTCTAATGTGACCACAGTGAATGAACATGAGAGTGAACAGTTGTCTGGCTCACAGTGTGTGTCTGTAAGTGTTAGGCCTGACATTGCCTGGAAATTGTCAAAGGATATACCCCACTTTACGCCCAAAGTATGCTGGTGTAGGCTCAGGCCCCCAGCACCACGTTACTGGTTTGTTATGTCAGTAATTAGACCAGGTCTCAGCAACCCAACAGCAACTGACCAAAACCACCTTCTATAAGGAAACCACAGAGGTTTAAGTGGTTCTGTATTTTGTACTGAAAAAAACACGATGGGATAACGTTGGTGTTTTGTAAAAGAAGGGTCACTCCCAATTCAGCATCCAAGGTTTTTGTGGTTCTCTTCTAGGTCTAATTTTTTCTACTTTCATGGAAAAAGTAGAAGAGAAAGTGATGGGCATAAAAGACTACCCTTCTCCACAGTCCACCTACGAAGAGAGTGTCCAGCCAGGATTACAGGATCCCTCTCTCTTTTTATTCACTGAGTATTGTTGCACATTTCAGTCTGTTCTAAGAGTTAGTTTCATTATTAATTGTTTATATAATGAGCTAATTTTAGTTAAGCGTTATTCTGAAATGTTTTTAGCTCAGGGCAGGTGCAATAATTCTGTTTCAATTAACTGTATTTTGCTCTTGATAATTGCTGGTTACAGTACTGTTCCTGTATGAATGTGTGTACATATAAGTATCCAGGTTTTCTTGTGTGTTTTGTCCTGTATATTTGCCCAAGACAATTTTCCCTTTGGGACAATAAAGTATGTTTGATTTTTGATTTGGTCTACTGCTGCATGGGACGTATTTTGACTCATTTATTGAGGATGATTTTGAACGTTTACCTTACTAATAAAAATGACTAATAATTTTAAAGCACTAAAGACTAATAAAGGACTAGTAATTGACCCCTGTGGAACACCACCTGTGAGGGTATGATGGAAATGATTAGTCTTCAAGTACAACTGAAACAAATCTATCAGAGCTGAGAGCCAAACCAAGGAATAATGTCCCTATCTGTTTCCACTGACTGGTACATTACATTAGCACGGTGCAGTTTTGGTTCAAGGTAAACCTCTGAAAAAGCTTGTGTTTCCACATGTCGTACCTCACTGTTAAAAGAGTTGCCAAAATGGTTACGGTAAGTTTTTTACATTTTGTGGATGTTTCTATATAAGGGGATGGACAGGCCGCGTACAAACTGGTGATACGCAAAAGGGATCCACAATATCCTATAATAGCCGTGCATTATCAACACACTGAAAGTTACGGCAATCAAACCATTCCACAGACTCTGAGAGGAGGCCATCGACTCAAACACTTACTACAGAGAGAGACATTTTGGATTTCTACATTAAAAGCTACATCATGACTGGGATTGAATGATAATACTGACTTAACCTCTTTTTTGTAAAAATCTATGTAGTGATTTATGGGCATCTGTTATTAGGAAACGTCGTATTGGGTCTGATATGTACGTCTACTAGCCTTTCGACTGTATTACATTACAATATCTTTGTTATTGATTGATGAAGTCCTTATGGTAAATATTTTCCTATATCTACTTTCTATAGTGTTTCTTTGCTTGTTTTTATTCTTGACTTTATTTGTTTTCTTCTCTGTAATGCTTGGTTGCACAAACATTTTTATACATTTTTTTATTTATTTTTTTTCCTTTGTGGGAGGTACCATGAGTTGCCCATCCCTATATAATTAAGGGACTGAGTGTGCACCCTGAAGAAGACTCATCTGAAGCTGAAACGCATTGAAATGTGCCTTTTAACTCCAACAAAGACACTGTCAAATGACTTTACGATGAAGAAGGAAGTGTAGAGTCTTGTATTGTTATTCTACATCTGATCCCGTTTCAAATTTCAACATTACCGCATCAAAAATATAATTCTCAGTCATCTTCGCTCTTGTCCCAGTTCAGCCAGTGGCACCAAACAGGGCGCTACTGTGAGGCAGCC
The DNA here is from genome assembly GCA_036850595.1 of Rhyacichthys aspro. Taxonomy (NCBI): domain Eukaryota; kingdom Metazoa; phylum Chordata; class Actinopteri; order Gobiiformes; family Rhyacichthyidae; genus Rhyacichthys; species Rhyacichthys aspro. The sequence goes on from CM072155.1 coordinate 3,759,884, forward strand.
TCTCCTCATGGCGCAGCGTCCAATCAGGTCTCGGACTATGCGTCAATAGCCATTAAGAAGAACTAGTTTATGAGCTGATTGTCTTAGCCATCATTTAACTCCAACCTACAGAAAGTGAGTGAAGGGGGGGGATATATCACACAGCATCCAAAAGCCAAGTGCCTTAATCCTGTATGGAAATGGTAATGAGAAAAAAAAAGAGGACCGCGTCGGTCTGTGTGCTCTGTGAGATCCAGGACGGGATCTAGGCCTCTCTAGTGGGGCTTCTCCTGGAGACAGAAGAAGAGGCTTTGTGCTCCAATCTAGTAAGCCAGAAATACAGCTTTTGAACTGTGTGCATTGAATGAAAGGGAGAAATGGAGAGGGACTTTGGGGGAGAGTGAATGAGTGAGTGAAGGGGTGGGGGCTTGAGGACTTTAGAGGTGTTAGTGTCAAATGCGAAGGCTGTAATACGTCCCGAATCCCAGTTTAGCATGTGTGTGCGCAGCGGTCGCACACTCGGCCGATATCAAGTACCTCTTTAAGCTAAAGGTGTCCGGGCTTTGTGTCATTCATCCTAAAGGAGAGAGTGAAGCCTGGGAAGTGAGTGGTCGTCTAATGAAACGTGGAAAAAGTGGAGTGAAAATGTGCAGCCGAGTATAACCTGGATGTATGAAGCATGTAGAGAACTTTAAAGGGCGTCTGGAGGATTGTTTTTAGATTTTTCCGTCTAGAGTCTGTTTGTCAGGAGGTAGCACAGTGCTTGGTCAGAGCAACTGAAGCGGGCAGATAAAGGTGGTGAATACACTAAGGTTAATACTATGTGCATTCAAACAAAGAGTCCTCTGGAGGATCCCCTGACCCATTTACATCCCAGCCCTTTGGGGCTAGCACCAGAGCCCTCGTAGCATCGCCTTTCAGTGGGAAAATTGATCGTATTGTGTTCACACGTGCATGATAAAGTCAGCGGGACACAGAGACGCTTTACAATGCAAAACACATAATATACAAACAAAACCCCAAATGAAGATCTCAAAAGAGCTCATGACAGGTTGTAAAATTGTTTCAAAGGTGAGTTTTTTGGCCGTTTTTGAAGTGTTCCAGATGGTTGCAGGGTTGGATTTGTTGATGGGCGTGAGGAGGTCAGAGTCAGAAGAGGTGTCGCTGAAGGAGTTCTGAGAGGAACGGCGGGGCGAGGTTATTCCCGGCTTTGTGAGTGATTAGTTTGGACGTTGACGTGGATGCGGTGCAGTGTGGAGAGCCAGTGGAGCTGTTGGAGGATGGGGGTGATGTGTTAATACCGGGCAGCTGACTTCGGAGCATTCTGAGGTTTCTGGAGCTCAGTGGAAGGGAGATCCTGTTCCAGTAATCCAGTCTGGAGGTTATGAAGGCGTCAAAAAGGGGCTAGAAGTAATAGCAGAGTCTCAAATAGCTGCGGAACGGATCACTTGATGTTAAACCACTGTCTTGTTGCTCCATTTTGTTTACATAAAGATACAACTGCCCGTGACCCACTCCTTAAGCTTCCATACTACTTCTGGATTAGCGCTGTCACGAATGAATAGTAAACATTGCCATTTACATGTGTTTATTTTGTGACTAGTCGAGCTAGTCATGTGACCTAACAATAATAAGACGCTTTGCTCCTCATGCGCACATTTTCCGTGTCATTTTCTTCTTCATCTCCCGCAGAATAAAAACGAACAAGACGGAATCCACTCATTGACTTAATCAACTGAGAAAACACTGAGTTTTATTGTTTTCTGTCGAGTCAAGTGCTCGGTTGCACACAAAACAGCTCTGGTTCTGCTGCGGGTGAAGAAGAAAGAGCAGAAGGCCAAGTGGCTTTGAGAAGAAGAAGAAAAAAACAAGAGGAGTGTACGGCAGGAAGTTTTCCAAAACGAAATCTTTTATACATAAAATCAGTGAGTGAGATTTCAGCTGCAATGCAAATGAGTCTCGTTATCCTCTACTTATTATTCCCAAACGACTAATCCACTTAAGTAACACAGGCTGTTCACTAAACTCCTTTGGGGAAATCTAATAGTTCCCTCAATGTGAGTGAAATAAAACAGCAGCAAATATTAAATTGCATCACAGAAGTTAATGCATACACTGCTCAGTAGATCATTCGTGAATGAGGCCCAGTCTGGAAGTCATTTTGCTTTTCAGATTATTAGAAAGAAGTCGCGAAGTTGGCTGCAGATACATCTTATCTGAATATGTTATCTACTTAATGTAGGCTAACGGTAGCTACACATCACAGTATTACAGTCTCACAGATTACTTGAGGCTCTTTCTATGAATGGTTGAACTGAAACTGAATCGTAAGGACTGAAGCTGAAAATAATGGAGAACTGATTTTTTGTCAACTTGGAAAAGCATGAATTTAGTTTCAAAGTATAAAGTTCATTTTCAATTTACTGCAATTCATTAACAAACCAGCGCATTTGATTTCAAAAGCATTCATTTAACTGGAGCAATTCAGATTCAGTTTGAGCACTTCAAATTGAAATATAACATTATTCATTGTCGGTTTGTAGTGGCACAAATATCATCCCATGAGCTTCTATGTTTTTATAGATGTATGATTATGTGCTTTCAAAATAAAACTCTGAAAAAAAAAAAAAAAAAGAAAAACATATCTGCAAAATAAGTTAGCAGAAAAAACACAGATAAAGGCGATTCAAGATGCTAATTGAGCTATTCCGTTTGTTTTTCTCCAGTGTCGTTAGTATATGAAGAGTTATGGTGTCTAAGAATTGAGTGTGATTCAGTTTATTGCACGGTGACATTAAATGCTGCTTGAATAATTTGCAGAGCAGCATTTGAAAACGTAATTCCTGTTGGTTGCGTGATTGAAAGCCACATAAATGTGTGGCCTGAGCTGCCCCACAGAATGCTAAAGGTGCTAAACGCCTCGCTTGATGATAATTCAACACTGCAGAGGGCCACAGTGGTCTCATAACCTTAACTACGTCTGCCTTTCAGGGAAAACCGGAGGGCAAAAACAATACGGAAACAGCAATAAATTCACATGCATTTATGGGCTCAAAGTGACAAAGAAGTAAGCCGCCGTTCCTCCTATAGAAAGACTTTTTTTTCTCGACCACTTGTACTTTCCATTTCCTGACAGTACGTCGCATCACCAACGCCGCCCGTTCCCCGACCAGAGGAACGCCGTTTTCCGAGGAGTTACCGTCCAGACAATGGTAAAACTGGGATCAGGGATTCACCCGAGTGGAAAGTTCCGTCGAGCGGTGGAAACCCGACTGTCACGTCCAGTCTGCTGTGGGTACCATCAGAGACTCTCTCCTCCTCAAGTCAGGCCTTTACTGTTTGTTGTTCCGACCTCATCTTTGTTCCACACAGATCGCTTTTACAGCGCTCCCATCACACCCAGAGCTGCCCAGTGACCAGACCAGTGTTTCAAAGCAGGTTTAATACAGTTCGCACAAGGCCTTCTACTTTTACCTAAAGGTTGATGCTATAGGTCAGAGGTGTCAAACTCAAAGTGGTGAGGGGCCGCAATAGTCAATAATTATCCTTTCAGGGGCCCGAAGATGGAGATTAAATTTTGAGAAATTGCATGTTGAACAGGTTTTAGTTGGATTTGAACAGGTTTTAGTCAGGTGTAGACAGGGTTTAGTTGGATTTGAATTGATTTTGGATTTGAATTGTTTTATGTGGCCCTTCAATACATTTAGTAGTTTACATTTTTGGCACTAGGTTAAATTCAAACAGGTTTCAGGTAGATTTGAACAGGATTTAGGTGGATTTAAACAGGCTGTAATAGGTAGTAGTGGTAGGTTAATCTTTGTAGCAAAAATCAAAACCATCTAAAACCTGTTCAAATCTATCTGAAACCTGTTTGAATTCAACCTAGTGCCAAAAATATAAACTACTAAATGTATTGAAGGGCCACATAAAACCGGGCCTTGAGTTTGACATGTGTGCTATAGGTTGTCCAAGTTAGCTCATTTCTTCTTTTGATTCTACTATATCATAATAAAGACAGATGATTTGTTAGGAATGGCTACCAAGCACTGCAAGATTTTTTTTTTTTTCCTCAGAACCACTAAAGTTACTTGGAGTAAAGGTTGCACAAAAACAACATAATCAACAGTTTATCTCTATTAATGTTCTTTACATCAGCCAATTCTGTATAAAGTGGAAGCTTGGGTTCCTAGTTGGGTGCACGTATAAAGGAATAATCCAAGCTCATGCATGTGATTGGAAAATTATAAGTAGGACTTTGTTTAATGTTTAAAATATCTTTTGTCTCCTCATAAAAGTTTAGCTTGTACATTACTGTTTACTGCTGCTCTGTTGGTTGCAACTTTAAAAGACTGACACCACCTCTGCAACTTTTAAGCTTCTTACCATGATTTTTGCGTTTATTTCTTCCATCAATAGCCTATCGGAGCAAGGTCCCATTTAGATTAAGCAAGAGAAGCCATGTAGCTGAGCTTTTTCCATGGATCATGGATGTTTCGCTTAATGAGGCCTTGGGTTGTCTGGGTATTTCTCAGAGCATTACACAGTTTACCTTGTGCAGCAGGTGGAGTCTAACCATTTTTTTTTTTTAAATCCCAGCTAACTGCCCCTTGTTTAATTTTGTGATATTGCATTTTTATGAAACAACTTTTATCCTAGACCTACATTTTGAACAAATTTTACGATTTTTAAGAAGAGCAGATTTATTTTTCCTGACTGTAGTTTGGTGTGTCTTCCTCTTTCACATATTTGACATTTTTAATCAACCATTGTCTTTGTCAGAAAGTCACGTCTCTGTCCATTTTGTTGCGATTTACCTGTGTTGCCTCAGCCCATTTTCACATTTTTCCTGGATACTGATACCTGTGTGGCGTAGTTTAGCAATAAAAATAATAATAATAAAAAAACAAAACATCTTACCATTGCTAACAACATGGCGTTACTCTGATCTGGATAAAATGATCACGTTTTCTGGCAGATGGTTCAACCGATCACCTGCAGGTATTCATCCTTTGCTTCCTATGAAAGCCAGGCAGGTTATTGTACAGTCTGACCACGGAGTGAACTCACTGGACGTCCTTTCCTGGGCAGCTGTCTTGACTGCTTTTTATTTGTGAATAATCCTTCCTTTTTCCCTGTAGAGCAATGCAATCATTTCAAATGGTTTTATAAGCCTTTCCAGAAAGACTTACGGCAACCAGTGCTTATTTAAGACCGTGGCTTATTTCGTCCTCCATGAGCAATGTGTTAATAGGTACCTGCGTGATCCTGTCTGTAGCAAACAACCAAAACCTCTGTTTTTCTGTACATGTCTGTTCACCTGCTGATGATCAATTAAGCAACATCTGGTGATTAGCAGCACCTCAATTCAACTTACCCTCTTATATCCCTTTTCTTTTTTTTAAGCTATTTTAGCATTTGTTTTCATATATGTACTGTTTGAATGTTGAATGTATGTCTGCTGCACTACACTTTGACTGTTTCTAATTTTGTTGTACATGCCACATGTTACAATGACAATAAAGGTCTATTCTATTCTATTCTATTCTATTCTATTCTATTCTATTGTGTTCTTTTCTGTTCTGTTCTGTTCTATTCTATTGTATTATGTTCTGTTCTATTCTGTTCTATTCTATTATGTTCTGTTCTATTCTGTTCTGTTCTATTCTATTCTATTATGTTCTATTCTATTCTATTCTATTCTGCTTTGTTATTTTCTGTTCTATTCTATTCTGTTATGTTATATTTTGTTCTATTCTGTTCTATTCTATTCTGTTCCATTCTATTATGTTCTATTCTATTATGTTCTGTTCTTTTCTGTTCTATTCTGTTCTATTCTGTTCTGTTCTATTCTATTCTGTTCTGTTCTATTCTATTCTGTTCTATTCTGTTCTATTCTATTCTATTCTGGTCTGGTCTGTTCTATTCTGTTCTGTTCTGTTCTATTCTATTCTATTCTGGTCTGGCCTGGTCTGTTCTATTCTATTCTGTTCTATTCTATTCTATTCTATTCTATTCTATTCTATTCTATTCTATTATATTCTGTTCTATTCTATTATGTTCTGTTCTATTCTATTATGTTCTATTCTATTCTATTCTATACTGTTCAGTACTCAGATGCACCCATATGTATGTATCTTTAATTTTGCCTTTATTTCTGTTAGATAATGGAACATTAAAATATATTGTTCATTCCAGGTTGTAATTACGTCATTCTAAGACCTGCAATAATAACATAAAACTATATCAAATTCAACGTATAAGTGCACCATAATACTTTTACTCACTCACAACCTACTTTATGTCAGTAACGACAGGTTCAGGCCCAGTTTGAGCGTGCAGGATGTTGTACTGATGTTGTGCAATCGGCTGACACTATTCTCCCATTAGCTGACCTGTTGGTTTCTCGCAACAGTTTGAGTGTTTTTACAGCCAGTGATCCCGGTGGCCTTCTATTAATGGCAAACACAGCTTAAACTTTCAGCAGTGGCTGTATAATTGCTTGGCCCCGCCGGAGTATTTTGCACTGGGCATCGTAGGAGCCATATATCACTGCCATGTCCGCAGTCCAACACACATGGACTCTCTTTGGAGTACAATCACAATTGTGGTGTTTTTGCCTTTAATTCCCAAAAGGAACACGTTAAGGGCCTCGGCTGCAGCCAAAACCTCCCGGCTACAACAATAACATCTGTGGTTTGGATTAGAGACGTTGGTGATATCACCGTTTTAGTAATACGCCTGCATTATAACAATCTTACAGCCACGTCTTATTGTCTGTGATGTTTATAAGAGCAGGGGATCCAACACAAATGATCATGTGTGCTGCAGGACAGGCTTGAAGCTCACTGGCAGCAGCTGGTGTTTTTATTCATATGCTTATGTTGTACATTCACCTTGTCATTTTCTGACACACTGGTATTTTCACATCAAGTAAGAGTTTTAGAGTGTTTATTTAAAGCTGGATAACCCAAAAACACCATTGTGCTCCCATCCCTGCTTTTATTTTACTGAAAAAAGTCAAACTGAACCAATTTGTCACTGCATAATGCTAAGACATTACACTGAAAAAAGGTTTGTAGCTTACCTTAAATTTTAAGCTCAACGTTCAGCATCAGATTGATGACATTCTGCAGTTATCTCCACTTTGTTAAAACATCATGTAAATGAATTGTCCATATTTATCTGTGTTCTTACAAAATCAGCTTTGTGCTCATTCTGCCAACATTAGATGCTCAATCATAGTAAATCACTTTGCTCCATTTTTTTAGGCCCACTATCCACTCAGTGTGTTTTAATGACTAACAACCTCATGCAAACATACTTCAAAACCTCCAGATAAACACTATGGCAATGATTAAAGTCAAAACACACTCACACTCACAAAAATGGTAGAACTGCATGTGAAATTAAATGCTAACAGAATATAATTGCTGACTAAGACTTTAGAACATGGCAGGAAGAAAAGCATGGTAAACTTTTTTGAAAGTTTATTGTGTTTATTGTGCAACAGATGTCGTGAGCCTTTTATTTCCTTATTTTTCTTACTGTTATAAAATTTGCCAATAACTAGAATAGTAATTAACTACTCAAATAAACTTGTGTTGTTGTAGATGTTTCATCATTAAGTCATGTAATGTATAACAGTGATAATGAGCTTATTAAATCAGGCCATGTGTTACACTTTTTCTAGTTTTTGTACTGGGCCAGTCACTTACATGTGTCCATGCCTTTCCTGCACTAAACTATGCTGCAGTAAAACTGCAAAGAACCTTTTTTTTTTGCAGTAAAACACCTTAGTAAATCTGACCCAAAGTTCACACTTGTTTACCTGTCCTAATGTGCCTTTATAACTTCAGGTGCACACATTCACAGTGTATTTGAAGCTTTTAACATATGTCTGTAAATGTGTTGTAAAAAACTTTTTACAAAACTTATCACAACTATGAACAAAAGAACTCCAACATAATTAGAGCTAGGGCCACCCTTCTTATTTGAAACTTAACTTTATTTCAAATTTATTAATGTTCACTTCTATCAGGCTGCTCAATAGCCAAACACGTATGAATACTTTTCATTACAGCCATCTACATTTCAATGCAAATGTAACCAAAGTAAAAAAAGAAAAAGAAAAGCCAAACGTAAAAACCACAAAAGCCACATAGTTTCACGTGTCATTAAATATATTCATTTGTGATAAACATCATATATTAGTATTACAAGACATTACACTCCCATTTGCAATGGACACTGCTTAACAACATTTACAAGCTGACGTATTAACAGCGATGAGCACTGGAGAGCACAGGTCCTCTCTGAAAATACCTGCAACAGTCTGAGTCTGATGTGTTCAAATATGAGGTGCATTGTGTTTTTATGGATACATGTGGCTCTGTATTCACAACTTGGATAAACATTCATTTATCTGTCTTCCCTTTATTAAGCATCTAGTATTTAGTTCACATGTACTAGACCTACTTAAGGTTTAACAAAAAACAAGTAATAATACAGCTCTGTAACACGGAGTTGGGTTTGTCCTTGTGTCGAGTACCAAGTCTTCAGAAAGAACTCCAGTCCTCAGAAAGTTGATGAGCATCTTACTGTACAATAAACATCTGTGATATTCATCACTCCACAGGTTACTTCTCCACAAACACTGTATACAATACAAATGTGTACATAATTCACAATCATTGTTAGCATCAGTCCGCTACAGTGAGCATGCAGGATGGCAGTGTGGAGATGACGACAGGAGGTGGTCCCCCTGTTTGTACAAAAGCAATAACTGCATTGGACCAGTCACATGGGTTACACATGAGTGTAGTCCTTTATTAAAGAGTAACACTAGTCCGAGGCCCTGTTTACACAAAAAAATTAAATATTTTAAAATAAATCTATGTTCATAAAACAAAGTTGATAAAACAGCTTATGCACAAAGATGTGCAAAAGATACAGAGATCACATGTACTACATATATATGTATGCCAAGCTGGGGGGGCAACATAACAGTCTGCACACTAACACCATAGCCACTGACATGCTGTGGACATGTAAACAGATGTCAGTCTGCCACAGAAGTTTGGAACTTGTGTAAACAGGGCCTGGGTTGAGTCCTGAAGCATTCATGTGTCACACAAATAGTGTGTGAAAATACCGTTTTTTTATGCATTCTGTTCTTTTTTGGGTGCCACTCTAAAAACATGAACATATCTCATATGTTCTACAACTTTAAACTAGTCAACTTAAGTGCATGATTGACATGTCTATTCTACATCTATTCTATCGATTCTAAGGCATCATCTATTAAAATATCTATGTTTGCACATATGATTTACATCGCAGAGGTCACAACCACAACGCACAAGTGATAAAACTGAGTATCAAGACTTTCTTGTGATGAGAAAACTCACAGAATACAATGTGGTCAATATGAGCCTACAGTGACTCTCTCAAATGAGCTGAGATCACTAGCAAACTGGCACAGATTGGGTTTACACTGAAAACTATACAAGGTTTCCAGGTACAATGTGCAGGATGTAGTGGGCTCTAGTGGTCCTGACCAACACCTCACTGTCCAGATTAATGAATCATTTCATTACCTGCTAATTAAGAATAAATCATTCAAACTTTTCTGAATATACTGAAGACTAATGCTCTACATTATAGTCTATAAATACTTTAATCTATGTTCAGCTGCTGTACTTTAATTATCATTAGCATCACTAGCTACAAAGCCTGTAGCACAGTCTATTGCTTCATTAGTCATTGGTCCATTCAGTTATAATGCACAGACATCAAATTTGTAAATTCACATGCTTATAATAACATGGCCAACCTTGTTATAAGACCCTCTCTTTGTGAAAATTTGATGGCACTTTATAAGACACCAGTGGTTCTTGAGGTTTTTGAGTTAATTACAGTTGAACATTAACATTGCCCTATACCATACACATTAATGCACCCTTTGAGCGAATGATGAGTGATGTCCATGCAACGTAAAACAGAAAAAAGCTGATACAGTAGATGTATTGTTCCATAAAGTAACAACAACTTCAAAGATGGCACCACAGGTGAAATAGACAAATGTGGCATATCGGTAACAATCGGTGCAAACTCTGCAATTACAAAACAACACAAACAGAACGACTGTAGAGCGAACTCCTTCACGAAAGTTCCTAAAAACACTAATGTCTTCAGAGCAGCAGCACTCAGTCTTTCCCTACGTTTGACTGTGTCCCTCCGTCTTCCAGTTCGTCCATCCTCTTCTTTGCGTTCAGTTCGGTCTTTTTTTTTTTTTTTTACCCCCGTCCCTACTTTTAGCACTTGCCCCTCTTGTCGCGCTGCTGGAACTTCCGGAGGCGGCGGCCCCACAGGTCCTTCCAGGGGATGAGCAGGCTGCCCTTGTCCGCCACCACGCCGCTCTGGCCGGGGGAGTCGTCGTCCGTCCCCAGGAGCAGGTACTTCCTCCCGGGCTTGATCTTGGGGCATTTGCAGGCCACGTCCTTGGCGCGCACCCACAGCAGCTGGTCCCCTCGGCGGATGCGGTGCTCGCCTTGTTTGTAGACGGATATGATGTTGACGGTGAACTTCCACCACTCGCCGGCCTTGTCTCCTTTGAGGACGTGCACTTGGACGGCTGTGGATAAAAAGGAGAAAGTGAAAACAAATTTGTTCTTGGCAGTTGCTATTCACACCCAAATGTCAGAAGCCAACAGCATTATATCCAAGCTAATTTGTCCAAGTCTATAATTATGTATTTGAGCCAAATGCTGTGGGGTTACATTTGTACAGGTTTTTTTTATATATTATTATTATTTTAGCTCTCTACAACGAAAAGTAGAGTTTATAGACAAATCATTTAAAAGTGCAGGCAAAAGGCATAACTTACGGTTAGTTATATAATTGACCCTGTTAAGTTATTGCTTATACTCCTAAAAATTGATGTAACAACAAAATTCACCCCAAGGTCAGACTCAATGCTCATAGAAATACAAAAAACTCAATCAGAGATGTATCTTATGGCTGTTTGAACATGTATTGCTTCATGGCCTCCCCTGAACCCTGACGTTTGACCTTTACTGGTCCTCCCCAACATAATAGAATAGCAGTTGCAACATTTAGTCTCTTTACATCCACAGGCTGCAGCATATTTCAAAGAGCTAATAGAGGGATGAAAACTTCACACATCTATTCCGTGGGGCAGATGTGTAGGAGAGGAGGGAGCAGCCCAATACATATAAAAAAATCAGGAATTGCAGCACACTGTCCAACTTGCAAAAGTGATTTATTTAGACTCAAACAAAAACATTTCAGCTCTTGGCCTTCATCGGGCAAATGGTTGATAAAGGTCTAGTGCAGGAGTTTCAGATTTTTTAATTAGTAAAGACCTAATAATGACATATCAACCAACTTACGCTCCCAGGATGCAAAGTTTTAATACCTCTTCAGTAAAACCTTCTTCCAAACCCAGTGCAGGACGCAGACACCTTTTCACTCTTTCCTTTGTTGACAAAGTTTATAGTTAGAGCTGGTCTAGGCTAGCCACTATAGTTCTTCCGTTATGGTGTCTTGAATCGGCTCTCATTTAATAGAAACTGTCATTTTAAATTTATTTGAATGTTTACATATTTCACACTAAACCCTAAAGAAACTGCTGCATCTGCTAACCATAGCCTTAAAGTGCAACACAATTGCTTCAAACCTTCACGTGTTCAGCTGGAATCACATCTGAACATTGCCAGATAAACCGGATCTGGGAACTATTGTGGCACCTCTTGCGCAGATATTATCACACCAGGAACTGCCCCCACGCACGGCCCCAAGTCACACCGAGCTACGATTACTTCATTGCTCTGATTGCTACAAGAAGCAAACAAGTCGACAGCACCAGGATGATTTGTTCTCAGAGTTAAGTGCCTCGCAACAAGGGCTTAGCTTGGAATGTGCAATTAGCCTCTAAGTGTGAGTACGTGTCAATCTCATCGAACCCAGAGAGGATCGAATACTACACAACAGCATCTATACCAGGTTCCATTTAGAGATGCTTAGATAAATCACTTCTTTATCCAAAAAGGACAATTAGAAGGGCAATTTTTAAGGTAGGTTTTATGTGATTACATAAATGTAGCTGGTCCGACATCTTGGTCCAGCTGATTTGGATTGGAAGACGAGGGACTGCTCTGACTTTATCTACTGCTATGATACGATGTATTTCACTTGTTTGGTTTGTGATCTGCTCCCAGAAGAAAACTGAGAAGGAGGTAGAGGTCTACGTGACACAAAATGCACAAAACTAAAGTGGGCAACCGTAAACTAAAGCCTGGATGTTCTTTGTAAGGACTAACACTAATTACTCCAAATGATGCTAATTTAGGCTGATTGGTTCTGTCTGAAAATTTAGGCTAGAATAGAATACAATGGAAAAACTTTATTGTCATTGTACATTGTACAACAAATTGGATGCAATCCACCGGTGTTGTGAATCAATAAATAAAAGGTAAAAAAATGTAAAAAAAAAAAATAAAATAAAATAAGGCTATAAGTTAAAAAACAAACACACATCCATCACATTCAGCCACTGCACGGCTCCCTATTATTGCACAAAAGAAGTTAAAATATTGCACTTCAAAGATTCAAATTATGGCAAGGTGAAAACTTTCTGTTCTTTTAATTGTCCTGTATTGTTTGCCCGAAGGCAGCAGTTCAAACAAAGACTGTCCGGGGGGAGATGAGTCTTTTTTGAGGCAGTTCTTTCAGAGATTGGAGGCTACATTTGAGCTGTACCTTTTCCTGAGAACAAGAGGCTAACAGACTAAAGAAGCTGATCAGGAAGGCAAAATCTGTTGTTGGATTGTAACTGGATAGTCTTGAGGCTGTGGCAGAGATAAGGATGATGGATCCTCGACAATCACAGTCACTTAATGTACAATAACTGTGGCAAATGTAAAGGTTTTTCAGCCACAGATTAGGCTCACCAAAAATCAGAAAAACTGAGCAGTTAAGAAAGTGGTCTTGACAAGTTTCTAAGGCTCAACTGGACTCATGAGAAATGATCAGAGTTTGAGTCTTAACTTTACTGGAGGTAGTCATATGCCAACCAGTTATTATGGCCCTGAAAATCATCAGTACAAACATGCTATCAAATATTCCAAAATGGATAATCTGGTCAAGAGGGAATGTAAACCACAAGAATAAAATTGGTACCAAATGTGAACCCGGTGGAACTCCCCAGGACAGAAGTTTCAGACAATTTTAAATATTACGTGGTTGATAGCAACATTTAACGTTCTGTCATTGAAAAGGAGGAGAATCACTTCAGACAAAAAAAAAAACAGAATCAAAAACAGATCAAAATGTCCTTTGAGATCTTGAGTCAAGCAGTCCCAGTAAAAAAAAAGCTAACTTCTAGCTTCCTAAACTCAACTTGTCCTACAAAATCTGGGAGATGCCACACTTCACTTGTAAATGGTTCCGTACAGCCTAAAAATTGCCTTGTGAGCACGGAAATAACCATTTTTCTGTAGCCGTACCCTGGTCCTTTTCTTGAACCTGATCACTTTCAGCGGTCATCAGTCGGGCCTCCATCATGTGCAGAATGAAAAGCCCCAGAGAGAGGTGTTTGAGTGTGTGTCAGTGCCCGGTGTGAGCAAATTGCACACAATTTGCGAAGAAAGGTTTGTTGTGCGGAGTGGAGCGAGCTCTCACAGCCCTGCCATTCAGCGCGGCCCTCTCCTTCATCCGCACACATAAAGGGAAAGTGAGCGGGGGACCACAGGGGGGGGTACTATTTGTCTTCCCAGCCACAGAAAGACTTCCAGAAGGATCGAGATGTGCTCCGACCTCATGAGCTATCCGGGTTCTGCTCCCAGAGCTCCATCCAACTCCCCGGCGTGAGAATCAGGCAGAGATAGCAGCGAGCGCGACGGGCCAATGAGCTCTAGACCGGGCCATAGCACCTCTGCCAGCGCCTCTTTACTCTCTCAAGTATGTTCTCACTTCATGCAGTGTAGTTAAACACACACACACCTTTTGCCTCTTGGGTTGAGCTAAATAGACGCCACAGAAAGAATGAAAGGCAGGGTTAGACAGTCTGTTAGAAAATAGCTCATGAGTTTCACTGAGAATGGCGCTGAGGGTAGGCGCTTGGACACAAGATACCCAGTTATTTGTGCTCATTTGGTCTGACAATATCGCGTTTCTGTCTGGCTCTGCCCTGTTTATGTAAGACAGCATAAAGATGATCCAGTAGGTGCCTGTGTACAGACCATCTGGCCAGTCGGGTTACAATAAGCTTGGTAAACTGTACTATTCAGTTTCATTTGCTTTGCTAGGAACATTACTGTAGTATTACTGTACAGTTTATGCAACAACACAGCAGATGGCTATGGAAAAAAACATTGTAAAGGGAGAACCTTGAATAAAAAGTGGTCAAAATGCAACAGAATTATAAGGAATGTATATCATTTTTAGTAAAAACTGTAAATGGTGTGATCTTCTTCCTATTACGCACAAGTCAAACACCAAAAATAGTTTACCTATTTTCTTTAAAGCACAATCATAACATAACTTTTGAAAATTGCATTACAAGAAACGACGATAGAGAAATGTACTCCAACAATGTCCTAATTCATGTAGAGTTTTACTAATAATTCTTAGTTTATACCTAACAAAACAGCTGTACCAAGGTATTCTATTATGCTGGACACATAAAGCTCTGTCTGTACCTACCTACCTGATGCCCTGGTCACGTCTTTGCAGATAACCCTCTTACAAAGCCTTACCTCATATAACACTTGTTGTTTTAGTGACTAATGGCCCACTATCTTAAGACTTGTGTCATCCTATGCTATAAGAACTTGTGCAATGGAAGTATATCCAGACTTGAATCAATAATCTTACACTTTGTTGAGTGTTCGGCTGCCTCTGGGCTCCATTTTGATTGTAAATAAACTGCCTGTGTTTTCAGGCTCTAGAACAGCACAAATTCTCCAACACACACTATTGACTTGGCTGTGTTAATAGTGCTGATATTAAACAAAAAACAAACTCTTTACATTTTGATTTATATTGGAATCAACCAGGTGGAAAGCAATTTCTCTGAGTTTAATATTCAGACACTGGAATATATAGCACAATTTTTCTAGATTGCTCTCACTGGATCACCTTTATGAGTCACATCACTTCTTATAAGACAGTAATTAGTTGTTTAATATTGTAAAAATGTTCTTTTAGTTTGAAGATAAGTAAGAAAGACGAAGAAAACAACTTGTAAAAGTCTCTAGAGAAACCCGCGAGGACAGATATAAGTGTAAAAGTCCCTAGTTCACACTGTGGCTGCCAAACACTTCCCTCAAAGCCAGACTTCCCACTGCGTTGATCTTCTTTGGGCAGTGTGCGGCGGCTTGACACTGCCTGCCACCAACAAGCGAGCCTAATGAAATTAGTGTGCTTAATTAGAGCCGTGAGGCCCCTGTCCCCTCGGGTTATCGGCCCAGTGAATGATCTGGGACCTGTTACCCCTGGGTGAACGCAGGGGGGTGGACCCGGAGGCTGGGGGGGCCCTGTGCGTCGGTAAACACGCGGCCCTTTGATTCATTGTCCCGTTGGTGGCAGGCCGAGGCAGTGTGTGTGCAGAGGAGGGTGTCAGGCCGCGGTATAATCCCTTTGTGTCGGCCGTCGCCGTAGCTACGCCGGTGATGAAAAACAAAAATTGAATCAACAAAACATATTTCTTTCTCTCTGGGGTGGCAATCCGTCAGCGTCTGCCTAATTTACCACCTGTTTGTGCCCTGTGGAATGCTCGGTGCAGGCAAGTGTGTTTAAACAGCGGGCCCCTTCCCGTGACCCCCGGGGGCCGCTCTGGAGCCCCCCAGAACAGGCAGACACTAAAGGCCCACAAAAGCCAAGGGGACAGGCCTGAGAAATGAATTAGACCGGAGCGAAGGCAGAGCAGAGCAATGACGGTCCAGCCAGGATCATCTGGTTCCAGACTTCAAACCGAGAAAAAACGTCTACTTGGCCCAGAATGACAGATTTACACCGCTGGGCCTGTCTCCGCTCACTAAGATTAAGACCTAAATCAGTAGAAATATGAAAAATGACCGTGTTTGGCTTCGAAGTCAACACTTGGCACGAATCACTTACAACTATAATACGCCAAAATCAAATATTTACGAACTGTTTCCCCATTGGAGGTTGATTAAAGACTAAAGCTTTTGTCTTCTGCTTGACGTTTTACTAATGATGAACTTGAATGAGTGACTGCTCGACCGGTGCTAACGCAAATCAAACACTGGCGGCTCCAAAAGGAGGGCTAAAGCTAACAGTGGCGAACAACTAGTGGCTTTTTAATGAAACCTGTTTGAGTGACTGCTGCCTTTTACACAATGGGTTATATTCACATGGAAATAGGTTGTTCTGCATATTCCTAATTTATTTTAATTAACGTTGTGATGAAAAATTGCCATGTGGAAAACACTGACACAGTTCTCAAGCTCTCTTTTGGACATGGGCTTTTTACAAAATGATAGTTAGATGTGCTCTGTCTATATAAAAAAAACCCAAAAAAAAACAAAACAATAAAAGTTAATTTAAATACTGTATCACTTGAAATGCACTGGACATTAAGGATACTGTGTTTTTTTCCCTCAGGTGAGCAATTAGAGAAAACCAGCAGGTATTTTATTAATCGTCATCTTTGTCTTTGCTTTCAAAAGTCGCCATATTTGTGATGAAGTGGATTTCAAATTTCAAATTAAAATCGCATTTGTCCAAGCAGCTAGATTACTGTCCCAAATGTCACATGGAATATATCAATAATGGCACATTAACCAAAATAGTGTGACTTTTACACTAAAAATAATATTTTTATTTATGACTTATTACAAATATACAGTTAAATGGCATGACTATTATGTCATCTACAGAATCGTGGTATTTAGAATCTCACAAAGTAGTACATAGAAATAAAGAAGCCTCACAAATTCATCTTGTTTGTTTAGTTGCACTACTACGTGGTTCCATAGACATGTGATCAGTTCTCATTAATGAAGCTGATACAGATGTCTTGGCTCCAACTGACAGCTATGGAAAATTGTTTTTTCAGTTATAATTTAGCTCTCATTATCTGTATATTTAAAAAAATATATTTTACCGACAAATGACAAGAAACATTGTATTATGGCTAATTTTGTGACGGCAACCTGTGTAAACATGTTAGTCACTTCCTGTTTCCTAAAGCCAGCCTGCCGATTTGTTTCTGCTACTTTTTAAGTTCCTGTAGTTGAAGTCACAGTCCAGCTTTCCACTATTTTTGTCTGTCTATGTGTAAATCTAAACTCTGGGATGGGAAAGTGCAATAAAACTCATACATCATATACTTAAGACTGCCGAAGCTCTCTCGTTGCTGGATAAGTGTCAACTACTTTTTTATTTAATGACATAGTCGTCACACAGGGTTCTTAGCGGCACATTAAAACCTCATCACCATCAGTAACACTTTTATGATCTATTTAGTTGTCATTTTCAACACTGTCCTGACAATGTCATGTTTTGGCTTGACTGATCAGTTTGGGATTTGCTCGAAAACACTAAAGGCTGCCTGCTCTGGAGTAAAAGTTGAACTTGTGCGGTCTGTTCCTTTTCAACAGATTTGACGGGGTCTAGTGCAGTGCACGGCTATTATACCTTTAGCGATGGCCAAGGTGCAGACTATTTTACGACTGTGAGTGAAGAAGACATACTGCACCGAGGGAGAGCAAGGGGTGGAAAGTGGAATGTACCTGCTTTGGAGAGTGAGCGCCTGACCCTGTTCAAAGCCTCTTTTCCACAGAGCGGAATAACTTGTTTCCAGTGTTTGCCCAGATGGACGTAGCAGTGTCAACAATATAAAAAGGACCATTACCCTGGTGCAACACAATTTGTATTTCAACATGCGATATAAAGTGAATATAAAAGGAACTTTAAAAAATAAAAGTTGATATTTTGATATGATATTAACTAAATTTGCACAGTGAGAGAGGCTAAGTCATGCCTTTTTTGGGAGACTCCGTGGTCCCCAAACAGGTTTCTGATGCATCAAAATTGAATATCGGACTTTATCCACAGTAATAAAAATAGCTTAGATTGTTTATACACAGTTTATATTGAACTGAACATGTGTTGCTGGGCAAGATGCATTATATAATACACTATAATAAACTGGAATAAATAGTAGAACTTCAAACATTCATTTGTTGTCTTCCGCTTCCAGTCCTTTTGGGGTTTGCAGTTAGTCACAGCGCTGACACTTAGAGACACTGACAAACAACCACTTGCTCTAACATTCATCCTCTATGAATGCTAATAAACAACAAATTTAGACTTTTTATTCACTTATACATGTCTTGGGACAGTGGGAATAAACCAGAAAACCTGGAGAGAACCCACCGTAAACACAGGGAGGACATGCAGACTCCTCACAGAAAGGCTGAAGGGATGAAACCCATGACCTTCTTACTGTGAGGCAAGAGTGCTAATTCCAGACAAAAACATTTAATACACTAAAATATAATATAATTCATACATTTTAGTAGCTCATTATTTAATATGAAAATTTCTCCTGTGTTTTATGCCATTTATGCCAACTCTTATGAGAACCAGCCACTTCAGATCTTATTTTAAAAAAAAGTGCAAGAATAAGACAAGCTTTGTTTGAAAAAAAAATTTAAAAAAAATCTTACCCTTTGTGTATCTGTTTTCTGACCCTTTATTGCCATTCCACTGCTTTGGTACCACAATAGAAGGGTACCAAATATGAGATGGTATGATGCGCCTATTATAGAACCAATTAGGAGATGAAGTTGAACCATACAGCTTGAATTCAGACTTGCACTATGGCTTGACTAAGGATATTCAAATTAATTCGGTTAATTCTGTCTTTACTTTAAACTAATTCACTCTTGTAGATGTTTTTACATCCTCTGTTATAACAGGTTAAATTCTGCAGATGAATCCTTGTCACTGGACATGGCCCTGGACAGCAGCAGCAGCTTAGTTTGTACTGGCCTTGCTCAGAATTAGATGAATTGACACGTTTGACCTTTTGACTGCTGGCTGACATCTGCAGCACACATTCCTGCTCCACAGCCACTCACCGTAGTCTTTTTTACAGTATTTCTTCATGGTGATCTTCATCTTCCCCTTGGAAGCTTTACAGTGAGATTCACAGTCTGGGGAGACAACAGGGAGGAGAGAGTCCAGGTTAGACACATCATAGTGTAAGATTTATAAATGCTAAAGTTTTAGGAACAGTAGGTCAGATTCCAGCTGGATAGTACATGTGACGTGTGACTTTATTTACAGCAGGTAGGCTGAGTCTAAAAATACAATCAAATCAACCCAAGTAGAAGTAGTCATCTAAATAACACGAGTAAGGATTCAGTTAAGACTTTATGCTTTTAATTTATCAGATAATTAGGTAGAATACAATGAAAATATAAAGACAATATGCAGCCATAACCTGCCTGACTCAAAAGCACTATTACTTGATGGTGCATTGTGTAAAATGTAGTAGTAACAGCTAAGCAAAATATATATAACATATCAGTCAAAACTGGCTTAAATATTTAACACAAAAAAGTAACACTCTTTGAATTTGTTGATCTTGGAAAAAATAAGTCAATCTTCACAAGATCCAGTGGAAGTTTTATTACTTCCTGTTTCTACAATGGACATACTGAAGATAAGAACAGTGATCAAAAAATAATAATAAAACACTTAAAATATAAGTAAAAGTAGTTTAGGCTAGCACTTTAGCATTAGGATAATTACAAATTCAAACATACATATAAAATGCTTTGACCCAAAATGATGATGAAGATGGATAAAAAATTGTAGAAAGTAACATTTACTTCAATTTTCAAAAGATCCACACCAACAGGTACAATTTATGTAAAGAGCGGAGGTTGTCACTTTCCTTAAACTGAATAAATATGACACAAAGAGAAGAACTTAAAGGTGTTCTGTGTCTGAAGAAATATACTAACAATTATAAATATAGATATACCTAGCATAACCAAATCTGGGGAAAATATCTGTCTCTGTGTGCGCTTTTTTGTAACAAGGAGGTTTGGATGGTGGATAAGACACATAAACTAAGGACTTTTACATCAGAAACCCAAACTTAGAATACAGAGATGTACAGTAGTTTGGGAATGGCATTTTTGATGCACATACTAATTTAGATTTTTTATTTTTTTAAGTTTTATGGAATGTTTATGAAATGTTGATATTATATGTATCAATGGTTTTTTGTAAATGTCACACATTTGATTTGGGAGACAGTGCCACAAACATAAAGTCGTCTTCATAGTGCCTCTGTGAAGCTCACATAGACTGCCCTGTGTTCATCAGCCCACTCCGACCGATGTTTCCACTGTGGCCGCCGCTCGTCAGTGTCCCGGCATGCACTGAGGGCCACAGAGGTCACCGACTCACAATAAGAGGTCACGGCAGGGACATTAGCTGGTGACCTTTTGGAAAATGATCAGGGAGCTAATACAGCGTCTAAGGCCAGCTGCACACTGGAGCATTTTTTCCTCTGTTTTGGTTGACGTAAGAGCCATGACGTCAGATGGAAGATGATGTAAGATGGAAGTGATGCTCTGTCTAAATAATCCCAATAATGTGGTGTCAGTACTGTTATTGTACTGCTCTAGACAGCGAGCATTATTTTTTGTAAACATGGATAAACAAATACACGCTACACCAATTAAATCAAAAGCGGTAAATCAACTCCAGGAAACATAATGCAATATCAATGAGCACCAACTTAAAAAAAAAAAAAAATGAATGTGGATATGTTTAGGATTTGTAAAAACGTGATTATTTGCCTGTGTTGCAAAGCGCTTCAAGTCATGTTAGCAGTAGCATAGCTGTGAGCTGTAGGGTGTTTCAAGGATTTCTCATAATCAGTCATAATTTGTCCCTGTGTAGACATTAATATATCTTTCTGTGGAAATGCAAAATTATGTTTCTGAGCTGAGGGCTGGATTTTAGGCCTACACATGTTACACTGTACTTTAACCTAAACCTTTATCCTCCAAAATGAAACTTATATGCTCTCAGCTGTCAAATCAAGCAACTTAGTCACCTTAGTCATAAATTGCACCTTTATAAATGAATTGAAGTTAAATGACTAGGCATTAAGCTGTTGAATGCCTAAACCTTCAATTCATTTTAAAATATCTTGATATTTACAAATACTAAGGTTTGAACATAAAAGAATTGTATATTTAGAGCTGTGTCATTCAATTCAAAATAATTATTTAAATGGTTTCAATTATTTATATTATGCCCCAAATAACATGTATGATATACATTATTAACCATTTAGGAATATTATTCGAATATTACTCAGTTATTTCTATTTTAAATTGGAATAATGCCAATCATTAGTTACATTTCAGTGAATTTTAGTATATCACATATGAAAACAATGACAGGTTTTAATTGATTCAGTGAGTTTTAGGGCAGGTTAAAGAGGTAAGGTCAAAACAAAACACACACAAGACATGACTTATTATTCTATCAGCTGTCGTTCAATTCCACATTGAAAGGGACATATATGACCCACTGCATATTCAGCTCATAAATCAAAAGGTCTGACAAAAAACGTGGTCAGTCAAATGTTTTCTAATGCATGGGAAACAGCTGAAAGAGAAAATGGTAACGGATTGCTCTTGGAGGCTGCATTGGATTACTGTGTCAAAAACCAGTTAAAACTGTCCTTAAGCCTCCCACAATTTGAAATGTGTTAAGATTTTAAAATCGTCTGGAGTGTCCCAGACCTGCGCCACATGAGAAAGTGAGTGCACTCACTGAGGCCAGAGCAGAGCAGTCTTATGATTAATGTGGTCGGTCTGCGGCGCTAAGTGCATGTGTACGTGCTAAAGGGCTTTACACCCGACTAGCGCTGGTGCTGGGTCCTGTCCCGCTGCCAGGTACCTTTGTAATAACCGCGCCGGTGCTGGGACGAGAGGCCAAACTCAAAATTGAAATCATTTGTTCTTTTAGTGACTGACACAAATTGGAACCAGATCATCTCCGAGTATCACCCCCTCCTTTTTCGGAAAAGCAATAAGCCTTTTTTTTTTTTCTACGGGACTGGGGGTGGGAACGCAGGGCCGGGCGGTCGGCGGAGAATGGAGGGGGCAGTTGAGAGCGAGGGGACCTTTCTTTCAGCTCGCCTGAATATGGACAAACTTCATTATTTCTCCCAGCCCTGTGTCCAGTCTTCCCCTTTCTTTGCCTTTATACTCCCGGTGAATGAGGTTGCCCGGGTAATGATGGAGGGAGAAAAAAACGCCCCTCTCCTCCTTCTCCCAAAGGGAAAAAAAAAGGGAGAAGAAGGGTTTGGGATGTGGGATGAGGTATGAATTCACGGATGGAAAGCGGTGCTGGTAAAATGGCTGCTTTCTGCAATGGCGGGAAAATAAGAAGAGGGGAAAACCTAAAGCAAATGATGAGTCTATGGGTCTAAGTCTAAGATTAGTCTTCAGTGTTGGACCATGCATTTGTGAGGTCCCATCCACCACCCCAGCTTCTGCTATTGACTTTTTGTGTGGACTTGATTTCAGTTTGGAAAGTTCTTTAGAAAATCTACACTTTCCCGAGGTTTTAAAGTGTTTTGAAGCTGTAGTTAGCACTCTCTGAATGTTACTGGATTAAATATATTGGTCGAAATGCTGAATTCTAGCACCATAAGGCCTTTTTCCTCTCCCTCTTTCTTCACTTTATTGGCATTTTATTCGACATTGTTTCCCTTTTCTCTAGTTCAACATTCCAGTTTAGAGTTGAGCAGGAAACTACTTTTTATTCCAAAACCAGAACTGATCACGCTAGGGGAAGTGTATCTCTCTGCAGGCCTGGAAACACCTTGGTAGTCTCCCTGAGGAGCTGGAGCTGAAGTGTCTGGGGAGAGGGAAGTCTGGGCATCTCTGCTTAGGCTGCCCCCGTGACCTGGCCCCAGATAAGAGGAAGATGGATGGATGCTCCAAAGCGCGGCTGTCAATGAAAACGGTGGCCATATTTGACTCAGGACAATGCTAACTAATTATGTACCATACAAATCAACCTTTATTTTATACAATGAATAAATGGTCACGGAATAAGCCAGTTAATTATCTTAAACTGTGCTGGTTGTGTTTTTATTCGCACTTTGATTTATTTTTTTCACCTTAAGTAGGGTGACCATATGTCCCAATTTTACTGGGACAGTCCCAATTTTAAGTCCAGTGTCCTGTGTCCCGGCAGATATCTACAAAAACACTAAAATGTCCAGATTTTGCCCTCTTCCTGTACTGAATGTCCCAATTTTTTACTCAGCCAAAGTCAAAGCAGCGCATTGTGCTTGAAACTCATTTGTAGACTGAGTTACCATGGTGATGCCAATATTAACCAACTGAAAAAAATCAACAGTGTTTCTCGGGTTTGTAGGGCAGTAATGAATAGCACAAGTTCACAGTGTTCACAGTTTGACCTGTCATCAGCCGAAAAGAAAATTGCGATTTACAAACGAGTTTCAGGAACAACTGTCTAAGAAAAGTCTTGGGAAATAAATATGCTGTGTTTTCAAAACTTTGTAACTGTGCATTTTCCATGAAACATTGTAAAAAGTTGTATTTATTTGAAGTGAAATAATAAAAAATAATCTAATACTAATTAATGCAAACACTTTTTTTATAGTTTACTGGTGTATTGATTTCTGGAGACATTATTTTTAATAACTGTTGTTGGTTTTGTGATAAAATGAAAGTGTCCTAACTTTTTGGTTTGATAATATGGTCACCCTAACCTTAAGCCATGTTTTGTTTTTGTTTTTTCTCACTTTTGCTGCTCAAAGACAAAAAAAAATGTCTTCAGCTTTTAATTTACAAAGTTCACCCTTAAATCTTTTTATTTACATTTATACGAGAGACTTAGTTCAAAACTCTGGTTGAACACCCTTAGAAAACTGGCCCCTCGTCTAAGCCTAAAGACTGGTCTAAAGTAGTTTAGTGAAACCAGCTCCATATATCCACATGTCTTATTTCCATGTAAATGAAGCAGAAAGGGACGGGGACGGGGGGCTCTTTATCTCCCATCAGCCCCTTCTCCATTGCTGCCTTTGATAGCTGACGTCGCCCATTAGCCCCTTAGCGCATTAGCCGCTACACCCACCGCTCTCATTAAGGTCCATCTCCCGCTGTGAGGACAAACGCCCCCTTTGTGTGGCCCTGCAGCGGGGCATGCTCATTCCGCGGCTCCCCAGGGACCACCACTCCGCTCTAATTCGGAGGGTGGTGTCTGACAGGGGGCCAAACTCCACAGCCCTCTGCCAACGGACGAGGAAGTGAGACTCACGGCAGAGCTCAATGAAGTCAGTGGCGCCAATCTCATCAGTACACAGGACACTGGCCCAGGACACTTTTTTTTTTCTGGCTTCTCCAACATATCACTGCATAGAAATTCAAGTGGCAACAACTACATGATACCAAAAGGAAATATTAATCAAATGCTGTTGCAGACACCTGTGTTGACTTTTAAGATATCCCTAAACACCAGCTGTGAATGAAGTTTCAGCTTTATAGGAATGAGTTTATATCCGTATAGGTGTTTGTGTGATAACTACACTAGAAGGACCCAACACAAACCTAAAAACGAACAATGACATAGAACTCTAGCAATGGTAAGCTGCAAAATATTACACTTATAGCTGTTTTTTTTTCAACAAAGGTTATATTCCTAGCTTTTGAGGCCATTATATCTTCTAGGGGTCAATCACAATGCCTGGTGGCTCAAATGATGCAACAAACACACTGAGCGATAAACTGGGAGAGGCACAAGCTGAAATGATTGAACCCCGCAGCTGTTGACTCCACTGTTTTTCTGAAGGGATGAAGGGTTCTGTCTTGGTTGTCAGTTACTTCATTTCAGCAGTTGTTCTATTGTTTTGTAGCCTGGCCAGGAAGACCCATCAACTTTCTTGGACTGAAGTCCAGTGGGTCTGGAACCCCATCTACTGAGGCTGTCTTCCACCTGAGCCCAACAACATCGACAACCAGTTATAATGATCTAAAATCTATCTCAGTTGGGGCCGGCTTTATGCGATTATTCATAAAGAAATAGTAAAGAGACTAGTCTTGTTGTCAGACTGTCTTTCGTTCACTTTCTCTCATTGGTTTAATATGCATTCTTTGTCCCTCCTCCTGGAAATCAAACCCAGATCAAGAGTTTCCAGACTAATTTTTTGAATGGAACAGAAAAAGAATTAGGATGGCTGGTCAGACTAATTGTACTGCGCTAACTAGCAACTGCACCTGAACTGAACTGACAAAATGACAGGAAGCCTCCAACTTACATCTACGAAACCTAATTTGGATGAGCAAATTAGGCAGATTTCATGCACAAATGAGTAAACTCAAAGTGTTCGAGCATTCAAGTAAATGTGACACAAGATCCAGATTAGTTCAGACCAAAACAGAAAGTGATCCCTCTGGTTAAGTCAGCTAATGGTTCTTAGTGTTTACAGAGACACACTTGGTGGTGCGTTCAGAGGAGAGTGTGGATAAGCACAATCTGATTAGACAAATTTGAACACTTCATGCTGTAAACTTGTCATTAGCCTACACTAAAGACATTTTAGGATATAAAAAGATAAAAAACGTAGTCACGAAAATAATGACATAATAACTTTAACAGCACAACAGGTCATCATGTTTCGTGACTAAAATTGCATACTGACTACAGCTTTAATCGGTAATGATCGTCGAGAACACCTAGCCATTGAATAGATAAACAAATTTGATGGTGTTTTGAAAGGTCTGGGTCAAACAGCTTAAGTTCATGTGCTTCCAATCAGGCACTGCCTCATCAGAACAAAATGAGTGGTGGAGTGTGCCCGTGGTCCACTAATACATTTCCATTTTGCACCTCCGAGTGAAAAAATTTGGGCATCCCTGCTTTAAAGGTTTCAACAGTGGTGGGTTACAATGTGTAGTAAGTACTCTGTAAAAATTTAATGTGTCTAAATTACACCAAAAATGAAATTGTAACGTACAAAAGCATGAGATGCAACGTAGACATTTGTGGTGGATTAAATATGTGTTTTTAGTAAGGCACTAAAACAATCCTGACCCTTATCTAGAGTTATCAATCAACCAGTACCCTTAATTAACTGTATTAACACATACTGTATTAAGTTTCTGTCAATAAATAACAGCACATTTGGCTAATTTTCACCAAATTTATGAGAGCTATTCCAATATGCCTGTAAAACAAGCTCTACTGTAGCGTTCTGTAGCAGAAAGCTCCAGGTAAATCTCGCCCTCAGAGCCTGGTCCCATGCCAGTAGCCCAACATGGCCACTCTTGTCGGGGCACAAGGACAATGGGCCTGAGCCAAGCGTTACTGCCCTCGCAGCCGCTCCTGATTGAAATACAAACTGCTGCAAATGAAGCGTGTAATCAGATTAGGGCCGGGACCCGCGGGGCTGTGGGCCAGGCTGGGAATACAGGCAACAGGGCCGCGGGGAGCCCAGTCCAAATATCTGGACTTCACATCAGCGCCGGAGTGGGGCAACGGGACCGTGCAAGGACAAACATAGAACTGGACTTTTACGAGCAACCAGACGCCAAAATAAAGTGTTTGTGCCTTTGTGTGTTTGTAACAACCATGGATACATAAAACCTCAGAGTCATTTGTCATTAAAGGATTTGCCACAAGTGTTTACAGTGAATATAACTCACATTGGCTTTTGGACTTAGCCTTTGAGCTAGTAATTGAATTTGGCTATTATGTTGTTTATAAAAACCATAGCGCTTCCTAACACTTGGATCATTAATGCCTACAGTTTAACCTCTTTAGCCCCAACTTCAACAGGTTTTAGTAAATATAAATATAAAGGAAATGTGAAGTGAAATTGTGTTACTTTACAAATGCTAATTGGGTGCATTTTTAATAACAGCAGAGAAGTGAACTAACTGTGTGATTGTTAACAGGAAGTTACAGTAGGATTTTGTTTTAGTATGAGTTTTATGTGGGCTAATTCTTCCTGCTCTTAGTTTTGGTGTGAGTAAATAGATTTAAAGCTAAAAAAAAGAACAGAGCAGGGGTGGATCTAGGCTTTTTCCAAGTAAGGGACCACTTTTAAGTAGTATTTAGTCAACATACATGAGAGCAACTCAAATATTGACATCTAACCCGTCACTCCTTTTTTAAGTACTTATGTAAATGTAATAAAAAGCTTAAGACAATGACACCACATGTTAATATTTTTATGTTTAATTTTTTTTTAGGTCAAAAACTGTCAGGGATTGTATTTACAGATAAGTACATGGATTTGCACTACATTAGTGACAAGAAAATGTTAACAAAACATTGATACCTAAACACACATATGCTAATATTAACTAATAGATTTTTTATTCAAGGTCTAGCAAAGCTGCAGGGGTCATAGTCAACAATTTGAAATAACTGTCATGATAATTAGGGTCTTTTAAATACTGTTTACAATCACATTTACTAAAGGACAGGAGTGACAGAACAGGGGTATTTCAGGGGCACAGTCAAAGTTCAGCTGGAGCCAGTGCCCTGTGGCCCCAGCCCTAGATCCACCCATGGAACACTGGTTTTCATGAACGCATCAGGAGCTTACTACAGTATCAGGGCCTATATATTCAGCTTCAACCCATATATAATATAGCCTTGCATGTACATTTTTTTTTCTCTGGTACTGGGCATAGAAACAGTTTTTCCTTATATTTCCACAAAAACCGAATGACAGACTTTGGCATTCACTTCACAAAATTCAACTTCATTTACGTCAACTCTTGCTTCAAACAAGTGATTTCAACAACTTCTAATGCTATTTTTTTAAGTCAAATAAAGTATGGTTATGTAAATAAGGTTCCAGCTGACTGTCCTCAAAACACTGCTATAGAAAATAAATGGGCCGTACTCTTTTTATGTGACTTTTTGGAGAGATTGTTCTTTCCAGTTTGTAAGAATTGATCATACACATGAATTGAAATCTCATCAAAAATAAAATATGATACGAAGAACTGCCAAAAACGCAGTTCAATGAAGTAAGCTGCTTGCAAATGTAAAAAAAAACTTAATGAGCTCTTAATCTTATTGATGTTGTTATTTTTTAGTTATTATTATTACATACATTTAAATTAATTTCGAAATCCTATAAACTGGGAAAAAATCATTAATAAATTTAATAAAATCATTGCATGTTACTCCTGCCACACATTGTTCCTCAGAAGACAAAATACGGAACATATTGACATTATTTTGATTCATAAAAGAGACCCATTTTCCTTATTATAACTGTATAATACTGAGCTGTTTTTACCTGATGGATCCTCGTAGGTGCTGTAACTTGCGGTAGGTGATGCAATCGGGATCTCTGTGACAAAAACAAACACAACCCATCATCAAAATCAGCTTTTTATGATGAATGGAGCACATGCAATACACTTGGGTAATATTCATACTAGTCATTCACAGATGGTTGGAAGGATTTCTTTTGCTATTTTTAGGATTCCAAGCCAAAGCTGCCAGTTTTGTTAAAGTCAGACCACGCAGCCATTTTTATTAAACAGACAGTATAATTTTACACAATGTCACAGAAGTCCAGTAACACAGGGACAAATGTACATGGCTGTTATCGTCCCAGGACAGCAGCCCCTCGATGCCCCCTGTATCTGTTTGGACGAGGCGTTGGCGTTTATTACCAAAGGTCTGGAACCTGGAGGCAGCAGATACCGCCAATAAACAGATCAGCCATCATGTCTTTGGAGCCTGTGTGGGGATTTATTGTGACGTTAGCGCCGTGCGGAGGCCTTGTTAGGAGAGCTGGAATGGTCTGTTTATCCAGGCTGGGTTTTAAACAGACAAATACATCTTCAATAATGGCACAGAGGTGTGAAAAGAACAGGACGAGAGTGAGCCATGAATTTATGCTGAACAGGGAGGACTGCATTGACGTGTGGCTCTGAACATTCCAAAATTGTTTCCTTTAAACCAGCAAAGCCACAGAGCTAAGTTAACTTCTGTTCTGTAAGACACTGCTAAACAATAGGAAGTAAAGAATTCATATTATTACAACAGGCCAAATTATTTTACGTGAACAACAATGGCTATCAATATCCTACAGTTTATGGACTCACTTTTCAATGCCATAAGTTCTGCTACAAAGTGAAAAAGCTACATTTAGCATGTTTTTGGGGGGGGGTTTTTGGAACATGACTGTTTTTTACAAGACAGCATATTTCATTGAAAAAAAACATTCCTGTTTTGTGTTTTTCCTTTCACTTTCACTTTCACACACAAGTCAGGACAATCTGTTATCCAGTCAGCTAACTGCAGTGTTTAGCTCCAACTTTTTGAAAGCAGACCACACACTGAGGACCAGAAAACCTATTGTCCCCAAATAAGTACAGTACGTAACGCTTTTATAGGATGTTTTGGACCCCCTTTGGCAACAGAAACTAACCTCTCCTAGCAATTTCTTTTTGTTATGCTAATGTCAGTAAATTTTCAGTGTACACACAACTTCAAAAACTAGTGCACATAATGTTTAGTCAAGCTCAATGCAATGTTGATGTATTTCGTACTAATATGCTTAATTTTTATGTTGATCTTTTTCATAATGATGCCAAAAATGTAAGTATATTTTATGTTATTTACATATTTTACATTATTTATTATTTAAGCAGTGTTGCCTTCTATAATAAAGTAGTATGTGATACATTTTCTACAAAATGTTTACATTTCTGTCTAAAATAAGGGTTTTTTTTTCCTTCATATTCCAAAGGACATTTCTGTTGTAGAATGTTGAGTTAGTCATATCTCTTTCCCTCTCTTTTTTTATTTAACAAACACATACTAAACAATACAATGCGTTTTTTGGCATCCTGTCCTATTTCATCCAATCAGTTCTACCCTTTACACTGACTCCTTAACCCTTAGCCCTTGTTTTGCGCATTTACAAGAGGCTAAGGGCTGTCCCATTACTCATTTGGATCAAGGGGTAGGACGAAGACGAAGGGGTAGAAGAATTGGGAATAGGTATCTCATAAACCACCATTTAGTAAATACTGGACTATCTCTTTAAGAAAGAATACACAAGGTATATAAGTAACAGGTATGAGACTCAAAGTGTTTGGTGAGGTACGTGCGAGGCTTACTGATGCAGGGTGCGATGGGGGAGCGGCTCTGCTGGTAGCCCTTAGCACAGCGGTTGCAGGTGATTCCGGTCACTCCGTCCTTACAGGGGCACTGGCCTGTGGTCTGGTTACACGTCTTCCCCGCTGCTCCGACAGGATGGCAATCACACGCTGTAGGGAGAAAAGAAAAATATATATCAAGACTGGCTGTGGTCATGTAAACGACCTCAACAGAAAATAGAAAACATGAGTAGAAAGGTAATTGTCTAGGTCGTTTGCTACTAACTGCATATTTTACACTCTCGAAAGGCAAAAATAATGGGAATTTAATATTTAATTGCGACAGTCGTAAGTCAAAAACAACCCATTTACAGCAGGATTTGGTGGTCTGCCAAAGTGATGACAATGTTTAGTTTTAAAGCAGAAAAATGAAATAGTAAATTTATAAATCCAGTATTGTCAGTTCACCCTGTTGGTATGATAGGGACAGCACTTACTTCTGTTAAGTCTAGAATACTGTTTGACATCTCATTGTTTCTGAGCACTCTCATGATATTAATGGAAACCTGAACAACGTGAGGACTGACACTTCATTTTAGATCAATTTGGTTTGGCTTGTATGAGTGCAGATAGGAAATGTTGCCCTTGGATATTTTATGGAACAATTCTGTCCTTATTCTTTTATTATTCTAGTGTTTTTCTGCTGGAGTCATCATTCAGTCAACTAATTCTAGTGTGAAGCTCGACTTTTACTTTACTGCTCTGTTTTGACGCAAATTCTACCATAAACAACGTGGCTTGGCATCACGTAAAATCAATGAGGTCTCAGCTTAGTGCTTAGCAGTAATTGCAAAAAAACAAGAACAGCACATATTTACCACACTGCATTTTTGTTTAACAATGCAAATCAGCCATGTGCTTTTTGCTTTTGATTTCACAGATCACTTTTCTGCTTTTTTCTTTTTGCCTTTTTGTGTAACATGCGTGTGTAGTGTGTAAATAACATGTCACACTAGAAACAGGGCACCTTTTTAAACCGAATGCCAAGATGCATTATAAAACAGGACAGTCCTTGCCTTTTTGCTGGTGGAGCCTAAATTGGGCTCATGCTTGACTGAGATGGAAGGTGCATAGGGTAATAGTAATGCATGTCTTTGTCTAGAGAGAGGAAACATTACATACATATCCTCCTAATGGGTTTGTGAATTATTTGCATGACAGCAGGCTGCCTTTGCTTTCCAGACCATCGCAGATGTGGTACTGGGCCTCGCACCAGCTTCAAAACCTCAATCAAATTGTCCAGCTCCACCCAGAACAACCATCCCTCATTAGCTCCGGAGTACGTAAGTTGATTAATGAGCCCTTACCGCACAGTTTTGCATGTTCAAGTGCGATACAGTGGTGTTCGAGAAGCTCCAGAGTGGGCTTTGTGCCGGCTACACCGTTGTCATCCGACCGACTGTGTGCACTTCAGATCAAGTTTCTAATGTAAAGCTTTTTGGCAAAGAGCTCCTTGCAAAATACGGCCTGAATAATGTTGCACGTTAATAGACGAGTGGGACGCTCTTCAAAGTCTGTTTAAGCTGTTAGCTGGGAGGATCGCATGTTTAAATGTGAGAAATTTGTTCTGTGGGAGAGCGCTCTGCCAAACGTTTACCATAAAGCCCCTGTTTGAAGTGGAAGCCCGGGCCCCTCCCATCAGCCCCGGGTGCGTTAAATCTAACCGGCGCAGTCGTCGGAAATCTGCTTGAAGTGGTCCAGTAGAGGTTGGAGTTGCTGGTAGCTGGAATTTATGGAGCTGCGCGAACATAACAAGATGCTTATTACAGTTTTTGAAAAAGATGGTTGTTTTTGTTCTGCTTTATTTTTACCGTATAAGCTCTGGCCAAGAGTGTCTGATAAAATGAAAGTTAAAGTATGGAAGGATTCAGCCCATTTCCCTACGAACACAACACCAGGGAGTGGTTTTAATGTACAAATAAAATAACATGATCGTCACAGTTTATGAGAAATATGAAAAAGAGTTATGATCTCAGTTAAATTGCATCATATCTTTCCTTTGGCTGCTACTGTGGTGCACTACTTCAGTAAAATGAACTCTGTTTACACTGAGAATAATGTTTAAGGGAGAGGCAAGCGCCATAAAATTATCACACATTTATGCCTCTTTAATTATGGCTTGGATCATATTTCCAGTCATTTTAGGTTAAGCTGCAAACACAAGGTTGTTTTCAGTTTTGAGCCAAATGGTTTTTAGCAACACAAAATCTCTCATTAGAATTCCTTCTCATAGACTATACAAAAATTGGACAGTGGGATCAAACGAAGAACGATGTTTATGTGATGGTCAGGGCTGGCTCGAAAAGGTTGAATTCCCCAAAACATCACAAGGCAGCGCTAGAAAATTTTTAATTATTGTCTTAATGTGACTCCAGCTGGAATCGCATTCATTCAGATTTACAGCTAACATGATTGACACATTGTGGTTCTTAGTTAAGCTAGAGCGGCATGTGTATGGCTTTGTAGGACTGGAGCTGGACTGAGATCTTTTAAAGAGACCTTCAGTATGCATTTATAAACAGACATGTATCCTAAAAGTTTCATTAGGAAAAACATCATCTCTGAGCGTAGCTGGCTTAGTGGCTTTATTTCTCAGATCTCAGACAGTAAATTAAACGGACAAGCATCACAAGCTAACAACAGCTAACTGTGACCATAAAGCCTGTTAGCATTGCCAAGGCATAATGTAAATCAAGATCGTATGTAATAATGACATTATGGTTAACATAAAACACCCACAAGCATCTGTAGTTATATTAAATATACTGATATATTAGGTCTTAAATGCATTAAAAAAAGACTGCGATGTGCACCCTGATTTTTTCTTTTTTTTTTTTTTAAACTACACTCTTTTACTGTCAGTTAATAACATAAAATGTGTGTGCTTTTTTGCAGTGAAAGTATAGCA
Organism: Rhyacichthys aspro; assembly: GCA_036850595.1. Classification (NCBI taxonomy): domain Eukaryota; kingdom Metazoa; phylum Chordata; class Actinopteri; order Gobiiformes; family Rhyacichthyidae; genus Rhyacichthys; species Rhyacichthys aspro. Next base: position 3,793,022 of record CM072155.1, read on the forward strand.
GACTACAATGCATTATTAATGGTTGAAGCCATACCAAATGGCCAATGGTATGGTATCATCTGGCTATGTGTGTGTGTGTGTGTGTGTGTGTTGAGAACATTGACAACTGGATAAAGAATAAAGAAAGTCCTATCTTATTTTATCGATATTTAGCATTAAGGCTACACCAGCTAAAGGCTACAAGCTACAAGTCATTGGAGGCTAGGATAATGTCACAGTATTTTATAACTATCTATGCTCCACCCTGGGTGTTTCCCATACTCTGTGCATGTATTTTAGTAAACTGTCCATTTTCCATATAGAAATTGGCTTCATTTTTCCTCTGGTAAAACACTTACGATTGTCTTTTGTTCCATTCACACCTGCACTACAATGTATTACCACAGCACTTCCCAGATGAATGCCAAACATCTAGAAGGTGCCACAACCTGGAAGCACTTATTCATATGAGCATGTGTGCCCATGGGGGGTCTGTGGAGATGGATAGCCTCTGAGCTTTTTATGGAGCGTGTACCTGCGTCATCTCTGCAGACCTACTATGTGTACTCTATAAGTGGTTCAAGGCTGGAGGTATAGTACCAGAAGACTATAAGGAACGCCATGAGGGGTGCTGAGAGTGTTTGCACAGCACTCGATGAGGGGTGAAGTTGTTAATCTGGGAATTACACAAGGCATTCCACATTTTTCTCTATTAGGCTAATGTTCTTGGGGACATGGTGAGTATTTGTGTGGTGGGGGTTGATTTCCTCCTGTAGGTGTTGGCACAGTAGAGTATTTCCTGTCCAAAAACAGCACGCTGCAGTGGTTGGCTGATTTGAAGCGTAATTATACTCATTTCATGTCACTTTGTGTCACTTGAAAACAGAGGCTATTTGAGTTCAAGCCCAGTCCTCAAACAGGCCTGTGAGTGTTGGAATTAAGCAGCTGTTTGGAAAGACAATGCAGAAAGTCAACTATGAGGCAAACTGCATCACCTTCCTGTGAACTGACAAACATTGGTCATTGTTTGGCCACAGCGTTGTGAATGAGGAACGCATGGGCAAAGAAAAAAAAAGATAGAAGCTATGTTGATCTTTTTTTCTGTACCATAAATAAAGTCGATTTTGAAGATGGAGCAGAGGAATATGAGGAGGAATTGAGGAATATACTTATGTTTAATTGTTAAGAATGATTAAGAATGAAATGTATCATATAGTTTGGGATGTGTGTATATAAATAGTATGATTCTAAATATGAGGTAAAATAAATACACGTCATGCTATCATCTTCATCACCTGATCTTACCAACCTGACAAGCTCCACAGAACCATCTGAGAGGGCTTCCATAGAAAGTGTTTTCAAAAGGGCAGGCACTTTAAATAAATCTCTGCTCGGTGATTGGATTTATCATCTGTGAGTCACCGCAGTCTTATCCAATCCGAGCAACGCCATGTTGGTTGCGTTTGTAAAAGGAAAAAAGTAGCTACAAGTCAAAATACGCCCATACCTGTCAGTACTGTAACATCAGTGGTCACAACCAGCCGGCTAAGCCATGGTTTGGGTGTGAATACTTTGCTTGGAGCTGATCAAGATGGATTTTTGTGACATGAGTACATGCAGACCCCACACAGACATGCTTTGATGACGTTACATGACTCTCATCGAAACTACTGGCATCTACAGGCAGATTTCTTTTCATGATGAGTGACACAAATTTGATTGGCTAATCCAACTGTGAGTCACCAAGGTTAATTTAGGTTAGCCTCTTGCCTCTTGCCCAGAGACAACATCCAGATAATCTGATTGGTTCATTTTTTCATGGCACATAGCTCTTCTGCCTTCACTGAACTTAAGGCACCTGAGGGGAATCAATAAACACCTTGATGACCCTGAAACTTTGTCTCTTGCTTGTAAACTGGGGCAAGGACAGTTAAAATGATGGTTAAATCCAAATAATAGCCTCTAGACTAGTTGAGATAAAACCATAGCTCCTGTTTGCATGCAGATGTACTGCCTGACCTCCTCCTCCGTCCATCCTCAGAACCTAACTTACTCCTCAAATGCAGCCTGAAAAAATGTTTGGGCTGGCAGTGTGAGACATAGCTGCAGAGGAGCATTTATCATTTTTAAGTGCACATCATCTATCAGGCTGGGCTTGAGTTAAACTGCCACCAGAATAAATCAATAGCAGTATTTGTGGCTGATCGTGGAGCTCTTAAAAGGCTTTTTGCAGCGTGCCTTTGTTTGCATTTCATGAAAGTCTGAGTGAGCGCGGAAGGCCGCAGCGAAGAGGCGTGCAGCGGGAAATATCACGTTGCTGTTGCTGTGTTTTAAAGCCAGCGGTGCAGTGGGAAAGGGGGCACCGGAGGATAGGCATCTGGAGACAGTGACAACAGCCAATCACAGCGGATCAGAGGACAGATCTGAAGACCACGGATGGAGCCTGAGGAGTGTGTGGTCGCGGATTGTATGTAAATGCACAATGGCTTGCAGTTATAAAAAAGTATTGACTGACAATTCAAATTTATGCCAAAAACATCCAACAAGGTTTTGCATTTCAATGTCAACTCCAAGATACCATTATATTTTCCCTTACTTTGCACGACTTGGTGCTGTTTTGTTGCTAAATAACTTCTTCAAAAACAAACTGTCATATTTAAGTTAAAGTTGGAGAATGAAAGCAATAATAAAGGAGTTTTGCTCTTGTGAAAGTCTAAACCACTCAAATGACTGTACAAACCTATGCATTTGTCATTGTATATCCAGGAACGCAGCCGTCTTCTCTGGGACAAAGCTCTTTTAAAATGGACTAAAGCAAAATGGAAACTGTCAAAATTTGAAATTCTTTTTGCCCAGCATGAGCTTTGAGAAGACGGTGCTGTTTACGTGTCTTACATCTTTAGCTCTCTTTTGTGGACAGACTCCTGAAGTGTTCCTGATCCCTGCAGTGATTTCCAGATCAGAGTCAGACCTGTTTTTAATGTAGTTCTGCCTGAGCCTGAAGATCACTAGCCTTCAATACTGACCTTCGACCTTCGACCTTCGACCGGCCCCTTTTGGAAATTTCTCCAGATTTTTCTGAAATTGTTCCAAAATGTTACATATATGAACTGATGAACCTCTGTCCAGGACCATTTTCGTGTTTCAAAAATGGTCCTTTTACCCCCAGTCATGTTACTGACCTGATTCCAATTAACCTAATTAGTTGTTAGATGCCCCTCAAGTATTTTTTTATTTGTACCACTTTCTTTTCCAGCCTTTTGTTACAAAAAGAGCTTTTTTTCATGAAATGGTAAAATGTCTCTCAACACCTGATTTCTATTGTGAAGAAAATAAGGTTTTGTGAGATTTGCAAATAATTGCACTCTGTTTTATTTACATTTCACACAATGTCCCAACTTTTTCGTTTTTTTTTTTTTTTTTAATGGCTTAAATTGTGACAGAGAAGACCGCTTGGATAGAGGCTGGATGCTCCGCAGGAAATGGTGTATATTCTAATGCAGCATTATGGATGCTATGATAAACAACATGGACCTTCCTCTACATACTGTTGCAGAGGAGAGATACCTGTAAACGTTCGACACTACATTTACTCCAAACTGAGTGGCATGTTCTGTCAGCTCTTCATAGCTCCATCACCAAAAAGCAGCCACACCCAACCTCATAATGTTTGCAATTTTGGTGCAGTCTGTGGCAGAAATATAAGATGATGTGATTAAATGAACCATTAACATCTTTATATAGGCACCAAAACTATTACCACAGTAATTGAATTCTAAGGTTTTGATTTGGGGTGCTTCATGTACCAACTTTGGAAAAGGAGAAAAGAGGAAAGTAGTTCTTTGTGCACTAGCTATTAAACTGTTCCTTATTTTGAAATTCAACTGCTATGCTATTTACTTCAGGTGTCTTTTAATTGTCTCATAAACTACTCCAATGCCAAGCCATTTCTGAGATGCCTTTATAGCTTTATTTTTCCTCTGGCTTTGATGCCTCAGAAGACTTAGAAGCATGCTTTAAAACTGCTTCACATTTTATAGAAACATGATTAGTGAGTGACTCTAAATACAAAAGCAAACTTCTTGGTGGGTGCCTACAATAAATGGCATATAAAGACAGTATGAGTGAGTGGCAGCCTTGTGTTTTTCACTCTCTGAGGACCGGGACACAGACGGAGCCGGGCTTTTGTCTGCCTCGCATTAATCCTGAGCCTCCTGGTCCATACCTGACGTACGTGCTCACACCTGTGCAGAGGAAGAATAGGTGAATCTGCTCACACCTCGCCTCTGTTTGTTTTGTTTGTCTTGTCAGGGATCCTCTGAGAACCCCAAACAGCTCGGGAACTGCACGGGTCGCTTCACTGACACTGGGACAGGTGGGCGCTTTTCTCCAAACTTTTGAAAGAATTCTTTTAATACCTGGATGTTTGAACAGGTTGTGAATAGTAGGAGATGTGGAAAAGACAGGGTTTCCATTTTAACATTACGTATTTTTCCAGCCTTCCTTTCCAGATTTTTCACAACATGTCTGTGGGAAATATATATTAGTGCCATTGCAAATTAAAAAGGTTAGAATTGGAGGAGACATTGTGGGTACTCTCCAACTTAAGAAGTCACAAATATGCAAGAAATCTGAGGCACTAGTTTGTGATTGTGGGGGAGGTAGTGGTCTATTGAACAGCATAAAAACTGTGTGCACACAAACACCGCCGGCGCCCGTGGCAGTATTGACACTCACACAGGACGAAAGCACACAGATGATTACACATGAATTACAGATGAAAAACTGTTGAAATAGGTACATATTCTACAGTGTGTTATGTCATTTACGCTACTCTTTTAGCACATGAGACACACAACAGGGACATGCATGTTCCTTACGGTAAATCTATAATCAAGAAACATATCATGTCTAGGACAGATTTTGTAAAGGGAAAAACTTTGGACAAACTGGAATATAACAATATAATGTGACTGTAATAACAACCTATGAACCACGTGCTGTATCAGCAGAGACTACACTTTTTCAAGACTTTATGAAAGCATTAGAGCCTGGCATGAAGAAATTAAGAAAAATTGAATAACCTACATTTTTAAACTTGTCTGATAACTCTAGAAATTGATAGTGAATTGATTGAAACAAAGAAGTACAATGGTGGCAGAAGAAAAACTCGATTTAGAATCTCTTGTTGCCTTTTGTGTTGTATTCCTTGTCACATTTATTGGCGGCTACACTGCCCTGCAATCATAAATTATATTAGCTAACTACTACTGCCATTGGGTTGCACACCATGCAGTGGAAACTCAAGTCAGGTCAGAGTTAGCCAACAATTTTGGTAAGTTTAACACTAGCCAAGACCAAACAGTTATTTGGGCGACACTTTAAATTAAAGGGCCACTTATAAAAAGTTTACAAATGGTTTACAGTATAGCTGTGGGTTATTAATAGGCTGTAAACTGAACCAGCTCTTAGCATTACAAAAAGAACAATGGCGATCAGTTGCTTGCCAAATAGTGGGTCCACATGAGAAATATGAAATACCATCAAGAAAGTAACGTTTTGGTCAAGCATATTGATGACTTACCAATATATTAATGACCCATGTATAATTTGTTTATAAACCTGTTGTCACGGGTCCCTTGTAGGCTTGTTATTATACCTAGTTCATTTGCAAATGGTGACTTATTTTGTAGTCTTGTAACAGTTGAAAATCCTACCGAATATTTACGCAAATGCTGATATGGTTTTGTTTTTTCAGTGGTGCTTCGTTGGCCTGGGCCTGATTTGGTTTGTTTGATTGGAGAACTTGATGAAATTTAATGATGTCACATGCCTGACCCCAGTTGTGTGTTCTAAAAGGGTTATTATTTTGAGTGTCTATACTATATTCTTACTCTATTTTTAACCGTCTATGTAATGTTCTGCTGCTGGTTCTAGCAAGTGTTTCAAATGCTGTTGGTTCTAACTCTCAGTCTGGGTTTAGTTGTGGTTTACCTTTGCAGGCTCTGCGGTGGGAGATGGACTTGGTCATGTCCCGGTAGTAGCCCTCTTTGCAGTAGTGGCAGTGGCGTCCGGCGGTGTTATGGCGGCAGTTGAGGCAGACCCCTCCACTGCGACGTCCTGATAGTTTGTACAGCTCCATGTTGAAGCGACAGCGGCGGGCGTGCAGGTTACAGTGGCAGGCTGCGCACAAACACAACAAGAGACACTTAGCTTTGACAAGTTGGAACATAAAGCACACAGGGTTTAATGAGATCTGTATTTGTCAGTGGATATAATTGTGACTATAGATAAAGAGATGTTTTTTACAGTTTTTAAACTGAAAAGTCGCACACGTTGCTTTTTGAAGATTGCAACATTCAGCTGTAATAACTGCATAAGTAATGTGTATGACTGTTGGACCAATGACATTTTAGTGGGCTGTGCCTTCACTGACTTATCAATAACAAAGAGAAAAGTGGTAAACTTCACTGAACTTCACTGACACTACAAATCAAAAAAGAGCACTGTCTCATCTTTTCCTTTTATGGGGCAATAATTAATTGACATTAATATATGAGTGTGTTGCAGCCGCCATGTTTGTTTACCAGTAGAGACGTTTAAGATAGCAAGTTTGTAAGAAAGAGCATGTCCTCTGAAATAGAAGGATCATTTTAGTGAATTTTGTACATATATGACTCCGCTAGGGTCCAGTGTATCGGTGTGGCGGGGCTCTAGTCAAACCCAGCCAAAGTTGGATATGCGTGCTCAAGTGGTATTTATTGTGCCAGTGTCCAAAGTGCAAAACAGCCAAAAAGTGCAAAAATATATACAGTGAATACCGGTCATCAAGATGTATTTACAAATGTACAAAAACAAAAGAGTCTAAAGTCTAGTACAGAGCTCAGAGCGCTCCCAGCCAACGTTACCTGCACTGTAACTGCACAAGGGCCTGAAATGGCAGTTGAAACATAAACATGTGGGCTGTTCTTGTATACAACAACACATAAATAATAATTAATAAAGGATGACTGAAAGGGCGATTGTAAGTTTTTATGTGTAGGTTACCTAATGCGCATCACGTGATCAGCTCCAGCGCGCGAACAGCGTCCATTTAAACCACCCGGAAGTTATGGCTCGGGTTTGGCTCAGACGCGCAGCATCAGGAAACACAGAGAAACAGGTGAGTGCTAGCATGTATGAATGACCCAAGCTAACGCTCTCAAGTGTGCACCATTGGGAGCACAAAAGCGGCAGGAAAACGGGAAAAAGGCGTTGGTCGTGTGTCGGGTGATTGAACCAGCGGGGTAAACGGGGAATTAGCGAGTGTGAGTGAAAAGGTCTGCGTGGTGTATGTGTGCGTGGCCAGCGCGAGTTCGTGGGTTCCTTTGTGAACGCATGCGCCCACTACTCATTGACGGGCGTGCTCCGTCACAATTGGCCTATTTCATACTACATATGTGTAGTGAAGTAGGGCATTCTCAGGATCTGCCACCGTCCCAGGGGCAGGAAAGTTATATTGACAAAAGTTTAACTACTACTGAATGCAACTCGATAGTCATACAACCAATCAGAATTCAGGCATGGTACCGACATATGCCAAATAAACTGCCTCTGGCCAAACGCAATTTTAAAAACCTACAATGACTCAGAGCAACATAGCATCCCATTTTAGATCATTAGTAGAAGTATCATTAGTCATTAAGCTTTTTTCGTCGTAACACCACAAACCGTTACAAATGCAAATATGAACCTTTTTATCTGTCTTTTCCTATTTTACTTTCTACACAATAATCATGGACTCTGGATTTAACTCTCAGGGTGCATGTTTGATAATTTAAAACAAAAAATAGTCTCCTATCATTTTCTCATTGGAACTGAATTTCATGTAGTCATTTTTGAAACAGTAAAAAAAGGAAATAAACAGCAACCTAAGCCTGTTTCCTTGCCATAATCAATTCATTTTTGTGTCTAAACCCCACCAAGCATTGTGACATATCAAAATAAATAAAAAAGGAAAGAAATGACCACAGTATTTCCTCATCAGCTGTCTCTTATTTCATCATAGTGAAATTTAAACACACTATTGTCCAGTTTTGCTGGTGTTTTCCCTCAAGTTGCTTTGGTCACAGTCCCTTGTCAGTTGAGAAACACCATCAGGCTGAAAAAACACTGCTGTTATTCCCAGCTCCTGAAAGTATGACAATTTTGTAATGTGATCTCTTCATATTCCAGTTATGAACTCCAGCTATGGTGTTTAGTAAGAGCGGAGGAAGCCAACCGTGGTCATGGGAGTCCTGAGAAAATCCACTTCGTGTTTAAAGGCCTCACCCAATGTCAGCATTGAGCTTCAGTTTGACGTATCAATAAAAGTGCGTATTAAAACAGATGGGGACTCTGGTCCAGGCTCACTTGGCCGACACCTGCTTGTGAATTTAACCTCTGAACTCTGGCAGGAAAATGCTCTTCCGTTCTCCCACACATCTAATGGACGGCTTCTGTGATTTATAGGCTTTGCTGTTTTCTCTCAATATTCTTGACCCTTAAGTTCATATTTCATTCATACTGGTGCAAAGCAATAGACAGACCAAAAATCCCAATTTCTGGGAACAGTTATTGTTATTCAGGTTTGCAAAAAAAATCAAAATATGTTTTTCCTCCTCTATTACCAAAAAAGGCTTTTTTAGATACTTCTTTCCTTAATATTCTGAATATGCTTAATATGCAGCCAGCACAAAACAACAATAATAAAGCAGCAGCAAATTAGACGCTTTTTACTTTTAGCCCTCTCTGTTTCCATAGACCAGGTCTGTTATCATTTACACACCACACAGTCTGGGTAAAAGATGCAAAAAGTGCTCAGTTATCTAGCACTTTTTGTGTTTAGCCCATGGCTAATTTGCATATAGTTTATAACATGTCATGTAGCACAGCTAATGTTGAAATAACTATTTCAACAGAGCAAGACATTACAGAGATAAATTCTCTGGTAATTTTTGGTTGTCTTTAGCATCTGCAAAGTGACAGTTGCCATTATTTAAAGCAGCACTGCGTAACTTTTATCCAGTAGAGGGCGCAGATCCCTCAACAGAAGCTCCATATACACAGACGTCAATAAGTGGGCACTATCCAAGTGGAAAGTTTGAAAGAAAAAAACATGTTTTCTGAAATGGTAGGGTCATTTTAGTGTATTTTGTACTGACATGGCTAGGTTCCAGTTTATTGGCCTATTTCTTCAACCTCTGTTTAATCAAATTTAACCTGCGATAAGTCCTCATCCCGGTGACAGGAAAGTTACATTGGAGGCTTCTGTCCAGCTAAGGGTACTGTGTCAGTGAGATAGAAATGACTCTACTGATCACATGTATAAGAATCATCAAAATGATTTTGAGAAGATATATTTTTGTGCTAAACGTTATATGGGTCCTCTTTAATATTGTCAACACTAACACAAGACAACAACAGCAAAGCAGCAGCAGCAAAGTAAGAATAATGCGGTTAATATTGGATGCCTTTCACTTTTATCCATCTCAGATTCCATAGACCAGGTCTAATGTCATTTACACACCACATAAAAAGACACAAAAACTGCAATAATAAATTAGCACATTAGTCTGGACACAGAGGATAGCACTCTGGTTGATTTAAAGTACTTCCGTAAAATTCAGTTTTGCGTTAAAGCTATTGTTGAAAATCACATAGTCTTATCCTTGTTTTACAGTTATGTCAGACTATATACACTGCACTGTATTAAAAACGTTTTTTTTATTATTCTCAATAGCATTTTTCAGATTATTACAATAATAAGGCAGAATTACAAGGCACACCAACTGGCATTAATGGGAAGACGTGTTGTTTTTGTCCCAGGATCAGAGATTTACATAATTTTTCACTTATCAGTTTAAATGTTTTTATCTGTTTTGACAGCTTTTTCATTTGCATGCACCTGCCACATCCAGTTTAATCAGTTATTTTTGTAACTTCCAACCCTCAAACAAAATGCCCCACAAGACTGCACCCTTTGAATCTGAAACTTAGTTAAAAGAAACAAAAATGCATAATGTGATCTTTAAACATTTTCCTACCTCCTTAACCTGGCGCAAATAGGTTCTAGGCCACTCGTTTCTTTCCCAAACCTACTGCTCACATTTCACTAATCTCTCCATCTTAATGTTATTACAGCGCGATAAGAGTGCCACATATGCTCGACGCTCAGCAGCGGCCCGAATCACGTACAAATACCCCGGCCCACCTGCCAGCGCCGCTCCCAGGCAGGTGGCTGTGACTCACAAACACTGCTTTGAATGGGCCCACACACACACACACGTGCACAGACGTATAAACAGAGGTGTTTGGCAGCTGTCAGGGGCTTATCTCCCCACATACCCCACCCCCCCAGGTCTGATCCAACACTACCCTTTCCCTCTTTACTTCTTATCCCAGATGTTATCTCCACTTAAGGGAAGTGTGAGGGGAAAATGCAACGGGGGCCTTTTTCATGAATAGGAAGTGGAATGTGATTTTGGCCGATGCTGGTAGTACACTTTTATCTTCAACAATATTCACCGGCAGATGTTGCAACACTGCTCATACCACTTCAAAAGGATTATATTTAGTTTTGATCATAAAGTGTAAAAAAGTGGAGGGGACATCAGCTATGTTTCCTATTCTACAGCTGTGGACTGTCTTTCATTACGGATTTATCAAATATGAGGAGATGAGATAACTGTTGCTGAAATGGGCTGAACAAAGACAAACATGACATAATGAATTTAGAAAAACAAACACTACAGACAATTGCCGTCTTTTGTGTTACGCCGTTAACATATTTTTTCACCCCTGGGTTCCATTTATTATTAGTATTGTGTATGAATTTATATCTCATAAGCACTTAAACAGTATGCTGCAGAATTTGGAATTGCAATTGACTGTAGTGTTTATCTTGTCACACCTACGTCAAGATTTTCTAAGACTACAGGTTTAATATACACTGACGCCACCAATGGTTAATTTATCGCCAGCAGAGGGCGCATATCACTCTGCACCCGCATCAGCGCAGTCTTTATTTATTAGAGATGGTTTAGACCAGTGGTGGGCAAACTAAGGCCCGGGGGCCACTTGCGGCTCGTTGAGCTGTGTAATGCGGCCCGCCAAACATTTACAAAGTATTTATAATTTAATATAAGACAGCACATATTTTCCTTAAATGCCTTGTGCTTTTGCTAAAGCTACCGTCATATCTACATACAGAAAACTTCCATTCACACAAGTTTTTAATGTAGACAGAGATATTTGACAGAGATTATTGACTGAAGTCCAGTTAGTAGCCATGTCTTATTTGCCAAGAAACTGTGCAAGAAATGGTACAGGTTTTCTAATGTAATTAATTCAAGTAATAATAGTTATTTAATAATAATACTAGTTTAGTGGTCCGGCCCGTTTGTCAGATTTTAAAACCTAGTGTGGCCCTTGAGCCAAAAAGTTTGCCCTCCCCTGGTTTAGACAGCAACTTTGGAAGAAGAAACATGTCTGATAAACTGGTAGCGTCATTTGAGTGTATTTTGTACATATATGACTCTTCTAGGGTCCAGTATATTGGCCTATTTTATTTATTACATGTGTGTTAGAGCCTCTCATTTACTTGTTGGTCCAGCTGAGGGTACTGTGTCAGTGAGAGGGGAGCGCTTCTATCAATCTCATGTCTAAGAGCTATCAAAATGATTTTGAGAATCTATATTTTTCGGGCTAAAAGTTATGCGGTGCTGCTTTAACAAAAACCATGCCTAACATGGGATCTTTTCTTCTGAAAGCAGCAGGTGTCTTTTTGTAGGCCATAAATACTGACACACATTAATCCTGGTTTTTCAGTGTATAAAATGCATGAAATCAGACAGTTGAGCAAAGCTACACCAACACTAGCTTCATGTCATGACTGACACACACACAAGCTCCAACACCAGCCCTTTTTTGCTGGAGGCCATTATAAAAAGGACTCAGCAAACCACTATCATGCATAATAAACTGACGGTACTCCCCTGTCAGCTTTTCTTCCATGTTACTACAATTAATATAAGTGGATGTCACATCTCTGCTAATACAGACTTTACGGTACTGTATTTACCTAAGAGTTACACCTGTGATATCACTCCAGTAAATGTGCTTCCATTAAATTCAGTTTTGCCTCAAAGCTATTTTTGACATAGTTGAAATTCTACCATCATGCACTGAAACCTCTGTGACCTCATAACTGGCAATGGCTATCACACTAGCTGTCCCCGGGCTCTTGTAATAAGCACTGGGCTATCTCATTGACACTCAACACACAACATATCGGGTGGTCACATTAGCTCCAGAGCCGATAAGTCACCGGTCACATGTTTGTCACATACAGCACATACAATATGACTAAATCAGAGGTAATGCATTTTAGAAAAAACAATCTAGTCGTCTTATTATGCCCACAATTGCTTTCCCTAGCTAGAAATAGGGTGTAATATAGTGTTTGTCACATGTTTAGGCAGAAGCTCGTCAAATAACGCCAACAACATTGGGCAATTGACTTTAAAATTGAATTGTACTTTGCAAACAAGCCGTCTGTACGGATTTTTCACAGTACAAGATGTCTCTGCTGATGTACTTTCATTTGTTTTCAAGAGCCTCCACGCAGCTCTGCTTTTCCAATCTATTTCAGTTGAAGTGCTTCTCTCGGGCCTGTAGTGGTGGCTGCGCCGAGCCTGTTGCATAAAAAATGATGCATCCCACTCGCTCCGGCAGCACTTCACAAACAATCCAGCGCCTGTACATGATCACGACCAATGAAATGTGATTGGCCGCGGTTTGAAGTGCGGCAGGACTGTAGCGGCGCTGTCAACAAGTGTCAGGCGTCTGTGCGATCGGCACGCCAAAGAATGCGGCGCTTCTTCAGACACGGAGCGCGCAGGAATTCATGCGTGATTGGTGTTTATACAGGGTCAATTACTCTCTCAGTGTGTGTAATCCTGAGAGTATTCGGGATTGATGAGGCGCGGCTCGTCCGACACAGGTTATGTCTCATCGCTGTCTGTCATCGGAGGATCGCAGGACGACCATGAGTTGGTTTAGCGTTGGAACAAACACTATTTGTTTCTGTAGAATGTAAAGCAAGCAAAATGTGAATAAACTCTGTTGTAGAGAGGTCACAGATTGAAGGTATAGAATACAATGAAAGTATTGCTGGAATCAACCGAGGAGGAATTAGAGTTGAGCAGGCTTTTTAACATTTTTATCTTTTATGAGCCAGATTTGCTAATTTGTGATTGCATGGCAGTGAGTGGCATATTTGCTAAAACTGCACAGATTTCGTGTTGAGATGACAGCCAGCTCACTTCAGTCGCTAACACAATGTCACTCTTAATGCAAAACGGCACTGTTGCATGCTAATAACAATGACAGGTGCATGGCATAAAGCTGAGCAGAGCATCTACAGTGGAAACAGCATCAGTCCACATAAAAGGGATGTTACTTTTTATATTTTTCTGTAATTTTGTGTTTTTTATGAGCTGCTGTAACAAGTTTTTTTTTCTCTATTGCAGGATTAATAAAGCCTTATCATAATGAATTGTCAGGGCATCGGTAGCCAAAAAAAAAATAAATCAATTTACATACATTTATTTACATCTACGATACTACAAGTATCACTTTTGAGTGTGTGGTTTAAATTTCACTTTACTTTTTGTCTGGTAGTTCTTTGCTCATGTGGCGTGCAATTACGTAAAACTGCTTCTGGAATCAACTCTTAAAACAAATGAAAAAGGGCAGTAATAATTTTCTGCTCGCCATATAGTGAGCTAATCCGAAAGTGATACCCCAATATCCACTGCATTACTTCGAAATGAGAATAAATTATCTCTTCAATGTGGTAACTGTAAAATGCTCCTATAGAACTGTTTCAGGTGTCGTCAGTGCTTCTGCAAAAGTATGGATTATACAAAGCTTGCATAACGCTGACTGTATACGTGGGGGTTGTTAATGTCAGAGTGGTTTAAGTGCTTCTACACATTTTGCTATTTTCTGAGAAGAAAAAAAAGATTTAGAGTGGTCCTTTGATGAATGCAGTAAAGTCCATTTGTTTGAAGTTGTCCATAGGATATTTGAGATTTTAGACGAGGGCCTGGACGCACATAAAGGAGCCGTGCACTGGCGGCAGAACAGACAGATGTTGACAGTGATGGGTTAGATCGCAGTGGAACGGGGAAAGGCCACCGTTTCTGGAGACAAATTATACTTCTAAATAAAATCAAAACTGTTTAATTGAGTAATGTGCCTGGTTGAGCTTCTTACTTTTTAAATGAATAATTAAACATTACAAAAGTGTGTAACATAATGTGTATTTATGCCGTGCCTGTGGCCTCTCTGACCACCACCAAACATACTCATACTTTTATATCTATTATTTATTATAGTGATGTCTTTTAAAACATATCACCATCTTCTACTACTTCAACTTGCCTCATGCCTCCTCTTCCTTTTGTCATTGATTTTGCACAAACTCTGCCCCTGTCTGATTGTTGATTCATTTTGTTGCTGCTGTTTTATTGTTTTATTGTTAAGCACTTTGTAAACATTGTTTTTAAAGGTGCTATATCAATAAAGATGATTATATCTTTATTATTATTATTATTATTATTATACATTCATACACCAGTGCCACAAAGTGGAGTCAAGGTAGGTAACACACACAGAGGCAGATGCACAAACTCGTACATTCAATGGTGATTTCAAATCAAAATGTGCAAGGTACAAAGAGCAAGAAGCAGAGTTGTCTGACTAGATGTGGTCTTAGTAAAGACATGTCTCACACCAGGTCCAGAGGAGCGTGAAGAGACTGCAGCAGAGGTGAGGCTGTATAGAACTCAGTCACTGTTACTGTGTCTAGTAGTGGAATAATTAAGGAGGCACTGAGCAGCACCTTGAGGCATACCCAATGCTTAATGGAAAGAAACTTAAGATTGAAATCGGTCTCAATGACAGCCAGAAAGCAACTAAGAAATTTTAACAAGTTTAAGTAGTTTGTAGTAGTAGTAGCTGTTTTTGTCCCTGTGCATTTGACCAAAAAAGTGCTCTCTTTATTTATTAAAAGGAACACATCAGTCAGAACTTTTTACTTATCTCCAAAATAACACTTTACTTTTGTGTATGTTGTAGGAAAAAAAACAAAAAACACACAGTTTAACTTCCATGAAACCCGCTAATTCCATTTTTTTTTTTTTTCCCCCAAAAAAAAAAAAAAAAAAAAAAAGAAATAATTTTTTTTGTGGGGGATTTATAACAAATTTTTTAAACTAATCTCGCTGGGCTTATTCATCAACAAAACAGTCACAGTTCAACATGTTCTTCCATTTCTTTTGCACAAAGATATAGAGATAACATTATATGATATGGATATTTTACTGCAGCTGATGGAGTTTTGATGAAGAAAACAAAGGACTCTGTAAGAAGCGTTCAACATGTGTTTGATGAGGTCCACTCCCAGCAGATTGTAAACAGAGGAGAAAAGACTCATACAGGCGGTCTATCTCAAAGTCATTACGAGAAAAACTGCTCTGTGCAACAACTGCTCAGAAATAATGACCAGAGACTATCACCTTGGTGTCGCATAAACAAACACAGCACTTTAACAGCATGCGTTGTTAAAGAGCTGCCAGACCGTAAAGAGACGACATGGTCGAGACAAACAGTTCAACAGGAACACGTGTAGTTACTGTGATATGGATTTAATCAGACACAGATCAAAGACAGAAATTACCTTAAAGCAGACACAATGAGTTTTTGTTCTTATTACAATGTAAGACTTTGGGATTTCTGCGTGAGGATATTTGTTATATAATGTTCTAATAATGGAAAGTGGCTTTTACGGTTGTGAGCGAACATGCCTGAACTCAAACACCTCATATTTCAAAGCAGATGTGCTGTCTGGATGCAAACTCAAGTCGACAAAGATTCTGGGTTTTATGTCCCATC
Organism: Rhyacichthys aspro; assembly: GCA_036850595.1. Taxonomy (NCBI): domain Eukaryota; kingdom Metazoa; phylum Chordata; class Actinopteri; order Gobiiformes; family Rhyacichthyidae; genus Rhyacichthys; species Rhyacichthys aspro. The sequence goes on from CM072155.1 coordinate 3,808,979, forward strand.
TCCTTCCTCAGAGACCGCCAACAGATTTGACCCAACACATGTCCAGTTTGTTCCATGGCAACATAGTGGAATTTACACTAGGGTCAATGGCAAATCTGGTACTTATATCCCTATATTCACTTTACTTTAACAGTGCCATCTAGAGTGTTTTGAGAAAAGCTATGTTGTGTTATTTGGTCCAGACCTGGGTACAAAAGAAGCAGACTACAAATAAGCATAACTTCTTCTACATACAAGCACAACCCTATAGGACATTGTGTGGCTGAATCAGGTCCAACTATGTGACCAGCCTTTCTGTTCTGTCAGTGTGTCACATTTGTCTCCAGCTCCACTCTGCTGCACATCCAGGTGGCAGGTCCCCTCAGGTTAATGACAGTTGTGTGTCAGTGCTCTCAGCCGTGAACTGACACCGACCTGCCAAATGTGAAAACAAGTCAGACTTGTTGTTTTGTGTTGTAGCGGAAACTAATCATTTAGCTTGTTGACATTAGCGGACAAATTTGATGACTTTTGATTTAGCATAACGTGACTTTAAATGGATAAATACAATGGAGGCTTCATAATAAGAAAAATGTCTGTCGTTTTTGACCTTTTGGCGACATATGATGGCAAAAGTGCAGATAGCAATTCCATGCATCAAATTTCATGCTTCTTTTTAGAGCATGTGAACAGCTATGGAAGCCCTGTAGGGACATGCTGTGGGCAAAGCAAGTGGAAACAGGTCTGATGGTGATTTCTCTTTTAAAAAGTTAAACAAAACCAATTTAGAATGCAAATGTCCTTGACGTTTGTTTTGCAGAGCTCAGTTTTTCCTCTCTGGGCACCCGTAGGAGAAATAGAATAGAAATAATGTGAATAAAATGATTCCTTTCACTGAAGCTTTAAAGATCTATTTTCCCAAGACAGACAAATGCAAAGAGTGATATTTTGAACTGATTCTACTCATTTTGACTACAACATTTTGCACAACACACCGTTTATAGCACAACTGACGCAAACTGCAAACCTCTTTTACTATTGGTCTCTTTTGAATGTTTTATATAACACAATGCAGTGAGTGAATAAGCACTGCTACTAACCCAGATGTTATCAGTCTAATGATGCCTTCATGACCAGTTCGGCAGCACCACCTCTTGTCCCTGTGGGCAGCAGTGTGCAGCAGCCCCTTTGGCTAATTGAGGGCCATCATGAGCCATCACTCAGCTCACCTTTCACCTCTAGGAACTGCCAAAGCGCACCGTAGTGCACTTTGTGGCCCCACAGCAGATAAGACATGAGAGGGGCTAAGCTGGGGCTAATGAATTGACTGGTCCCAATGATGAAAGGCTATCTGATCCATCTCAGGCCGCCACTTCAGCAGGCTGAGCAGACTCTTGTGTCTGTGTACAAAACTGACACTCAAAACAAGTTTCCTACAGCCATAAATCAGTGCCACATGCCAAGCCTTAGGGCATCCACAGATAGTGACATTTCAACACTAGGCTCCACCTTGCATTTTTGCAACCTGGACTTGTGCTTTTTATTTGTATTCCTGACCTTTGACCTAGGATAAATTCCTTTGTAGGCATAAAAAGCTTTTGAAAAATTCTTAAAACCCATAAAAATAACGCTATTGTTCAAGAAGTAAGACTCTTTATTGTGTGCCTCAGCCCACAGTGTAATATTGAAAAATCTAGCCTGAAAAACATGTAATATCACCTTGTGCCACTAGTCGGAGTCATGAGCAACCTTTCACAGTTTATTGTGATGTTTTTTCTGCTACATATGCAGTATGCACACATACAGCCTGCACTTGTGCTTTTTATTTGTATGTCTGACCTTTGACCTGGGAAATATTTCCTTGTAGGTATAACATTTCCTTAAAAAATACATAAGAACCCTATGAATATCACAATTTATATTTAGAAGTAAGAGTTTGTAATCACTAGAAAACCTAAAAAGGTGTGGCCTATGAAACTTGTGACATCGCTTTGTGCCACTAGATAGTCATGAGCAACCCTCTTATTATGATAGACTTGAGGTTTTAGTGTGACTTTGTGTTTTGTTTATGCAACTTAAACGGATAAGTATGTAAACGAAGAGAAGCACTGATGCCCATTTGACCTTTTACAGTGCTTCCTTAATGGTAAGCAATAGCAATATCCTTAGAATATTGCCAAGCTAACTTTGCCACCATTTATATAAAAAAACAATGGCAACAAAAACAAAAGAGTGAGTTCGTGGTTTAAGAAGAATGCCCTCTTAATAAAACTTGGGGGGAAAAAAATCTTCATATTTTATCCACTGGAGACACAATTATTTTGAACTGCTTTCTGCACACTAACCCCCAGCTTAACGCAGCTATTTAAATCAGAAATCCAGACTTAATTTGTCCACAATTCTAACAAACCAAAATTACCGTATAAAAAGCTTTTCCCTTCAGAAATTCCCTTTAATCAAGTTGCATAAATGACCAAACATTTTAGTCAGAAAGGAGTTCCAAAAGGAGTTCCACTATAGAGTAAAAAATATTTTTGCATTATTATGTTTATAATAAATCAAACTATATTTTTTATTTTTATTCCAGATTTTTTTATTACATTTGTGGGCAGTTATTATGTATGTGGGCCTCTTTAAAACTTTTTCAAAAACTAATTCCCTTAGCTTTTGAAATGGTCAAGATTTTGTGATGTCACTAATGATTCCATCTTAGACCAACAGACAAAATCAATGTTTCAACGCACTTGGCTAACAACAAAAGCAAAATACAACATAAATAAAAAGGTTTAAACAGACTGTCACTGATATTTTCTTGTTGGGAAAATACTTTAAACCCTTAATAGTATATTGTAAAAGCAATCATTTGTGGAAAAAACAGGCTTTATGATGCCATCTACTGTTTATTATAAGGGATTTTAATAGGTGAGAACCTCTATTCAGGAACAGAAAACCTTGGCCAATCACATGCTAACAAAGTCACATGGTTAAAAAATCCTGCTCCCATTGGTCCACAACAGTCAAATGACATTCCAGAAAGTATAGCACTGAATATGTCTTTTAACACAGCAAAACAGCTCAAAAAAGAAAAGCATCAACAGAGAAAAGGGAGGCAACGTAAAATGACAATAAATACTGTCAAATACTTCAATCACGTTATGTATTTAACGAGGCAGAGATAATTGCTGTTCTGACATGGAACTCTAGACTTCAGTTTAGTGAAATGTATTAGTATTTGGAGGAGAAAAAATAAGCCATGTTTGTTTGATTTTTTTCAATAAAAGAAAAGCAGGGTAGGTCCTTAGGCTGCTTTTGGGAGTGAGCAGAATCTTAGTTAGTGGAGCTTTAAATTTACAAAAAATGGAGTCCTCTTTGAATAAGTAACTAGCGTAGCGCTGTTAGCTTGTGTAACACATTGCAATGAGTGGTTTCACTGCCTGCACATGTCATGTTGTTGCAATGTTTGGGGTCTAATGAGGTCGTGTTAATGCGTCCAACCCCTGTGGTGTAGTAGCGGAGCTCTAATAAGATCCATTTGCGTCTTCTCACTCTTTATTAACAGTTGTGTGTGTACTCCGCTCAGACTGCTCTCTCCGGTCGGCGAGCGCTGATGTCATGGGGGCGTTTGGTTTCTTTATGGCCACGGCTCTCTGATCTGCGGTGGAGATCAATTAGCGGAGTAATCAGCCCTCCCACTTCTTTGTGCGGGGAACTGCTCGTAAAAGCGGCCGTTGCCTGGTGAACGGGGAATGCGCCGCAGCAACATAAACAGGCCTCAGAGTCGGCCTGGGGAGTTAGCACGGCGCTGCTCCTCTGTAACGCATGTGTCATTAGGTAATGCACAGTGACATCAGCGCACGCAACACACTGTTAGCGCTGTCGGTCCGGATTAGCTGCTAATAGCGCGTGTGGTCAGAGTAATGGCTTTTTACTGGTGTTTCTGACAACTACTGCAAGTTCCTCTTCATCTAACTCAACGGTTCAAGGTATATGGCAAAAGAATCATGACTCACAATCGTTTTTCACAATTGTTTTTTGTGTTGTTTTTAGATTATCATAAACAGGCTTTAGTAGATTTTAAAAGCTGGAAGTAAAAATAAAACTGTCAAGTTTACAGCAACTTAGATTGCACTTAACCTGTTTGAGAGAAACTCATACTTACTTTTCAACTGCAGTTGTTCTAAAGTGTATTTTTTTTAACCAGTCATACACATGCCATGATTTAATTTGCTAAACCTATGTATTTGTTATCCATCATATATCTAGATATTGTAGTTGGAATGTTGAATGTTGGTTTTTATAGCCTGTCCATCCAGACCCATTCACTTTCTAAGCAAATATGTGTTGCTTTGTCTCTCCAATTGGTTATATGTTTTTTAAATTGAATGAAAAGTAGTCCCATTACTCACTATAACATTTAACTGTACCTTAACCGTCACCTGGCCCAGCAGCTGTATTTGCGTAAGATTTGTAATTTCACAAACTCACACAAATCCATCTTGCACCAGTATTTTCTAGATTTTGTGATGTCACTAATGACTTCAGCCCAGACCAGAAAATCAATGATCCATGTTTGTGCACATTTCCCCATTTTTTCTTTTTTTAGATAATAATAAAATCACTTTCTCTCCTGATTGGACTGTTTATAAGAAGTTTTTCAGCATGATGTGACTGCTTTTACCAAATGAGAAAAAGATCTGACATTTTGTAATTGTGCAATTGTAATGACCAGAGAGTCAAGGGTCTCTTTCTAAACAGACGCCCCTCGCCGGTGCCAATGACAACACGCCACTTTTATGAATAATAATGCATAATGACCAGCACAGACCATTTGTTCTCTGCTTGTAGATTTGGGAGGGCTCCAGGAGAGATGGGAGTGGGTGCGTTGCTGTTTGACTTTACTGGAACGTACACTGTGTCATTACAAAAGTCTTGTATGAGAATCTCACTGGGAGCTCTGCTGAGTGTCACCTGGTTTCTATCACGCATCTGTCTAGTCTTTTTGTGCTGTCAGCCTGCTCCAAAGCTCCAAAAGCATGAATAACAGAAGAAATGTAAGCAAGTGTGACAAAAAAGAGGTCAAACAGTCAAGTATAGTGGCTCATGAGGCTGATATACAAAAGCTACAACATGCATACAGAAGTAGTGTAGGGCTGCATAGTATCACAAATGTACTGTTACTGCAATATTAATAATTGCAATACCAATGTCACAAGGACTGAATTGCAATAATATAAATATTAAAATAACTGGCCTTAAATCAAACCAGGATCGAACCAAATATTATTGGTGACAGAGCCATGCATTTCTTTACATGTGGGAATTTTTTTTTTTTTTTTTACTCAGAGGAGACGTCAGAGAGGGCATTAACATTTTATATGGAATGTTGTTATTGTAATGTTCAAGAGTTATTGCATATTGCATGGTTTCCTGACAATGTGCAGACCTATTGGAGAGCAAGTCATGACTGGCACCAAATTGTACTGAGGCAAAGACTATTAGGAACAGCGATCAAGTCCAAATCAAAGTATTCCCAGCTTTCTCCAATTCACATTGAAAAAGCATTGCCAGTTTTCTATATTTCTATACCATATTTAACATCACAAGAAATGCTTGCGTTTTGCAAATGCAACTCACAAAACCAGATGCCAACTCTAACTAAAACCAGAAAAAGCCATTAACAATTAATGCCATTAATGCCGTTTTTGTTTTGTTTTTTAAGTACATTTAGCATTCTTTGATCTTAGAATACAACTAAAGTATAACATGCTTCATTTGTGAAAACATTTGGGTTTTGTGTTTTTCCTTTTACGTCATATTTTTGCCCCTAATAGCATGCCGTACTGATGCATTTGTATCATAGAGACTGACGACTGATCTTTGTTTCACTCCACTTCATTAGCATAGCATATAAAGTATATAATAATAACACTTAAAGTGCCACTTAAACAGAATAGCCTTGGTTCAAATTCCATTTTGTTTGCTCCTTTTCGAATACTTTTAACAAAAGCACAATCACAAAAGCATGGGTTTGACTATTTAAGCATGGTGGCTTCTCATAATTCTCTCTATCTCTGTACACACACAAATAAAATCCACCACAAGCTTCTAGATTCATGTTGTTTGACCTTTGACATATATGACTTGAAACATTTTTCGACCCTCCTGGGCCACCGTAGTGTAAGGTGATGTTTTGTCCCAGGCCTGTCTCTCACACCTGATCCTCCCCGATGTTAAAAAAGACTCCACTTCCTCTGCCGTCCCCGGAGTGTAGGCCATGTGTTTGACTACATATTGCCAAAACTTGCACCGAGCAAATTTATCAAAGTTCACTTCCTGAGAGTCCACCGAGGGAAACCGCACTGGGCTTAAAACCGCCAAATCAAGCTTCAAGTTGACGGAGACACATCCTGCTGTCACTGGCTGGTGGAACCAAAGGGGTGGGGCTTGAGTAAATCACACTTCCTCTTCTTTTTTTAAGTTGTATACATGCTTTTGTGACATGCGTCTGCGTCAGAGCTGAAACGTCTCTGCTGCAGCCATTATTAAATATCCTCTTGAGTAATAACCTCATAAAAGCTCATTAATTCCTGATCCGTCTGTGTGTTTTTCTTTAATGCCTTGTATATTTTGGTTAAAGCGGTGGAGTGCTCAAAGTGGAGGTGTGGAGCAAGGCTTCACAGGACGGCTGCTCCTTTCCTTCCTTCGCATTATGATTCCCGGTTTATGGGAGAGGTGACGAAAGGGTCCATGGTCATTAGGCTGCAAGTCTGTTTGCTGTGTTCTGTTTTTTAATTCTGCTGTGAGCGGGAGTCACATTGTGCACTTACTTAAATACGTTTCAATAATGCTACCTCGAAAGTCCACTGTTCAGTATCACTAAATGGTCACGTTTTTGTATAAGGAGACGTCATCTGTTTGTCTGAAATGTGCTTTGTGAACTGCCCAGAACATTTTTTCAAGCATCTGATGCATAAAGCCAAGTAAAAAGAGAATGTCAATGCAAGCATCAAGACATCAGGAATCAAAGAGACATACACTGAAAAACATACGGGAGCTAGCGGTTCGCACTATGTTCATGATGCCAGTTTACAGCTAAAACTTCCATTAGCATTAGCACATTCTAGCACCACATTTTTCCCTCTCTTTGATTGGATTGAACTTGATGTAAGGAGGTGAAAATAGCTGTGATGTGACCTTTGTTTTTTGGATTTCCTCAAATTTTTTGTAGACAAGAATGTCCATTTTTCTTTCCAAGTCTTTCTTGGGCAGAAGTACACAGGAATTTTTCCAGAAGCCAAAAACGTGTGAGCATGTCCACTGAATACTCCCAACTACTAAATGTCCTGGTTGAGTAGAAAAACAAGAACCAGGGATGCCATATTCTTTTTTTCTCCAACCAATTGCTCTTAGTTATATGGCAGCTTACCCCAGAAAGTCAGGAAATATTTAAATAAATGTTACTTATTTATTTATTTTTGTTTAGTTATTTTCATATGTATTGTATTACATTTAAATTGTGCTACACTTGTTGTTTGTGTCAGCTTCACTATTAAGAATAAATCTGGCATAACATAATTTAAATAACTGAAAATAAACATCATTTTCTGATTGCGGTCATAGCCGGCTCATAACTCAGATACTCAAGTGAATGTAAACACACTTTCTTCAGGTTTTGTCTAACCTTTTAGAGACCTAATATTCAAAATGAACAGCATTTGGCTCATCTATTACTTACTTTTGCTACTATTTCCATTCACCATCCTTGACACCGGAGCTACCTCATCCATTTTCCCCCGCATATTAACCCTACAGTGTGGGACGAGCAGTGCAGTCGATACGGTTCAGTAGCAGCTAATAATTTCTGCACCATTTAAACCAAATTGCAGTGAATCCCCAACTCCTTATACATCCATACGTTTTTTTGAGCTATAATGAAAACTCTGAGGCTGACCTGAATGCTGGTCCAGTCGGCAGCTTGTATTTACAGTAAACCTGACGTCCCATGATTGAAACCAAACCTGGGATCCACATCTAACCGTGGGACTGTTCCCCACAGAGCTCGGTGGTTGTTTTAACACTGGGCCACGCGTGTTCTCGGAGTGCAGGGAGTATGGGAGAGAAGCAGGAAGCCACTCGGTTATAAATCATACGACTGCGGTGACAATCCATCGCTCTTAAGCCATGTTTATTGTGCTTTTCTCCTCTATCCTCCGAGGGCCTATTTATAACAAGCCACAAGCCGTCTCAGCCCAGGAAATATATCTCCAGAGTGGATTTCACATGGCATTAAAGTTTTACCTGGTTAACCCTTGTTAGACTGCATTCAAGAAACATCAGACAAGTAACTAAGAATCGGAAAAAAAATAGGAAATTCCATTTAAATTTGTTCAGTTCAATTATTTAAACTATGGAGGGATTGGAGTGTGTTCTTACAGCCATCCATTACACAAGCTGCAGACTGACAGAGGTTTGAATGTCTACCAGTAGGATTAACCTCACTCTAAACTCCATTCATTCTCATGGAAATTGGTTGAAGCCGTTACGTTTTGAAGCAGTTCCACAAAAACTGTGGGATTCCTGTTTTTAAACCACTTTTCCACTCAAACTAGGGTGCTGAATTAGAGGTATGCACCAAGCGAGCTTTTCGTTTTTCCTATGAATGTTTACCATCGAGTGTTTCAAGGTACTGCAGGGAATAGCTAGTAATTCGAAAGATTTCACCTCCTTTTACAGTAGAGAAGGAATAGATGAATGGACTTAAAATTACTTAAATAGATAAAAGATAGATTTACGTTTACATACATTTATTTTATGCATGTGGGGAAAAAAAGTTTAATCACCTAACAGCATATTGTAACAGGAATCATCTGTTAAAAAAACAAGACCTTAAGATGTTATCCAGCTTTCTATCAAAGATTTTAATAGATGAGAATTCAAAGTCCTGAACGGGAGCTTTGGCCAATCACAGCTCACTTCCCGAAATGTCCCTGCAGGGCTACCATACATCCTAAAAGACTATAGAAAGGAAAGGTGTAATGTGACCACCAAAAACTAGACATTGCACCTTTAAGAGTAGAAGTAAACAACATGTTTTATATTTTATCTTTACAAAAACAAATAAGAAATGCATCAAGTGCTCTTAATGTTGTTATTTAATAATTACTTAATGTAGTTTGTTAATAATAACACTATTGACACAAATATGGTGGACTCGACTTTTGCATTCAAGTCATTTTAATGTCCGAGAGAGGCTGGGAAAAGCTCCATCTGTAATGTCTGTGAAGGCTATCATTTCTGTGACCTTAGGAAGGAAAAGCTCAGGGCAGTAATAGCTGATGGCTGTTGTAATGGAAACACTCGAAGCGTTCATTTTGATCCCAGAGTTTGTGGCGGTTGCTAGGTGGCTTCCAGGACATGGGTCTGAATGAGAAGGAAAAGGCTGGGCTCTTCCTGAAACACTCTGCACTACACTACTACACTACTGCGAGCTGTTAGGAAAACAAATAGCAGCATTAGATCAGTGTAATAGAGATATCTTTTGAGGAGCTTCTGCTGTCAGGAGAATACTGAGGGGAATATGGACGATCACTGAGCTGTTCCTGGGACAGCCAAGAGACATAGTCCACGTGGGACATTCCAAGAACACCTCCAGGGAAGCTCCGACACAAACTCTGGGATCAAAATGAACGCTTTAAGTGTTTCCATTACAACAGTTTTTTTGCCCTAGCTAAGAAAATGGAAACTGGCTTTGACCTTAAACGTTTATTGGTAAAATAGATGGATTAACATTGGGATCTTGAGCTACCCAGGTGCCCCGACATCAAAGGCAGCATAAGATAAGGCTAAAGAACATCTCAGTGTTCATAAAGGCCAGTGATCAAACATTGTTATAGCATGCTGTGGGATGAGTGTCATTTAACCACATTGTGTGATTTACCATGTTCTCATCGTCTGAGCTCACTCTTTTTCCCAGACACGGTCTTATCTGAGTCAGTGTCATGAGACGGATAAACTCTTTGTAAATAATCCCCACCTCACATACAGAGCCACTGAGAACCACCCCAAACAGATGCAGAAGACAGGAAACCGTCCCATGGACACCTCACACCACAGGAAGGAAGGAAGTGTCTTCGGTGTGAGCATGTGAAGGCCCATCTGCTCCACAGTAGCTCCATGACCTGGACGACGGATGAGGAAAAGATGGGAGGATTCACTTCCCTCTGTCTACACTCAGACCGGGAGAGTTATGGAAGGCGACTCTAATCCTCTCCAGTGGATGATTACCCGCTCTCTCAGACGTCGCGTCCACACAAACAGGTGGAATGCACAGGGAGGACATGGCGATGGATGGATCCCCAGGCCTCACCTCCGCAGAGCAGCTGTGGAACTCTGGGATATTTACGGTCATGTTGGGACCACTGTCTGGGAGCCTCGGTGTTTCTCTACTCCATCAGTCCTGCTGGATTATTATCTACTTCAATTCAATATGTACTCCCTCATTCGTTCTCACACAGGAATTGGTCACAGGGGAAAAGCACCAGAAATGTGGAAATATTAGATGGAAAATAAATGTAAAATGGGAATCAACAACTCCTTCGTCTTTGTGAAGAAAGGTCATTTGTAATCCATTTTGTTGTACTGGCAAGATTAGTAAATGGATGTTGGTGTTGACAATAACAGTGCCCCTGGTATGTAATGAAAATGAGTAAACAAAATGAAAGTTGAAAATAAGGATGGGTCCCTACTTTGGTCATAGTTTATAATAAGGAGCTTGGTCAGACTGCGATCTACTCATCTTTTCTAGACACCTCTCTGGAGAGATGTTACATGCATGAGGGACTATGCCTCAGTATTACGGGTGGGCAGTATGACAAAAATATCATCTAATGTGATTTTTATTACAGTTGGCCTCGCTGTTTTGCAGATTTTTTTTAGTGCAATTTTGCATGCTTTTTTTTACAGCGTATGAACGCGCATTGTGTTCTGCGTCCTGATTGGCTAAGGGACAGTAGACCATTGTCAATCAATCTCCTCCGTGCCGTGTCTCCTGTACAGTATCGCTAGCAGTGTGACTCTGAAGTGCTGTATGTTTGCAAGTTTTCTCCCCGACAAAACCCACAATGTCGACGAAACGTTCTGCACCGACAAAGGCACCTGCGGTCGCACCCAAAAGACAGAGGAAGATGCTAAGGTTTGAACTTTGAGAGTGTTTAAACAAGAGAGAAATGTGAGAAAATGTTAATGCCTGTCTGAGAAAAGTTTATAAAGTGTGTGGTAAGGGGTTTTACAGTCTTAAAACATATATAATAATTGTAAAAAATAAAGCTGACTACTTCGCGGATTTCGCCTATTGCGGGTTATTTTTAGAACGTAACCCCCGCGATAAACGAGGGACCACTGTATGCCACACTGTGCTGTGACGCTCTTAGTACCACTGTTGCTTTATTTGTTTCTTTGTTTCAATCTTGGATTAAACCAAATGCAGAAGTGGCGTTAAAAACTGAAGCGGTCAGCGCTAACTTCTGCCGGCTAATTATTTTAGCTGTGACCGAGCTCAACTGCACAGAGCCCCTCCCACACTTCCCTGTGATTGGTTAAATCTGTCTGTCCCTCTGACAGAGCATCACACAGACTAACACATAAGTTTTACTGTGAAAAGCAAACTCCATGGTTGAGCATAGAACTTCACCAAATAGAAATGCATACTAGCCTGGCCTACCAGACCCTCCAACTATCTCAGCAAAGTCAAGTGGGTCTGGAACCCCATCCATTGAGCCTGACTTCCACCTGAGCCCAACATCATCAACAACATCGACCAAATAAGCGGGCTTTATGCAATGACTCATTACGTATGTGAGTTCATTTCTTTGGTTTAATGTGCATCCATTCGTCTGGAAATCAAACTCGGATCGACAAGGACAAGATTTAGTCTCTGTATAGAATAAAAAAAGAATTAGGATAGCTGGCCAGGCTTGCACGATACAGCAACCTTTCCAAATTGGCAGATCGTCAACAGTTCAAATAGTAACATGGTATGAATAGCCTAAATAGTCTATCTGTACCAAACAGGTAAAGAAAATTTAAATTAATAAGAAGACTTCACATGCTGTCCTAAGTAGAAATAAAAAAATAACCTGAGTGGTATGCTCTTATATATCTTTGACCCTAACCCTTTATCTTTTAATCAGTGTTTCAATTTTACAGCATTGGTGGATAACTTGCGATAATCTCTTATATTTTGCATGATTTTATCCAGGGATAGCTTCCTTCAGTAGCATCACCTGGTCTTTTATTCAACCTGCTTAGTTTGGACAGAGGAGAGGGGCAACAGGAGCGGCTTATATTTCTGCTTATGTCGACAAAAAGCAGTAACGCCAAGAATAATTATTTTAACAGCACACATAAAACTATATCCACATGATTGGTTTACTGTGAGTATTATTCTGATAGGGATCACCGTTTTATTTGAGTCTCATTTATCCAGCTGTGGATTGTTGTCTTTGTGCTGCAGTAAAAAGGCCTCGCAGCAGGACGACGGTGCCAGCCAAAAGGGGTTTAGCCGGGCCTCGGCTGAAGGATTTCGTGGGTGGATCAAGGGGTGAGTCGGGTGACACTAGGGGAACTTGTTGGTGGCGGGTGGCGGCGCAGCAGGGGAGCCGACCGGGGGTCTCAATCTGAGCCGTGGAGCGTGTCCCCGCGCCGGCCCATTAATCATTCCCAGCCCGTCTCAAAGGGGCTGGATGCACACGCTCTAGGTGGTCCCGATGCCACCATGGAGGGCCCCGCCTGATCCGTGTAGGGCGCACAAAGAGAGGGGATGTTCACATATGGGCAAACATGTGCAGCTATTACGCCCTGCTGCTTAACAACAACAACTGCGCCAGATCAGAGAGGAGACCACAAACAGAGGCTCAGGCTTTCAACATCCAATCACTGCACGCTCTGAGTAATAACAGATCATTTTATTATGTGTGCTCGTGTTGGAAATGATGACGACACAATAACAGCAACGAGAAACAATTACACTTCATGCATAAACTGCTTGGGGATAATTGTTTTCCTCTGCATAGTAAGGTTGGATGAACATGAAGTACTTGTGTTCTGGACTCGGACTTGACTCACCGGCCTCACTTGCAGTACAGCTTTAGTTGACTAGACTTGGACTCAACTCAGACCCTTCTTTAGTGTCTTGGACTGGGACTTGTATTACAACTTAACATACAGACTTGGACATGACAGGGAGCCTTCTTTATTGACTTGGACTTGCACTAGAACGTATGATGACTCAAATGTAATTTTTTTTGGCAACCCAGATTTGGACTTGGAGTAGTGACTGGGACTTCAACTGTTAAACTGGTGATTCAACTACAATGCATGCACCATATAGTCTATATAGTATACCATATAGTATAGTATAGAACCACAACAAAAATTGAATCCATTATTATTATTATTATTATTATTATTAAAAATGTAGAGTAGGTATGTTCATTATTGTGGGGTTTCTCCTTTTCCCGGCTGTGTTTTTTGAGTTTTTTCTCACCCTGATGGATGGTCTAAAGACAGTGGATGTTGCTTAGCACTTGCTGCCTTCTGTTTTTGTTCAGCCCTTTGTTATTGTGATACTGAGCTATATAAACAAAATTGAATTGAATCGAGATATTAAATGTAATGTAAGTATTAATTATCAATAATCTGTGATAGGTGGCCTAGGAGGGACCTCATGCAAAAGTACCTAAAACGCTGTTCCAATAGAGTTACAATACAACATTTGAAATGAATAACCAATGAACTGTTGTGTTGCCACAAAAAAAAAAGAAAAAAAACATGTGGTTGACACCTCACTTGCCAGGGTTATGGTGTTTCTGAAGATATAACACGTCCTAAGTTCACGCGTTAAGAAAGTCAGAGGCACTTTATTGTCATTAGCATCCCTAGCTACATGGGCTTTAGCTGTAGCTTACTCTACCACCATCATACTTCACACCATACTGTATAGATTCTGAACTGTAGCTAAATTAATAAATAAAAAAGATTTCCAGAGGGCATTACCAGTGGACGCCTGAATAAACTGCTTCTGGAAGCAATTGGATAAACATACAACCAGAAATAAAGCATCTCATAAACAACAAAACAATGTGAACAACACAAAACCCAGACCCCTTTCAATTTGCAACATATTTTTCTGTGTATATTTTGGACATAAAGGCCGAAATACGTACTACGCATTTATCACACTCAGCCTTCTATATGATGAAACTGTAATGAGTCCATATTTTGTATTAGTAAACATTTGTGTGACGTGATTGAACAGCTTATACATTTTTTATTGAGAGCATTTATTCAGAACTAACTTTGTTACACCTCCAAACCACATCCACAACAACATTTTCAGTGCTCTCTTTAAAGTCTGACTGGAACCTTTCCTGGCTCAGACCGTCGTGTCTGTGTTGAATTAGGAGCTCAGCAAAACAAAATCCTCTAAACATGCAGCGTTTACCCGGCGGACACTGGATTGTAGCAGAGCGTGGATATTTGAAATCCCCAAAATAAATTTCTTCATTTTATGGTCTCTTTGTAGAACTGTGTGCAGAAAGCTCTTAGCTAAGTCACTTGGGCTTATGTTGCAACAAAGACCAGGGGCGACACCAATTTACCACATTGTTCTCTATACTTTAAAGTTAGAGAGTAGTCAGTCATAAAATGGCACCACATGACAGTTGATAACATTTGCGTATTTAATAATGCTGCAATGCTGCCTAATGCTGACAAAATATTATAAATTGTCATGGTTTCAACATGAGCAACTGTAATTCTGTCAAGATCTAGTCAATTTAATATTCTTTTTCTCTTCTTTGACCCTTGAGTCTCATTGGTCCATGGTAAAAGTTCTATGGAGGTATCTCAATACACTCAATTTTTAAGAGTATGGCTTTAAAATACAGTCAAATTCACTATCAACAATTCAATATCAAATTCAAATGTGCTCAAAAATAACTACAAATATACCAAAATGTGCTTTCACAAGAGTATCTCTAGTTAAGGTTTATTAAACAGTGTGTATCTAACTAAGGGTATAAAGGTCTTTCTAACCTGAAGAATATGTTTCCTATCTCACCTCTTTTTGACCCAGCACAATTTTTCCAGTCATAAAAGAGTGGTTTTACTATTCTTCCTATAGTCAATTCATTTCCATAAGGTCTTTATAACATGTTTAGGGTGTTGAGGTTTGCGCTACTGATTCACATCCAAATATAAAACCCACAGAAGAACTTTTACCATCAGTTTTATTGTTTCCGCAGTTTGTCTTTTCTCGTGATATAAAAGGCTGCTTTGAGGCACACTTTTCTCCCTTGACCCCTTTCTTTCACTGCTACTGTTTTTGGATGGAATAAGTGTAAGAGCATGAGAGTAACCCTTGCTTTATATCACTCACAGACGTTCACTTTGGCCTGAGGTCAAAGGTCAAAGGCAAAGACTTTTTAGGATTGAACCCTGTATTAACATAAACATAAACTCATAAAAGAGTATTTTCAGTTTCATGCAGATGTACAGTATTTCCTACAGCTTAAATACAAATGCATAAAAGCTTCTCCATGTATTTACAATAATAACCATACACAGCACATTAAACACTTGAATATGATACTATTATTATTATTATTACTATTATTTGATATACAAGCACTAAAAAGAAGATAAAAACACTACACTAGTGCCAGTTTTAAAATCAATATTAAGTGGTTACTAAAATAGAAAGTGTACATTCAAATCAAATAATCTAAGTCTATATGAGATAGAAATCACACTTTAAGTGCCCTTTTATATTGTTGAACTGGCTCACATCATCTTGCACTGTCTTGCCTCTGTTAACATGGCTTTACATTCTTAAACAGGAACTGTACATTTTAGGAAAAAGAGGAGAGTAAAAATTTCTGAAATGAGCAGCATTGTTGAGCATGTTTGAGCTGTTTTGTACCATCTTGCCTCTGCCAGTATTACTTTACACCCTGATGCTGGAATAGTATTATTAGGGTGAAGGTGTAGTCTGTAAAATACAGATATTTTCTGCAACAAGAAAGGCAGAATAAAAAGGCTACAATCTTTTACATAAAACAAAAGTTCCGAATTACAGCAAAACACAGCAAAGTACGTGGAAAAACACTGCATACTCAACTAATACCAGTATTCTCAACAAAAGTAGGTGTCGCTGAATGTGTGTTTGAAACTATCTGGGACTTTTGTTCTTGCTGAAGCCAGTGTATAAGCGTTTAAAGAAAAAGAGAGAGGTTCGGTTTACACTGTGAAGAATGGATTTACTTCGAATATATAGAAATAGGTTTTAAATCACATCCAGTGAAGGTTGCCCAGAGCAGACTCCAGCCCCAAGACTTTCAAGTGGATTAACTTTATAAAATGAAGGTATTAACTGGTTTCGGTAAATAGACGGCAGCAATTAAACAATCAATGAAAAACGTGGGTTCCAAGAAAACCACTGAACGAATTCATCATAGCCGAACCGACCTTTTTATAGAGTTGTTGTTATAGACCCAATTAAAATAACTCAAAACAACTGAGCCGATTCCACTTGATCCTGTCACTATTAAGTGTTTCACAGTATAAATTATAACTCACTTTTAGTTTTTAGTATCGTCTTGTTTAAGGAGTTTTAGTCACACTGATTTTTATTGCAGCATTTCACAACATGTTAAGTCCATTTGAAAGATCACATCAAAACAGAAGTCAAACCAATGATAACCATAACCATAATACTCTCCTCTGGCTATTGTTGAGTAAATTCATGTGACAATCAGAACCCTCAGACACGTCTCGGTTTACAACTGGAACAGAAATGCTGACAGTGTCCCCCTGGCGCTGGCACAGTGTGAACCAGGCCTGGGACCGACCGAGCCACTGCACAGCACCGGGGCGACTAGTGTTACCAGATGACATCATGCTGCACTGACATTCCTGTGTTGGAGTCACATGTGCCACTGCTACGGAGCTGAAATGAGAGCCAGATGTAGAGCAGGTCTGGCCCGGCCCAACCTGGCAACCCACAGGAGACCAGGAACTAAGTGCGCTAGTCGTACACATAGGGAGATGGATACTTACAGTAGTTGTGTGAAAAAACTTAATGTAGATATGTGAGTTCTGGTCAAGACCAAAGGATTAGTTAGACAAGACATTTTATGCAGTCTAGCCTGGAGTGTTGACATATTTTCCGCAAAAAACAAAAAAAAAATACACTTCATAAAGACATTACAATGTATGATTTTTTTGTAATGTCTCTCTTTAACACTCTTTTATTTTTCTCGTATATTTGTTGCAGCATTTAAGAAAGAAACCCAACTAATATAGCTTCTTTAATAAAAACTCTACTAATCCCTCATAAAGTTTACTCATATCTTACTTTACCAGTTAGCTGCATATGCTGGCTGCAAATGTTTTGACTAGACAGTAACTAACAAAACCTAACCTTTTTTTTTTTTTTTTACCACCAAATATGGGGAATTATCCTCATACGTAATTTAGCATCACCAGCTACATTTAGTCTTTTAGTTAGTTATGGCTAAAATGATATTTGTCATGCTTTGCAATTTCGAACAATAAAATATATGAATTCACAGGCCCTCTTATATTCTGCACAGACATAATGTAAAACTAGATTGTCGTAAACTATACATGTCACACACATCTTACAACGACTCCACTAGTACAACGCTACATAAATAAGATAATAATATACCATATAAACACATCCAACCCATTATTTTGCATTTCAGCTAATACTTTAGCAATTGCTTTTCCATAACATTGAACTGATACTTATATTAGTTGGTGTATCTTGGTCTGTCTTGCCCTGTTTGCCTTTGTTATTATATCATTTAATGTTTTGAAATTTGACTGTATCTTCCTGTGGTGCAGTTAGCATCTCAAGCTACATACAGCACTGACTGATATTTGTTTAGGTTTGTGGTTACTGCCATCTGACCATTTTCCAGATGTGGTCATTTATAGTCAGTTCCAGGTTCTGTTAACTCTACTTCCATTTAGCTTACTTATTGGATCCGTTGTGAGTTTGCAGAAGTAATGTCACTGTCCACCACTATTTTGGAATTTATTTTTTTTTTAATTATTATTTATTAAATACAGTCTGGGTTACAATAGACTATCCAAGAGAACTACAATCAGCGGTATTACCTAAGCATTGCCCAGTGGTACTTCACTGACTGTTAGCATCACCAGCTACTCTGAGTCTTACCACTTTTTGGTTGTTATGGCTGAAATTATAAAAGTTATGATCTGCTGTTATTTTAAATTCTTCCTTCAATAAATAAAATTGTGGTGTCCTTTGTAAGTTTATATGAGTGGCATCATCTTTTGGTCCACTATTCTTCTACTGTCTATGATCCCTGCATTCCTTAAAGACAGGCTTAATACAGATTTGTGTTTTTTTCCCCCATCTACAGCAGTGTCTTCAAAGTCTGTGAGCATACATTTACATTCTGAACTTACTTGAATCTGAATGCCACAATGTGCTGCGCAGACTGGGCCGACAGCCAGCAGGCAATTGATCCAATCATATCCTAATTCAGCGACCTCTTGGCTCCCACTCAAAAACATTTGTGAGCGCGTTTAATAAAACCCAACTAAATATTTTTCATCCTAACAACTTGCACGTGACGGGAAGCCTTGATCTCATTAAGTCCGTTGAACATTTTCTTTCTGATCCTATCTGATCTACGTCCAGATACCATCAGGCCGACATGTGAAGGGGCCGTTTTAGCGTACGGATAGCTCGTGCTCTGCCCAAACCGTTATAAAACAGAACATCTCATGGCGCCCTGACAACACAAACATACTTTCGAATCGAACAAGAGCAGAATTACACGTTACGAGCAACAGAAGCCCACCATTTTCAACCTGCCTCAAAACCCACTTGGCGAGCGGCAGTTTCCCACAGTTGCCTTCACGGCCCATCAGTCAGGGGCTGTTGGGAGGGTAGGGGGTTCTACTGTCAGGGGTCAGCGCTTTACACTGGACACGGAGAGAATATGAAGCAGCTGGCCCGGGACCGCTCCGCCGCATGTGTCACCGCGGCTCACTCTCAGACGGACTCATTCAACACCACTGCTGTTTGGCTCATATACCGAGTGTGAGAATAATTCACTCCGAGTCGGACTCCGATGCCTTTTATTACAGAGAACTGCTGAATGTAATGCTTTATGGTATGTTACTGTGGGCTGTGGTCTTGGGATCCATAAAAGTGAATCATTTCAACTGGATTGTGGTGCTAAAAGTTCAATAGGGCTACAAGGGGAGGAATGTTTTGAAATGACCTTATATTCCAATTAAGGGCCAGGTGTTTTTTGTTTTGTTTTCACATTGGATCAAATCTAAATATAAAAAGGTGGCCCAATGTGAGTTTTTGTATTCTGCATTCTAAAATACAAGCCAAATAAGGGCTTAAAACATTAGAGCAAAAGTAATCGGCAATAAAAAACATGTTGAGTGGATCGGAAACCCCAGGAATGTCTCAAATATATCACTGAGCAGCCTATCTTCACAGTTTACACAGTAACAAAGCAGGTGCTGGAAGAAATCAATCATCCTCTTGGATTCCATTATATCTCCATAGTGTGCCATAGTTTAAATAGCTGTTGGGGGGCTTAGGTCACACTAGAAACACACCTGATCTAAAATCTGGGAGCATAGAAACAGAAAGTACAGAAGACAACGAATGGCCTGCAATGTCTGACGTTTATAATGGCCTTAAGCATTTACATCATGTATTGTACTATTAATCTGATACAGTGGAGACAAGGGAAGAGGTTGGATTTTGAAATTAGTAGAGACTTAAAAATAGTGCACAAGGCCAAACCACTTTTATAGCTTCCTACCATTCTTTTTCTCTGACTGGATACACCTACTTCATACAGCTTCTAACATGCCACTGACTGTAATAGTAGTAAGTACCTCCTGTTAATATATTGACTTGGATATTTATGATAAAAACATGGCACAGGGTCAAATGGTCTGGTTCACCTCTGTAAACTATCACAATATTTAAAAGACATGTTAAACACTGATAACCCAACTAAAATATGAATGCCAATGCCAATATACAGTAGCATGGCAGTCCATAGATGTGAATAATAGATCAGCTCCGACATGGGCCCCTTGCGTCAATATATTCTGACATTCATTCAGTAATCTGTAGAGGCATTCAGGTGATCAAAGTTACATTGCTATTTGATAACTAATAGAGAGGGCTGGTTCAAATAGGTATTAGTTTGGAGACTCTGGTTGAAGTCACACAACAGGATGGACACTATACTGAACAACATGGCCCATCCCCTGCATTGGGCTTTTGAACAACAGAGAGCAGCCAGTGGACGTCTGAGATCAGCCACAAGAACTCCTTCTTCCCGACGGCCATGACGTTAGAAACAATTAATCATTCCAACATGTTGTCAAAGATTCTTAAATGTACAGAGCTTTAATTTATGGAGATGTTATGGCTGGAAAAGTATTTATATATTTTATTACACTTGTACAAAGACTACATCACTAGGGCTCTTCCAGCTGCTGGTGCCAAGTTTCCACTTGAATTTTGTTTTCCTGCCCATTAATAAATACCTTTTTGGGGATACAAATAGCTTTTCATTTGGATGAACTCCGCAAAGAAGTGAGGACGTGGTTAAACCTAAAAGTTCTAAGAAAATATATCCTGCTTAAGTGGGCTGCCTTTGAGTGATGCTCTTTACCAGCTATAGAAATCTCTGTATATTCTCTTCACTGTTCGTGTCTATATGTTTATGTTGTTGTCTATTCGTGTTGTATTTTTGTAAGAAACTGAAAAAAATGCTTGAAATGATGTCTGTCTAAATAGAACCAAGCCTCTTTAGTCTAAGTCCCTCATTAATCCTCTGAGACCTGCTCTGTCAGTGCGTCTCTGTGTGGCTTTTCTGTGATGACACCGCGCGCAACAGAAAAGGGGCCACGGTTCAGGGGCCTCCCACTGACAGCGAGATGGATGCCACGAGTGACGGGCCTTTGTTTGCGGTGAAAACCCACAGACACGCGGGCTGTGAGGGAGGCCACGGGAAGAAAAGGCTTGTCGCAGAACCGTGACGCTGTCGGGACTTGTTGCTTCTCCAGGTTTGTAATCAGCGTCAGAGCGAACACGCACTCCGCTTTCAGATCTCGTGGCGCTCTGGGCTGTAGTCTCTCGCGGTGCCAAAAGTCAGAAAAAAAGGTGCTAATCACCCTCACGAGCCGCAGCAGCATCTTTTTGTGGAAAAACAATCAGGCTCTGGTGCCGTTTCCTTCCATTTGTCACCGCTAATGCGAAAGGGAACACTGCGTCGAGCGTAATTACGCACGGGACAGATTTCTTAGATATATCCAGATTGATTTCCTGTCCGTTTTTTTATCAGGAGCTTATTAATATTAACAAAAACACACAATGTACAGCCATATCTGTATTATGAATTTGTGGTGGGAAAAATCTCATTTAACATTCGCTGAAATCCCCTTGGACAAACGTAAGAATGAAATATTTATCACTTTTAAACACGAGTCAGCTTATTTATTTAAATGATTACAATTTAATTGGTGGATATTTGTGAAATAATCTTGTGTTTCTTCATTAACAAATGAACAGCACCTAAAAGGAGACAGTGCCGTAATAGATCTACGTTTTTTCTCATTATTAATTTCCAGAAATAAACAAGAATATCTCCAAAAAAAAAACAAGAATGTGAAATTTTCATCAGTTTTAGATTAAAGTCAATTAAAAAAACGTAGGCCTGAGCGAAAGAAAGAAGCTGATCGATTTTATGAACGAACTCTTTAATTGGGCTCTATTTTGAATTAATCTTAAAACTTAAAAAAAATGGGGAACTCCTCTTTTCTAGTCTGCGCAAATGTTTTATTGATTTATGTTCCCTTCTTTTACTTTCCCATACTTTTAATTATGTGTGAGTGGATGAGGCCTTGGAGAAGAATCAGAGACATTTATAATTGTATTTTTTTTCTTACTTGAATTTAGTAATTAAGTTATTTAAGTCATTTCTGAAATGTTTTCATTTTTCTGTTTCATGATGTTAACCCAGTCCTGTCTACCACAGCCAGCGGGAGACTCTCTGAACCAATGTAGAAAAACACTACACGCAGCACTTGTTACTCGTTGGCAGAGCAGTGTAGGGACTTACCCACGCACTCGTTGGCCTCGCGCGCTGTGGCCCTCTGCCACGGCCGGTCATAGTGGAAGGGCTTGCACCTGTCGCACTCGGGCCCCGCTGTGTTGTGCTTACACTCACACACCAGGTTCCCCTCGCGGTCTTTGACGCACTTTGACGCGTGCCCGTTGCACTTGCACCTGCCGCCCACCTGCAGGTCCGACACGGCGTACGCGTACGAGTCCCGGGCCAGCTCCGAGTCGTCCTCGTTCTCGTCCCCGAACGTGTGCAGCCGGTTGAAGACCACCTTGATGTCCGTGGCCGTGACCCAGTCCTGCAGCACGGGGGAGTTGTCGAAGTCGTGCGCCGAGGGCCGTCCGTCCAGAGTGCTGAAGGCGATGAGGCCGCCGGTGAGCGGGTGCATGTCCGTGTGCGAGTCCGTGCACACCGCCTCCTGCTCGTTCTGTTTGGTGATGGCGGCCCTGTTCTGCCGGTTGTACATCTTCTTACACTGCGTGGAGTAGAACTGGAAGGGCATCCAGGACTTCCCGTAGTCCATGGACTTGTAGATGGCCATGGACTCGGGTCTGGGCGAGCAGAACTGCAGGCTCACGTAGGTCACCTCAAACTTCTTCCCCAGCGAGAGCGTCAGGGTCACGTTCTGCGGCGCCTGCACGTACGTCTCCGAGCGCCAGCACGTCAGGTTGTGCGGGTTGTTCAGGTCCGTCAGGTACGCGGCCGGGTGCGACTTCTTGGGGTCCGCGGCGTCGCACGTGTGGCAGTCCCGCGTGCGCTCCTCGCCCTTCTCGCTCACCACGCAGTACCGCGCCGCGGGGTTGCCGCACGTGCTGGACACGCGCACATCTTTCCCGAAAGCGGCGTTGACGAAGTCCGGGATGCACCTCCGCGGGTTGCCGTTCTCGTCGTAGCAGGGGTCCGGGGGCGAGGACTGGGCCGCGAACATGCTGAGCCCGTAGCCCCCCAGCGCGGCCCGGCTGCACACGCACACCGTCAGCAGGGTGAGCCACAGCTGCATCTTCACCTGGAGTCCACTACACTCAGGTAGACTCGTACGGGACGATCAGGACTAACTAACTCCAAGACAAACTCCCGGACTTTAGCAGGACGCTCCTCTCGCGCTCCTTGTTCCTCTCTGTGTGAGTGAGGATTAGCTGCGGGCCGCTGCTGCTGTTTGTGTCCAGTCCTCTCACACCTCTGTCCGCCTCCCTCTTTCTTTCTCTCTGAATGTGTGTGTCCCATCAGCGCCTGTTATAAGCGCGCACTGCTCCACAGACTGCGCTCAGAGCAGCTGAGAGCAGGAGGACAGCGACATCCAGCGGCGAGAAGTGAGTATGACCCAGAAGAAAACTGGAGACTGTGACTCCATCTGTTGAATATTCAATTATAGCAGAACGTAACGGGGCAATAAATAACCGACCATACTATAATATAATACTGCACACACAATAATAAACAACAGAACTAGGTTAAACAAAGATTAGCTTAATTGGTTTTAGCAGAGAACTCAGAAGTAGCAAGAAAAAATGGCCGCCTGACTAGCACTGAAGCAAAGCTAGAGGCTAACTTCTATACTCTGTTTACTGAAAATATTATTTTATATATAGATTCAACCATTACACATTTAAATTAATCGAAAATTAACAGTAAACTATATAAAAAATATAATAATTACTGCTTTAGGTATGTCAACCTAACCTACGCTAACCTAAGCTAAGGTTACTTAATTGATGGCAGCTTTCATATTGAGCTATGCAAATTAGGTTTGGGATATTTACGTTTGGCTATCAAAAGTCATTTTTTTATTCTCTTTGTTTTATCTAAAATGTCTTCTTCTTTCTAACAGTAATAATAAGCCAGACACATATATGACTCACTTGTTTCTGTTTGATGCCTGGCAGCTGCTTAACAGTGGAGGCAGCAGGTGATGCAGATTTTTTTTCTAGTTAAGATAACTTGGCTTTGTGGTAAGATGGCAACTATAGGCCTATTTGTCTAAAATAGCTTATCTTGCAACAGACTAAACAAATTTTTACTTAAAGTCACACTTTACTGACGTATATAACACAATGAACCAAAATAACTTTTACCTATGGGTTGTGGAACTGCCTTTTATAAATGGTTATACTCGTGGGCTCTATTAATATGTAAATTATGTGACATGTCATGCTGTCAGTAACTTTAAACACTGCATTGTGAGTTTCTATCAGAGACCCTCACACCCGGGACACCTCCTCCTCACATCTCCCACTGGAAAAAGATACAGGACACTAAAACAAACAGACTAAAGAACAATTTCTATCTGCAAGCCTTCAAATGCATTTTTCCCCTACACACACACACACACTCACTTACCACAGTGCAATACTCACATCTGTAAACATGCTCTTTGTATTATTTATTTTATGCTGTATATTTTGGAGAACTGTGCAGTAATGTTATTTTATTTTATAGTGTGCAATCATTTTAGTGTTGTTTTTATTCTAATGCTGCTAAAGGCTCAGATCAGACTACAGTGTATATTTTTCTTGTGTCAAATCAAAACGTCAACATTAAAAATGCCGTTCATAGAATAGTTTATCACTCTGGAAATGCAGTCTGAAGCAACTGTTAGTCTGACTCAACAGGACAGTTTTTATTTGACATGATCTGCTTTTATGCTCCTGTGCTTCACTAGTGACATGAGAAAGAACAGCTACTGACTCCTGTTAAAAGGTGTGTCACCTCCTGGAAAAAAGTGAGTGTCTTATTATGTACATCAACACAAGCAACGTCCATAACAAGGCTTAACGAAACAAAGTGGAATATTGAAACCAAACAGCACTTGGACAATTTGCATAAACTACAAAAAGTCTTATAAAAACACTATTCTTGTTTTGTGGGTTTAGGGCTGTGTATTCCGAATATGTCATGGTTATCCAGTAACACTGAGTACAGACATCTTTTAATTGCCCTAAAAACTGTTGCTTCTGTGACTCAGTTAACTTTTTGAGCATCAAAATGTTTCAAACTGAAAACACTGCATGCTTCTTTAAATAAATCCCTCCTCCCAGATGTTTAGACATGACACAGTGTTAGCTGTAAACACTCATTCATTTCTTCCTCTTGTGCTTGCTCTCCAGACTATTTTAGAAGAGCACTTAGGGAGGATGTGGTCTCAGTATTGTTTCCTTTGGCTGTGGTTGATGTCGGATGATTGTGGACGCTTATAGCTGCGCTTGGAGGTAAGACTCGTGCCTTTTTGAGTGCTTCTTACACTATATGCAGCCTTATTATCTACTGTTGACGTGTTATTTAATATGAAACAGGAGAAGAGGTAATAGAACTATGAGCTGAGCAAAAGTGGCTATAAAATATGAGTAAAAGCAAAAGAGTTAGCTTTTACTAAAACTAAAAGTATGTGAATGCGGTAGGAAATAATAAAGTATATAAATGCAGTACATTTTAATTGAACCAAAGCATTAGCCTCCAAATTCTGTATAAAGATGATTTTTTTCGCTATTAGCAACCTATCTACTATGTGTGTGCTGTCAGTGAGTGGGTAGTGAACATTAATGAGTAGCTCGAGATTTAACTGCAGTATTTATACAAGCATTAAGGCTACACCAGCTAAAGGCTACACATTTTAAAACATTCATTAGGTCTTAAAATAGTATTAGACTGATCAAGAGAGAGAAAAAAGAAGCTTTGAGTAAAGTAACATAACATATTACTGGCAAAAGTAAAAATGGTAGTAAATGCATTGAAGAGCTTGGTATATTTTATTGAAAAGTGAGAAATCGCTAATTCTGCAGAAACAAGAAGATGGCTCTTACAAAAGGCAACCTATATATTTGAAGCAGCTGCACTATATATAAAAGCATTAAGACGATGGAAATAGGTGTCTGTACATTCAATTGGTCATAAAATGTTTTGAAGTCACACTGAATTTTCTGACAGACAGAAAAGACTAGGACGTGGTTTTAGTAATGGCCGCTTTGTGTAATTTTATGACTGGGCAAACTAGTAAATACAGTTCATTGAAGAGCAAGAGAATGAGTCTGGTCGTACACAATGCGGTAACACCTGCTTCCTCATAAACAATAAGCTGCTTCTGACGCTTGATGTGCCAGGTTCTACTACTTTGAATGCAGAACACATGTTGCATATGAAGTATTGCTGTTGCTATATTGCTAATGTTACTATAAGCAGGCTATTGTACTATTAAGTTTTATGTGCTGTGTGTAGTAGACCATTAATAAGTGCAATGACAAATCTGACACAGTTGTCTCTAATTAGCGAATTAGCTTTGGTGGATTATTGTAATTATGTAAGACTTTATGTCTCAACTAGTTTTGGTAATGGACAGTGTTACGTAATATTAGGGACTTTTTGAAAATATCCCAAGGTGTCTACTGAATGAAATGTTTTGTTGTCTGGTCAATGTGGCTTCAGTTGTTCAAACATAACAAGTGTCATGTGACCCCAAGGCGCATTCAACACATTTGAAGCCTTATTCAATACAGCACGTGATAATCTAGTCTGTGTAATGATAAAAGTACTTGTCTAAGAAACATGTAACATTTATGCACCAAGACATCTACTGTATGTTATTCAAATCTTTATATTATTGTAGTATTGTAGCCCACGAAGTGAAAATAGGAAGAATGCAGTGTTGACTCATATAAAATCACATGTCATCAGCTCATTTAAGAATGAAAAAGCAGAAGCTGTGGTTGTGCGTTTCAACCAGCCCCGGTCCTGTCGGCTCACTCTTTGACTCACATGGTTTCATCAGGAAGTGGCAGTGTTTCCTCTGTCCTCAGACTTCTGCTGCTGGAGTCTATATTCTACCATATCTGTACTTTTTCTTATGTCCGCATGCTGCGTCGTTGTCTCTGCTGTACAACAATGATGATCTAACAGGAACTACAGAAGACACAAAATATATACAGTGTTTTCTTACAGCATCATAATAATAGTGCTGTTTGGGGGACTTCCTGTTGGTTTAGGCTGTTTTTAATTCTGGATATATGTAGCATCTGCAGCTGAGGAAAGCAGAATGGAGCAGAGTTCGTGTACAGAGGATCGGATTGAACACGTCCTGGAGCGATGCCTGTGTGACCTGGGACTCAACACTCCTGATAAACAGCTCTGGAATGGTAGGTTCTTCAAAATATTACTTTCTTTTACTGTCTTTTATATATTTATGGCTTCAGACGACTAATAAAAGTACATTTCGGGCTCCAAAAACTGTAGAAGTGCAACAGAAATATTTTTTTTATAAGTGTATGCACTCTGGCAACTAGAAATGCTGTACAGTAAAACAAATTGTACATAGTTGTAAAAAAAAAAAAAAAAAAAGGTTTTACAATATATACAGTATGCACTTTATGAAAATATGAAAATGAAAGCGCAGTGTCTCCTCCACCTACAACACATAGTTAAGGAGGCTACCTTGTCAACAATCAATCCCCACCCTGTCTATGTAAAATAATATAACCAATGTAAAAATCTGTTAATGTGAAGAATTAACCTTACTGTGGTTGTTTTGTGTTGTAAAGTTTATATAGGTTAAATCGTGTGGGCATTGCTAAAAGCTAAAGCTAAAATAAAGTGTATAAATGACATGAATCTGTAGGAACAGAATTACATGTTCTATTAAATTGGTTACCACCTTAATTGGCAAACTTTCTATGGAAAAAAATGAATTCTATGAAGTTGTATGAAATTTTAACAGAATTTTATGTGAATCTTACCTTACACTCCTTTTTCAAAGCATGTGAACAGCTATGGTAGTCCTGCAGGGACATGCTCTTGTCTATGAACAAACACAGTGAAAAATCTATTTCAGTATTTTAAAAAGTGTGAAAAAAAATGCTGTGAAGCTTCGTGAAAGAATGTGTCAAGAAATATGAGTGCACCTCTCCTCCAGCAGTGCTTAGTTTGTCCTCTCTGGGTGTCTGTAGCAACATGAGCAGCAAGTAATGGGACTTCCATTGGGAGCAAATGGAGCTGTAAACGTCAATTTCTCCAAACAGTGAAAAAAGCAGACTGTTATTTGACACAATGCCCCTAAAAGTATAAACATATAGTGTCATTCTTCTGACAGTGCTTTAATACAGGAAACACAAGTGCCATCACTTACAGAAATAACAGCTGCAGAATAACAGTGTGTTGCAAGTTACATGAAAGAAAGATACAGCAAAGTATTCAGCAACGAAACAAAGCTGTCAACAGTTTTACACGTATGAATTAGAGGAGTATGTTAGACACGTATGTAAAAAAAAAACCTGCATTGTTCATGTGCTGTGCTTTAGCTGGACTGTGCATCAACCGCTGGTGTTTGGAGGAACTGGTCAAGAGAGATCCACACAACTTCCTCATCCTTCTGCACAAAATACTGTGCAAAACCAAACAGGTCAGGAGCCACATTTCCACAACTGTTTGCCTTTCTTAGGGATAAATAAATAGCACAAAAGGCCAATTAACCATTCCTTTTACAAACATCACCGAAGTCTACCCATGCACTGGATTTTTTTGTGTTTGTGAATAACTGGAATTCATTTAAATCACATTTATTCATGAGTAATCTGGTTGATAAATATTTTGTGTCCTGATGTCACAGTAGTTGTTTTTACCCTTAACATTCAGGTGCATTAGCTGTAGAGTGTATTTGTTAGCATTCAGATTTTATTTAAAAAAAAAATCAAAAACTTAGTGAAGTCTTTTCTTTTTTCTGGCTCAGAGTGTAGTTTTTATGTCTCTGCTTGTCATCTGTTTTTGTCACATGCTTTCTGTCTACTAGCCCTCCATTACCTGTTTATATCAACCATGTTTTGGGAGACATCACAACAAATGGAGTGATTTCTGTGCAAAAAGGCATCAGCATATTTTACACTTTTTGTTTTAGGTAATATTTAAAGTGAGACGTGGCTTATTACATGAACTGCAGCCAGACTGTTGGTAACAGGCGTGACAAAAGGCTTAATAGACCTGACACATGTTTTTACCTGTAACAACCAAGTATTAGTGAAGGCGTGGTTCATATACCTCCACATAAACAATGTTACACCTTTGCTTGAACTTTCGTGTTTTCCAGGTCCTGGAGCGTTGTCAATACGACCTCGTGATCCCTCTCACTCTCCTCTTCTCCTCTACTCTTCTAAAAGTGAGCTTTTTTAAATCAAAATGAGGAACCATACCCTCACCTACTTTTTGAACCATTAGTCACATGGTATAAGCACTTTCTCTTTTGACTCATAAGTTGTTTCCCGCTGCTGCAGGCTCCTCATGTGGCTCCAGAGTGTGGCCTTCTCCTCGAGGCCTACAGTGTGTTTCACAGCTTCCTGTCGTGGCCTGAGCCCTGCAGCTCTGCCAGTCGACGCCTGCTCGACACCATCCAGCAGGAGCTCAGGGCACCAGGTACAAGACACGATGAAGTGACAGGGTCCAGTGTACGACGTGTTTATGTACCGTCAAGGCATGCATCACTTCAGCCATGTGGGGGCAGTGTTTACCTGTTGAAATGAACTCGATCCAAATTGTGTTTCAGGGATTTCCTTCCAAAGGCTGGTGAGATCAGAGCAGGGAGTTTCCAGTGACACTTACAGCTCCAAAACCATGTAAGTACAGTTAAAGTGTTAAAGTAGTTATATGTAGGTAATAATAAACACATAATCAAGTAAAATAGTTTGTTGTAACTTTTAACCTACAAATATTGAGCCGGAAACTCATTCAAGTAATAGCCCCAATTAGATTTGACCATTACACCAAAAAGGGAATTAAACTTCTACTTTAAAAACAAGAATGGCTGGTTATAGGAAACTCTGAGCATCATCTCATTAGAAAACAATCACAGCAATTCACAAATTATACGTATAAGACATTTTGTGTAACAGTCCCAGGTACGTTTTCATGAGCGCTTGTTTCCTTCAGTCCTTTAGGAGGTATACTTCCTGAAAAGTTACACATTGTTGCTTTAAGTCATTTTCTTTTCAAATTTTAACTGGAGGGAATGTTCCAGTAGAAAATTGAAACATACACTGACAGTTCCGTGCAATTAAATACAAAAGCTGCTACCTTTGCTTTAAGCTAATGTTAACGCTAATCTGTATTGGCCGTTGTGTGTGTATTAGGATGGTCCTGTTAGTGAGTCCAGATGAGGACACCCCTCCAGAGGTCCAGTGTGTCTCCCAGCAGCTCAGTGGCTCCCCGTCCTCCAGCAGAGACGTCACTATCACCCTCATCCTGCACGCTGTTCAGGCTGGACTGGGAACCTCAGCCGATCTGCACACACTGCACACCGCTTTGCAGGTGAGCTACTGTTAGTTGACAAAAGTAGTTAGTTATGTCACTTCAGATACTTTTAACATTATTTACGCACTAGCACAATCCCTACTTCTTTGTAATCGTCGCTTATTGGGGCTTTTCTACTGGGATTTATTAACCTGAAAAATGTAAAATATTCTTGTGTGTCTGCAATTATTTGTAAATTTTAAAACAAAATCAAAAGTTCAACAAATTCTGCTTTTTTCTCACATTAAATAAGCAACATAAAGCCCCAGCCTCAAACTATTTGCATTTATAGCTGCATTGGATGAAAGGGAAAGTATAAAAATGGTTGTAGGGAAACATTTTAATGCAGGTTTGCAATTAATAAGACCAAACCGTTTTACCAATAATAAATTGTTTCATTTTTGTGACATTTTTAGTTGTTTTTTTTTTTTTTTTTTTGGCAACAATGGTTCTTCATGGTGCTTTAAAAAAAAACCTTCTTCCTCGGTCCAGAATAAGCCTCCTGAAGAGTTGGAGCAGCTCCTGCAGACACTGACTGTGAACATGGAGCAGTGTATCTCCACAGCGGACCTCACCAAAGCCAGACAGACTCTACTGCACAGCCTCAACAGACTCAGAGACAACCTGGCTGTAACTTTACCTGCTGATGGTGCCTCAAATGCAGGTAATGCAGAAAACAAGGCTTGAAACAGTACACTAACAGATTTCTTTGTTCTTTCTTACTTAAAAGATGTGTTTACCTTCATTTATAGCTTTACTGTAAAGTTGTCACACTGATCAGGTCAGCTCCTTCTATGCAAATACCAAGTTTTGATAATTCACAGATAACACATACCATAGTTGGGTTTACACCTTTTCTTGTTTTGGTCCAGTACTGAAATATACAAAATAGACCTGCTTGAATCACCAGAGACCATCAAACAACGCTGCTGAATGAAACAAGTTAGAAGTAGAGGTTTAAACAAAGATGGGATTTTTTACTAGGAAATACATGTGTTTTTATGGTGTATGTATGAGATTATTATAAACTTGTTCTGCTTCTCATCAGGTGCCATTGAAAGCTTGGTTCTTCCTCTGCCCAAATGTCACATACAGCAATGGGAGAGTGACAACTTTGGTAAATAATGCCGTTCAGATTTCATACACAACAAGTATGTTATAATGCAGATTTTACATATGCATAAACAAAAGTAGTCATCACTCCTCTTTCCTATTCTACAGATATTCTTCATGAGATTGTTTCTGGTGAGTGTGAGCCGGACTCCATCGAAGAATGTTTCCTGAACGGAGCCCTGGACGAGGAGGACAGGAATGACATCAGTGTGGACGAGGAAGACGAGACGGAGGCAAACCAAGCCGACCGTGACTTTTTCGATAACCGCATCTCCATGGTGTCCTCCATATCTGGAGACTCTGTGTTCTCCAACCACTCCCTGTCCTCCAGCTGGTCCGTGTGCTCCTCGGGGGTGGACAGTGACTTCTGCGAGGACCTAGGGCGTGAAGATGGAGAGAATCCCCCCAAAAACAGGAAGAAACCCAAGAAGAAGTCCAAGTCTCTGTTGGGAGTGGAGCGTTTCTCTTTGCTGTTCAGGACTCCTCGCAGCCCCATGCTCTGTCGCCGCGCTCAAAGCATGGGCCAACGCAGCGATTTCACCAAAGACCTCCCAAAGACTGGCTCACAACCCAAACCATCAGCCACAGGGTCTCCGCAGAGGCACATGTGCTTCCGTAGGAGGCCTATCCTTAGCTGTGACTTGTCTGATGAGCAGGAGGTGGTCACACAGGTCAGAGTGGTGGTGTTTGGAGGAGACAAAGAGGTGGGCAGACTGGCCCGAGCCTACAGCGACCTGCAGCACAGAGAGAGTAAACGCGCCCGACTCACCAAGACGTGTAAACTGCACTTTTACTGTTCCAACCAAAAAGCTAACAGTTGGAAATGCAGACGTAGGAGAAATGGTGGATGAAGTATCAAGTAAAACCTCTGTGGTGAGAACAATGACATGATGTACACACACTCACTCTTTTCTCTTTATTCATATCTATATTTGTGTTCTTTTTGCTAACAACATAAAGCAGACTATAAACTATACTTTTTTTTTTACAGGAAAGATTTCGATTGAAACAACAAATCTTAAGAAAAGTGGATTCTTACCTATCTCTTAGCATACGTATTTTTACTCACTCATCATGCAAATAAATAAAAAGAATCTAGTAGTCTGCCAAAGAAAAAAGAAGTAACAAACTAACACGGAAAAACGACTCAACTAAAACTACTAAAACTCCTTTTTGTGAGTCATGTAAGAGTGCTCTATCCTTTTTAAGTGAGCATTCAATGAAAAAATCACCTCAATTTACACCACAGACCAAGCTTGTGGCAAATAAACAGAAACACACTCGCTCTGCAGCTAACCCAAGTGACACAGCGTTTGCATTTGAGTAAACTTGACCACAATGCACGTCAGATGCAGCGTGTTTATTATTTTCTAGTGCCTCTTTATCGTGTCCCTTTACTATGTGTTATACGTCAAGAACATAGTGAATAAATGTGTAGATCTATAGATATATTGAAGTATGAATCTTTGGTATCTCCGGTTTTCAGTGGTGTGAAAAGATATAAAACCGCACTCTTGCTGCATTCGTGTGTAACTTATAGGTATCCAAACACTGTTGTTCATTAGAGCCTATTCAGAGTGTGGGCTGTGGTGCATTCACTCAGGGCTAGTGGTAATTATAACCGCTAAAAGTAAAACATCTGATTCCAGGAATGAGATTTCTAGTCAACCGGCAGCTGTCAGACATAGCACTGCTCGTATCGTAATCACTTCCTGCAGAGCAAATGAACTGTTTGATGCATCAGGCTTCATTCCACACAGTCTTTCTTTGGCAGCAGTCAGTGGTAATATGTTCCTTTTAATACTAATAACTTTAATTGTAACGCTTTTACTGTTTTCACACAAAAGTCACACTGTCTGTGCATTAGAGGAAAATATAAGAAGGTTTTTGAGAGAATATTGGTGAAGAAAGATCATTGTCCTTTGATGCCAAAAGTGTATAAATACAATAACTACATGAGAACTGTATGGTCTGCAAATAAATTCAGCAAATTTAAACACATTTGGGACACAGTAAACAAAGGTGCAACAATTAAAAACACAGCTTTTTATATGTTTCAAACAAGTTTTGTGCCTTTTTGGGTTCCTCTCTTTAATTTCTAGTCTCTGTGTAGTTGCTGCAGTGCAATACCAACAACATTTTGGTACCTGGCCTCTCACACTGAAGTTGTGTTTTCTCTCCTCATTCATTTAGGATCTAATACCAGACAACAGCACTAACGTAGCGCACATGTTGGGCATGATGGACCCCTGGTACGAGCGCAACGTCCTGAGTCTGCTCAGCCTGTCGCCTGACGTCCTCTGTCAGGTGACACTTTCAAATTAAACTAAATCTAGACTTGATTACTTTTCATGTGCTTTGTGTTGTATTTAGTGTTTCAACTTAGACATATAAAATCCACAGGGCTATAGCTTAGATATGATCCCGAGAGAAGTTCAGGTTTCCAGCAGCAGTCAATGGACACAAAGTATAAACTAAATTTGGGCTCTTTTAGACTATTTTTACACTTTTTTTAAGATTGATTTCAAATGTATTCCTTTGCTCGGTAATTTAGTGATGAGCTGTAAATATTAAATGCTAATGTACTTTATCTTGTGTGTTCCAGTCTAGGTGTAAAGACGGTGACGTATCAGTAAACAGCAGTTCTACAGAGCGCCCCTCACTCCTGGCCGATATGGTGCTGTATTACTGTAGACATGCAGACCAGTCTGTGCTGGTGCAGCTCTATCAGGCTGAGGTTAGACCAACAACAAATATCGTCACACTGGTTGTTGTATCAGGACCCACTGTTAAGTCTCTGTGTGTCTATACAGCTGACTCTGGCTGGAGGAGAGAAGAGAGTGGAGGTGTTTGTTCACTCTCTGGAGCTGGGACACTCTGCTGCCACCAGAGCAGTGAAGGCCATGGGTGAGGCACACTTTGACAGAACACAGTAACACAACAGACATAGCGCTTTCTTATCATACCGACTAAAATTGTGGTGTATGTCTGATCTTGTTTTCCTGTGATGACGGAGTATTGTTACTTCAAGTATTGACACAGTTACCAGACCAAATACACTAGTGTTTATGGAAATGTTAAGCAATGCGATACAAAAAGATACCAAGCAGATTATTCATTTTAGGAATATACTCTGATGCTAGTGAGAGTCTTATCCTGAATTGGGGCACATGAAAAAGGCTCTGTGAATATGTCTTCTTCCTACCCATCTACTCACGAAATGTGTTTTATTGAGGATATATGAATTGACAAAATGTTCTTTGTTGATGCATGATTTACACATTACCCAAGGCATGAACAGAACTCAGAAAAGAAATCAAATGAAATACCCAAAATAGTCCCCTACTTTGACTGATACATTTTTCTTAATGCTGTACATCTTTTTCAGAAACAGGCAAAAATGACAAAAAAAATTATGTTATTGTAACATAGACACATCACAAACGCTAACTGAAAACTGCACTGTGCAATTTAGGGGGCAAAAAGAAATATTACATTCAGTTAACATAAAAATATACATACAGTTGTAATGAAACTGAAAATGTACTTTTTCTTCTTCTTCTTTTTTCTTCTTCTTCTTCTTGAACTATCATTTTAACAATAAATAAGGGTTGTATGTTATTTGGCCTTTGGCAGCAGGTGATGAGGATTACTCTAAAGCAGTCCTTTAAAGGAAGGGCCATGCCATTGAAAAATACCCATATTGATTACCTAAATATAGTAACTTGACTGACTCACTGAATTTAAGATGGTGCCAACAATTCTTTCACAATGGCTTCTTTTTTCTCCTGTCCTATTTCACTGGGACAGTATCAATCTAGTATAAAGTTAGGATCAAGGAAGTGATATTAAAGGGTGTGTTGGTTCAAATAAAGACACGATAACCTGCAGCAACACAGCTACCCTTCTAATGCAACATAATAAAACTGCATACTGATCAATGATGAAAAAAAATCTCTCCTGTGATGTTATAGCTGCTGTCAGCAAACGCTTGGGCATAGACGAAGAGCGAGAGGCCGTCCCTTTAACACTAAACATCGCTTACAACAAGGTATTGTAAGGTAACGCACACATTTCCACATCAGAAAGAAATATGTAACTATTAATAAATCCATATTTCAGGTGGCCATAAGTGGGAGGAGTCAGTGGATCAAGGCAGAGAAGGTTTGCACGTCAATAAATCTGTACAAATCCTGCAGGAGGCAAGAGCAGCTGGGTGCGTGACACAACTTCTGTCAATACTTTACTGAACTGAGGTTTCTAAGAAGATGCTATCTATCTTCACAGAGAGTCTTCAGCTGCTGGTGGCAGAGGTTCTGAAGAGGCAGTGTTCCAAGTCTAAAAAAAGCTACAATCAGGTTTGACACAGTGAATGTAAATACGTTACACAATGCCAGCGCTTGCCCTTAAACATGTCTTTATGCTGGTTCCTGCAGCAGATCTCCATATCTGATGTGAAGGTGGATAAGGCTCAGGTGCATGCTGGGATTGAGGGCACCACGTTCGCTGTGTGTCTCGATCAGGATGAGAAAAAGTTCATCCAAAGTGTTGTGAGGTATGAATGTAGAAAGTCTGATTTAAAAAAATTAAAAAAGGTCTGCAACTTGAAGCATTTTATTCTATGCAACCCCAACTTTGTACGTCATGGCTGTAAAAAAAAAAAAAATATATATATATATATAGGACCTGCTTACAAGTGTGTCAAAACGGCCATAACTGTTAGCTTCATACCATAAAAAATCACAGAATTCACTTCAGTTATTAGGTATATTTAAATTAGCTGATTCCCACATCATCTTCCATTGACGTAAACACAGATTGTACAGTCTTATGGCAGTCAGGAAGAAGGAGTTCTTGTGGCGTTCTGTCCTGCATTTCACTGATCTCAGACGTCCACTGGCTGCTCTTTGTAGTTCAAAAGCCCAATGCAGGGGATGGGCCATGTTTTTCAGTATGGCAGCCATTCTGTTTCTTGCTCCACTACTTCAAACTAATACCTGATATTATGGAGAGGACACCAGGATGCTGGGTCTGTAACTTGGAAACATTCTAAATAATAGTTTAATAACAACTGAACTTATTTTTGTTTTTTGCTCTAAATGATGTCACATTGACTGTAGTGATAGTGGGCTATACAAAAATAAATGTCTGTCTTTAGCAGTTTAACTACCTCTACTATGATCTTTAAAATTATATACAGAATAATGACTAAAAGAAACCAAATGTTTTCTGAATGATAAGTAATGCAGCTTTTTTTTTTTATTTGTGTGCTGTGCAGGTGTGAGGTGTCTCTGTGCTGTAAATCTGGCACCTCTTCAGACTGGAGGACCTACAAGGCATGTCCAGGACAGGTCCAGCCTCTGCACCCGTCCTACTGCTCACTGCTGTGCCTTCCTATCTCCACCTTCTGCCCCTCTCAACCTTGACCCGCCCAGTTGGCAGGCCAGGGGATTCCCAACTCTGATGTTCAACCATTAGTAAGACAGCCAATATTAAAATCACGTCAATGAAACCACTGAGGCGGTATTTCAAGATTGTCCGGTGAATAGGTGTGTCCACTCATTTGTAGCTGAGATCAATAGTGTTTTCTGCTTTTTTTTTTTTTTTTTTTAACTGTCAACGAAATTAACCCTTACTTTACAGGCAGGGTGCACATTTTTTCTTTTTTGTAGTAATATTGAAATGTTGTTATATATTTTAGATGTTTTTGAAATTGCGCACATATTTTTATCAACAGCAATTAGAAAAGGGGACTTATTTCTTCTACAAAATGGATTCAACATGCCTGCTTCCCTCAGAGAAATAGTTGTGTTTAATTCAAAACTGCCCACTGCACCTTTATGAAACCTGTTGAAATGAATGACATACAACTGTGCCAGGAAATACATCTTTAATCATGTTCCCGTCAGTCAACTTTCCCACATATCTCTGTCTGCTTTAATGTTATTTAGGAATTTTCTAGGAATCTCCATTTGTGCTGGGACCTGGGGTTACAACTCTGTACATTTTGTTAAATAATTCTAGTATAACATTTCATAAAATAACCTATTTATTATGAACTTTTATAATGTTTCATCAACTCAAATAAAGTTGAGTCTGGTAATCTGGTTCTTTTGCTACTTCCTTGTATTACTCACACCCTGCCTTGAAAGAATTTGGACGCCTCTCATTTCGCACCAGCAGCTCTCACCACACCGTCAAACAGTTTCAGGCATTACTGAGAATAGGAGCTCTTAGGGTAAGTTCTCATTCACACTTAATTCAGTGACAGCTTATAATACTTAGATAAGGAGCTGTATTTGTGCAATGGTTCATTAAAAGAAGCAAGAATATACACGCTTTTCAGTGGAGTGTACTTTTGGCGCAGAGAGGATGTATTGTTGTCGTTTTTGGCACTCATGTGATTTGTAATTACTGCTGCCGGGAAGCCTGGTGCGATAAACATTTTCATTTACGTGACTATGTGAGTGAGCAAACATGGAAATTAATCCAGACAATGGGCATGTACGAAGAAGTGTCGCTGGGAGCACTGAATTTTCAACTAAATTCTACAGAACATCACTGTTGGGTGAGCTGACAGGTGAGTGTTATACATTTAGATATTTGTGCTTGATAATAAATAACAGACTAACAATTAAATGGTTTCAATACACTATATTTAAGGAGAAGTTGCTCCGTCCTCAACTATAGAAAGCAGTCTAAGAAACACAGTAAAGGCTCTGCTGAAAAAGGATAGCCAAGCTGTTTCACAGAAAGGTTTGGGATTCAAAAATGGACATTATGTAAACGTTCGCTGTCATTAGTTGTTGTTGTCATGCTCAAGTACCAGTTTTAATACTGCAGGAGTGCTCAGGTGGAATCTTCACAGGAAAGTCCTGACCCATCCCTCCTGCAGCGTTGCACTGGTCAAAGAGCTGGTCAGACAGCTGCAAAAGAAGATCAAGAAGGTACTAGACAAATCGTTTACCGTCAACTGTGCATTTTCTTATTTGTAAAACTTTCTGTTTCCTCTCTGGCAGATGCAGAAATCTCAGTCCTGTGTACATGTCATTCCCGTGCTGCACACTCTCTACTATGTGGTTCTTCAGGTAAGACAGTGACTCACACTTAACAATACCACATTGTTTACACAAAGAGTCAATAACCTACACCAAGTTGTGCATTTTGCAAATATTATTGTCAAAGAATGTGAGTATTTCATAGCACATACATTACATAAATGTTATATTGTACAGTCCTTTCAGTCTCTTACAGATTGCTAAAGTTGAAACATCAACATCAGAAATAGCTCAAAATAAACAAACCTTGCAAAATAAATGTTTTTTGACATTTTTATCCCATTATCAAGTAAAAAATATTGTTATAAATTGAAGTTTGTAGTTAGAAGTTAGCTGTAGTTACATTTCCCAACCAAAGGTGGGTAGTCACTTTAACTAAAGTTAATTTATTTCAGTAACCTTTTAAAAATGAGTACATTTTCAGAAGTGTGTTTTTTTTTATGTTATTGAAATACTCAAGTTGATTACATGACAATCTTTTCTGTGGACGTCTGTGTAAGTCTAAATATATTTTATGATATTCAATTTAATACATTCAGATGTTAGCACATTATATTCATATTTATCATTCTGTATATTCTGAAAATGGCCTGGTTATTTGAATTAACCAATAATACACAATAAATCAAACATATAAAAGTTGTCTTTTCACAGAATTCTTAATTACAGTACTCAAGTAATAATTTGGAAGTCTATTTGTACTTCAGCCTTTTAAAAATGTTTTAGAAGAAGCTATACTTAAGTAACTATTTTGCTGACTCTACCCACTTCTGTTCCCAACCACTAGTTCTCTTTTGACATTGTTTATCACCTATTTATTTGCTCCATTTGTCCATTCACAACTTACAAACTGATTTTCTTTGTCTGCACTATCTTTCCCATCAGTCATCTGCAGTGATTCCCCTGAGACTCTATCAGACAGTCTACGACTCTTTGATGAAGCTGCTCATATTACCACTTCCTTATTGCCCTGTGGTCTTGAGCACTTTAAAGAGCATCAAGATGGAGATGATCACACCAGGTGAGGATTTTACCTGTCTCTGAGACACTTCTTCTTTTGGTTGTTTGTAACGTTGTTAATTAACATCCCTGTACAGGCTCCTTATACCAAAGAAGAGTTGTCGCAGAGCAGAGCCTAAGGAATGATCACTTAAAACTCCAGGAAAGGTGAGAATAATCTTATAAAGGCAGCTCTGTGTAACATTTTACCATAAATGTTCAATGTGTTGTTTTTGGCAGTATTTACTTGCATATTGCAGTTCCACACCTCACATTTCTTTCTACAGACAGTGAGCACTTACGGTAGCCTTGTAGGGACATAGTGCTCTCTATGAAAAAGACCAAAGAGCAACCATAAATCAACTAGAAATAGGGGCAAAATGGACTTATTCGTACATCAGTTTGAGCGGGACTAGGGCTAAGTATCGTTAAAACAAAATATTGATATCCATGCCTTAACAATACTGTCTTGGATACTAATATTATTTCAAATTATCTTCTAGAATAACAATACATTTAACCTCTCAGTGCTTCCTGCCAAAAACGTGTCAGTGAATGTAGGGCTGATTTTAAGTGTTCAAAATAAAATGTTTGTGAGTGGTCAGCTTCTCTAAATTCTTCTTCTAAAACTCGACAAAAAGCTTTTGTAGACAGTGTTTACTTTTGGCTCATGCTGCACTTTGTAACCTTTAGTTTCCTGCCTGGAAGTCATTTCAAACAATAAATATAAATAGCTTGAACCCAAGTATCAATGCAAAATGAAACTAGAAAGCCAGCTATTAGTTATTATAATCTATTGTTATTACTGGAGAGGAACAATCCAGTGTAGCTGCCACAGGGACATAACAATGAGAGGTAGCATTATCAGCTTGTCGTGTACTTGTGTATCTAATGTATCTAATTAAAATTAATTATGTTCAATAACTACCACTATTAAATCTAAGGTTATGTCATTTTACCTGAGAGTCTACAAATCAACTTGTGCCACTGAGTCACATCTGTTTCATGAAATGTATTTAGTCCTAATCTCAGGTGGAGTCCTTGCTTTAGTCTTAATCCTAGTTTTTAATCCTAGATTTAGCCCTTTTATAAGTTGGTATTTCCTGGTATATTCATTTTTTAAGTTCCGGATTGGTCGTGCATTTGGTCCAGGTTTAGTCCTGGGCTAACCAAGAGCTACATCCAAAAGTAGCCCTTGGTTTAGATTGAGCCTTGGGTCTAGGTTCCAGATTTAGTCCTAGGTTTAAAAACATTGTGGTATTCCATGTGACATATTTTACTCTTGCATGGTAATATAATTGTCCAAACATCGCCTTAAGACACATGAAACAGAAGTTAGTGACACAACCTGACCAGTGGAAATTAGTCCAGAGCCAAGTCAAACTGCCATAGCAATATTTAAGAAACATCTTTTCCTTCCTGTGTTCACTTTTCTCATTTTCTCTGTCTCAGGGTGTTTGTACTTGCAGACCCGGCGGTGTTCTCTGCCCCGTTAGAAGCCACAATCAGGGCAGACCTGGAGGTGTCCAGCTCTCTGTCAGACCCACTGACCCAGAAGAGAAATCTGGTGCTGCGTCTGCTTCAGTTCGGCCTGGGGTCCCGCTGTCACAACCGCACTCTGCGCAAGGCTCTGGAGGTAAACAAACTAAGGGAAAACCACTAATGATGTGTGAGAATATCTACCATCCCCTGTTGCCTACTGGTGTGCATTCACACTGCCACAAGCCCTGGGCCGGAGCAGTGTCACCAACCTGGATTTATGTCATTACCTCTT
The DNA here is from genome assembly GCA_036850595.1 of Rhyacichthys aspro. Taxonomy (NCBI): domain Eukaryota; kingdom Metazoa; phylum Chordata; class Actinopteri; order Gobiiformes; family Rhyacichthyidae; genus Rhyacichthys; species Rhyacichthys aspro. The sequence goes on from CM072155.1 coordinate 3,850,384, forward strand.
TGTTTATTAGCGTTGTCTCAGAGAAGACGGCAGCATATATGGCTTCTTCTTTGCTTGATACAACTTTAACTTGCATTTATGGATGGCACTGCAAACTGCATTTACAGACCAGTCACAACTTCCCCGAAAGTGTTTGTGTTTTTTTTCCTGTCTTGCTTCGGCCTCAGTTTTGTCCTGGATTTATTTTTACTTTAGTCTTGGTTTCACCCAGTTTTTTTCTTTGTTAGGTCCTGTTTTCATCTTAGGGGTTATTACGGTTACTGGTTAAGGTACACTTGTAATGAATGCTTTAGCCTGGTTTGTCTGGTTTTGAACTTGGTGGCAATAAATAAATGAGTCATTGTGTTTGTGACAGTAAAATCATTAAATTGTCCATAGTTTAATAAAGCAATATAAGCATTTGCTTTAATCTGTGTGTACTGTTTGTTCCAGTCTTTGGCCGACGACAGCGTGGAGGGCTACTTCCAGGAGGTGGTCTTCGCTGTGGAGCAGAGTGTCCAGCAGGGGGCCGAGGGCTGGAGAGACTACGCTGACAATCTGCAGCTCATTTATGTTAAAATCCTGTCTGCCTCTGACGAAGGTGGGACCCCTTCTTTGTATATGACTTTAAAATGAAATGTAAATGTATAAGGCTCACTCTTTTTGTCATATTTCATCAGCCATAAGCCAGGATGATGCTGAGTCTGCTGAGCGCAGTATCACCATGCCTTATCCTGAAATTAACTTCCTCCTGTGGACCGATGAAGACGATCTGTGTAAGTCTCTACTCCAGGGACTGAGTCAGTTTACTTTTCTAATCTATTTATTTATTTATTTATTTACTTTTTAACCAGGTAAGTAGTAACAGTTCAAGTAACAAGTCTAAGTTTAGTCTTAGTTTAGTCCAAGTTAAATCCTGGTGTAGTCCTTTTTAAATTCCTTTGGAAAGTCCTGGTTTAGTTCAGGAATTGGTCCATGTTTTGTCTTGGTTTAGCTTTGGGTTAAGGCCAGGTTTGTCTCAGTTTAGACTAGGTTCAGTCCCTGTTTTGTCCCTGTGCATTTATTTGTAAATTAATTTGAAAAATCTTGGTTTGTCCTGGTTTAGTCCCGGATCTTGATCAGGGTGAGTCCCAGTTCAGGACAGTTTTATCCCAGGTTTAGTCTAAATTTACTCTCGGGTTTTAGCTCTTGATTTAGACCTGGTTTAGAGTTTAGTTTTACATATAGGAGTGTATCTATAATGACGAATGTATAGTGAGGGGTTTTTTTTGATAAAAGTTAAATATATCAATTTCTCAACGATACACAATCCAGTAAAATAATAACTCTAACTCTTTCTCAGGGAATCTTCTGACAAACTTCACATTGGGCTCCAGCTCCAGCTTCGATGCGGAGGAGAAGACCCGGAGAGAGTCCATGCAGTCCCAGGACAGTGGCATCGAGCGAGACCTGAAGGAGAGCGACATTGACAACACTCCCAAGTCTCCAACTCGAAGCAGCATGCAAGCTCTGTCCCGCCGGAACGCTTACAGGAGCACCAAGCCCAGCAACAAACTCAGTCTGATGAAGGACAAGATCGAGACGTCCTCCGGCAGCTCCCCAACCTGCAAAGAGAAGCGCAGTCACACGGCCAGGGTGGTGGTCATGGGGGACGACCGAGTGCTGGGGAAGCTGGCTGTGGCCTATCGCAGCATACGGTCAGTCTGGATTTTTATTGGAAGATGCACATAAATATATAAATATGGTGATATGAAATGATGTAAGTAACGTACAATAATTATTCTGCCAAAATATAGTGGGAAAAAGCTTACATAACTTTACTTCAAACCACATTGCTTTTCTGAACTTATAGGTGTATAGTGTATAATACATATCTGAAAAAAATTGAACAAATCAGTCAATGACATAAAAAAAAACATAATCAAGCTCCTCATAGAACACAAGTCACAAGTCAGTGGGAAGCAGCCTTGATGTAATGCTGTCATTTTGCTTGTTATTTTTAGTAGGACTGCAACATAATGCATTTGTAGATGTTGCTTACAATAGACGTCCTTGAGCAGCAAGCTCATGCTAATTTTTTCCAGAACTATGGAGGTTAGTTAACTTCTAACTAACTAACGTCTTGGATTTTCTTTTGTATTGTTTTTATTACAATTTACAAAATAATTAAAAGGTAACATGTTGTCCACTGGTCCAATGGACAGGTTAAATGCAGAGGATTCATTTCCCCAGGAGGATAATAAAGAGTAACTCTTAAAATCGTAAATCTTCTGACTTGGGGACACATGGGGTCTTCTGGAAGAGTGTGAACCCAGTGGAAGTTAAATTACTTCTTAAATTGGTGTGTAAAGTAAAATTGCCATCAGACCTGTGTCCACTGGGTTTGATCATAGACAACAGCTTGTCCTGTAGCTGTTCACATGCTCTAAAAAGGATTTAGCACTAACTCTCCACAAAATGTTGAGTATAACTTCATGCCATGTGTGAAAAATGAGGTGAACCAGGTATAATTGCAGTTTTTGTGCCCTACAAATGAAATAGACCTTATTTGACTAACAGCAGCTTTACTTTCCAACAGGGAAAAGGAGTCGAAGCACATTATGCTAACCAAAAAGATGAATTTGCAGTTCTACTACATTCCAGTCACTGATGAACAGCCTTCCTTGACTTGTTTACAGCCCGTGAGTTTCCCTCAGAAACTTCCTAAAATTGCACTGACTGATAAAAGCTTCACAAATATTCCCCAACAACGTCACTCTTCTTCTCCACAGGACGCCCCAGTTCAGGAGGAAGCCAGACTGTCTCTCGCATCCTTGTTGGGGAAAATTGATCCTTGGTACAACGACAACATCAACATTCTCCAAACTGCGATCCCAAAACTCGCTGGAATGGTAACGATAAAAACAGTGCACAGCTACAGGGAAGTTGAATATTTTGCTGACTATCTGTTATCTCTTACAGCAAATGAATCACAACAGACCATCGGAGCAAAACCTCTTCTTCCTGGACACACTGTGTTACTATCTCCGCTGTGGAATGCAGAAAGTTCACCTGCCACTTTACAAAGTCATGGTAATTACATTTTGGAAATAACTTTATCATAAACTTTACACAAAGAGTACCGCCTCGTAAAATTTGTGTTTCTCCCAGTACAACCCATGTTGTGTTATATTAATGCTCATAAAATGTGTATAATAGAGAAGTGGGGTCCTAGTATGAATAGTAGTTTAATCAGAGGCCAATGATATTCCTTTATGGATTCTTTATTATTCACTGAAATAACTGCACATGAAAAAAGTGGCTCAAACAAGGTTTAAACTAGGACTAAGCCCAGGGTTAAACTAGAGCTAAGGCCAAACACAAAAGCATTGTGTTCCTGATTATATTTTTATATTTCAACCACTTAGGAAAGCCATAAGACAGAAGTAATAGAATGGTTGAATTGGTGACAATTAGAGTCACGAATTCAGCCATCATCAAGACCTTTAGACAGTGGGAGGAAGCTGGAGTCCCCAGTGAGAAACCTCAAATAGCACAGGGTAGACGTGCAGGAGTGCTAACCACCCATTAACTATAACTGCATATTGTTGTTGATAATAAGTCACTCTGTGTTGTCTGTCTGGTGCACTTAGATGACACGCTTCAGCAATGAAGTGAGCTCTCTGATAGAAGAAGTGTTTGTGTCGAGTCTGGAGGCAGACGTGGCAGAGTTTAAACACCTCAAAGACAAAAATTCAAGTGGGTTTGGAATCATTCATGTCTCTAATGCTTTATATATGTGCTCTTACATAGAGACGTGTGTTTGTTTGTTTCTGACAGAACCTCAAACCCGAAGGAAGAGGTCAGTGGAAGTGTTCGGAGGAGTCATGTCAGTCAGTTACACACAGGTACAGCTTTTGTCAGGTTTTACTCCTGTCTACAGTTCTTTAGGATGAAGAGCTAATATAAATGTTCTCCTTCAGACTTCTTTAAGCAAACGTGAGGGTATTAAAGGAGTGTGCCCCATGGCATGTGGGGTTTACATTACGTCTGAGCCTGCTGTCACATTTGGTAAGAAACTGTTTTTTAGAAAGCTGTATGTTTATGTGACACTTCTGGTTTTAATCATTTTGACTTTATGCAGGTGAGGATTTCCTCGCTGTCAGATTCAACACTGTAAACCCACAGGAAAACCCAGTAAGGACTACAAATAGATATTTTTATAGTTATATTTTATGATGTTAAAGTGATTTGTTTTTCTTTTTCGTCAAAAGAAAATCCAAACCAAAACCATTAGCATAAAAGCTATGGAAAACCGAACATTTGTTGTGTGTTTGGATAAGGACTCTGCAAGGACATATAATGACATTCAAAGGTATTTCTACAATCACAATGCAATTTTTTATTATTTTATTTTGCCTTCTGAACCTAATTATTAATATGTCCCTTTCCCAGGATTGAAATATCCCCATGTGTTGACCCAGGATGTAATATTCAGTCCAGATACAGCATCAGCACCAACAAAGAACTGCCTCTGAGCAAATACGTGGACAGAGTCTTGTCTCTTCCGATAAACACCTTTAGTGGTGTGAGCAACTGAGGAATAGGAAATGTTCAGATGTCTCTTTGTCCCCATTTCCCTGCAGCAGTCGAACAGTCTTATTGAACTGTCTTATTCAAATTAAAAATTTATTGAAATGAATATAAATAAATTAGAAGTTGATAAACGTTGATGTAAAGTGAATGTATGTAAATCTAATCTGTAAATAGATTAAATGTAATATGTAAATAGATAAAAGTAATGAAAGCAATCATCTTCAACTTTGGATAATATATTGAATATACTTTATCACTGTTACAGATGAGTCATAACAGAACACAACCGAGCAGGAGAAACTTACAATTACGAGTTTTTGTCTTTCGAGTTAGGCTACAACTTACTCTGTTTGGACTAAAATTGCTTCTTGAAACACTGTAAATAGAAAAAAAAAAACGCGTGGCATTTTCACCGATGAAAACATCCATCTTGTTGCACATAAATAAAACATCTTTTGTCTTTTTGTATTCTCTGTGGGCTTTTATTTCGTGGTTGTGATACACCTCCGGGCCGTGAGAGGGCGCTCCTGACGCGATGGTGGTGGCACAGGTGTAACGTGGATGAGTGAGTTTAGAAAAGTGGTGCAGAAGCAGGTGCAACAGTGAATAATAGAAAAAAAAAAGTCGGACAGGACGTATTGTGGGAACCTAAACGCATGCTAAACATGACAAAATTGGAGGAGTTCTAAAAGTAAAAAGGTAAGAAAGGAAAAATTTAAACATTATTTTTTCAGTTGTGACGTGACGTGGACTTTACCTGCAGATAGATAAAGGGCAGGGGCTGGTTTAACGGCTGTCAGCTCCTGTCATGTTCCGTGTGTTTTTCCCCCTCACAAAAGTACTTTTATTTAACTGTCTGCAGTAGTATTAGCTGTCTATGTAACTCTAGTTTGATACTGCAGCCTAGTTTAGAGATGTGATCCAGGATCAGTTGAACCTTTTCTTTTTTTACTGAGCATATGTTATTGATGAAAGAGCTCTAGAAGTATTATTGGATGAAGTAAACATCCATAAAATAAAAATCTAAAATTCGGACTCCATTTTAAAATATATATCTGCTTTGGTTATTATTGATTTAGTTATTTTTGGTTATTATTTGGTTATATTCCAAAATACGAAAATATGTATTGTACCAGGTTTTGGCAGAGTTGTTAATTTTCACCTTTAGGTCCTGGACAGGTAGACATCTAGTCAAAAAGTCCTAAAGGATTTTACCAATTTATTAAAAAATCCAAATAGATTACAACAGACTAACACAATCCAATCGAATTCCTACAAGAAAACCATCATATGTCCTTCTGTAAGGTTTCTTGATAATCTAAATTATTCATCATACATGACTACACTAAAAAATCTCGACAATCTTTACATTTCCACCTTTGTATAATAAAAAAACTCAGTATAATGTTGCACATAATAAAAATTTCTTCAGGGGCCAAGAATAAACAATACTTTGATTTTATTCATTTGTTTACTCAACCATCTGTGCAGTTTCTTTTGTACAAGACATCCAGGTTCACAAATATTCAAAACAAAGGCCTTTCAGATCACTGGACTGAAAAGATAAAAAGGTTAAGATAATTCAGTGATCATCCAAAACCTCACTTGTAAAGTTACAGAACAAGTAATACATGATCATGCTTTTGGATGAACACTGAAACACCTTAACCTTTTTTGTTGTTTTTGTTTGTTTGTTTTTTTGTTGTTTTGTTGCAAGGCATGAACACATATCTTACTAACTTATCACATCATCAACACAGACACCACATAAATAATCATCTAACATCACACAAGCATTTTTAGTGTGCGGTATCAGTCAGTTATTCATTTTACAACAATAAATCAATGATTCATATGTTTATAGTGCATGGGCTGACTGTGCTGTTTTTAATTTCTCTGTCTTCTTTTCTCAGTTTCTCACTTTATGTGGAACCAGTTCAGGAAGCTGCCAGTAAAGCAAACATGAGGAGGAACAAGCAGATCAACGTTTCTCGTGCTCTGGCTTTGGCCGGCGCCTTCAACTTCCTCATCTCGGCTGCCAAAGCGTGCCTCCTTCCCTTTCTCACCTTATACTTCCGTCACCTGGGTTTGACCCCCGCGGAGACCGGCTTCGTGATGGGGACCAATTATTTGATAACGCTAGTCTGGAGCCCTGTGGCTAGCATGCTGTCCAAGCTCTACGACAAGAGACGTTTTTTGATCTACAGTTCTCTGGCGGCCTCTGCGGCAGTCGCACTTCTTATTCCTTTTATCCCCCCGGCAGATTTGCACAAACTTAGCTGTAATGTATCAGAAGAACAAATGAGTCCAACAGAAAGTCTACCCACGAGAAGCACTGAACTTCCGCAAGCTAGTTTAGCTCACCATGCTGAACTTGAAAATGCAAGTCCTAGCATGGTGACACCTGTTGCAAATGTGTCTCTCATAACAAGTGTATCTCAAGAACCAAAAGTTAGCATTTTTTATTTTCATTCCAGTAGCACTCCTGTAATAAGTAAAAGCAGATCTACTAATGCTAGCAGCACTGCAGCAAGAAAAAAGAGGTTTAATGTCGAGACACAAGACAATTCTAAAGAGAAATCTATGTTAGCCGACCGTACGGAGAGTCACTTTGACTTCCTGGGCAGCTTGAAGGTAATGGACATCCAACGCCAGCTCTTCTTCTTGATACTCATTGCCGTATCTGTGTATGCCATCGCGCTAGCTCCAATAGAGTGGACAGTGGATGACGGCCTTTACGAATACCTCGATTTTGCCGACGCCTCCGACCGCTACAGCAACTCCAAGACGTGGAGTGTTGTCGGGGCGGTATGCGGCGTCGGAGGAGCGGGACTTCTAGTGAGTCAGTTAAGCTGTGTCATCGCCGACGACACTCCGAGAAGCATCGCCCATTTCGTTTGCTACGCCATCATGGCAGTTGCGACAATCCCGGTGGTGAGTTTTCTGCCCTTCTACCTCAACAGGAAACGGAGAAGAGGAAATGGGCTGATAAAAGGGATGCAGTTGGTGCGAAGATCGGTACGCGCTCTGCTTTGTGCCATCACTACTTTGTTCATTGGGATGGGAATTTCCGTGGTTGACAATTTCTTACTTTGGGAAATGCAGGATAACGGAAGCAACGAGCTACACATGGGATTATCGCTAGCTCTCGGATTGCTCTCCCAAATGGCGTTCCCTTTCTTTGTCGGAAGAATATCCAAACTTCTCAGCCCAGGAAGGATACTCGCAGTTGGGACGGCTACTCTAGGGATCCAGTGCTTCTACTATTCTTTCATATGGGGGCCTTGGGCTGTGCTACCTGCACAGTTTTTGAACATTCTAAGCAGTGGAGCGTTTTGGTGGGCCGTCCAAGTGCAATGCGATGACGTGGCTACACCAGGCACAGAGAGGAGCGTCAACAGGATCTACGGCGCATTATGTCTGGACTTGGGACGAGCTTTGGGGAGCGTTATTGGAGGATTGGCGGGGCAAAAGTTTGGGATCCCGTGGATGTTCAGAGGAGCAGCGATAGTTTTAACGGTGTGGTGCGTGCTCCTGCCTCTGCTGCAGCTCAAAGCACCCCAACAGAGGAGGATTAACTACTCTCGTCTCTTAGCAGCTGACGCCAGTGAGGCCAGTGACTCGGAGTCTGAGCAGGAAAGAGACTGGTTGGATAAAGCCATGGAGGACGATAGGAGCAATAACAACTATGGAAGAAGGATGCACCCATGAAAACACTGTACACAATAGACTGTGAAGTTATACCTATAAACTCGTATAGCACTACTCAAAGGTGCTACATCGTCACACTACATTGTTTTGACAGTATCATTACTGCACAGGACAGGTCCACTATTAGAGGCAATTCTGTTGACCAAATTGGGTACAAACTACTACACTGTACTACTTTACTACTACTACCTCTCAGCTGTGGTGTGGTGCCATTACAAATAGGAGGAGCTAATTGTTTTTTATATTAAAGTCTGTTGTTCTTATGATAAACAATCAAATTCCAAAATAAATGAATGGTAAATGTACATATAAAACAAAGCAAGGAGTTATTTGCAATGTCTTACACGCTGCATTAACCCAACCTGTACCATACCACTCAGTGAAAACAAGGCTAACATTACCTGTGTGTGTGCTAGTGATGCTAAAGCTCAGTACAGAACAGCTGAACTTTGCCAAACACAATTGTATCTATCTTCAGTGCAATTTCTATAGTGCTTTATAAAGCAGCTTTTAAACTATGCCTTTGATACCAGCAGGCAGCAGCATGTTGGCGTTTGTACTTCAGGTAGGAAGAACTTGTGATGTGTGAGTCTTTCAAATACAATGAAACACAGAATTATAAATGGAAAAGAGTATTAAAAAGTATTAACTTTATATCCCGAGACCACTTTTTCTGCAACAATTATCTAGTTGAGTTCTTGCCAACAACAAGAAGCTTATATGAGTGAACCATACACAGATTTTGATGTTTACTTGTTTTACTTAAATCTGTTTTTATGTCTCTTGACTGAACAGATAATTCAATACTACAAATAGTATTATTTTGTATTCCTATTGCTATATCAGAGGATGTCAGATGAGTACAAGAAGTTCCAAGCAACCACAGTCACATTTTTAATATGGACCTGGTGTTGTTGAACCAACCTTGATACAATATATTATCTGACAGCTGCAGAAGCCTCAGTTTAATATTCTTGCATTGTCTGTATGCTAAAAATACTGGAGCAGGATAAGCTGTGTGTTAGTGAGAGAATCTATAATACATCTAGCACAGAGGGACTTTAAATCACTTCAACAAAAAACTTTCATCATAATGTAAATTAGAATTATCATTCCCCAACGGGATTCACTGCATTAGAGCCGAGTCAACATTTGCATAAGTTATTCTTTTACAATGCAAACAAGGTAACAGGATAGGACAGGTTAGGCCTAACTGTAGAAGTCCGGCAAACAGGAGAGGTGTGCAGAAGGTTGGACCACACCTTTAAAAGCCAGTTTATTTCCTTTTAAAAGTCACACATTTGTTAAACAAGTGACACTGTGCTCAGTTTTATGTTATTGCAAGTTTGTGTTGTATTTGCAGACTGAGGTATTGTGAAGAATTAACCAAATCTTGTCTGTTATTTGAATGGAATGTATTTTTGTATTTTCAATTATTTGCCGCTACCCACTTGACAAGAATTCCAGTAAGCACAGATAAATATACTCTTGTCACACCTGTTTTCTTATTTACACATGCACTACAATATTTCCATTGTTGCTCTGATACACAATGACTGTCAGAATAGAATGTATTCTTCTATTGTCCAATGTCACCAATCGCTAAACAAAGTTGCCAGGAGTAGATTAATGGTTGGGCTGACATTCAAAGTGACTGAAATGTGTTATTGGCGTCATCTGGTGGCAAAAGTGCAGAATATACTTGCAAACCTCACGCTCCTTTTTTAGGGGGTGGATGCTAGTAAGTGTCGGAAAAACTACTCAACTGTGATTGGTTATTTCACCGAGAAGGGCGGGTCTTGTTTGTTCACTGATCCGATTGGCTTCTTTTCAACGTCAATCAACCCATGGCACGTTTTTGAATATTACGCACTGTTTGCTAACTGGCTCTGGGACGTCACTGCAGTTAATTGAAAGCAATTAAATGGTGTTTTACTGAATTAAATTTAATTTAGCCATTTATTAAATAGAGGACTATTTTGGAGGAGATTCCACTACATTTCGCTTCAATCTTCTAAGCTAATCTTACCTGTCACTTGCGTTATCCCAAAGTCTGAAGTGAAAGTAGTCTAAGCTAATTTTAGTTGTGGCTAACGCTAGTGACAAGCTAAACCCATGTCGCTTTGAGTTAACTATGCTAACGGCAACTTTCCGCCTTAAATAAAACCTTACTAATATTTGGTTCTTCAAGTACCACCATTATTAATCATACTACAAGGACAAAAACAAGGATAAACACATTTAATTGATATTGCCTCGAAATGACTGCGTTATAAGCGAGCTCCTTACTTTAGATGTAACCCACACAGTTTAAGTTTATTTCATTCCATAATGGTTTTTTCCTTCTCAATTGTGATAGTTAACCTGAAATTCATACCATCTACTTGATTAATAAACCTTTCATATTAAGTAGAAAGCTCAATTTTCTTATTTCCGTAGAAACCTTATTGAGAAAGCGCAGCGTATTTGAAGAGCAGTGTCATTCGTGGAGCTCTAGGGGGCGCCCGGGAGCTCCAGTTTGACTCTGGACAGCTGAGGTTCAGTGTGGTCTGTGCTGAGCATCTGTGGAGCCTCTCACTGTCACATCGCTCACACATCACCGAGATGCAGCACGGGCTCAGAGGCTGCACAATTACCCTCACGCTGCAATTATAGGTCTGTTTTAAAGTCAGGACTCCTACAGGGGCAATTGTGAAGAAGATGGAGACGATGGAGAGAAGATCATCTCAACAGTACGGCTCGTTAGAGAAGACGCAGGTGGACGCAGCAAATGAGAAATCAGGTGAGTGCAAAAATAATTTTTTAAATGAATGTATATTTAGTAAACCAGAACTGTATTCTGTGTGCTTTTCTGTAATATCAGTTTAACTGTTCCTGAAGTTCTGTGATTCATTTTTATAGTACTGAGCATCTTTCAATTAACTGTTTTAGTGTAGTTAATAACATATTAACTACACTAAGGTGAAATAAAAAACACTGATTATCTCTTCATCATCATCACCTTTTAGTGAGTGGGATAAATAAGGCAGCAGGAAGACATTTTGTCCTCAAAGTTGATGTGTTAAAAGTAGGAAAAATGGGCTAGCATAAGGATTTGAGCAAGTTTGACAAGAGCCAAATTGTGATGGCTAGATGACTGAATGGGGGCATCTCCAGAACTTGAGCTCTTGTGGGCTGTTCCCGGTCTGCAGTGATCAGTATCTATCAAAAGTGGTTCAAGGAAGGAATAGTGGTGAACCAGTGACAGAGTCAGGGGTCTGACATTGATAGACATTGTTTTAATGCTGTATTAACAGATTTTCAAACCTATTTGTTTAAATATAGAGCATATAGTCCCATGGAGGTATTCTGGTTGCTTATACTAATGATGCATCATTAATGGAGTGTTAAACATTGGTGGACATTTCATAGCAGTATAGTTTCAGTGTTTTAATGCTGCAAAAATAGCCCATTTAAATGATTTTTTAGCTGTAAAAGAGAGGTTTTTTTAGTCTATTAGAAAAATCACATTTCTGCTGTAGTATTTGGATAGAGGTGAATTCCAGGCAAGCCATTTTTAACTGCTTTAACTTTAAATTGAATTGATTAGTTATAGTATAGTGTAGTGTAGTGTGGTAAAGTATAGTATAGTTGATTTAATGTTGGAAGCTGTTGTAAATTTGAGACGTACAAGAGTACAAATTAATTCTGAAGAAAAGTTAGTTAGTAGTTAGTAGAAATAAATCGAAATCAAAAGTAATGTGAGGTTTTTACAGGTGGAAATTTGTCGCTTCAACAACCTTAGTCCACCACTGGTCACATTCTATGGAGAAGGTGGAAACAGAACCCACACATGGCTGAAGATACAGCCTGTTGTGTATTTGCGCAGCTGGGAGTCCCTTGTTGTGTGTGTATGGATATAATGTGTAAAGGTAATTAAAAGCCAATCCCCTCTCTGCTGGATGAGTCATCGCTGCCGGTGAGGAGGAGGAGGAGGAGAGGTCGGATGTGGAAATTCACTCAAGCTCAGAGCAGATTGTGAGAAAGCAGAACATATCAAAACACATAGCAAAGGTATTCTAATTAGCAACCTTAGGGATGTGCCGTAGGTTTTTCTCGGACAGTTTTTGATTGTCTGTGCACTAACTCTATACTACCACAGCCTCCAATGACCAGCACTACTTTTCTCAATGTACAAGGTGAAGAAGGAAATTATTAATCCATATATAAGCTTAGTAACTTTTGCTCTAATTCAAAAGGCTTTCTATGGTGCTTATTGTGCGTTTTCTTTAAATATAACAAAATGCATCTTACCCTTATCAGCCGAAGATGTCATCTCGATGGCCGACTCGTCCATCACCATAGAGGACATCGAAGGAGAGCTGTTCAAAATCGAGCGGATACGAGACATCCTCGTGCGGCGAGAATCAGAGCTGCGATACATGTAAGAACTTTCACATTTCCACAAGTTAAGCAGACCACCATGCCATTACAATGGACGCAGGGGCATTAACAAATTCAACATACAACATGAAGTATGTGTGTGCTGTCAGTGAGTGGATAGAAAAGTGTTAGGTTGTGCTATTTGCCTGCAGCAGCTAGAGGCTACAAGCTACAAGTCACTGGCTACTTAGTGCTATGTTCTGCTGGACTTGCACAATGCGTTAAATAACCTCAAATGGAGGAGTCATACACAGATTATTTTAGGACCTGTGCTTCCTCATCAAAGATTCATAAACTGAAATCTGCCTGACAGGATTAGCAAAGAAACTCCGGAAAAAGGCTGAAAATACAACAAAACACCAATATTAATCCCGCTGGAGTAAGACATATGCCACAAGTGTCAGTCGCAGCAGCCATGTGCACCAGGGCAACAAGTGTGTGGTTGACAATTATGATACATGCTTTCACAAAACTTCTTTTAAATCCCCATAGATGCTAATTTCTTAATTCTGTCTTAATCCTGCTTATAATTAATTCATTGGTGCTCCAGAGAGACTCGCTCATTATTCTGGCACATGAGGATGAGGTTGGAGAAGCAGGGGTAAGAACAGAAACAGCACCGCACAATGACTCAGAAAGACAAAACATAATGACCTCCTCCCAGCACTGTTGTTTTAATGTGGGAGGCATTAGGGGCGATGGAGCTGTGAGATGGTGACATGCATTTTAATGTTTTTATTTTAACGGCAAGCAATCGAATTTTAAAGGACAATCCAACTCAAACGTGGTAGGATAAAGGAAGGTGAGAGGAATAATTTCATTCATTTTCATCATTCGTCTAATTATTCTATTTTGCATTCAAACTGGATTGGGGCTGAAGCTTACATTAGCTTACATAGTGCATTCAGTGGGCTACACCCTGGACAATCACCACTTAATCTAATGGCTAATACCTAAAAACAACCATTAAATCACTCCTAAAGCACATTCAGTTCAGCAGTTTACCTTGTTAAGTTAACGTTTACGTCTACATACACACAAGAAATATGGTGAGCTACTGTTTTGGCTTTTACAGCTATCTACTGTTGCTTTTTTTAGTGAATGCTACTCAAAGTCTGTAGTTTTTAGCATCCATTGACGAAATTTGAAAGTACTACAAGTAATACTACATTCTTTGAGCAACTATAGTAGCCCTGTAGGGACATTCTTGGCCATTCTATGAGAAAGCGTAGAAACAGGACAGAGAATGCACTGTACAACACTGTAAAACTGTTCATAATTGTCCTAACCCTTCTGCAAATGTGTGTTGAAAAAGAAACATGAATATGCTCAACTTTACATGTCTGTTTTCCTAGATAGACAAGAGGCGATCATAATGTATTAAAAATGTGATTCCTTATTTTTGATACACAGTTCCGCTCAAAACCTATACTTTTAGTCCATAAACTGCTGCTGTAGATGACCGTGAACACACCAGCTCAGTGCATGTATCTGAATTTCATTCTCCTGTTTCCCTGTCTCTAAAAGCAGATGACACAAAGGCGGCCGCTCACTGTGCGACTCGTCCTTGATGTTTTCAAATCCAGCTCGGTGTCAGGCGGTGAAATGAGATCTGATACTGTCAGCTGTGATTCATTCAACAGGACTGTGCTGCCATTATTTCTGCTAATAAACTGACAGCACGCATCCAGCTGAGCCCTCAGTGTTTGTTTTTTTTGTGTTTTTTTAATGTCTCAAAAGATACGCTTTTATTTTGCAGCTGCTGTAATGTCACATCTGAGGCTTTAATATGAAGCTTCTACTTTAAATAGCATTGACGACTTAAGCCAGTTCTAACCCAGTTCTAGGATGTCACTGGTTTGGTTCTCTCGCATCAAGGCTGGAGAAGGTAGAGACTGAAGCTGATCAGGAAGGGAAAGTCTGTTGTCGGACTGGAACTGGAACTACACGTTGAAGGTAATAAAATTCATTCAGTATCTTAATCTTGTCCTTGCGTATTGTTTATTCAGGATGGATGATATTCAGCTCTGCAAAGAAATCACAAGACTGAAGAAAGAGCTGCAGAAACTGGTCTCCATTCCAGGTTAGTATCTTTAGAATCAGGTATTTTCTTTTTCTTTTCTTTTTTTATTACTCTTCATGTCATCCATATGTCATTACTGTGGTCTGTCCCTGGTTGTTATATACGTCTCCTAACCCTCACATCTCTCTTTTCATTAAGTTTAGATGATGGTATTGATAAAGTTGAAGGTTGCTGTGGTAACCCTGAAGATCACAAGCTCAAGAGTCACTGTCTGTGCGCTTTTATATTTATACCTGTGATAGCTACAGAGATACTGGATGGCAATATCACTCACTGACTTGGGTCTAGAATAATACCCAAGTCAGTTTCTATATGCTGTATCTGAAACCATATACTTGGTGCATGTGTGGGAATACATTTGCAGTATTTTGTTTATTCCAATTTGAAAAGTAATATTTGCTCTGTATAACATGGCATTACTGTTTTAATCACATTTTTCCATCTCCTTTGAAGCCGGCAGCTGCTGATTGTGAAAAGTGCTGTACAGTCAAAACTGTTATAAATTAAGGGAGTATACAGACTTACCTAAACTGAGACTAACACAAACTTACCACTCATAATCTACCTGACAACAGAGAAAGCTTGAAAGTTCATTCATTAAGAGCTGTTAGTAAAATTGCTGTGGGCTTATTTGACAGAAAAGGACAAGTCAAAAGAAGACAAAGAGAAAGAGGAGGAGCTGCTGCAGCAGATCAACAAACTGGTGGAGACTAGAGACTTTCTGGTGGAAGACGTGGAGTTTGAGAGGCTCAGGTAATTTGAGTGGTGTTTGAAGTACTCCAGACTAGTCTAGAGACATGCTGTAAACACTGACGCAGATGTAGACGTGTGGATATTTATGCACAGTACAACAAATCGTACTCTGAAGTGCATTTTTTTTTGTTGTCTCATGTTTCAAACAGAGAAAGAGAAGAAGACAGAGAGATGGCAGCCTTCCTACAGTCGAAACTTACAAAGACCTTAGCTCAAAAGAGTAAGTCTGTCTACGGTATCAATCACAATTTGACCTTTGTAGTTATTTTAAATCAGTTGTGCAAGGTATTAGTACAAAAAAATGAAGGATCAGATGAAGGGTTTTTTTTGTTTGTTTTTTCAGGTGCTCTACAGGATCAGAAGGTGGCGTCCAAGTCCCATCAGAAGTCTTCCCCGTTTCTCACTAAAACCGGACTGACACTATTGAAAGACTGCTGTGGCTTTACCTGCGCCGTCATGTAATACAGTATCTATACTCTGACTGAAACATGATCTAGTTTCATTTTTACTATAATTGTATGTTATGTAACGTGTGAGTCGTCTTAAATCATATGTGATAATGTGAAGTTTTGGATGATTACAGGCTTGTTGGCGTTTACAGTTGCCCCAGCTCACTTTAAGAAATTAGCTGTGATGTTGGCATCTCCGCCTGTGCCATTATGTCATTGCATAATATGGAAGGGGTGTCATTGTGGCTGTCCTTCAAGGCTCTAACTACTCTTTAATATCACACTCACTGCCGTAGCCTCTTATAATATTGTTTCGATCAGTAGCCAGTTTCAGAAAGATCTACCATAGTCAGAGTTCAACTTAGCATCTGGACATGGAATATACTATGATTAATACCTATCAAATCTAATCTCCTCCACCTTAGCTCCTGGGGAATATCACATAAGTAACCCAGTAGTTTTTTTTTTTTAAGCTTACTACCTACAGCTGCTCTCTGGTGTCACGCGTGACTAATAAAAGTTTCATGCCTGTGCCATTTAAGCCCACCTCCAGAGAATCATGTGTACGATCGCCATAGCGACAAGACGGAGCTGTTTTTATTCACTGCCGAGAAGACCCCCCCAGAAGACTGTGAAGTAAACACTGCAAGACGAACACGTATTGCCTTTACAATGCCTGTGGTTTTATAGATATACTGTAAATGCAAGCTTTATATTCCTCCAGTTAGCATCGTCAGCCATATTGTGCCTCTGTTGTGTACATTAAAAAACTGAATGTGCTTTGTATTTCAGCTCGGCCCAAGCCTCTTTATAATGCAGCGTTTGGTGGTGATAAAGCCTGTCACAGCTGGTTGCGCGTTAACAGACCTGCACAAAGCTTTGGGCTCTGTTTAATTTGCAGCCAGAGAAGACTAATTAGCGGGCTACACACTGTGAATATAGACAAGTCACCGCCGACCCACTCTAATTGGACGCTAGTGAAAAAGCAGCTCGTTCCCGTTGGCTCGCTGGCTGACATTAAACAGTTTCCGGGAATGTGATATCACGCCTGGCCAATTAAAGGCTTTGTGCTGTCTTTCCTCTTTCTCATACAACTTTCACTGTACTTCTTTGTGAAAGTGTTTCATAATCCCCACACAGTCCAGCGGCAGAAAAACACTGATGCTTGCTGATAACAATGCCAATGCACAACCCTCTAGTAATACATACTTAGTCCCACTGGCATTTGTTTGACATTTACCCCAGAGAGAAAATGAGACATCTGTGTGTGCATGTCACGGAGAGCTGTGAGAGAGAACAAAACACACTGATAAAAAGATGACATGGACAGAGATGAGAAAGTGTGGGAAAAAATAGTAAGAAAGAAAGGGAGTGGGAAGGTATAAACTAGAGTAAAGTATAATATGGTATGGTATAGTATAGAAAGGAAGAAGAAAGGAAGCAGGCTGTAATTTATTTTGAGTTAGGGGGAAACAGCCAACAAACAAGAAAATTTACCATAAATAAACTGATTTTGGCAAAAGACAAGCAACTGATGTGCTGTCAGTGAGAGGGTAGAGTACATTAGCGAGTGCCTCAATATTTAGCGGCTTTATTTATATGAGCTTTTAAGCAACAACAGCTAAAGGCTACAGGCTACAGGCTACAAGTCAGCAGAGGCTTAGGACTAGTTTATGTTCTGCCAGACTATTACAGAACACTTGACACCACGTGGGGGACCAGTGCCTTCTCATACTGCATGGACATTATATGAATGCATTTTAGGTAAAGTAACACGCATATGGCTTGGGCGCTTAGTCCAATACATAATGACAAAAAGCATCCTGGGTGATCAGTTTTAGCCATGTCGTTCTAAATCAGTGATAGGCATCTTAAATGATGGAGGGGGCCACAATTTTTCGTCGACACTACCAGAGGGAGAGAGGGAGAGTTGTATATATATGTTTATTGAACCAACATACAGTGCAGTAACTTGACATATTTCATGCTCAAATGCATGTATAACAGTTGTACTCTTCTTTGATAAATAGGAACAGCAGACCAAAATTAATTGCAAGAACTAATTTTGTGCATTTTTACACTGCAATTTAAAATTGCAGTGTACGTTACATTAAATCAAATTTTAGAGCTTGCGTTAAACTTTTAGCTTTAGAGTTTACAGCTGTAGACTGTAGCCATAACCGTAATTATCTCCTCCTCGTTCAACATTGCATTGAAGCATTGTCAACATTTATCCATGTTTAATTTGCCTGTTTCTCTATTTTTATCCTTTTTAACTGTTTTGCTGTAAAATAAGTCGTATTTTGCAACGGAGTAATCAATTTCCTTGGTTTATTTCCTTGGTCTTTCATTGTTGACATTAATGTCAACCAATGGGAGTGTTCCTTTTTAAGGGAGCAAGCTGTGATTGGCCAAAATTCGCTGTGGGCTGATCATTCTCAATTATTAATTCCGTCTCATTTTTTCACAGATTATTCCTGTTACTATAAGCTGACTAAATGCAACATCAAAAAAAATAAAAATAGGTAACGGACTTTTAAAGCAAACCAGAAGCTGATCTGTTTAAAACAAACGCTGAATAAAAATTGTTGTCATCATATTTTTGAATAAACATACTTCCTACCTACATCTCCAACACATTTGATAGACAAACAAAATATGATTTAAATACAGTATATATATGTTTTTTGTGAAAGTTGGAAGCTCATACTCTTGTAAGTTCAAATTGTTAGTAGACTACCTTTCCTGCATATTTAAAGCTAGCTGCTCAGTCAGTGCTGCTTCAGTATAGGGCCTGGGAAATGTGGAGTGGGTTTGTTTGTGCTTCCCATACTAAAGAGTTGTCCAGTTCGAGACACAATGCAGAGTTACTCTCATTGCCCCCCTTCAGACGGGCCTCCTTTTGAACAAGACTGCTGCTTTGCTTCAATTCATTCACCAATGCTATTCAAATAAAAGAACTCATTTTGTTTTTCTCAAGGAAGGAAGGACCGGGAAATGTGTATCATGATGGATGCTATATTAAACATGGACCATCCGCTACATGCCGTAATAGAGCAACAAAAAGTGGCCAGGTGGAAATACTTTGTAGTATGTAAAGAATAAATGTAATAAAGAAGAATATATTGGGGGAAGTCTGTCTTAGTTTCTTTCAAGAAGGAAGGAAGGAAGGAAGGAAGGAAGGAAGGACTGGAAAATGTGTTTCACAATGGATTCTATATGAAACAACATGGACCATCTCTACATCACACATTTCAAACTCAAGGCCCAGTCATTGGAATGTTTTATATGGCCCTTCAATACATTTGGTATGTAATATTTTTGGCATTAAACTATTCTAAAGATATGTAATAGGGAACAATAGGTTTTAGTTGAATTTGAACATGTTTTAGTTGAATTTGCATGTTTTAGATGAATTCGAACTGGTTTTAGTTGGATTTGAACTGGTTTTATATGGACTTGAACAGGTTTTAGTTGGATTTGAATGTGTTTTAGTTGGATTTGAACAGGTTTTAATTAAATTTGAACAAGTTTTAGATAAATTTGAGCATGTTTTAGTTGGATTGGAACAGGTTTTATTTGGACTTAAACATTTTTTGTTGAATTTGGACAGGTTGTAGTTGGATTTGAACGTAGTTTAGTTGGATTTGTATAGGTCTTTAATGGACTTGAACAGGTTTTAGTTGTATTTGAACTGGTTTTATATGGACTTGAACAGGTTTTAGTTGGATTTGAATGTGTTTTAGTTGGATTTGAACAGGTTTTATATGGACTTAAACATTTTTTGTTGAATTTGGACAGGTTGTAGTTGGATTTGAACGTAGTTTAGTTGGATTTGAATAGGTCTTTACAGGTTTTAGTTGGATTGGACTTGAACAGGTTTTAGTTGGATTTGAATATGTTTTAGTTGGATTTGAACAGGTTTTAATCAAATTTGAACAGGTTTTAGATGAAGTATAAACATAGCATCTAGGATTACCTTGTTAGTGCAGTGTGGAGTGCATCATATTGTGTTACTGTAATTACTAATAAGAATGTATATATGTGTATTTTGTCACCCTATGTTTGCAGTGATTGGTGATGTGTTGGTCTTCATACAGTAGCTTAGCAACTGTGAGACATCTGAGAGTGTTTGAGGCGGTGGCTGCACACACATGCTGCAGTTATATCATACACTAAAGGTACATATGAAACCATTACTCAAGATTATTGGCAAATTGCATTTCCTATAAGAACAAAGGCTGCAGGATCACTAATGTTTTTGCACAGGGGCGCTCACTCCTTCAGTAGCTTGACTTACACTAGACTCTTTCCATTTGAGTTTACATTTGTGACGCAATTACCAACACAAGCCATTTCTGCTCATATTTAATGGACATAGATGTTAAAGCTGTGAACTGTAGCATTGTTTTAGATGTCATTGTAAGAATCTAATCTCTTCACCATGAGTCACGATAAGAGTCAAACTTGTATGTCATTCAACCCACTATTAAACAGAACCAACACGTCTTCCCAAAACAACATTTGTGCCATTTTTTCAATACAGGATACCTCATTATCAAAGATCCAAACTTCGAGAAATAAATTGCTGGTGAGCTGATACTACATTAAACATGTGGGAGTCCAGCTGCAGTATATAGTGCACCCATGTGGCCAAACAAAACAAACATGTCAATATTGATTAATAACCAATCAAAACAAATTAAAGAATATTAGGGGAGAGTAGGGTAAATGTAGCCATTTTTTGCTCAAGTGGTCATTGTGCCAAGCCAATAGAATGTATATGCACAATAAAAATATCTTAACATATTGTAGCATGTTTCCTATCAGTTGAAATGATTACAATTCATCTCTGACATAAGTTTGGAAAAATATGGACTCTTAAAAAAATGACTCAACCCCTGAATGTAGCATTTCAAAATACAAAAAATCTAAAATTTTTAAATAACATAATTATTTTACTATAACTTTAATACAAGCAAGTTACTTTTGACGCATGGCCCACCTTTATGTTATTAAATCAATATAAAAAAAAATACGTTTTCCTGATGTAGATGCCTAATTTTGTTGTGAATTTTAAATGATTTTGGAAGAAAATATGTAAGGGAAACAATTCAAGTCATCATCTCTGCACACTTTTCTACAGCCATAATTAGCCCACAATGTAAATCACAGCATCTCCTGGTCATAATTAGGGAAATAAATGGGTAGATTTTGCTTACTTATTCAGGATAATATTTTGCTAAACTATTTCCATGGTTTTATAGCCTAACAAATCACCAACATGTATGATAAATAATTTCAGACTTGCCACAATTTTACTTTTAGTTTTTAAAAAGTGTCACATAATAAAAATGTATAGCTTTCAAGATGCAAGGGGTGGGTCACTGGCTCATCTTACCCCACTTTCCCCTCCAAGGTGGTTATTACAAGTAAAAAGGCCTGTGTTTTTCATGAACACAACTGGCTGAACAAGTCAGACCTAAAAAATGTGAACTGTCAACTGAAACAGATGACAAGCCTCGGTGGGGTGGTTATGTAATCAGCCTGTAGCCACAACATATGTTTATACCTTTATGAAAACGTGGTGAAGGATTCCCCAGACTCAGTGGGGCGCAGTGATCCAGCTAGAGCGCTATCAATAACACCCAGTCTCTCCGATATTAGGCTAGTGCCTCTTTAAAACGTGACGCAGCTCGACTATTGGCCCACTTTGTTGCACCAGAGCAGCCTACGACCGGAGCGGACTGAGCAGCGGCGGGAGAGCGGGGCTCGTTGTTCGGCAGCGTGGCACGGGGACGTCGGTGCTTTGCTGGGTCCACACTGCCGTCACCATGGAGTTCTTCTTGGGGAACCCGTTCAGCACTCCATTGGGCCAGTTTATCGGTAAGAAGAAGAAGAAGCCCGCCATGGTTTAGCTACGCTGTAATAAGCGAACATCCTCACTGCAAACACTCCGCATTCCAATACCGAGAATTTTCATATATTTAATTTCTGTAGGTGATGTGAACATATTTCGTGATGCATTTTTTTCTAGGTAAACTTTAAATGACGATTACATTTTAATTGTAAAAGGCTGAGAGAGGAGCAGCGGCTTAGAACTTGATTGACAGGGCAGCTATGCAATGACTTGCCAGTGGGCGGGATTAAGAGACAGTTACTCTCACGTTGATTGGCTGCTATTATGGACCTATTTACCCAGTGAACGGTGGGCGGACAAAGTGGTCTGCATCCTCCTGACCCAAATTAGATTGATATTGGACTGTAGCCTGACGAGTACGCAACAAAGCGTGCTGTTAGCTTAGGCTACGAATGGAAATGGACTGTGGGTAATTAAAGGAACGTCAATATGCTTATTGTAGGGCCTGCTACTCAAGCTATGCTGTTAAAAGCTGACTCACTCAGCGACTCTATAAGTAGAGGTGTCCCTGGAGCTGGCTAGAATCCTATCCTTCAGCCTTTGACCAAAACTGGGAAGGCTATATGGCTTAAACAACGAATAGCTGTATTATGAAAATGTACTACCCATTAACACACTACACTAAATAATTAAATAAAAAATTATCCAAATTGAACTATATTACACGACAAAAGTGTTGATACTATGTATGTAAGCGTTCTAGCTGTTACAAAATGCTAAAGCCTTGCCATATGTTGTTTCATTCTCTTCAAATGATCAGTTTGCAAAACAAAACTAAAAAACCACAGATATTATTCTTTTCTTGTTGATATTCCCTCGCCCACTTGAATTAAAGCTATAAATATCTATTAGTAACCTATTTATGTTGCTTGCAATTAGCTAGCAATTGCCTGAGGTAACCTGGCTGCAGGAGCTAAGTATAGCACTTGGAACTAATGAACTAGAGATTTTTAAAAAAAGGGCATATAGGCAAACATAGCTTGAACTTGTTTAACAGTGTGCAAAAATAAGCCTTACATTGGTTCCATGAGAAAATAAGTTTGATATTCTCTCAGTGAACATGTTGTCACAGAAATTCCTTGGGTATTTCATCACAGTGATACACCCAGGCACACACCTGGATGTATCACCTGAGTGTATCACCCTGAGTGTACCAAAGATTAGACAACATTCAAGCATGTCTTACAGTTAATTTGTCATTTTACATGGAGAACAGGGTTGGTTTTAACTCTTACTTTCTTTTGAATCACTCAGAAACTGTATGCTTGATAGAATTTTTAGTGTTAAATGTTAAAATTAATGGGTGACAATACAAAATTCAGAATATTCTTGTGTTAGTGGTTTATATGTGGCAAGATATGACCACTTTGACTACCAGCCTCCCTCTCTCTATGTGCCATGGAATCTTTATAGAATGACTAGCTGCTGGGGATTTGGTAAAGTTTATCAGAAACGTTAAGAAGAAGCAGCTGGACATGGTTTTAAAACTGAAGCTGTTCCTTGCCTTTTCCCAGAAACTTCCTAAGTCTTAAGTCTTTTTAAGTTTTGACCAACTGGTAGAGAACCGCAGGCGTGCATATCCCACAGAGCAAAGCTTTAATGTCTAATTTTGGGGTCACTGCCTGAGCCTGCACCATTGTTTGTGAAGCTTAAAAGTATATCCAGATGCCTTTTTGTTCGAGTCAGGAAAGGCATACCCGTTCACTTTGAATAGTAAAAATGTGTCCAGAATCCCCTCACATCGATTTCCACTTAAACCCTGTCGCACCAGTTATAACCAATTACCAAAATTGGACTAGCATTATGCAGCATTTTAGCCATCTAATAGCGTCCATAGACAGTTTGCTCTGCGTCCGTTGGTACTTCCTCCTGGAAATCCAACTCAAATCAATTAAGACCAGCCAAATTCTTTGATATTTGCTACTCAGAATTAACAATTGTCACATGAGCTGGGACCATTTATCAGTGAAAGAGGAGTTATTCTCCTTGTTTTATGTTAGATTCAACATTATTCTAAACTATGTATTTAAATCTTTATCATAATAGTAAAAAGATGCAAAGTCTTGCTTTAACCCTTAGTAATACATGATTTATTGGAAAAACACTGAAACACTGCAAGCCTTGCCTTTCAGAAAAAGAAAAAAAAAATGCCAGATGTAGGTTTGTGACACTGAAATATGGAATAATAATTTAATAAAAATGAATTTATCCAGATCTTGTCTATTTTCACATGACACCGTATAAATATCAGCACATGATGCTGCCTTAAAGACACATTCTTCTGTAATTCTATAACAGTGGCATGTTTGTCTTCCACATAGAGAAAGCAACCAGCTCCAGCCTACCCTCAGAAGACTGGGCCCTCAACATGGAAATCTGCGACATGATCAACGCCGCAGAGGAAGGGTGTGTGCACTCTTCATGTCTTATCTGTCGGCATCAGCTCATGTCATGAATGTTAAAACAAATCTGATCTCATTACAGGCCCAGAGATGCAGTCAGGGCCATCAAGAAAAGGATTGTGGGGAATAAGAACTTCAAGGAGGTCATGATGACGCTCACTGTGAGTCTTGCTTAAATTCATTCTCATGCTCAGCTAATAAATTCAGATTTATATTCAAAATACTTAACCTCAAAGAAATCACGTATGCTTACTCTCATATATCTATATAATAACATGGAACACTCTCTAGTCAATACTGAAGAGAACTTCCCACTTGTCCCTATTTGTATGAAGGAAGGCAATAAATGCTCCAAAACAACAAGAAGTACACAAGCTCTCTGAAAAATGTTTACAAAATTTTGTCTTATATAATATATGAATTCTTATAATGTTTTTACTATTTCTTAAAATATGTGCTAAAAAATTGATTTTAAAAACAGTGGTTGTTTGCACTTTGGAACTACACTAATATAAATAAACATGACTGTATTATAAGACCAGGATCATGGCTGCCATTGATTTTCTATGAAAGTTCCACAGCAGTTGCTCAGTAAGGCTTGCAAAAACAGACCCCCACTATGCATCTGCAACTGGAAAATGTGTTTTTGGAACAATAACATCAGACATATGACACACGCCCTGATATGACTTTCCTCAAAATACTACTGGACTTATATTACCATACTATAGTTTCCTTGACTTGTTATTATAATTAATCCCATGTAGATTTCTCCTAAAGAGCTCTCTTCATTCATTTTCTACAGTTTATCCACTGAAGGGTCAATGGGAGTAGGATGACTGCATGTTAAATATTGTTGTTTTTTATTTATCCATTGTACAAAAAATAGACAATACAAAATCTGACCATTTTGGAAGTTGTATGTGGTCTGTCAGCCTTACTCCTTATTGGGAAAATCAAGTTTTTGGCAGCAAATACATCCATTCATACATATAAGTGTTCACTGGTGGATTTGGCATTTTATTATTATTTTTTATTGATTTTGCACACAAACTCTACAGGTACATTTTAAATAATACTGTAGATATATACAAATAGAATACTGTGTGTAACAAAGCCTCCAATTCATTCTCCATTGGGTAGGTGATTAAACCATTGAAATGACGAGATTACATTAATTATACTGTTGATAATCACTTTAACATTTTAGAGAGGAGTAATTATAGACTGTATTGAAAGTAAAGGCAAAAATATCCTGATGTGGCTTTGTCTCTCAGACGGAGCTGCTAAAACAGATCAGGTTTTTTGCTACATCTAAATCTTTTCTCTGTTGTCAGGTTTTAGAGACGTGTGTGAAAAACTGCGGCTACAGGTTCCACATCCTGGTCACCACTAGAGATTTCATTGAGGGTGTTCTGGTCCGGTCTATAATCCCGAGAAACAACCCTCCTGCGATCCTCCACGACAGAGTTCTCGGCATCATTCAGGTAAAAATCAGCACATTACACACTCACCTGAGGAGCTAAACAAGTGTGTGTTTGAATAAGGTCTGCGGTTTTGTCTCGTTAGGCGTGGGCCGACGCATTCCGCAGCTCGCCCGACCTGACGGGTGTGGTGTCTGTCTACGAAGACCTGCGCAGGAAAGGACTGGAGTTCCCCACAGTGGAGCTGGACGGCTACTGCGAAAACCAAAACCAAGCTCAGAAAGAGGTGAAAGCATGGCCGCCTCTTTCCCCCTTGTTTTTCTACTTCAAGTTTTACTCTTTACCTCTTTACTCATGCTTCTTTCTGGTGACTTGTGCCAGACTTCACCGGGAAATGGGCCGACTGTCACTACTCTGCATGCCGGGCTTATTTCTACCAAACTACCGCTGCACACGCCCCTGAGCACTCAGCTCAAACACTCCAAAGATGGAAACAACGCATTCACTCCCAGCCAGGTGATGGGCTCTCACATCTAATGCTTTTGACTCTGTTTTAGTCAATCCATAGACGGTAACAGGATAATCAGATCAATGAGGGATAGCTGGATGGATTTTTCCCTAAATGTGGTCTCTTTGTCTTTTTGCCATTCAATTCCACACCTCATACCCCACCTACATACAGCCTGTGAGAACCTACGGTAGCAGGGACATGCTGTTTTGTTTGAACAAACCCAGTGGAAATAGGTCATTGGATGAGCTCATAACATGAATGCACTTTTACAGCAGTGTTCAGTTTGTCCTCTCTGGAAAGCTGTAGAACTGGAACAGGAAGTCATGCCTACTAAATAGTAATATTGGCTACTTCTATTGGGTTCTAAGGAGATTTAAAGGACTAGTTTTTTAAAGATAGTATTGACCCATGTGTTATATTTTATTTAACAATCTTTTTGGAATAATAACATCAAACAAATAGCCCTAATTTGACCTTTTTCATTATACTACAGGGCTTATATTACCATACAAAATGATCTTGTTATAATTAGGGCTGCACAATACATTGCAAATGTCTCGCCAACGCAATATGATCAATCACAATAACATTATGGTCTTCTATTTGAGGGGAAATTACCTTGCTTAAACTGTGGTGCATGTAAATAAAAAAGTAATTACTTCATTTAGTCCTGTTCAGACCTGTTTAGTCTTGATTTAATCCTGGATCAGTCTTTATTATTGATTTAGCTCCTGCTTTGATGAGTGGAAGTTACTCCAGAGCCTTGTTTTTCTTTATTTTTTCGAAATCAAATTAATTTAATACTTTTATTATGTCAATAACCATTCAAAATACCATATATTGTATTATCCCATATCACGTTTTTCTAATATTGTGCAGCTCTTGTTATAATGAATCCCATGTAGATTTCTTAACTGCCTTCATTCATGTTCAATGCTTGTCCTTACCACTAGCGCTAGATTAGAGTTATGCTATCCCTCTCTAAAGTGTGTTATACTAATACTTTATAAAGGTCAGTTCACTGTTAGCATTATTAGCTTCGTGAAACACATAGCTTTTTTTTACTAAACTAGTCTCAGTGAAAATGATTCAGCAAAATCTGCAAATGCTTACTGGTCCATTATTCCTCTTATGTCTATGATTGAATTGTAGTCACTTTCTCCTCCTCTCTGGTGAGTGGTTTAGGTTTGACTGGGCATATTCACTTCACAATACATCCTTCTGTCTCCTCCATTTCTCATCAAGGACAAAATGCCAAAACGTATCTGAGGAAAACACTTCACTGAATATTACGCTCCACTGACTGATTAAATATGGCGCTGTTTGTGCTGTAGGTGAAGCAGCTGAAGACAGAGCTGGCAGTGGTGCGGAGCAATTTAAGCACCATGTCTGAGATGATGAGTCACCTGGACCCCGTCACGGTAAAGCAGGCCGACATGGAGCTGCTCGAGGTAATAAAAAACACATCTCTGAAGTCCGTCAGCTGTTCTTTCCCTCTGTTCACTTTCACCTTTTCACTCACATTTTCCTCTTTTCCCTTAACTGATCTCCTATATTATATTATTTTGTGTCGCATCGACCCCCTCGACACCCCCTGCCCACACATTTTTTTTTTATTGTGTCATTAGCAGCTTTACACAGTTTGTAAGGAAATGCAGGACAGGATAGTGAAGGTGGTGCCCAGGCTGAGCGAGGAGAAGCTGATCGAAGAGCTGCTGGCCACAAATGACGAGATGAACTCTGCCTTCAGTCGATACCACAGGTCCAAAACTATTATCTTTAGTCGAGTTTTATATCAGCAGTTTGGATTTTTTTTTTTTTTTTTTTACTCATGAGATAATTCTTGTTTTTAGGTTTGAAAAACGAATCACAAATGGCCAAACTGCAACACAAAAGGTAAAAATGCAATCTTAGGCTTTGTGGACTTACACTTTACTTACTCTCTATGCAGTGGCTTTTATTATAGAGACTCAATGGCAAAAAGTCTTTCGTTTTCGCTGCACCGTTAATTGGATCCGAATTGTCGCACAAGAACAACATGCCACTGTTGACTGCTAGAAGCCTTTTTGAGATAAACACAACAGAGCGTAGCAGCGCAAAATTGCTGGGTTTTCCCTATGTGAGGATGAATTTATATTTTAATAATAAATCAGCATAGTGTGCCTTTAATTTTATCACCAATGGTTTGTTGTTCTTTCAAGTCTTTTTTTTGTGAATTTCTCTTTCACTTCCCATATACATTAGTAAATCACATTGATATCATTTCACAATGTATCAATGGACATGCCTCGTGCCACATTTGCTGGTCTTGTTTGCATATAAAAACCTTTTCTTCAGCACTTTGCATGATGTTATATGCATTGCACAGAAAGTCAGTTGGTCGCTACTTTTAACAATGCCTTGTGGAATATTTTAACTCTGATATATTTAAGTGGACATACTAAATTGTGGACTATACAGAAACATTATATTTCAATATTTGATGAAAGGTGTGGGATGATTTATCATGTTTACTGTTAGCTCTTATGATATGTTATTGTGATAAAGACATTGTGCCACTTCACCCACACAGAATTAACATGAATTTGTTCCATTATCATCTCTTTTAGGAACACACATATGTCAACCTCGCAGACCTCAATCTCACGCCTGAGTCTGGTATCCAATCAGGAGCTGCGTCAGCGGCCAGTGACAGCTCCCTGAGCCGATCACAGTCTGGCAGTCTGTGTGGTCAGATGGCCCGACTTAGTAAGTACAAACCCTCCTCTTATAGTGCTTTACATGCCCAACTTTTTACTAAATCATAAACAATACTCCACAGTTTGTAAATGTAACATGTTTTGCTTTCAGGTTAATGCGTTATGATTTGTTTTTTCCAGGCACAAGTGAAGCAGAAGACTTAAACGCACTATTACACAAAACAAGGTAGAAAAACAAAACAAAATGGAGCGTTAATTATTCATATACAGTAAAGTCTTGCATTGGTTAAACATGATTTCTCATAACTGGAATGTGCTAAGACATTAATCTGTGTTTTGAATATTAACATTGACTTATTGCCTCTAATTCCTTGTGCCAACATTTTTACAGTGATTAGCTTTGTTTGTTGGACTCTCACCTCAGGACTTAAGTCTTTGTTTTTGTTTTTTCAGTGAGCAGAGTGAAGTTGCAGTAGACGCCTTAGCTCAAGCTCAAGCCAGCAGACTACATATAAGTGGAACAGTGAGTAAATATACCATAAGATAAAATATACCACAAGATTTATCCACAGTCTGCATTGATCTGACAATGTGATCTTTGGGATTAATAAATGTTTAGGTGTCATAATAGCTATTTAGCTTTGGATAAATAAAAAATAAAACAGACTCTAATGGTAAATGTATTAGTAACAGGACATTTGTTAACATGATTGCTTCCCACGCACGGCATTAAAAATTCAGCAGTGATTCTAGGCAAGCAGTGCATTCACAACTTGGCTGGTACAAACAGGAAGTGAGAGATTCTCTATGATCATTAAAGTCCATTTTGGGAATAGTCCTCAGTGAAATACAGCAGTAAACAAAGACGTGAGGAACAGACAACATTCAGCAGAGATAGTTCAGTAGAGATCAGGTATATTTTCAGCCCAAGTCTTTGAAATAGCACAGTGCACTTTTAAATGTAGAGTGCAATGAGAATGTAATACTTTTGCTGGAATACTCAAAACAGTAAAATTTGGCTGTTACATTTATAAAAAGTAATGTTAATGCTACACAATGCCGTTTTAAAGAAGCCTCTGAGTTAATGACTTAAACTTAACATCAACTTGACTTGGTGCGTATGCATTTCATTTTTCAGATGAGTGTACAAAAGTTTCATGTTAGTCTTCTTGTTAACATATCTCTAATGTGTCTAATGTGTCGATGTTATTGACTAGTGTTTCACATGAATGAGTTGCTAACCCACTTGTGACACCACTGATCCTGACTGTGTTAGGTTTTGTCTAACCGTGTGTTTGGAACTAAACCTAACTCCACTGCTTATCCTCTACTTTAGTGCTCACTAACAAGTAAAAGACAAATTTCTGTTTACTTTTTAAAACCTTTTATCAGCTTGTTATTTAGACTTGCTGTATTTTTAGTCCGATGTGAGGCCAACACACTTAAAACATCTCTGTACATGTCAACAAAGAAGACAGAGGGCGCTATTTACAGATATATTTTCCTTTTAAGTGGTCAGGAGGGCTGTAATGTACACGTTTATTGAAAATTTTATGAGTTGACTTCTATGAAAAAAAAGTGTTGTGGTTGTGAAGAAGATAGAATATAATGACCAGGCTCACTGTTGTTGATGAGACGCAGCCTTTTTAAAAAATACTTCTTCTGTCTGCACCGAAGGACGAGAGCCCCGCCTCCACCAACAGCTCCTCACCAAAGTTAGATTGGATGATTAAAAGGGGAATGGTGGGTCTCCGCTCTGTGTCCTGGTTTTCCTCTCATCCACATCCTCTTCCAAGTCATGATTTACTTTTGTTGTGGTCCCGGTGGCTTCTGTTTGATCATCTTTTGGGTTTTAGTGTGTCAGGATATGACGTAAAGCACAGACATTGCATGCTTTTAGATGTTGTGTTGATAATTTGAGGTTTAGATCCACATGAAAGCATGGTTTTTGGTTTGCACTCTCCCAGATTCTTCACTTTTCATGCATTTTTTTTATGATTTTCTCGTGTGCTATAGTTATTTTAATTAATTTTACTAAATGGATCATCTTTCCTATTTTTTTAGATTCCCCTCAGCCAATCAAATGTTATGGATGACATTGAGAAATGGCTTGAATTGGATGATGATGTAAGTGTACACACTTCATTTCATAAATTGTACAAAGAGAACACATAGTAGATGATCAGAATTTTGTGGCGAACAAGCTTTTGTATATTGAAATTGTTGAATTGAAGTATGAAACATAAAACTGCAATTCAGTCACTCTATTCTAAATATTCCTTTTCTCTTTGTGGAACAGTATGATGACTACGAAGAGTCTGACGGTGTAACCAGTGAAGGTGAGAGCACTAATTTTATCACCTTAAGTCAATATAGAATATATACAGAATTTATGATAAGCTTTTCTTGATGCTTGTTGCTCACATAACAGCTTAAAAATGTAAATATGTATACTATACTACTTTTACGTTTGTCACATGTCCAGCAGGTGGCACTAAAAGATGGAACACTGAGAGCCAAATATACAGTGTACAGATTACTAATTGTCAACCAATGTGGCTCACTTTCGCTCTAATGTTCATTTGTTGATTAGTCACTTAACACAAAATGTAGAATTTCAAAATACTATAATATTCAGAAAAAGTTGAACTAGTAAATAATTTGAACAAATGCAGTTGTTGTAAGGTTATATTTAGAAGGGGAAAACAAACATTTGGCAACAATTTCTGTATTACAAGGTAACAACAGGACAAAATGTGTTTCTAAATTGATCATGTTATATATATGTTATATACATAAAATTAATTTAACTTCTAATCTGCCTATGAAAGGGCATGTTTTGTAATTTTCCAGCTAAAATTATAAAAAATAATTGGGGGCCTGACCACCATCTTTTCAGTAGTCTAAAGCAATATTTTCCAAACTCTTTTTCTGTGGACCCATATTTCAAAATGCTAACTCACAAATTTCCAAACGCCATTCTCTTCAGTGTTGAAATTTTCATGTTGATCCAGATAAAATCTACAGCAGCCTTCCTTTGGGTTTTGTAATTTAGCTTTTCACTTAAATGGAAAGATGTAAACTTTTAATGAAGTCCCAGTTTCTCATTATTTTCTCATTATAAAACTATTTCATTATCTCTGAATATAAACAGAAATGATATTGTCTGTTTTCTTTCACTTTGTTTTCTTTCTCGTATTGCTTCCCTCTAATGAATCTTATCATGTCTTTTCCTGTCGGCAGAGTTCGACAAGTTTTTGGCCGAAAGAGCCAAAGCGGCCGATCGCCTGCCGTCCCTCAGATCTTCCTCACAGGACAAGAATGAGACGGACTCTTGAGTTTTACTACACTCTAACAATTACCACTACTCATTAAGCTCCTGCACTATCTGAATGAGAAGTGAAGGTTTCTCTTGGACCACAGTTTAAAGGCACATCAGACATGGGGCGGCGCTTCCCATGATCGAACAAAGGGCAAAATCACTGGAGAGGAAACGCTTTTGTAACTGATCTAATGTGAAGCTATGTGTAACGCGAACATTTGCACATTTTTTATTGTACATTCCTGCTGTTGAAGAAACATAGGATATTGTTACAAGTTTTACAACAAAGAATATGTATTATATGTTGAATATATATATATATATTGTCCAAACAGGAGCTGGAGAAAAGGACCTTGTCAAAGTAGCATCACTGTTGACCTTTACGAAAGAGGAGAAGGAACTGTGGAATAACAATAGTTTGTTACCGGATTCGTTGTCGTTACTGTTTTAAATGGGATTTTACATTTGACATTCCCTTGTGAAAACATGTTTTAATTGAAGGTCTGATGGTGTGGATGGAATAATGTCAGATATTAAACTAAAGCGATTAACTGGAAATGGGTTTGTTTTTTGTGTTGAAAAGATGTAACTGATATTGCAAAAGATGTGCAGTTTGAATTAGGGTGGCCATATTTTTAGAGTTAAGTTAATTTTTGCTGTATATTTATTTATTTATACATTTTTACTTTGAATTATGAACTCCAGTCACACTTATAAGTATATAGGATAAGAATTGGCCCTCATGCAAACAACATATAACATAACTATATATGTCTATGATGCTTTACATTGTAACTTAGTTATTTTTAAGCTCCATTAAGTGCTTCTTTTCTCATCCAGTTTTGTTTTTTTGGTTTTGGTGTTAAACATGTTGGAGATTATTTTCATATTAGCTACTTTTTTCACCAGCCACAATGCATTTAAATTATTTATGATTATGCAGTGCTGATTATGCCACGCTAAAAATAATTTAAAGCACCACTGTATAGCACTAAAAGACATTGTATAATATTCAGCTCTGATATTTGTCATTTTATGAAAACACAGACTTTTTGTACAAAGTAGTTGGAGTTACATATCTGACCACATCAGGCTTTATGTACAAGACACTGAGGAAAATGTGATTCAAGAGGTTAAAATGTAATAAAAAGATGTTTTCCTGAGCTTTAGATACACGCAGAATTCACAAAAGAGGTACAATTAGCTACCAAGACCAATATTTTATGACTATACGTTTATAAAAAGCAACATGTTGCTGCCATACTGAATAAGATTAAGTAAATACTATCTGAAATATGATTGGACGACATTCGCCACCTGCCCAGCTCTCGAGCAGTTCATTGGCCCGCCTCGCGACGCCCTTCTTACGTGACTTACGCACTCACGCCTCGCTGCACTTACTCTTAGCTTTCTTCCCGTCACGTCAAACCCCGTAGTTTTCCGTCATGTCTCTCCGAAAAGCTGCTGTGACTTTGTTGAAACCCGTCCGAGGTGTCCTCCGACCCTCGGCCGCGGGTCTGAACCGGAGTTATTCGGCGGTAGCGGACGCCAGAGCTGTACTAGAGACCGAGCTGGACTCCATCCGCGCAGCCGGGACGTGGAAGGGGGAGCGGGTCATCACGTCGAAGCAGGGTCCGCACATCAACGTGGACGGCAGTCGTGGCAGTAAGTGACGGGGTTTGCATAAGCAGCGTTTTTGAACTGATCACTTGAGGACACAGTTGGTGGCCGGTGTCCTTGAACGCACCACACTTGGTGCAGATAGCGACTGGTGGGGCTTTTTCGGTTAAAGCTCGACCAAGTTCTTATCTTTGTGAACTTGACTGAAGCTGAAGTTATGACAAAGGGAAAGTTTGTGCTTTTTGTTTTGAAAGATTTTATGTAGACGTTTAGGCTCTACATGAACTTAGCACAGTTTTCCCCATTTACCCCACTTATAAGATTCATAACCATAGTAAACATTTGTAGTCATGTAGCTAACACTTACTGAAGATAACAGGACCATGTTTCCTCCACTGACAAGAGCAGGTTGATACAAATTATAACCATAGTTTATGAAATAATTAACGATTAAGATAATATTCTTAATCTAATTTAAAATTAGTTTTTAAAAAAAAGTACTCAAAAAGAGTACTCAACTAATTGCATAAAAAATTTGAGAAGGGGCTAGCACAGTTTTACATAACAGCAAAACTGAAAAGTAAACATTAGAAATGTTAGGGAGAGTCTA
The DNA here is from genome assembly GCA_036850595.1 of Rhyacichthys aspro. Taxonomy (NCBI): domain Eukaryota; kingdom Metazoa; phylum Chordata; class Actinopteri; order Gobiiformes; family Rhyacichthyidae; genus Rhyacichthys; species Rhyacichthys aspro. The sequence goes on from CM072155.1 coordinate 3,884,864, forward strand.
GACAAGTTGACCACACATATTGTTTGTCATAAAAGTCATAAAATAATTTAATTTTAGGAATTGTTGGTAAATTCTACTTCAGATTTTGACTTAAGAGACCCCCCTGGACCTTTGGATGTTATAAATTATTGATTGAATATTGTTAGTAGCTGGCAAAGAAGATATTACAAAGAAATGGGGGCAGTGGAAACACCACCAAAAAGACAATGGTTTTGAATACTTTAATATTTTAATTGAAAAACTGACACACAAACAAAGACAACAAGAGGTAGGCCTATATGACTCTACATGGACATCCGTGACGGAGTTTTAAAGTTCATCTGAATTATATTAAGCTGTCAGCTTGGTAATGTAAAAAAAATTTAAAAAATTACAAAGCAATAAAATCTAACAGTGCTTAGTAAAAATATCTTCATACAGTCCTTTCTAAGTGCTCACTGCAGTTGCAAAAGCATTGTTAGCTAATCTCAGTTTGTTGTTGTGCTAGCAAAGCAGCCTGCCAGTGTTGACATTTCAGATTGAACCTTTGGCAGATGTTTATGAATGGTCTGTTGGCTCTGGGCCATGACCTCCTGTCTGTCCAATTCATCTGAAAGGCACCAGTCCAAGCTCCTGTTATTTTCTCCCACTCTTTGTTTTCTGATATCTGTATTGTCTTTTTCCACTTCACTATTCTGTTATTCTGAATGTCAGCAGTGTGCTAATGCAGATTGACTCCAGCTTATTTCCTTTGTCCCTGGTTTTTTGTTCACCCTTATTCTCATCTCTCTTTCTCAGGCATATTAAATTTCTGTGCCAACAACTACCTGGGGCTCTCCAGTCACCCTGAGGTGGTGCAGGCGGGTGTGGAAGCCCTGAAGGCCTATGGAGCCGGCTTGAGCTCAGTCAGATTTATATGTGGCACACAGGTAAAGTTATCTATTTATATGAAACAAAAAACATAACATAGCACATCTAATAAATGTAACGTCACTTTGTGTTCTCCAATTTTTAGGATCTACATAAAAACTTGGAGCAGAAGTTGGCCCAGTTTCATGAAAGAGAGGACTGCATCCTCTATGCCAGCTGTTTTGATGCCAATGCTGGATTGTTTGAAGTATGACCCACCATTTTTTATGAATAACTAGGTATGGTATATTCTGAGTACTTACACAGGGTGCCCCCTCTTCCTTCAGGTGCTGCTGGGTCCAGATGATGCAGTCCTGTCTGATGAACTCAACCACGCTTCGATCATCGATGGGATCCGTCTGTGTCGAGCAAAGAGGCTCCGCTACAAACACATGGACCTGGGTGATCTGGAGACAAAACTCAAGGAGTCCCAGGTGAGGTGGGAATGATGGTGAAAGAAGCATTTAAAGGTCCTATAAAAACATTGTGCAACACACTGTGTGACACTGGTGTCCACTAAGCCACTTATTATCCGTTTCAAGAAAAAGATGTGCATAGGGACTTTTTTATTTATGTCAATATTTCTCATTTAGGATTGCTGCTTTCTGTACATTTTTACAAAAACTCCATGCCTTAACAGTAAATAATCAATTATTAACCAAAACCCCATGACTCTTGATGTTTACATTTTGTTATTTTATGGACTGCACCACATTCGTTTTGTCATAATCATGAATGACAAACAACAATTATAGTTTTTAACAGTTAGAGACAAACTTGCATTTTGTTTATTATTTATTAAAAGCTGCGTTAATTTATTATTTTAAAACCATTTTAACTGTTCTTATTGAGCAAATGACTGGTTCTGCAGAAGCAGCTCTACTGTGTTTGAAGGTTTTATCAGCTCTTTGTTGCTGTTGCTGCCTTTAGTTGCTTTAATATTTATCAGCTACACAGCATATTAAAGACCTGTGCGCTCTGCTGCTACTCTGAACTTTGACAAATCACACCAATACAAATTAACTACAGAGCTGTTTAAATCTTCCCTTAAACTGTCGTTTAAAAAGTCCAATGCAGAGGATGCTCCATGTTGTTCAGTATAGCAAATGTCCTGTTGTGTTGCTCCACTACCTGAACATGAAATGAAGAGGACATCAAGAGACGACATGTGAGAACTCTTTTGGAATATAGTGTGGTCTCATTCCCATTGCCAATAGCTCCACATCCTGACAACAGGTCCTCTCATCAACTGCAACATGCCCTGGATAGCACCATCGTGTCTCGGTCCTTGCTTCACCAAACAATTTTGAAGCAACCTAATAATCCAGACTAAAACCAAAGAAAAATATGTGTAATCCAAACTAAAATAAAAATAAATAAATAAATAATCTCCTATAAATAAGTAGTCTTCAACATTTCAACATTCTGACCAACTGTTCTATTGTTCTGTCCTTTCAGTCGTCCCGTATGCGCCTCGTAGTCACTGATGGAGTCTTCTCTATGGACGGAGATGTGGCCCCTCTACAGGGGATCTGTGACCTGGCAGAACAGTACGGTGCTATGGTGTTTATCGATGAATGTCACGCCACTGGTTTTCTAGGACCCCGAGGCAGGTCTGTGGATGGGTTTAGATATTTCATGTCATTGGGATTATATTTTAAAGAGGTTAAAAACATTGCTGCCTGTGATTTGCAGAGGAACAGATGAGCTCCTGGGAGTGATGGACAGAGTTCACATTGTAAACTCCACGCTGGGAAAAGCACTCGGAGGAGCGGCAGGTAAGACAGAAATGGGTTTAATTATATGCCATTGTGGACAATTAAAATCAACGTAGCTTCACAATATAAAACACAATCCTTCTTTCTGTCCAGGCGGTTACACAGTGGGCCCGAAGGCTCTCATCGACCTGCTGAGGCAGCGCTCACGACCGTACCTGTTCTCCAACTCCCTGCCCCCTCCCGTAGTGGGCTGTGCCACCAAAGCTGTGGAACTGCTGCTCGCCTCCAACGAGATCGCACAGAGCATGTCGGCCAAAACCATGAGGTGTGTGTAAACAGGGACAGGCTATCTATATGTCTATCACCGTTTGTTACATATTTTCCTTTACACTCAAAATGGCAGCTGAATCCTTGAGCTGGAACCAAAGTGATAACTGTTGATGTTGTGCTGATAGGAGGGAAGAGTAGGAGGAATAATTTATTAACATGTTCACTAACCCACAAATAGCCTTCAGGGCTATTGTTAGCTTTATGCTTTGTCCACATGGATGCAGATATCTCTGAAAATGTGGCTCTTTCTGTGATTTGGTCTATTTCAACCATTGTCAGAAAGATGGGGCATTATTTATTTGTTTTCAAGTGCAAAAGCATAAGGCTGGTGACAACAACAGCTTGAAAATAAAGTTACGAAAGTGCCTCAGAAAACAGAAACTGCTAGGCAGGTCACACAGCTGAGTTTTAAAAGCCTATTTAAAGAATAAGACAGTATGGATAGGGCTCCACCATATATAACAAATCTATTATAACTATATCAATATCAGTACATCAGAACCTGCTGGAACTGCAGTACTTTGCTTTGCCCTTCAAAATAGTTTGCCAGTCAGGGTCTCAAATCACATTGTAGTGTGTCGAATGAAAATGAGAAGAGTTAGGCTGTGGTTTTTCTTGTTTTCATATCATTGCTCTAAGTATTCTGATAACTGTCCTTAGCAGCCCCATATACCCAGTGAAAAATGTGGAAAATTCTTGAAGTGAAAAGAAAATGTACTGTTTTTGTAAATTATAGTAACACAGTGGAAACACTACTAATGCTCACTAATTTAAGTTTTATTACTCTAGGCTTCTACTGTTTGGTTACTTTTTCATAAGATAAGCACTTTCTGTGAATGTATTTCTGATCGACAATGCAGTTTCAGAGATTTTTTGTCCTGTGTGTTCAGGTTTAGAAACAGGATGACGGAGGTTGGCTTCACCATTGCCGGCACAGCTCACCCCATCTGCCCCGTGATGCTTGGCGATGCTCGGTTGGCCTCTGTGATGGCTGACGACATGCTGAAGTTTGGTGAGACAGCAACTCAAGAGTGTGAATTTAATTATCCAAAAAGAATAAAGTATGAAACAAATGCCCTCTTCTCCTCCTTAGGGGTGTATGTGATTGGATTCTCATATCCAGTCGTTCCAAAAGGCAAAGCCAGAATTCGAGTCCAAATTTCGGCGGCTCACACAGATCAAGACATTGACCACTGTGTTGATGCTTTCATCCAAACGGGCAGAAAACACGGAGTCATTTCCTGAATCGCAACCAAATGAGTTACAACACTTCCGCCGCTTGTCTTTGCAAATATGTGACTGTTACGCAAGACTTATGAATGATTTATATGGGAGTAGTTACAGCTGTGGCTTAATGGAGGTCAGTCTTTTTCAGAAGTGGTCAAAACTCTTTTTGCTAACACTTGTAGATGTTTGTTTTTGAATTAAAACAGCGGTTTAGTTTGTGGTTACTAGACATTTTTACAGGTGGAAGCTTTCTGTTAGTGTTTACAGAGGTGATTGTTCAGAAGAGTAATCTACCCATGCCACAGAATGAAAGTAGAAGAATTCTATATTGGGAGACTAATCATGTGACATTGCATTGTATAAGATAATGACTTATGAAATGTATTATTATTATTAATAATAATATGCTATAAATAATGGGGTTTACAGATGACTCTCAGGTTGAAAAGCTGCTTTCAAATGATGTCATGATTGTCGAAATAATCAGTATTCTAGCTTTACCCGCTGCCAGTTTTGAAATAAAAAGTCTGTAAAACCTTAAATATTTTCCCTCGACTGCTATATTTCTGCAATGTAAGTGATTCCTTTACATTTATCCAGCTAAATGTTTGTCATATTTCATTGTGTCTTATTTCACCTAAAACAGGTTTTTGAAGGATTTTACACTGTACACTGAAATAGAGACACAACTGGAATGTGCAGGATCAGGACATATTAGGATTTTTACACAATTTTAACAAGGGAAACAGGGATTTAAGCAAATACATCTTCAAGTAGGGAAGTCCATTTACCATAGAATAAACAACCTATTTAGTGCATGCTGCATTGTTCCTCCCAGGTCTCCACCTCGTGCTTCCTCCTCCTCCTGTTGTCTTTTTTCGCGCCAGTACCGTCCACAAGCCCCGCCTTCGCAATAACGTCCTTCCTGTGTATCGCGCGTTAACCAATTGCAGAGCTTGACGTTTCCTTCAACCAATGAGAGTAGAGCAGAGAGGCGGCGCGTGAAGCCACTCGCGGGAAACACACAGGAAAGAGAAGAGTCTTTGCCGCGAGACCGTCTCTCTCAGCCGCTTTGACAGAGCCACGTAAACAATTTTGGACAAAGCTTTAGAAAACTACTGCTCATAGTGCTCCATTTAAACTTTTCCCTAGTATTAGTTCGTATTCTGCCTGAAAATGTCTGGTTTCGACGACCCCGGAGTGTACTACAGCGATAACTTCGGTGGAGGAGACGGGCCCGGTTTGGATGAAGGCGGACAGAAGAGGATCCACATTAAAAAGCGCTTTAGAGAGTTCCTTCGGCAGTTCAGAGAGGGCACGGACCGAACCGGCTTCACCTACAAATACAGGTAATTAAGACTTCTTCTTGTCTGCAGAGTGGCTATTCACGAAAGCCATGAAAGGAGAAGAGTTTGGTGCAGAAGTGGGTCATGCCATATTGGAAACTGCCATTTCACGAAACGACACAAACCACTTTTTTACACTAAAACTATTATAACAACCGTGTGTTGAAGTGTTACACCATGCAGAGGGGTTTCTAGAGAGGTTGGGAGCCCAGGGGCAAATTCTAAAGTTGAGGCTCATCAGGCCTATACATGCATTCTTTTACATTTGAATAATTAACTTTAAATGTGGCTGAAACTATATAAGCCAAAAATATTTTATGTTTTATGTCTGTTCCTATACACAATTGAACAAACAATTAATGGTTTAACAATTTCTATGATTCATACAGGAAGTCCTTAAACTCTAGCTTTGGAATATGCTTTTTAATTTGTTTTGGCAAAAACTATACCTTTTTTCAGAAAGTGGAGGGATGAAATAAATGTGTAAATAATAAATAAATAAAATGTATATAGAATAAAATAAAAAAGGGAAAGTAAACAAAAAATAAATGACAGCATATTTCTCTATCAGGCCAATATCATATTAAACATATTCATTGATTTATTTATCTGTATTTTTATTTCCTATAACACTATCCAACTACTTAAATAAATAAGCATATAAAACGATTGATGAAAATTGTAGCTTATTATGTGTATTTACAGAATTTATTTTCTTCATTTAGTTTACCCTAATATGTATATATTAGATGATATTCATTAACCAAAGTGTTTGTGTTGACCAGAGATGAGCTGAAGAGACACTACACTCTGGGCGAGTACTGGGTGGAGGTGGAGATGGAGGACCTGGCCAGTTTCGACGAGGACCTGTCTGACTGTCTCTACAAACTGCCCACTGAGAACCTGCCTCTGGTCAGTGGAGAAATATCTATTTTTAAATACAGTTTTTGACCTGTTATGTTAATGAACCTGTTGGTGATTGTTTTGCAGTTGGAGGAGGCTGCGAAGGAGGTGGCTGATGAGGTGACCCGCCCTCGTCCCGTCGGGGAGGAGACGGTGCAGGACATCCAGGTCATGCTGAAGAGCGACGCCCATCACGCTTCTATTCGCAACCTCAAGGTACAGAACAGTCACCACGACTTCAGATGCTTTCAGTTTGAACCTTCCAGTAAGTCTGTGTTTTCTCTGCAGTCGGAGCAGGTGTCTCGTCTGGTGAAGGTCCACGGTATCATCATCTCGGCCACAGCGGTGAAGGCCAAAGCCACCAAAGTGTGTCTGCAGTGTCGCGGCTGTCGCAGCATCGTCAGCAACATCCCCCTGCCCCCGGGTCTGCAGGGATACGCTCTGCCCCGCAAGTGCAACACGTAAGTACAACTCCCTTTATTAACAGTAGTAGGGGAATTCATTATAAACCTTAAAACAGTGGAATTTACACTCATTTCAAACAGAATCTTTTTTTCACTTAAAGGAGCAACACACCTTACTAAAATCATACATTAATTATTGCAAGAAGTTTAATAAAATGTGTCTTTGAGGTTGGTAAGGCAGGTGTTAGCTGAAGCAAGTTATTAAAAGTTAAATGAACATACTTGGACTCAAACTCAATTAACATTTGATCTAATCCCTTTCTCTAGAGAGAACGCTGGAAGAGTGAAGTGCCCCGTGGACCCCTACTTCATCATCCCAGACCGCTGTGTTTGTGTGGACTTCCAGACTCTGAGGCTGCAGGAGTCTCCAGACGCTGTGCCTCACGGAGAGATGCCCCGGCACTTGCAGCTGTACTGCGACAGGTAAAGGGCACATCACGAAGAGAGCCCGGGGAAATTCTGTCTTATTTCCTCGACTTACCCTGTACCCCGATTAAGGGCCCTAGCTGCTGGGAAAGGTTCCAGTCACCCACAACCCCGTAAAGGGAATTAGTAGAAGTAGATGAATGAAAGATTTGGTCTGATTATAACAAGAGTTTTAAACTGCATGTTTACGGCTTACTCTGATTAAGGTCGAACACAGCTCTGTGCAGCTCCAGAGTCAGAAATGGCACACACAAAGACATAAAAAAAACACTTAAAACCAGCAAAGACACACATTTTAGGTCATGCTGCTTTTGGCTCATGTGTTGGTTGTTTTTTGTCATAAAAACCTTTTAAAAGAAAAGCTAGTTTACTATAGCTTATGATGTGTTCATGTGCTTTCGGACAGTGCAGTTGCCAGCGGTCTGGGACGTGAAGGCCTAATGCTGTTAAATACAAGGACCACATGAATGTAGCATTAACATGTTGCATCTGAAAAGACAGGACTCTGTTGTTTAAGTGAAAGTCATAATGCACAGTCATTTACTCATTTGCCCATAATAGAATGGAAGCATTTCCCATGAAACTCAACCTTGATGTGTGTTCTCTGTTCTCGCAGGTATCTGTGTGACCGTGTGGTCCCAGGAAACAGGGTGACCATCCTGGGCATCTACTCCATCAAGAAAATGGCCGCCGCTAAAGGCAAAGGCAAAGAGAAGGCTGCCGGAGTGGGTATTAGGGCTTCATACCTGCGAGTGGTGGGCATCCAGGTGGACACAGAGGGCACAGGTAAAACCAGACGGACTCTTTAATAACTTCTCTGACAGCTCCTGTGGTTTGTAGGAGGAGGGTAAAGCCTTTTGATTCTCCTGCAGGTCGTGGAGCTACAGGATCAGTGTCTCCACAGGAAGAGGAGGAGCTGAGGGCGCTGGCCGGTACTCCTGACGTCTACTCCGCGCTGGCTCGATCTGTGGCTCCCTCCATCTACGGCAGCGACGACTTGAAGAAGGCCATCACTTCTCTGCTGTTTGGAGGCTCCAGGAAGAGGTCAGACTGCAGACAATACCGTGTAGAGAAGTGGTTACCCAATCCAAAAAAAAAGTGTTATTTGTTTGAACTAAATGAAGAGGACGACAAGTTTAAACACAAACCGTAGAGCTCCAGATGTCATATGTGCTCAGTCGGCCATATTGGCAGGAAAAAATGTTAACAGTTATTGTGCTACATGTCAAGAAACCATATCAAATCAATAATAATACCCCTGGATATTAGCACCAGGCTAATATTTATTGAAAGAGACAAAACAATCGCATAACCCTACTGCTCACAGCCTTTAACTATTAGTTCTGTCCAGCAATTTACCTTGAAGCTACTCTGTATGTACTCTGTAATGTAAAATAGATCAGTTTCAGCAGGACATCTTGTTTATTTGTTTAAATGACGAGGACAGTGCACAGTACACATACACATTTTGAGCTCTTGTCCTCACTTGTCATTGTCTACACCATGTTTGCTGTATTGATTTGAGCCCTGTGTGTATTCATAGACTGTTCTTCTCATTTTTCTTCATGACACTGGTTGATAATCCTCCTCTGTTGTAGACTTCCTGACGGTCTGACCCGTCGAGGAGACATCAACCTCCTGATGCTGGGAGATCCCGGAACAGCCAAGTCTCAGCTGCTCAAGTTTGTGGAGAGGTGTTCACCGATCGGGGTGGGTCAACAGAACTTGGATTTACTTCAATAATTGTGAAATAATGGTTAGTGAGTGTGTGTTAAGTCTGTGTGTGTTGTCCTCAGGTGTACACGTCCGGTAAAGGCAGCAGTGCAGCAGGTCTGACGGCCTCAGTCCTACGGGACCCCAGCACGAGGGGCTTCATCATGGAGGGAGGAGCCATGGTGCTGGCCGACGGAGGAGTGGTGTGCATTGATGAGTTTGACAAGGTAAAAAAATAACGTTGAGACAGATGTATTTCATCTAATATGCTGTAATGACAAGCAATCATAATACTTTTTCAAACTTTTTCTTTTTAGATGAGAGAAGACGACAGAGTGGCCATCCACGAAGCCATGGAGCAGCAAACCATCTCCATCGCCAAGGTATAAACCCTTAAAGATAGCCAACAAACTGTGTTGTAGCTAATCCTGCTAGCTCCAGAGCAGCTCCAGTAATGCCTGTGCTGACTCTGCAGACGATAAAAACACTAATAATCACCAGAGAAAGCATCATATCACCCAAAGATGCTGTGGTCTAGCGAAGTGGCAGGAAACTGATCAAAAGAACAGAGTAGTGTCTCTGCAGCACAGCATCCACTTTATTGATTTATGAAAATTAGCCTCGAGGTTGGAGGACTTCAACGCCTTTTAACGAGGTTTTGTGTGCAGCGGGAATTATATTAGACATGGTCCACAGAGACGGAGAGGGATCAAACTATAAAGTATCTAACCCAAACCGCTTTATTTTCACTCTGAGGACTCACTGCTGCTGCTGCTTTGCTGTTGTTTTGTATTGGTAACGTAGTCCTCTCTGTCTCCATAGACCAGATCTTCAATAACAGGCACACCACGAAGTCTTGGTCAAAGACAGTAACACAATGTTAACACAATGTTAAATCAACAACAAGTAGATGACATGTCATGCATGACACAGACACTGTCCCTGTTCCAGTCTTTATCATTTTCAATAACTTGTAACTTTAGCATCTTCAGAGTTACCACAGCCATACCTCAAAGACCCAAAACCCAGAAGTCCATTGAACCGAGGGCCATCTCTCTCTAATGCATTGTTTCATCTCAAACACATATAAATGTAGTTTGTGTCTGCTCTCTCAGGCCGGTATCACCACCACCCTGAACTCCCGCTGCTCGGTGCTGGCCGCCGCCAACTCCGTGTTCGGCCGCTGGGACGACACCAAGGGCGAGGACAACATCGACTTCATGCCCACCATCCTGTCTCGATTCGACATGATCTTCATCATCAAGGACCAGCACGACCAGCAGAGGGACATGGTGAGGACACGCTTAGAGGGAAAACTACTCCCACAGTGACTTTAAATAGAGTCGATTTGATGGGGGTTTTTTTCCACTTGTGCCCGCAGACTCTGGCCCGACACGTGATGAACGTCCACCTGAGCGCTCAGACACAGACCGAGGGGGTCGAGGGCGAGATCCCACTGGCCACGTTCAAGAAGTACATCGCTTATGCCAGAGCGTGAGTATTAGCAGCGATGGTCATATTTCTGCGGTTCACTTACTGTGTCTGTAATGACTGCCTCTGGTGTCCTCAGTAAATGCGGTCCACGTCTGTCTGCGGCCGCCGCGGAGAAGCTGAAGAACAGATACGTGGTGATGAGGAGCGGAGCCAGAGAGCACGAACGAGAGAGCGACAAGAAGCCCTCCATCCCCATCACTGTCAGGTAACCGCTGCATTCATCCATAGTGACTGTGCACATTAGAAATTTATGAAAATGCCCCCAAAATTTAGCAAAAGTTTTATTTTTCACTTGATTTGTTGAAGAGTAAAGAGTTGATGTTCATAAATCGTAATGGAAGTAGCGTTTTGGATTAAACTCAAACAAATATAACAGCTTAAACTCATCCACAGCTATTTGGGATATTCCTCTGCTGAATATAAGACATGGGTGTAATAACAGTTTGACCCTTGCTGACCCTCCTTTAAAGTCTTCATATGTAATCCTGTACTGTCTGAGCTGCAGGTGACAATAAAAAAGACACTTATCAAAAGAAAGAGCAAGTATCCTACAAGTTCCCCTCATAAAACTGATAAAGTTGGTCTTCTCTTCTTCAGGGACTGGCAAAATCCACCTGAAACCAAGAGTCTCTGGTGTCACACAAAGTTTATTCACCAAATTTGTATTCTTTTCTTTTGCAACAGTTCAAAAATCAGAAATAGTGACGATTGGTGTTTGTGATTTGTATGTGCAGGCAGTTGGAGGCCGTCGTGCGCATCGCCGAGGCTCTGGCCAAAATGAAGCTGCAGGCCGTGGCGGGAGAGGAGGAGGTGGACGAGGCCCTCAGACTCTTCCAGGTCTCCACTCTGGACGCCGCTCTGTCCGGCAGTTTGTCAGGTCTGTGCTGCTCCTCTCACGACCGTTGTACGCCACTGTGTAGTATGAATAGTCCTGACATGATTCTGGATGTGTCGTGTGCAGGTGTGGAGGGCTTCACGAGTCAGGAGGACCAGGAAATGCTGTCGCGCGTCGAGAAGCAGCTGAAGAGACGCTTTGCTATTGGCTCGCAGGTTTCTGAGCACAGCATTGTACAGGACTTCACGAAACAGGTGAGTCTGTCATCGGAAGAAATCAGTTTTTTTACTTTCAACCCTGACATAAGCTGACAGAATACAAATATAGTACAACATTTCTTTTTTATTTGTAAAAATGGAGGTTTATAAAGGGAGGGTTGATTGATAAGATCTCAGCAATAATGACAGAATAATAAGAATAGATTTTTAGTTTTGGTTTGTTTTTTTCCATTTTTTTTTTCTTTTTTTCTTTTCTTTAATGTTTATTTAATGAATTTCCCTGATAGTTTCAAATATTAAAGCTGGTATGTCTTTTTTTTAATCATCAGTTGTCACTCTTTGAATTTTCTATCATAAGATTAACAAATAAAAAGATTAACTGGCCTAGTATAACTTCCAAGTATGTTCAAGTAATACAGGTACATTTTAACTAACCTTTTTTTTGTGTTTCTTAAAACATTAGTTGTACAATACAGTGAGTAATTTATTCCTTGTCGTATTTCCAGAAATATCCGGAGCATGCCATCTACAAAGTGCTGCACCTGATGCTGAGGCGAGGTGAGCTGCAGCACCGTATGCAGAGGAAGGTGCTCTACAGAGTCAAGTAGAACACCACACTCTCACTTTTTACTCAAACCATGTTGTTGTACATAGTTCTGCTTTTCCCTCTGCGCTTATTATTTTCCAACTTTGTCCACTTGGAGAAAAGATTACTCATGACATGAAAAAAATGTGTTGAACTGTATGAGAAAGTTTGTTAAATGTCGCATGCTTGTAATGAATTAAAATATTTGAAACCACATTTTCACAAGATTTGTGATTTTTTTTTTTTTTAATTAATAAAGCATATAAATCACTAATAAAACTAAGAATTATGATTTGAATAGAGAGAAGCTACATTGTGGGGTTCCTCAAGATTCCGTTTTGGGACTCATCTTTTGTTTTTATTTACACAAATGATGTAGCAGGTTGTTTGCATAGGTTTAGATAAAAGATGCATATGAAGCATTAATATACATGATTTCGAAAAGGGATTTTATTTTTATTATTTATTATTATGCAAAAATATGATCTTTAACAAAAAAATATTAGAGGAAGACATATTTAAAGATGGTGTCAAAATTCCCCTTAAACTTTTTTAAGAGTCCTAGTGGATGAAAAATGTATATGGTACGATACACTGGTATAAAGACAAATGATGAAAGCAGTTGGTATTTTTGAGAATTTTTTTTATTTTATTTTTTTTTGATTAATTTTCCCCTCAAAACATAATTAAACAGTTCTCAATCTCAAAATTGTAAAAGTACAAGAGATTTTTTGAAGACATTGCTACAAAATTTGGACAATTATTAATGTCATGAATCTGTTTTGTTATTTTTATATATTCACAGCTATTAAACAAGACTAGGTCATAAATCAATCTACAATGAAATACAGAGGATAGAAACAGAAGAGGTAATGACACTGTTAATATCTGATTTATTGATACTAATTAAGATCAGTTGTCAAAACTATCATTGTAGCATTAAATATGAAAACAAAGCTTTATAAATCACAGAAATAACTGTCATTTTGCATAAGGTGATTGTAGTGTAAGTGCTTCTTGTGCATAAATAATAGTAACTATTTTAAAAAGCATAAAGTCCCATTCCAACAGTGGCCAGTCCCACACACAGGCCCACAGTGAACTGCACAAAAGCAGAAGACGGTAAAATAGCAGTTGGAGCGTTTCCGTTTGGCTTCTCTGCAGCTTCTGCCGTGACCATCAGCATTTTCTGTAAGTCATCAAAAACCTGGGAACAAAATAAAATGTTCATTTTCATTTCCTCTTCACATGAGTATAACCTTTGTCTTTGCTCAGACAGAACCACGAACTCTGACCTGGATGTTGAACTCGAACGCGGCCGTGGCCTCCTCCAGCACCTCCGTCCTCTGCTGCTCCGTCAGTTCGATGCTGTTCATCCTGCTCCTGTACAGCTGCTTGAAGCGGTTGGCGCTGCTTACTCCAGGGAAGTAGAAAAACGACAGGCCCTCTTTACTGTCCAGCCCCAGGGCCTTCTGGGCAATCTTCCCCAGGACCTGTCCACCGGAGAGATCGCCCAGGTATCGGGTGTAGGCATGGGCCACCAGGAGCGCCGGCTTCTCTTTACCTATCTGAAATACACCAGAAGGGTTATTAGGGGTGTTATTACAAACTCTATCCTGAAAAACAGTTGAGACACAGAATGTTTTAACAATCTCATAAAAGCAGATTTCATTCACACAACTGTCTTGTCAAGAAGAAAGGTCATTTAAAATGGAATGAGGCAAAATGAACGGTTTAATGGTTGGATGAATCAAAAGGTGACATTCTTTTTGGACAGCATAGAGTTCCTGTGACCTAAGAGGACAGGGACCATAAGCTTGTCATCAGTGCTCAGTACAAAGCCTCATCTCTAATGGTGGAGTCTACATTAAAGCCTGTGGTAGCAGCTTACATCTGGAAAGACACTATCATTAATGGAAAGTATAGAAAGGTTTTAGAGGAACATGTGCTCCCATCCAGACAGCATCTCTTTTAGGAAAGGCCTGGGATATTTTATCAAGACAATGCTAAACCACACACCGCATCCATCACATTCTCAGTAGTAGAGTCCAGATGCTGAACTGACCTGCCTGCAGTCTAGATATTTCACCAATAGAATAAGAACAATCTGGCAAAGTCTACAAAGGACTGTTGAGCAGCTAGACTCTCACATCAGACTAGAACAGGACAATCCTCTCAACAATGCTCTCCTCACTTCAGATGTTACTGTTGTTAAAGAAGAGGTGCTGCTGCTCAAATTCATAAAGAGCTATTATTTTTCAAGAAATGGTAAAAAGTCTCAGTTTGAACACCTGATATGTTCATGTTCGGTGAATAAAATATGCTTTTATGAGATTTGAAAATTATCCCAATTTTTTTTTTATCTAACATTTTACACTGTGTTCTAACTTTTTTTCAAATCGGGGTTGTACCTAAAAAATGGAAATATGAGTTGGACTAAACCTAGGTTTTTTGGTCTTTGGTCCCCATGAGTGCAGGTGTTATGCTGAATTTTGCCTTCTTATTATTTCATTTTGTACCGCTTAATCCTATTAGGGGTCGCGGGTGACTGGAGCCTATCCCAGCAGCTTTGGGCCTTAGGTGGGGTACACGCTGACGCCTTCTTATTATAATGCATTCAAATATTGTTTTTTGTTTTTTTTTAACCAACTAGTCCACCACAAATGCTCCTCTGAAAATATTGTAAGCTTTAACTAACACACCTCTAAGCAGATATTATTTTATTTTTTAGGAGAGACTTTTGTTTATTTTTTTTCTGATTCCATAAACTGCTCACATACCCTGTACATTGTTTCTCTGAATCTCAGTTCCTCAGACTACATCCACACAGACAGTAATCTTCCCCAGCACATACACAGGTACCAAATACAATCCCATTCTGGAAAGTCACTTCAGATTAGTATCCAATGGAATTACATCTGTATATCTATTTGATTAACGGTGCCCCCTTAATCCAGACTTCATCTTTTTGGTCTTTTTTAAGCTGTGTTAATAAGAATATCTCTCACCTCTCGTAGTCTCTGTGCGTATCTGTGCGTAGCGGCCGGTACGATCACCTTCCTCCTCCAGTCCGCTCCCAAGAAGAACTCCAGATCCTTCTCCAGAGTCTCCACCCGGTCCAGCTCTTGGGGGAAGTATATGGGAGCCACTGCCGGATGCGAGGAGTTCCTGTCCATCTCCTCCTCCAGCGCCTTGTAGATCTCGTACAGCGAGCACAGCAGAACCTGGGGACGACCGCACATCTCACAGCGTCGGATTTTTCAAAACTCCACGCTCTCCCGTCCAAAGGTGAGTACAAACTTACCTTGTACTGTGTCCGAGTGATCTGTCCCTTCTGGAAACTCAACATGAGCTGCGTGTTCTCGGCTCGCACGTGCTTTTCTTGAGTAGCTGCTTTAATCTGCTCTGATAAGTCCCTGAAAGGAGACAAAAACTACATGAATTATCAAATTTAGCAAACATTATACCTATAAAATGTTTAAGAGGTCAGTTCTACCTGCCAGAGTCGTCTGTGTCCACTTTTCTTGCGCTTTTCATTGTCTCCATCTGTAAAGAAAAGGTTTATTAAGATTTAAGTTATTACATTTACAACTTATATCATAATATATGCATTAATAGAGCATTGCCTTTTTGTGTTGGTAGGTATCCGGCCTCTCAAAGCTGTCACCTCCTCAGAGTCGTGTCCAAGTGTGACTCCAGAGCCCTGCCGTTCTGTTTTATAGCTTCACGCCTTCAGCTGCTGAGTCAAAAAGGGGAAGTGCAACTGCTGACGGCTGTGACTTCAAGCGGCTACGGCTAAACATGACCGAGCAAAGAGGAGGAGGAAGCTGAAAACATGACAAAGCATAAACAGCAAGGTTAATGATAGGCAGTCATTGTGCTCGGTTTACCACTATTCAAACATTGGAAATGATATGAGCAGCAGTGGGCTGGAGTCATGGGTTTAACCTTGGATTTTACTGTAACTCACACTTTTATTCCTGGGTTTGTGGATGTTTAGTCCACAGTCAGATTTAGTAATAGTTGGTCACATGTTTAGCTCTTGCTCGGTCATGGGTTTAGCAGCCTTTTTTTTATATGCAGTGTAAGTAAATCCACACTTAACATTTTACATTTGGAAAATAGTTGGTGATACCTTCTAATAGTTGCTGTGACATTTGGGTCTGACATGAAATTCTCTCAAAATACAACTGAGCATTTCACACAAGACTGTACATAATGTAACATACAGACATATAGGTGTTAAGACTATCATTTATTTATTTCAAAACCAAACTTACTGACCCTATAGACCCTAGATCGTGACGGCAGTTTAGTGCCAGGTCTGGCTTGAGAGCAGGAGATGAGATGTACAGACAGAAATACTGAGTGGATGTTGTTGGACAGTGCATCTAATAATGGAGGCTATGGTCTGCCCTTTGGACATGTCTGGTCTATTATCAAATGTATTAAAATAAAATGTTGAACTGTACATGATTTTATAAATTCTAGCTTTTATAGTTGAATTTGAATATCATTTTTGTTTTTAAGTGAATAGAAATGCCTGCCTATTGCTATGTAGCCTTTATATGTGTGTAGAATACACTGTAAGATTTTTAGGATAATTAAAATAATTGTAACACAATATTTTACAATTAAATCCCTTTTATTCTACAGTTATGGCTATTTAGAACAAAGTGGAAGCAGTTGAATCTGAAAACATATTCTCTTCTGGCTGTATTTTCACTTTATCTATATATACAGGGACCTTATTGGTTGTGCACTCTGAAGAACACACACCACACTTATAAAACTTCAAGAATAAATGTTCAAAAGCCTGAATAAAATTGAGTTTGCCTTTTAGCTTCTGGTGAGCACTAAAGAAGAAGACAGGTTATATGTGGCTAGGTTTGTTTACATTCACTTCTTACTAAAAAGCATAGTGTTCGTTTAAAAATTGCTATGCCTCTAAAATGTGCCTGAGAAAGAGATGCAACTTTTTAAATATTGAAAAGATCATGAAATGGGTTGTTTCCTGAAAGTCCCCGAGGTCAAGTCAAATGTCAATGGTTAAAGGTGTAATATGTGAGATTCTTATGAAAAATTTAATTATTCCTCACATGATGGAAATCCCTTTTGTCTCACTTTTATGGCCCTCTAGAACATAGTGATGGTAAATCTATGGGTAAACAAACTGGCCTCTGTCTGCATTTGACCATATTCCTCCTTTGTTTACATGGGAGGGGCATTTTCCACAGAAGGCAAGTAAAATACAGAAAAAATATTACACTGGAGGCTCTTGTTTATTCAAAAGCAGAATAAACCTGTTGTCGTTGTTTGTCATTTACATATAGAGGGGCAAAAAAATAGCACTAGGAACATGTTAGACTTTGTTTACAAGCATCCCCCTGGAATTTCTACATAGGGTGCCTTTAAGTATAAGTAAGTAGGTGGACTTGGACATAGCATAAAAGTCTGAAATGTAATGAAATTGATTTATGAATTTATTTTATTTTACATAACAGTTAAAAAAAACTTTTGGCATATCAAATGTTTATTTATGCTCATTCTTCTGTGTAATTCTACCATATTAGATACGTTTAGAGTGGTATTAATGGTAAGATAAAGGGTGCGTGTGTAATTTGGGCATGGATTTTGCTTGCTCTATGATGCTTAAAAACAGTAAATCATATGATACGTTAAGAGCAAATATTCTGGACTTCACTCTGACTCCAATTGTGTATCAAAATGAAAAACATAATGGAACAATGTAAAGTACATGTGGCATAAAATAATAATCACAAAGTAACTGGTCCACTGCAATACAACAAAAGCCTTCCACCATGTTTAGTTCAGAAAAAATGCATATCCTAAGGGAATATAAAAGCTTTATGGCTGTTTTCTATTCTCCTCTTTTCTATGATGTCCTTTAGGCCACGCCCCCTCCGTTTTCCTCTCCCGGGGGAAGTAGAAGTGGATTGGAGAGTACAGCATGTTACATATTCACGGAAAACTCGAGTGAAAATGCTCCTCTGCAAACATGTAGCAGCTTTAGCCGCGTGTCCTCTGCTGGTGTGTCCGAGGGGTCGCCTGTTATAAAAGGTAATAGTGAAATGAAGGGTTTCTGGGCTCACATCTGGCTCAGCGAGCATCAGCTAGCCCCGCATCCACTACAGAGCTACATAACAGACAGGGCTAGCCTCTCAGGGTTAGCACCAGAGCTTTCCTGTGGAACTAAGTCGCTTTATACAATGAAAATGTAGTTGTTTGACATGAATTTGCGCAGAACGTGTTTAATATTCTGTTGAAAATGAAGGGTGAAGTTTGGACGTATTGTTGCCAGAAGTAGAAGCCCACATTCCTACACATGCTAGGTAAATGGTAATTACACTGTACTTGGAAGGATACTAAATGTTAGCTAACACAGAAAATACTGCACTATTTTCATTATTACATGGCATAAGGTATGTGAGGTATATTTGTCTTTAATGTAATTTTGCACTGGGTAGAGTAGCCAAAAACATGATTCAAGATAAAGTATTATTAATGTATATGTACAGTAGGTTTGATGGAGTCAGGTTACTGTATTTTGGTGTAATTAGTTAAACAGGAGTTAGGACAGGGACTGTTAGAACTATGTTTGGATTTTGGATATTGATGTGGGACAGTCTCATTTAAAAATGACACTGCAACAAACGGTCACTGCAGAAGGTGAACCGATCATGGACAAATAGTGGCTCGAAATAGTGATGAATCATGGTTCTGGTCGGTTCTTGGTCCTGGTTAAGTCCTATTCTGAGCCTGGTCTTCTTCTTGGTCCTGGTTGAGTCCTGGTTTGGTCCAGATCTTGGTCTGGCCCTGGTCTTGGTCTGGTCCCAGTCTTGGTTCTGGTGCGAAAAGGTTAAACTAGGCAGAGACTATAAAGAGCAGAAGAAGCAGAATTTTGTTGAAGTTCCATAAGAAATGTCAAAATATTGCAAAACTTTAAAAGGCAGAGTTACCAAAAATAATAGCATTAATGTACCAGAATTTAGACACGTTTTAAAGTTTAATTCTCGGCTCATAAAGTATAAGTGTAGCATTGCTCTATATATTCAACATTTAAATGTTTGCTGATGGTGTTTGTTACTGATACAAAAATACTTACTTTAATTGCATTTTATGTTCATACTATTTTTATGGCACTTTAGGGGATGGATCCAGCCCTCCCTTATCTCATCCTCTGGCTCCTGTCGGCCTTCATCCAGTGCTCAGACCAGCATCTGAACAGCACCCATCACTATGACTACTGCGTGCTGGGCGCTGGACCAGCAGGACTGCAGATGGGACACTTCCTTTCCAAAGCTAAAAGAGACTACATCATATTAGAAAGGAATTCAGGCCCTGGAAGCTTTTTTAACAAGTCGGTAACACTTAAGCAGCAGTAGTAGATAAGAAAAAAATAAGTTTGAATTCACTTATCCTCTGTTTCGTGTTTAGATATCCCAGACACAGGAAGCTGATAAGTATTAACAAGATCCACACAGGAAGCCACAACCGAGAGTTTAACCTGCGACACGACTGGAACTCCTTGCTCAGCGATAAATCGGATCTACTTTTCAAGCGAGTGAGCAGTGAGTTCTACCCACCAGCCGATGCCTTCCCGCTCTACCTGACTCTGTTTGAGAAGGAGCTTGAGCTGAGGGTCCGATATGGTGTGGACATCGGACGAATTAGAGCAGTTCCATCAGCCACTGGCAGGAAGTATATCCTATCAGATCAAAATGCTTCATCCTACTTTTGCAGGTATGCTAATCTTAACTGTAAGTAAGATCATGTTTGACAGTTTTAAAGCTGTATTTCTGTCCTCTTCCAGCATCCTTTTGGTAGCCACTGGTCTGTGGGTTCCCCAGAAGATAGAGTTTGTGGGTTCGGAGCTGGTGGAAGGTTATGAGTCCATCTCGACCGACCCAGAAGACTACAAAAACCAGGCTGTACTTATTCTGGGCAAAGGGAACGCAGCCTTTGAAACGGCGCAGAGCCTGTTGGGGAAGGCCAGTCGGGTCCACATGGTCAGCCGCAGCCCCGTACGACTGGCATGGCAGACGCATTATGTTGGAGACCTAAGGTACTTATGACATGTTTGTAAGCCTCGCTTCCTAGAGCAGTATGATGCAGGGCTGGTCAGTAGTGTCTCTGTCTATTCCAACACAGAGGACATTTGATAGGCAGTGTAAATTGAATTCATGTTTATTAATCCTCAAGGGGAAATTCATTCGTTGAGTCTCTTCAGATGAACTGATCCAGATTCAGCTTCCACAGACTGATTGCTTGTACGGTATCATTGCAGTTGGGAAGAAGTAGTTCTGTCTCAGACTGATCTCAGATGTCCACTGGCTGCTCTCTGTTGTTCAAAAACCCAGTGTAGAGGATGGTCCATGTTGTTCAGTATAGCATCTGCCCTTTTTGTTTTAACTAATACCTATAATTGAACCAGCCCTCTCTTTTAGTTTTTCAAGTTGCCTGCCCTACAGACTGCAGTTTAAAAAATGAAGTAGCCATTAAAGCATGATAAAACATTAGCAGTAGTTTATTGATTACAGTAAAAAACCATAGCCACAAACTGATTTATATAAAGGTGCTAGTAATTTTGGCAAATGTAATTATGCATCTAGCTGTGCTCTATTTTTAAGAGTAGATGACAATAGGATCAGTCGTTCTGCTCTCATAACACTTATCATTAAACAATGGCTTCATCTTGAGCTGTATCAGTCAAAAGTTGTGGATGCTTCAGATAAAAACTAACTTTAGAGATTTTGCTAATGCTTCCTAACTTTTCTGTCTCTCTGATTGTATCCACCACTTGTTGCTTACGCAGCTGCAGAGAAGCAAAACAAAGAGATAGTTTTGGTTTTCTGTAATTGTTGGATTTACTACATCTTCTTCCAAACTTTGCTAGACTTTTCTGTGGATTTTTTCGTGTCAGAACAAGCCATCCCCTTGATAGTGAATTAATGTGATTGTTCAGAGTGAACCCTGACACGCCCTAAGGAGCTAGGAAAGGCCCCTGCCTCTGCCTCCAGCGGTACTTACAATAAAGGCTGCACAAAATATCAAGCCCAAAGCAGTAAAAAAAATCATATCATAGAGTATTTTTTTCTTTCAATTTTACATTTTTTGTTATCAGCATTTGGGAAATATAAGTAGTCATATTTTTTTACCCTATTTATTTATGATTCTTTTAAACTAGCAATTAATATGTCAGGTTTGGTTAGAATATGTATTTTGCCCTGTTTTCCGTGATAGGCCATAGAAATGAATAATGGTTTAAAAATGGCTTACTTTAAACCCAAGTTAGCTTCAATGCTAAGTTGTTTTTAGCGTTGTTGTAATAGCAAGTATACAAGCACGGCTAATGTCCTAGAACAGTCTGTATTTTCAAATGTGGAATCTTGTCTGTTATTATGTTTTATATTACTGTAGGTTTTCATACTAATATAGGATAATCGTATTTGTATATTAATCATATACTATCTTTATTCCAGAGCTGTGAACAATGAAGTCCTGGACACATATCAACTGAAGTCTCTGGACGGGCTGGTGGAGACTCGTCTGGAGGAGATAGCCATCATCAAACAAACAGAGGAGGGCAAAAGGAGACCCAAACATAGAAAAGACAAAAAGGCTAAGCTGTACTTGACTTTACACAAGTACATACGGAATGGAAGCAATAATGCGACCGCAGAAGAGCTGGCTGGGTTCCACATCGACAACTTCTCAATGAGGAAACCCTACGACCGCGTTATCCGCTGTCTGGGGTTTCGATTCAACTTCAGCATATTTGACAGGTATAATGTCCCAAAAAAAGTTATCTGGTCAACAGCCACTTGTATTTACAGTATTTTTTTTTCTTCCAAATATCCATAGCTCCGCCTGTCCACCCAACAGTGAGAATGCTCGAGGGAGGCTCCCAGCACTGACAGCCTGGTTCGAAGGGAAGAACATGCCGGGTTTGTTTGTGCTGGGAACTGCAGCCCACTCCAGAGACTACCGCTCTTCTGCCGGAGGGTTTGTCCATGGATTTCGTTACACAGGTGAGAGTGCAGCAGAGGGACAGTGGATTTTACACACAGTCTATTGCTAGAATTAAATATCAGTGGCAATAGTCCCTCTTTACCTTTACTGATAAATTTCACAAAACATGGTGAATAAACAAGTGTAAGTACTACATACTCGGTCTGCACATCACCTCTTAGGATTGCATGAATTCAGCTTCTGCTTATTTAATTGACCGTAAAATAAGAACTACACTGGTAACATTATAGAATTTAAGCAATTTGTAGAGCAGTTGCACATTCAAACAAATACGTGTGTGACATTTAGATTAACAATATATATTTTCTTCCTCAGTAAGAGCAGTACACCGCGTTCTTGAAAACCGGTACCATGGCAACCTGTGGCCATCTACAAAACTGATGACAACACAGCTGCAGTCTTGGATCCTAAAGCGGGCCAATGAAGCGTCCGGTCCATACCAAATGTTCGAGATGCTCGGGGACATAGTACTTCTTAAAGGGTGAGCTGAAAAGATTTTGACACTAGCCTTTATTAGATTGGCGTAATTCACTGTATGTTTCATTTCTGTCTCCTGGTTTTCTCCTCAGATCTCACTGTGAATATCTAGAGGAGTTTCCTCTTCAGGCCCTGCCTCAGTTCTCCTCTCTGTCTGGCCATGAAGTGATCAATGGGCTGATCATTCTGGTTATGCAGTATGGTAAAAAGAAGATCGACTACCTGGGGCCTAACCGGGCTGAAACAGACTGGACCAGAGCGTTTAAATCCAACTTTCTACATCCTGTTTTGTACTACTATGACCGACTTCCTACCGGTGAGTGTCAGTGCAGTTAACCTTTGACAGGTAATCACCTGCATGAGATGTTAACAATCCATTTTCCCCAGAGGAAGAAATGAAGCTCCGCCCACATGGCTGGCCATTACCAAGGCCCAAAGCTGTACATCATATGGTGGAAGACTTCCTGACAGAATGGGACAGTCCCATGTCTCACATCCAACCACTGCGGCGTTTCCTCGAACACTGTGTCCAGACTGACCTCAGGACTTTCCATGCAGGTGGGCAGCATGTTGCCAGTTAACCCTTAAAGGTCGGTGATAAAGTCAACTTTACTGAATGACCTTACATACTTGTGCTACTGGTTTACTTAGAGACGTGGTAAATTTGTGCTGACAGAAGGCACTTTCATTTTCAGTTTTTTATGTCAATAGACCTTGTAATTGCGATGAAATATTAACTGATGTTTGGAGGGTGAAGAGAAGAGGCATGTGCTGGAGCAGTGTAGTGAGAGATGGCAGGAGCAAACAGAGTCAGGCAGAGGGGGAGGTTTGTTGAAGTAAATCAAGAATCATGCATTTTAGTGTAATGTAGGTTGGTTCTGTTTTTGTGATCTCATTTTAATAGTCTTTCATGAAGAGGCACGGGTCCTAAAAAAATCTCTATATAATTACAGGTCCTCCATGTGGTGTTAGGAATGCATGCTATATGCGAAAACTGTGTTGAATGTTGTAAAAGCTTAACTAGTATATTTCCAGATATCTCTGAAGTAGTTTCTACTGGACTCAGAGTACATGTTGTTTACAGGTATAAGCGTCTGTTGAGGAGTAGACCAGCAGCAGTCCTTAAAACTGAATATCAGTTTTAACACCACACTGAATCACAGGGTGAAATAATGATGTTGTGCCAACCTCTTTATGACCCTTATGGATGTTGTACTTTGAAGCCAACCTCTAGTCAACAACAGAAATGACTTTTATTACATTGTAAAACAAATGTTCTCTTTCCTTTTTGTAGAATCCTGTTTTCGTTTCTCCCTGATGCACCGCCAGCCACCGCTATTCTGTCGCCAGGGGTACTTGAAGGGACAGGGGGTCGCGGGCAGTGGTCAGTCTGGACAGAAAGCCCACAGCGCTGTGGTAATGCCTCCAGAAAAAAGCGAGGACAACCCAGAGGCTGACTCTCCATTCTCCAGTTACCTGGCACGAGCTGGAGCCTCCATGTCTTCAGGATTCAAACTTGACCTCTGACTGTTTTGTTGGTTTCTCCCTGAGCTATGTCAATGAATATTAAGTCCATGAGCCTTGCTACCTCCAGCACCATGATAAGTTTAATTGCTAGACCAAATACTTTGACAGAAGTCTTGTTGATAAGTGTTTCCCATATTTTTTACTCTGTGCCATATTAAAGCAAAACAATCAGTGTTTACTGCACTTTAATTTAGATACAACCCGTAACCGGATAGAAAATGAGTGAACTTAAATATTATTGCATATAGTTTTATTTACAAAAAGGAATATTATAGCTTAGTTCTTATAAACAAAATAAATAAAAAGTAAATTTTATACAGAATACATTTATGCAGGTAGTTTTAAACTACTAAATTTTAGTTGAAATATATATTTGTCTTAAGGTATCACTGGGAAACCTTTGCATATCGCTGGAGGGTCTTTTTGTCCCCTGATATTTCAAAAACATTTACTCTTATTCTTTCAATATACCAGTTATATTGTAAGTCGAATGCGGGTGTATTCTTATAACAAAGCATTATTTTTGTGCCATTTTCATATCATCACAAATATAAGATGTATAAGTAAATACATTCCTACTATGGTACTGTTCGTGAAAATATATATTATATTGGTAGAGGGTGATGTCAGATATTTATAATGCATATTAAATTTGCAAAAATAATTAAAAGTCAAATACATGGCATTTTTTGTATTGGCGTTTTCCTTCTCACAGCAAAATGGTAATACGCATGTGTCAAACTGTCGCTGTCCATTGGCTGCCAAGTTTCGCGGACGCTATTGGTCGAGAGCAGCTCAACAACGCAGACGTTCATTGGCGGATACTCGTGACGCTGTTGCCTGTACAATGGGCGTGTATTTTACTACTTTTTTTATCTGGAAAATGTGAAATAGGTGACATGTTGGTGCTGGAAAGGAAAGCTCGCTTCTCCTGTTAAAGAAAATACAACATTTACAACAATGCGAAGACCTAAATTCCTTCTCCGGGGATGGAGGACATTTAGTGGAACGACAGTAGCGTAAAAACGGCTCCCATATGTCGCTGCAGACTATGGACGGGTGGAGCCCCATCGTTGCTACCGCCACGGACAACGACAGGTCCAGCTCCGAGGGGGAATACATGCTCGAAACGGGACCGGAAAACGAAGCGCGAGACGGGGACGATCACCAGCAGCAGCAGCGGGGCAGCGTGGACTTGATGGAAGACGGGGGCACCGCTGTGGGATTCGGTTTGAGCGCAATAGGAGAGAGCAAAGTGCTGCTGGGTCGAGTGGGACAGATGGACGATAAAGAGCTGCGGTACTTGCACTTGTTGTGGGAGCCGGGACGGGCCGAGGGTTGCTCCGGAAGCGGCCACAAGCTCGGGAAGGTGCTGGGCGGCAGGACCAGGAGGCACCACAAAGCGTCCCGCAACCTGGGTCCTATTGGGAAAGATATTTATGGTAAGTAAATAAAAACAACCAGGAGAGTGTGCACAGCCAGCTATTGGTTATTGACATCTTGCAACAACACATATGCTGCATATAAATGTTCTACAATGGTCAAAGGTACAGCCACATGGGTCATTTTTATCCTTAACATTTTAACTCCCCAGCTCCCAAATTAGATAGCTTAGATTTTGTGATGTCACTAATACTCCAACCCAGATGTCTTGTCAACAAAAATAGCTCTGCTTTTTTCTTCATTTTTTACTTTAGTCAGATTCTTTTTTTGTTGATGTAAAAGCTACAGCCTTGTGCTGCATTTAAACACCGCTCAACCCCTGGGATAATTCAGAAAATGTTAATTCACAAATGACTCCAACCCAGACTGTCATATAATTGGTCTATGTTTAAACACACTACCAATAATTAAAGTGTTTGGGCTAGGTAATTGATATTTAAGGCATACAAATCAGGCTCTGTTGCCTTTCTTTTATGCTTATGAGTAAAGGTCAAATTGGACATAATATACTTGAAAAATCACCAATTCCGCTTTTTCTTTCTTCTTTTTGCTTCATTCAGATTCCTTTTTGTCCATATAAATGGTCCACAAAACCAACTGTAACTCTTAGCTTGTAACAATTGCAAGATTTTGTGAGGTCACAAATTACTTTAGTCTGGATAGTCATATAACTGGTCTATGATGCAACACACCAAGCCTATTAAAGAACACATCTGAGCCAAAATATTATATAAATTATAAATATTATTATATATTTTCTTATAAACATACTGGTAAATAAATGAGCATAAGTGTTGCCAACAATAATAACACGAAACAATAAACGCACAAAAGCACTATCAAGTAAAAGCTTATCTAAACGACAGTCAAGTCAAGACATGGCATGATGAACCAGCACCTCAGGCTCAGCTCCAACTCATCATGCAAAAGAAAAAAAAAGAAAACTCTTCCAGTGAACTCTGATATCACAAACCAACCAAACAGAATATTTGCAGAACTTTTTACTATGCTTTATCTTTTTATCAGCTGTGAAAAGACTGAGGGAAGCTGCCAACAGCAATGACATCGACACAGGTATGAGTTATGAGGACGTAGGAAAATATATGAAAGAACTGGTAAAATGTACTGAAGTGTAATGCTTTCTACTGTGTTTTTGTCTTCAGTACAAAGGCTGTTGGAAGACGACATAGACCCCTGTGCGGCTGACGACAAGGGGAGAACGGCCCTCCATTTCTCTTCCTGCAATGGCAATGAAAGCATTGGTAGGTTTGGATTAATGAAACTAAAGTTAAGCAGACCACAATATATTTTCAGTGAACAAGAGGGCACCAAAAGTCACCAATCCTGCATAAATACGATAATTTTGGCAAATGGCAACCAATGGATTACATTGTGCGTGCTATCAGAGAGTAGATGGAGAACATTAGCAAGTGGCTTGATATCTCTGCTCTATTCATACGAGCATTAAGGCTGCACAAGTTAAATACTACTCTATCCTTACAAGTCTATCCTTATAGTTAACTTTTCACATTTATCTGGATTTCTTTCTATTGCACTAGACAGAATCAAACTAGTAAGTCAACAGCGTCTCACTCAGCACCACCACTTACCCCCAATAGCAGCGTAGTAACCATTCCTGCTTTTTTTATTTAAAAACAGGTAAAACTGGAAACTATTACCATTGCAGACTGTAGTGATCCTGTAACATTGTGTCGAAGCATTGCCAGCATTTATCCATGTATAATTTGCACACAATGACCATAGTTTCTCAGCATTCCTGCGCAGTCTGCTGATGGTGAACACAGCAGCCACATATTTGAGTTGAACAGAAGTCCAGTATTGAATCTGTTAAACAGTTTTTTGTTCACATTTTTCATTATTAGCTTTATTTTGCTCTGTCATGTAAATACATGGGCAAATGGATAATGGTCTGCTTTTTTTGCTGTAATTTCCTGGAACACATATTTAAATTCTCATCTCATCATTCTCATTCAACAACTCATTCCTTGTATTTACAAAATTAGCCTTCTCTTGTGCATTTTAGTGCAGTTGTTGCTGAGCTATGGTGCTGACCCCAACCAGCGAGACAGTCTGGGAAATACCCCTCTCCATTTGGGTAAGTATTATGATTAACTGATTAACTGTGAACCTACATCTCTATGTCCAGGGCATATGACTGTGGTTACCAAGGCCAAACACTGCTTTATTTGTATGTGCCTGAAAATACTTTAATACCAAATAATTTCAGCATTCAGCAACCACATACATTTCCTCAATTAAAGCCAGTTATGTATTGTTGGATGCTGATGTTGATGTGTATTTCTGCAGCGGCCTGTACCAACCACGTGCCTGTAATCACCACACTGCTGAGAGGAGGTAAGGCAACTGGACTATTACTTACTCTACATTCAAGTAGGTTTTGCTGTTGAGGCTTTTGCTTGTGCTTTTTCTAACAATTACAAATGCAACCAACAGACTTTGTTGCTCTTGTGCAGTACATTAGAGGTGTTCATTTATATGTACTGTGGATTATTTAGTCAATTTAACTATTCCTGTATAAGCATTTCAGCAGAAAATGTGCTGAAAAACTACACCTATCAGGCATAACATTCTGACACTGATTTAGGTGAATAATACTGATTATCTCTTCATCGTGGCACCTTTTAGTGAGTGGGATATATTAGGCAGCAGCTGAACATTTTTTCTCAAAGTTAATTTAGACACAGCAAAAATGGGCTGGCATAAGGACTTGAACGGGTTTGACAAGGGCAAAACTAGGATAGCTAGATAACTGCGTCAACGCATCTCCAGAATTAGAGCTCTTGGGGTGTTTCCAGTCTGCAGTGGTCAGTACCTATCAAAAGTGGTCCAAGGAAGGAACAGATGTGAACCGGGACAGAGGCCAACTACTGCTGGATCTGATAGAAGGATGACAGAATACATAGAATACATCTCAGTTTGTTGTGTATTAGGCTTCATAGCCACACTCCAGTCATGGTAAACTCTGACCTCTGTGCACCACCAAAAGCACCAAAACAGAGCAGGTGTTGATTTGGCCTCCATATTCCCAGATGTCAATCAATGGGGAGTGCTGGACAAACAAGTCTGATCCATGGAGGCCCACCTCGTAACTTACAGAACTTAAAGGCTCTGCTGCGATCATCTTGGTGTCTGATACCACAGCACACCTTCAAGGTTCTAGTGGAGTCCATGCCTCGACAGGTCAGGGCTGTTTAGCAGCAAAAGGGGGACTTACATAATATTGTGTAGGCGGTCATAATGTTCTGCCTGATCGGTGTATGACTCCACTATAATTTTTAGCATTCATTTCAGGCATGTTCTGATGTGTTGTTCTAAGACAGCATGTAGAGAATGGTCTATGTAGTTTATAATAGCATTCTCTCTTCAACACTTGCGTTGCTCAGGTAGAGCATACACCCAGCACATGGGAGACCCAGGTTTGAGTCTTGGTCGGGTCATTTGCCCAATTTTAATTTTCCATTCTCTCTCACCCCATTTCCTGTCCAGCTACATTTAATCTATCCATAGTATTAATAAAGGCCAAAAAAGACCAAAAAAATAAATAAATAAAACTTAGTACTTGATACTGCTTTTTACAAAACTACTAGAGGTAGAAGGTGCTTTGTAAAATCCTGAGAACTACTATAACACTAATTGTTGTCTTTGTGTCTTAAGGAGCCCGTGTTGATGCCCTGGACCGAGCAGGCAGGACCCCTCTGCATTTGGCTCGCTCCAAACTTAACATTCTGCAAGAGGGAGATTCACGCAGCTTAGAAAACCTGAGGGGTGAAGTCACACAGGTAAACAGACTGTTGTGATGCTATGTTTAAATAATAGACCTTCCAAAGATTCTTATATACTATGTTTTTTTGATTACAGATCATTCAAATGCTGAGGGAATATCTGAACCTAATGGGTCAGAGTGAAGCAAAAGAGAGACTGGAGCACATCTCAACACAGCTGCAACACACACGCACTAAAGAGCAGGTCAGACACAGTTGGTGTTAACAGCAATTTGAATTTGATTCATAATGTTTTGTTACATATTACTTACTGATAATTTCTTTTTTTTGTAGGTGGATGAAGTGACCGATTTATTGGCCAGTTTTACATCGCTCAGTCTACAGAAACAGAATTTGGGAGATAGGTAGAAAAGAAGGCATACAGAGAGCTGGAATCTTTTTTTTTTTTTTTTTACATTTAAAGGCATACAATGTAGGAGGTCGACCAGTAGGGTTAGAAAAACTGCATATCCTAGCAACAGAAATGGCTGTAGTTTAATAACTTAGATTGTATTTGGTATTTTTAGCAGGCTAAGAAGTTCAATTCAACTTAAGGATCTCAGATGTCCACTGACTGCTCTTTGTTGCTCAAAAGAATGCAGGGAATGGTCCATGTTGTTCAGTATAGCAATGTAGTCCTGTTGCTTCCACCAGTCTCTTAAAGTTATTTATGTAGTAGACACTAAACAGCAGTAAAGCGGTTTTATTACATCCATGACACATGACACGCTTATTCCTACCTTCAAACTCTACAGGGACAAAATCCTATATTGTATGCCTTATAGTAATTTAATAAAAAGACAAAATGACTAGACAGAAGCTCAAGTGATGTTTGCTGATGGATTTTCTTTTGCCTTTACTGTCATTAATAACCAACTTCTTGAGTACATATTATATTACACGTTTGTTGTTGTTTTTTTTGACTGTTGATTCAGGTTTTCAGATGTGTCTTTGTTTCACGTTGCCTTTTCTCTTGTGCTGCATGTATTATTTGTATTGTAAATTTGATTTGTAAAACTCAATCTGTGACTGAAAAAAAAGATATATTTGAGACAATAAATCTGTATCTTTCACTATTTTTGTCTTTGACTATATAATACATGGAGGTCTATTGCCTTTAAGATGTTTTTGTCTGTGTAGTCACAAGCAGAAAAATGATAGAACAAACAGAAGCATGTAGAAAATATTTACTGTAATCTATATTCAAATTTTCTAAGTTATCTTTAGATAGAATATATAATATATATACATTCATTTCAGACTGATTTTAACAACACTGTGCAGCTTCAATGTGGCAATAATATTAAAATAACAGGTTTTTTAATTTCTTGATTTATGTATTATAAAATCATGACATACACATGTTGTATTAAATAACTATTAAAATTACGTAATATAAAAATTCTACGAATCCTTATGAATAAATGACAATAAAATACACGTATTACAGTCTTAAATTCGATTTAGACAAAAACTACATTTGGGATAAGCTCTGTACCTACTTTATAGCAGACGTCAGTGCGCGTGCATGCTACGTCCGTTAGTTGCCGACCAATCAGATTCTAGTGTGTGGAAAGTATAAATACACAATGTCGCGCCCCGAGACAGAAACATTTTACTGGAGTCATATCGGAAAGTACAGAAAACTTGTGCATTAATCATATTGGAAAACAATGGTGAGTATAAACTTTTGTCCTGACATTCATCATTAATTATTACCAATTATAATTACTCAGTACCATTGTAGGCAAGGAGCAGTTAATGTATAAATAAGTACCAATCGTAATTTTAATTCAAAAGCTAACCGTCACACTCCGGTTTGTGCTCAACTGTCTAGTAGCAAGCTAATTTTAACAGACATTAAACAAGTTCGATATGGTTCGTTTACGGTACCGAGTAATACCGAATTGCTTTGTTGATGTGTTTTTAAATGTAATTCGTGTAACTTTTTTAATTTTAGTCTTTAATTTTTACGGTATAAATTGCGGCGGTAACAGTTCCCGCGTTTTGTTGCACGGTAACAAGCGGTTAGCTAGTTCACATGGGAGCCTCATATTTATTCTATAATTTAAATAACGTTAGCTAAGAAACATTACGGAGCTTTGAAAAAGAGTAAAGGTGCGCAGTTTGAGCGTATACATTTGTCACCATCCTAGAGGCATCAATTTAGAAATACCGTATTTTCCGGACTATAAGCCGCTACTTTTTTCCCACGCTTTGAACCATGCGGCTTATACAGAGATGCGGCTTTTCTATGAATTTTTCTTCAGCCCTCAGGGGGGCGCTCTAGCAGGAAGTGCAAAAACGAGGCAGCGGTAGTTAGTACAAACAAGAAAGCGCCAGTTTTTATTCTTAGCATATGCAACCCAAGACGCACAACAGCAAAATACGGTAATATTTTTACACCCTCACCCCCTCATAATGGAAAACAAATGAAGTGACAGTGGTTTGGTGTTCAGTAGTTTCAGTGCTCAGGAGGAAGATGAATAGTGACTTGTGGTTTCAGTGCACGGGAGAATGAAGCGACTTTAATAGTGGCGCAGTTGCGCTTTAACAGTGCGCAGGAAGAAAAAGTGACAGTGGTTTGGTGTTCAGTGGTTTCAGTACGCAGGAGGAAGAAAAATAAAGCAACTTGGTTTTAGTGCACAGGAGGATGATGAATAAAACCATCAATGACTTTTCTGTTTTGTTTGATCAGCACTTTTACTGTCGTGTTACAGGCACTGTTCGGAAACAATCAGTTCAGGTATATGAATAAACACTTATGGTACAAAATCTTTCTATGTAAATATCTTATTTCTCAGCCTGGATATCGGCGGCTTATAGTCCGGTGCGGCTTATATGTGACAAAATATATATTTCTTTTAAATTTTAGTGGGTGCGGCTTATATTTAGGTGCGCTCTATAGTCCGGAAAATACGGTACTTTTAATTGTACCGTTTTGTCTTATAATACGAAGCCTGTTAAACATAGACATAACCCAAATGGGCAAGTAAGAAATGCCACATTACTATTACTTATTTTTATTACTATACCAGTATAAACTTTTTTCCAGCGTGAGTGTATCTCTGTGCACGTGGGCCAGGCTGGTGTCCAGATTGGCAATGCCTGTTGGGAGCTTTATTGCCTGGAGCATGGCATCCAGCCTGACGGACAGATGCCCAGCGACAAGACCGTAGGAGGTGGAGATGACTCTTTCAACACCTTCTTCAGTGAAACCGGAGCGGGGAAACACGTCCCCAGAGCGGTTTTCATCGACCTGGAGCCCACCGTCATTGGTATCCCTTCATCAAAAAGGCAGATAGTTACTACAGTGGTAATAGTTGCATATTATTCATAACAAATTTTTTAACTGTGTTTATAGATGAGGTGCGGACTGGGACCTACCGCCAGCTGTTCCATCCTGAGCAACTCATCACCGGAAAAGAAGATGCTGCCAATAACTACGCTCGAGGGCATTACACTATTGGCAAAGAGATTATTGACCTGGTGCTGGACAGGGTTCGCAAACTGGTTAGTCAATGTATAAAGTTTTTCAGAACAGCATACAAGAAATAGATTCAGACTCAATATTAACCATTTATATAACAAGTACTGTGTTTACAAAGACCTCAGATAATCTAAGGTTTTTTTCCAACTTCATTGTGTAATTGTGCTTTCAACTTGGAATATTATATTGCAGTTCCCAGATTGACTCAACAAGTGTTTGACAAGACAGGTTAGGTTTAAGGCTACTTTGCTTTTTAAAACCCACATAATATTAGAAACACATGATAATATGGAATAACTGTGTTGTAAGTAGTGCATTATGATCTTCAATATATGAATAATTGTTGTTTTTGTGACAAAAAAGTTAAAAAAAAAAGTGAATATTGATGAATATTGTTGATATTGCCACAACAATAAATTATATTTAGGCAGACTCAACGTGTAATACGCAAATTAATAAAATAACTAGTTTACTGCTCTGTAAATGAGGTATTAATTTTTCAACTCAGGAAAGGACCATAATAACTTATTGCAGCCAATAAAACCAAATAAACAATGTTTGTTTGGTTTTATTGGCTGCTCTATTTACATGTCAAACAAAACAATATAGTATTAGCTCAGGAAAATGGCTGCATGGAAGAAAATCTTTCCATACTTTTTACCATGTATATGTGATTTTAGTTTTCTGTCTTCTGTCCTCAGACTGACCAATGCACCGGTCTTCAAGGCTTCCTGGTTTTCCACAGTTTTGGTGGTGGAACAGGCTCTGGTTTCACCTCTCTGCTGATGGAGCGTCTCTCTGTGGACTATGGCAAGAAGTCCAAACTGGAATTCTCCATCTACCCTGCTCCCCAGGTGTCCACTGCTGTAGTTGAGCCCTACAACTCCATCCTGACCACCCACACCACGCTGGAGCACTCGGACTGTGCCTTCATGGTGGACAACGAGGCCATCTACGACATTTGCCGGAGGAATCTAGACATCGAGCGGCCCACTTACACCAATCTGAACAGGCTGATGAGTCAGATAGTGTCCTCCATCACCGCATCTCTTCGCTTCGATGGGGCTCTCAACGTGGATTTGACCGAGTTCCAGACCAACTTGGTGCCGTATCCTCGTATCCACTTCCCTCTGGCCACATACGCCCCAGTCATTTCCGCTGAGAAGGCCTATCACGAGCAGCTAACTGTGGCCGAAATCACCAACGCCTGCTTCGAACCGGCCAATCAGATGGTGAAGTGCGACCCTCGCCACGGTAAGTACATGGCCTGCTGTCTGCTCTACCGCGGCGATGTGGTTCCCAAAGATGTCAACTCCGCCATTGCCTCCATCAAAACCAAACGCACCATTCAGTTCGTGGACTGGTGCCCCACTGGCTTCAAGGTGGGCATAAACTACCAGCCTCCCACTGTGGTCCCTGGAGGAGACCTGGCCAAAGTCCACAGGGCCGTGTGCATGATGAGCAACACCACAGCTGTCGCAGAGGCCTGGGCTCGGCTTGACCACAAGTTTGACCTGATGTACGCCAAGAGGGCCTTCGTGCACTGGTACGTGGGCGAAGGCATGGAGGAGGGCGAGTTCTCAGAGGCCAGAGAGGACATGGCCGCTCTGGAGAAGGACTATGAAGAGGTGGGAGCCGACTCTGTGGAGGGAGAAGAGGAAGGAGAGGAATTCTAAAAATCATACTTGTTCAGTTTAAATAAATGTGCGTTTGTGGACATTAAGTAGTTCTAATTCCACTTGTTCAGATTTTCTTTCTCTATGTTTTAACATTTATATTGTTTGTTGTTCAGTAAATTACTTGTATTCATTAAACAGATGATGTTCTTACTGTTGTGCTTTGAGCTGGATTTATATATCAGTGGTCCTTATTAACAAATATTTTCTTATGAACCTTAACTGTTTCTCCAGAGATTTTTTTGAGAAGAGTGTTTGTAAGTCCAGTGAACATCTGTAATTTGTATTATTAGTGTACAATCACAATTTAATCAATATTATGAAGCCGTGTTTATTTTCAAGGATGAGTGGTGATAAAGAGGGCTTTTCCGTTCTTTGGATTTATTCTTCCATATGTTTTCCAGGTAAGACAAATTTGGAGTGGGGGACTTGGAAAAAAAATCTTTGTGAGAAGCTGCTTTAGGCCCAATTTCTACAAATACACGACTTTTTAAAATCTCTCAAAAATTACATTATGAAGATGCAGACAAAAACATGGAAATACAACTTAAAAGTAGTAATGGCTACTCACATTCAGTTTAATTTATACGCAGTTAAATGACAATGACTGTTTTTAGTTTTGTTTATTAGTGAAAAGCTTAGGACAAATAGAAGATTTGTATGATAATGTTTGATTCCTTTTTTACGCCGCTGCACTTTGCAGTTTGCTGATTGGCTGCTTCTTCTAGGCTCCTCCCAGTCGCAGACGTCTATCGTTATCGGCGAAAATAAACATGGCGACCGGATCCGCGTAAATTGGACACCTTTTAGAGGTATTAAAATAAAATAATTCATACCGTGCTGTCTTGTAAGTGTTTGTAAATTGCACATGTTACAACGCAAATGTGGGTTAAAAAATGAGCAGCGTTATATGCACGCGGGGAACAATGCTTTGTTTCCCTCTTTCGGCCGGGGCCTAGTTGTGTGAAGAAGCCTCGGACTAGCCTGTGCTAATGTCACCGACTATATAGGGCTGCTCTCGGTAGCACGGATTCTAGCCTGCTAAAGACTCAAGGGCTAACTGGTCCAAATGAAAAGAGAGGGGGTGTGTTTGTGTATATTACGAAAGAAGGCGGGAGACGCTTTACAGTCAAATTTACAATATAAATAGATTACAACTCACTCAATTGTTTTGGTGAAATAAAATGTAAATAGACAACATTCCCCTGAGCTGTGGCTTTTTTTCCCACTAAATTTGCCTTGATGGTTCTAAAAGTAGTGGAAGAATACATATGCTCTAACGAGTAGTTAAATGTTAATAATATTAATGAAGCTGGTTTAATATGTGAATAGATAATTACATTAGAAAATGTTCTACTGCAGTTTAATGCAATACTCTGACATGCATTTTCTTTTTGATACTTCTTCAACAGCAGATCATTTGAACATCCCTTTGTGACATACTGTGACACAAACTCAGTGACAAAGAGGTGCCATGGCTTTTGAAGAAATCAAGGGTAATAAAGGTTAACTTTTTACACATCGTAGACAAGTAAATCACTTGTTCCTGTAATGCATGCTGTAAGTGGTGGTCCTTGTGTTGCAGATATGGGTATGGAGGGCGACAGGGGGCTTGTGGCTGGTCGCAGTCAACGAGAGAAGAGACGCTCATACAAAGATTTGCTCAGGGAGGAAGAGGAGATCGCAGCTGAGGTCCGCAAGTCTTCCAAGAAACGACCCAAGGTAAAGCAACAGATTAATACTTGTTGTTATATTCGAACCTAAGTTATTCCCCATCCTGGTATTTAATGGGGAGTTATTTTTAAAATCTTTAATGTCATGCTTGGGGGCCCATGCATGACTCAGTATTGTTATTGTTAAGATGCTGGTTTTACTTAACATTTGTGCATTTTAGTCTTGTGTTGGTGTATGGTTATAGTGGAATAACATTCAGTGTACATATACAGTTCATCCAGTGACAAAACTCTGATTTAACATTTCTGTACTGCTTATTTTAGGATTCTGAACTTTTCATGATGGGAACAGACTCTCACAAGAAGAAGAAAAAACACAGCGATGACTACTATTACAGAGGTAATAGAGCTTCTCAGGTTTGGTAATAGAGCTTCTCAGGTTTGGTAATAGAGCTTCTTAGGTTAGGTAAAAGACAGGTGGAAAATAATTGGCCTGTATCTCAATTAATGCAACCCGTACTGTTCCAGTGGAAATGATGCTCGTGTTTTGTCTCCAAATACTATTCCCTAGTGTGTTTCTGAAACCTATTATAAACAAGACAGGCAGCGGTAGTCAGTACAAACAAGAAAGCGCCAGTTTTTATTCTTAGCACATGCAACCCAAGACGCACAACAGCAAAATACGGTAATATTTTTACACCCTCACCCCCTCATAATGGAAAACAAATGAAGTGACAGTGGTTTGGTGTTCAGTAGTTTCAATGCTCAGGAGGAAGATGAATAGTGACTTGTGGTTTCGGTGCACGGGAGAATGAAGCGACTTTAATAGTTGCGCAGTTGCGCTTTAACAGTGTGCAGGAAGAAAAAGTGACAGTGGTTTGGTGTTCAGTGGTTTCAGTACGCAGGAGGAAGAAAAATAAAGCAACTTGGTTTTAGTGCACAGGAGGAAGATGAATAAAACCATCAATGACTTTCCTGTTTTGTTTGATCAGCACTTTTACTGCCGTGTTACAGGCACTGTTCGGAAACAATCAGTTCAGGTATATGAATAAACACTTATGGTACAAAATCTTTCTATGTAAATATCTTATTTCTCAGCCTGGATATCGGCGGCTTATAGTCCGGTGTGGCTTATATGTGACAAAATATATATTTCTTTTAAATTTTAGTGGGTGCGGCTTATATTTAGGTGCGCTCTATAGTCCGGAAAATACGGTACTAGTAAATCCTTATGTATTTGTACATTAATTCTTTTTTAATTTCTGTTAGACCACGATGGCTCCGGACCACCCCCCCACAAAAAAAAGCATAAGTCTGTCGACCGCTCCCCCACGCTCTCGCCTCCCTCCTCCTCCCACCCGGCCGACACAGCTATGGGTCTCCTCCAGGCCATCACCTCTCCTCTGGCCACAGGCTCCGACCCAAGCCCCCACCTCCACAAGAAGCCCTCTTACCCCTCCTTCTCCTCCCACTCCTCCAAAGACCGCAAACGAGAGGGCAGCAGCAGTGGGAGCAAAAGCAGCCACTCCTTCTCTCACTCCCGTCCCGTGTCTTCATCCTCCTCCTCCAAAAAGCACTCCTCTTCCTCAAAGTCATCCTTGTTCCATGGCGGAGTCCCCAAAGAGGAGCCGCTGACATTACGAGAGGCAGACGGACTCAAAATGAAGCTCATCATGTCGCCGGAGAAAGAGGACAGCGAGGTGTTTCCATATTCATCGCACTCTTCAAAAGGAAACATGAAGAAAGAAAAGGATAAAGAGCGGATGCATCTGGCGAAGTCGCCAAAGAAGAAAGCACAGCAGAGTCGAGAGCCTCT
Source organism: Rhyacichthys aspro (assembly GCA_036850595.1). Taxonomy (NCBI): domain Eukaryota; kingdom Metazoa; phylum Chordata; class Actinopteri; order Gobiiformes; family Rhyacichthyidae; genus Rhyacichthys; species Rhyacichthys aspro. Next base: position 3,922,970 of record CM072155.1, read on the forward strand.
GCCGGTCGTGGGCAAAGAGGTGGAGGTGGAAGGTATGTTTCTATTAAGTGTAAATATGGGTTGGTTGGCATAGTTATTTTGACAAAAATTAACTTAGGGCAAAACAGCTAACAATACAAACATTTCCATAACATACAATTTTAAAGCAGCACTAGGTTAACCTTGTAAAGACAGGTTTTGGTGTAACGAGGTCTTTAACTGAATCCAACAAGCAAAAAGTGATACACAAATTTGAAGCACAATATTAATTAGAATAAATCAAGACATTGCGCTTTCTTTTTCTCTTTTATACCTTTATAGTTTGTCTGGATTTCAGTTGAATTTTAAGATGGGTCAGACAGGATTTTTACTCATTAGAAATGCTGCAAAGGGAAGGGACTCCAGACCCATTTCTCTTTGCAAAGTGAATAGGTATGGCTACCACCTGCAGCCACCACCACCATTATTCATATTGCTCCGGAGGCAAAAAATAGTTTCTGTTAAAATTTTATTTTGCAATTAACTGGAAAATATAAATTCAATTGTCATTGTCGTTCAGGTCACTATGGAGGAGGCCTGGGGGATGACAGCTCTTCGTCTGGAGGCGAACTGGAGGCAGGTGAACTGGTAATCGATGACTCCTACAACACACACATGTCCAAAAAGAAGAAGAAGAGCAAGAAAAGCAAAAAGAAAAAGGACAAGGAGAAAGACAGGGACCGGGACAAAAGTGGAAAAGACAAGAAGCACAGCAAAGGGTTCGGAGGTGGGTTTTCGAGAATGTCAATGCTAAACATACAACCACATTGACATAATTATCATACCTGAAGTGCTCTTCTTAACTCCAGACTCATCAAGACACAGCCACTCCCATCCCACGGTCACACACAGCGCCGTCGGTCCCATGTACGCCATGAGTGCACCTATTCCTCCACACCACCATCAAGGCAGCGACGCAGTACCAGAGAAGAAGAAGAAGAAAGAGGAGAAAGACCGAGACAAACATGAGAAAGACAAAGATAAGGTAGAATTCAAATACGAGTTAAAACGTTACATCAATATTATAAAAGAAATGTTACTTACACTTTTTTCGCCTCCTTCTAGCCTAAGAAAAAGACCACAACTGCATATCAAGTGTTTTGTAAGGAGTACAGAGTGAACATAAATGCAGAACAGCCAGGTTTAGGTGAGTCATTATTAAAAAGAAAAGTCCAGTTTCAAATTCTTGATTTTGTAATAATCAGCTATTTATTTTGTTTGCGTGTTTGGTTCTCAGTCTTTGGTGAGCTGAGTAAGAAGTTGGCAGAAGTGTGGAAGGCAATGCCGGAGAAAGACAAACTAGTAAGTCTTTGTTGTACTAGTTTGTTGTTTTTTAAATTATAGGGAAAAACAACAAATCAATATTCAGTTATAACTTCCTCTTAATGTTCTGTTCAGGTTTGGAGGCAGAAAGCTCAGCACCTGCAGCACAAGCAGAACAAAGCTGAGGCCACCACAGTCAAACACAAGAGCTCCACTGAGAGCAAAGGCAAAGGTAGGATGAAAGAAAAATGGAATTTAAAAGCAAAAGGTTTGAATGCTCATGAATGTTCTGCGTGTGTGCTCCTGACAGGGGCTGGAGCTGCAATGGGGATGGTGTCACCAAACAAAGCCCAGAGCTCCTTGTCCCTGTCCCCGGCCCGAGTCCCGGATGTGGATCCCATTGACGCAGCAGCTCATCTGCAGCTGCTGGGAGAGTCTCTGTCACTGATTGGACACAGGCTCCAGGAAACAGAGGTCAGTGTCTATGTGACTTAAAGAAGATTGTTGAGCATCTTCTCGTTTCACACCTCAAACCACAAAAGCTCTGGCACATAAACAGAAACACACTTTGCTCTCGACAGTAGACACTGGTGACATGCAGCTCTTGTTTCTGTGAACTTGATCTCAGAGGAGTGCGTTTCTGAACCATGAACCAATTTAACAGATTAAAGAAAAAATTTAAATAGATGACTGAGTTTTGGAGCCTGCAATCATCTTATGGGATTACATATTTAGTCAGAACATGTTACATCACCAAAAATATACATTACAAATACGATATTTATGAACAGTTCCCTATGAATTTTTCGACAACATTTGTCTCTTTAGTATGCAGCCTGAAAAGTTACAGTGTTGCTTTAACATGTCATTTTTGTTTTAGGGGATGGTGGCGGTGTCTGGGAGTCTGTCTGTGCTGTTAGACTCCATCTTGTGTGCACTAGGACCTCTGACGTGTCTCACGGCGCAGATACCACAGTTAAATGGCTGTCCGCGAAAAGTCCTGGTATAGTATAGTAGTACACACTGACAACGTCTTTTAACGCACTTTTCTAACACTTTTCTGTCTTTACCAGTCTAATACGTTGGATAACATCGCCTACATCATGCCTGGACTCTGAGTGATCACGTGCATTTGAGGACTGTCCTTTTCTGGACTGAATAACTTGTCTAAGCCTCTGCTTGGCATCTGAAAACCTGAACATTTGTAGTGTCAACATGTTTTTAAAGTGTATTTTTTATTGACTGTATTCTCTTAATTTTCTAATCATTGTATTTTTAAAAGAAAACATTTTACTGGACTCCTTGGTTTTACAGTCACTGTACAGTGTGCTTTGTATGAATGAGTGTGGATGTATTTGTGTATTTGTTAAGCATAGGTTTTAATGATGATGTATGACTTTTTTTTTTACTGAAAATGTATAGGAACTTGAGGTCATACTGTTTGCATCAACATGTCAAATTGGACATTGACGTTTCTACATTATGTAAAAAGCGCTGTCATTATTGTTTCATACATTAGATGATACCAAGGTGAGTGACTGAAGTCAGACAAGGTTCAAACTGAAGAATTTCACATGTATGAAGCAAAATAAATGTCAGTTTTCCGTATGTATCACTGTTTCTTTTATTTATACCTACTTACTTATTGCACTGGGTTTCGTTTAACCCTTGAAAACCCTGCGTCCTCATATGAGAACATTACATTTTGTCTCTGCAGCTTAACAAATTCTACAACGCTTAACATCAACCTGTTGTCTTTGTGTAGCCTCTAGTGGTAGCAGTTAGACATTACACTTACACTTGTAAATGTTCTCCAAGTCAATGAAATCCAGCAACTTAAAGCACATTCTCATACAAGGTGTAAGGTAGTTTGAAGTGGAATACACTTTATATGTAGGGACTGCATTCATGATGATGACATATTCTGAAATAATTACTAGTTAATGCGCATTTTTAATTGGTCTGAAATCAAAGGCACTACTCAGGTTCAGGAAGCAGGAGGACACGGCCTTATATGTAAAAGCTTAACAAGACAAAAGTAAGATTGCGTGTGAATACTAAGGTTGTGCGTGAATACGACTGCCTGAACCAAAAATCATTTAGTCAGGTAGAAACGCACTTCACTAAAGTAATTAAATTAGACCCTGTCCTCAGAAGCTCAAACCTGGACTCACTGGTTTTATATGTTTTAACACTTCTTACTATTAAATGCTGACAATGAAAAGTCCCAGAACTTACTTATAGTTTAGTTGTTGTTTAGTTGTTTTGCAGTTGCTATTGTGCTATCGTACCAATAACTAATATCCTAAAAAAATAACACGAAGGAAATAAAAATGCAAGATAAAAATGCACTTAAAATGTGAATATCTACTATCATACGCTCTGCTGTCAAACTCTTATTTCCAAACCAGTCAATAGGAGGGTCAAACTGTGGATGTGTTCTGCGCATGACCGCTGCATGGAGCTGTTGTCTGCTGATGCGCACTGCCCGAACAGCTGTCTGAAGTAAAGTCACTGTAGAAACGAGGAAGTGCTCTTTTGACTTATCTCCACACCAAAGACGCCAGTGAGCACCTCCAGAAATGTCTTCATCTGATTCTCTGTCAGGTAGGATATACAATTCTTTTAACTAGTCGCGGTTAAAGCAGAGTCTGAGGCTGCAGAGAGAAGCTATAGGCGCGGTTCTGATGTTTGGACACGTTAAAGGGCGCTCCTACTTCTTAAAAACTCTTCGCAGTCCACGTCCATATTATTTCACGTACTTTTATACCCGTTAGAATTGCTTTGTGCACCGGGGAATGTTAGAGATTACTGGAAACGTGTCACACTTGGTGTTTTTGCTGTGTTGAGGGAATGTCTACCATGTTCATTTGTGGTCAGAGCTCAGGTTGATGGTGCTAGGCCGGGCCGGGGCAGGGAAGACTTCAACGGTGAACACCATCCTGGGCCTGCAGAACCCCCAGGAGGATTCAGAGGCAGCCTCCAGCAAGGAATGCAGTAAACAGACGGGACAGGCTGCAGGCAGACCGGTAAGACACTCCCCAAGGGCAATTCTCTGAAAAGGAGGGACAAAAAAAGAACTACTGAGAAACACGTCCAAGGATTTTGCTGAAAAGACTGCTAGCAAACAACTTTAGACAGTTTCCTTAGGCATGAAATCTGAAAATGTGGATAAGAACATTCTCAGTCTCTTATACATTGTTGTTGGTTGTTAAAAGGCCCCATTAGCAGCCACGCACAACACTGGTCCCTCTGGTTTGATGTCCTCAGCTGAACCTTAAGTGTTGATAAATGCTAAAACCACAAAACAACATTCTTGCCGTTAATGGGAAAGATCATTTCAGCTGTAGCCACTTTAGCATTCTCCAATTTTAGAGTACGATTTTCTGCCTTTATTGTTTCAATGACAACAAACAATGGGAGCAGACCTCTGTAACTTCAAGCATTGGGACAGGTCAAAGTTTGTCAGCATTGGCCTGAACATCTTTATCCATTATGATCCTTGATAAAGAGGCCTACATCAGGTCTTAATTTCTTGTTTTTTTCACAGATCATTGTTATTATTATATTATTTTATGTGATTTAAATACAAAAGTGTAGGATTAATGTTTAGACCCAACTACATGGTTCGGTCTCTGTGGCGTTGGTCCTGTCTGCTTCTAAATACTAACCAGTCCCTTTGCTTGGAGTCATTTTGATCCCCACTTGATTCTCCTGCAGGTGACCCTTGTGTCCAGCACAGAATGGTTCGGCTCGAGCTGCGTCCCGGAGGACAGGAGGAAACACCTCTCGTCCCTCTTGGCCCTGTCCAGCCCCGGGCCTCACGCCTTCCTGCTGTGTGTCCCTCTGAACCAGCCGGCCGACGGAGAAGCCAAGGCACTCGACGTCCTCCAGAAGCTGCTGGGTCCCACCGCCGTCAGCCACAACACCATTGTCCTGTTCACCCACACCGAGGAGCTGGACCAGGACGAGCGGCTGGAGGAGTACCTGGTGACGTGGAGGAAGGATCTCGCTGAGCTGGTGCGGAGATGTGGGGACCGCTACCACACGCTGGAGGCACAGCAAGGTTGGTGTTTGAGAAGCTTGTGCAGAGGAGTTACAGTAAAAGATAGGAAAAGGTTATGAGCTGAACTGCTGGGTCATCTCTCACTCAGCGCCTACCTTTGTCTCTCTGAGCACTCAGGCTTCCAGCAGGAGTCAGCACAGAGCTTCCTGGCATCGTCTGTAAACAGTGGTGGAGGAAGTACTCAATTCCTCTACTTAAGTTTAAGTAAAGAGGTAGAAAAGTATCACATTCAAATTAATACTTAAGTGAAAGCATTAAAGTACTTCATTTTAAATGTACTTAGAATATAATATAAAATAGATTTGTTTTATTAATTAAAAAAAACAAAACTACTTTACTTAAAAAGCCAATGTACAAATTTAGTGAAGTAGAAAGTACGGATATTTGCTCTAAAATGTAGTGGAGTAAAAGTCAAAGAACCCCCTTTTAAATCTACTTAAGCAAAATACAGTACTGGAGTATTTTTTCTACTACTACACACATACATTTACTCACTAACTTTTACAGGATGAACAAAACAGTAGCCATGAGATTGGCCAAAGCTTCCAGTATGTGCTGAAAATTCTCATTTTAAACCCTTGTACTAAAATCCTTGACAACACAGATTACATTTTATATTATATATTTTTTCACAGATTATTATATTTGATTACAATATGCTATTAGGTGATTTAAGCAATGTTGTTTAAAAAAAAAATCAAAAATAGCTCTACTGCCACACATCTATGATCATAAAGTATTTGTCTAGAAGATGATAGAGCACCATTTTCTAATACAGCTATAGAAAGCTATAATTTGTGGTCCATATCGCCAAACCCTAGGGCAAGAACCAGTGGCTGAAGCTGTCCGAGAGCTTCTGGACAAAGTGGAACAAGCTGTGAAGGAGAGCCAGACGGAACAGTTCAGCTGCGAACTGTACCGGGACGTGGAGGAGCGGATCCAGAACAGACAAGTGGAGATAATAAGACAGAGACAGGCGGATGGACTCAACATCGACAGCGAAGACCTAGATGTTTTCAGAGAAGAGGCAGAGAGGAGTATAGGAGACTTAGACTTGGATTTGGATGGTTTCTTCCCCTGCAGCAGCGTCTCAGCGTCCGCTCCAGCTCCGTCTTTCTTGTGGGGGCTTTGGGAGATGCTGACTGGCTGGATGAGAAGGCTGCCCATGCTGGTGAGGAGGGAGGCTCTGATGGGGGCTCTGGTGGGGCTGGTAGTGGGTGGCCCATTCGGAGGGATGGTAGGAGCCACAGTGGGGTCGGTGGCGACGGAAGTGGGCAGAAGGAAAACGCAGAAAACCAAGTGAAAAGAGTAATGGGTGGTATTTTGTATTGGGCTGCACCTTAAAGTGACGTCACTTTGTTGAACTTTTGCCTAATGTGCTTTTACCTTACATCAGTGCTTTTTGAAAATGGCGAATAGACAGTGTTATTCAATGTGTCATTTGAAAGAAGTCTCAGTAAATCATCAAGCACATAGCTATAGTCAAAAAAACAAACCTACTGAGCTCACAATTTTATTCAGTTGTTTCTCAGTTTGTCCTAAACTTTCTTTTCAATTCAATTTTCAACTTTATTTTAATTTTCTTTTCTTTCTTTATTTTAAGCTAAGTGCCTAATATAGGAAACATTGCATGGAAGTGTATTTTGGTTTCAGAATCTTACCATTTTAAGATGCTGTAAAGAAAAGATGGTGTTATTAGTGGTGATGGTTAAGAAAAGCAGTGATATATCAATACATGACCAGATGCCTGTCTTTTATCTGCTTAAAATACTGATTCTAACAATATTTTGTGGTGGGCTATCCACCATTCAGAAAACAAAACAGTATAACAGGGGATATTTCAATTTACACTTGAGAAATATACTTCCTTGTACACCCAAGCTGGAAGTCAGACTTCAGTTACGTGCACTACCAGGTGAGCCATGGAGGCACCCAATGTTATTTTGATTTCAAGAAGAATCAAGAAATAGATGTTAATATTTAACTGTTTTGGATTTGCTGCTACATAGATCCCAGATCTGATTGATTGCATTAAATTTAAAGTACTTGACCAAAGTTTAATATTTATTTTGTCATGATTGAAAATCTTTCATAGCATTATACGTCACGTGACTACTGTAGTTTTTTCAGTCTGTGTATTGTACATTTAATATCTAGAGCATGTTGGATCCACTGCAAAGTAAACACTGTACTGTAGAAGGTTAAAAAAAAAACTATAAAAACACCCCCTGTATTCCTATATCATATGTAACACATTATGTAAAACTTTGAAAAGTGCTAAGTAAATGTAAATCTAGCACTTTAATTATACTCGAAAGACTTAATAAACTATACCGACAAAACGACAATGCAACTCCAATAAATGTCCACATGGGGGAGACATAGACCTTTATATGAGAAATGTTAAAAATGTTAAGTTGCTACACTTTGCTGATCATACAAATAAAACTCTCGTTGTCTATCCACCTTTTGTCTATATCTTTGTTTCTACACTTTGTTTCGACTTTAGGGGCCCCAAAAAGCCTCATATATCATATATTTGAGACACATGAGACATATTAATAACAAATACACGTGCTTTGAATCCACTGAGATAATAAAGACATAAAAAAATTGTCATGAAAATACCATTTTCAGATTTTGCAAGTTTGTTCAAAGTTTTGGAAATGTGAGAATGAGTGTTAATTGAAGAAAATAAATAGTGTTCACTAACATTTATGTCAAACCTGCTTGTATTTTTTCCCGCTAATAAATGATATAAATACATCCTAATAATGCTTTACAGCTAATATTTCATTTAATCTATATCTCTATCTCTACCTATCTATCTATCTCGGTAATTAATGAAGAAGAATTTATTGTATTACATTATGGTGTAATCCGGTATACACAAGTAAAAGGTCATTCGTGTTTTAAATGTCGACACTCCTGAAAAATGCAATTAATAAGCAGATATGCCAGAACTAGAATCCTTGACAATTAAACCCAGATGACATCTCAAGGTCTTGTTTTTTCAAAGATGATTCCTGTTACAATATGCCATTAATTCATAAAACTTCCTCAAAAATAAAAAAGTTGCACAGTGCTGGTTTTGGTTGAAAGTAAGAATAGCACATGATATCAAAATGCTAAAATGTTGAAAGATGAATCAAAGTCTTATGTTGAGAGTGGATATAGAAAGCTGTGGTGTGCAGAACAAAAGCTGAGGATTAGTGCTGTGTAAACTCATCTGAGTGGTAAAAGCAGCGGCAGCTCCTCTCACAATGGCAGGTTGTGCTGCAACACTGCTGTAATTGATACTCTGCTAAAACCGTGGCTCCTAACCCATCCTTACGTCTCTCCTCTTTCTCTCCCCTCGTTCTGTAAACTGCTGCTGGCCGCCTCTCTCCCTCTCTCCCTCTCTCCCTCTCTCTCTGCCTCGGGAAACAGCTAGGCGTTTCCGAATGTGGGTGGTCCGTCTCCAGCTCCGGGGTTCGGTGGGTGGGAGGTTGGGTTAGACGGAGAGCGAATTAGCCTGGCTCTCATGTTTCCCTGAAAAAGAGAGAGTGGGGAGAGAGTGAGTGAGAAGCAGCGAGGGCTACATCTGTCCTCCAGATGTGGACTTCGCTGTTGTATGAAACTGGGGAAAAAGCAGGTTTAAAAGTAAAGGAAAATTGGTGCTAAACAGTTTTTTATTGTCAGGGATTACACATAGAGTATGGAGTGGAGTATTATGGCACTGACTAAGACTCCACGTTTCTTTCTTCTCTTTATGAAACGGCACACTGCACCCTTGAAGTCGATGTATATAAGAGAGCACCTGTCCAAATATTATGCAGTCTTAGTGGTTACACATCACGGATAAGACTGAGTACAATGATGGAGGTGGCTTTATGAAGAAATTAATGAGATTTCTTTTGGAAGGGGAAGGTATTGCAGATGAAAAAACTCACAAATCAAATGCAGTTGTGCGTCCCCGGAGGCGCAGACAGCGGCGGCCGCTGCGCCTGAAGGAGGAGAGGAGGTTGATTTGTGCCTGTGTGTCTGAGCGAAAAGCAGAAATCTGAACAAACATTTGAGGGAATCACCAGTGAGCCATCATTAACCAGAAAAGTCGTGCTCCTCTGCCCCTCGCTGCTGGGATGTTGTTCTAAGGGCCCTTGTGGTCCCACCGAGGACTTGGGGCCGGCCGCCGTGAGATGCGTGCGGGTTTTTTTTCAGTGTTATTGTTGCGCCCTGTGGAGTGGAAAAGACAGCAAAGAGAAAGGGAAATAAACAGAGATGACACAGTCTTTCCTGATCGGCACATGGAGGCTTCAGCTGCAAAAATCAATGAACTACTGCAAGTGATGGAGATTCATAAAACTTGAGAAGAGGCCACAAATATAGAAATAGGATATAAAATAGAATAAAGGAATTCAATTAAGTGAGTGACAATGATTTGTTTAAGTTTCAGAAATGAAAATATGTTGTTAGGATTGTACATTATGTGTGGAATGTGTGAAAAATAAAAAGGAAAGACTGATGCAAAGAAAAAAAAAGTAGCAGCAGTAAAATTTTTAGTGGAAAAATAAATGGATAAAAGATTAGTAAATCAGTTGTATGAAAATAGATGTAAAATTAAAATGACGTGTAACAAACAATTAATGTAAATAAAATGACAAAAATATAAATAAATAAAACATAAATAAATGAATCTGTTGTAGGAGACAATGGTGGAATAATGTTAAAAATAAATAAACTAAAATTATGCCCAGATGAGAACATGCGGAACAGATAAAAACTATGTTAAGACAGAGACAAGAGTAAATAAATGAAAATGTGTTCCATAATTTAGGTGGAAAATGTGAAAAATATAAAGCATGAAGACAATAATGAAATATTGTAAACGGTGTGGATGTGAACTAGACCAGCAGAAACGTTTGGTGAGTGTTTTTGAAGAACGTGGTATGAGGTTGGATGTTTCACTGCGCTCCCGGCTCTTTTCGGCGGTAGTGGTGGTGCTGTTGTTGAGCAGTCTCCTCGGTTCTCTTCCCCTGCTTTCCTGCTCTCTCCTCTCTGCACTCGCTGGGTGAGCTCACTGTAAAAGCCTCTCATCTTTTTCCCATTACTGCTGTTTTCATGCTTCTTCCTGTGCGAGCGTGTGCGCCTGCAGTTGTTTATGCTCTCCTCTTCCGACTGTGACAAAAAAATAATGAATCAAATATGACAATAACACAATAAGGAGAGAAGTATGCTTTCAATCTAACATTAACTATGGAAGTAAATACAATATAAGAGGGGATATTTATTGTATATGACATCAAAAAGTGTTGAAGAGAATTAAGGAATGCATTTTTAGGGTTTTTTTGTTTTGGTTTGTTTTTTTTGTATGTGTGTGAGTGTGTGTGTGTGTGTGTTAGCTACATATGATTTTGACTACTTTAATTTTATAAAAACAACAATATCCCTGTAAATTGCCACATTATGACATCTTCTATTTTAACCAAAATCTGATGTTAGCTATTTTAGCTTTTATTGTACTTGTTTGACTCAGGCTAGCCAATATTTGAAGCATCGCAGAAACTGCATCATAATATACTTATCACTATCAGGTACAACTTTATATGTTAATGTAAAGTTAATAACATTTGTCATTTACTTACTAGTAATGACTAAGTATAAGCTAAGTAGCTTCTACAAATAATGCATTTGATATTGGCTTAAAGATAATATCAAATGCAATAAGCTATTTTATGAAAGCTGACATTTAAAAGACTTAATTATTGTACCAATATGTATACACAATGTTAGATACATAACTTAATGACATTTTCATCTGTCATTTACCTTGTTATTATCATTATTTAAAAATATATAAGTTTTATACACAGACATGCTTCAGAAGGGTAGAGTTAGAGAAGCTGTAGGCTGAAATAAAAATGATGCGGCAGTAAAACGGTGGCAAAAAATGCAAACACAACACTTGATATTTTTTCAAAAATGTTATCTGAAATGATTGCCTTCAGCTGTTTATCCTACTACTACTGCCTTTGTTTGGAACGTTGAGTACTATCTCTGTTTTTTTAATCTTTCTCTTTATTAATGACCTTGTTAGGCTAAAGTCTTCTGACATGTGGTATATTTTTAAAGCTTCCAAAAACTTGACATAAATATAAACTTTTTTTTTTTTTGCGCAAAATTGCCTCCAAAAGCAGCTTAAAGCTGTTGTAATTGAATCAGTATGACGCATTGCTCACGGTATATTAGCACATGCTGGATATATTTAATTCAAACCTCCTTGAAGAATTTTACATCCATCGTACTGGTAATATACCTAGTAGCCTACTTTATTCTTTAGGTATAAATACAGCTAGACATATAGAAATCATTACTGTATGTTAAAACAAAAGACTAAATTACGCTCTTACACTTCTACTATACATTTCTGTGATGCCAAAGTGTTTTGCCCTTTACCAATGTACACTCTATGCACTAACTGCAAAGCTGAATGTAATCTTAATATTTTTAGGGTTGTCCCGATACCCACACCTGATACACACAAATTTTAAAAAGTTTTGTACTCATGTGACCTCCTGATAATGCCAAATGAGATTATTACAATGTGTGTGTTTATTCCATCGTCCCATAAACATGTACTTAGTTCATGAAATGTGAAAAAAACAATATGGCTTTGAAAATGAATGTATTTTTGTCTAGATTGAGTACCAATATTAGTTCTTGATATTGACAAGTAGCTTTTATGTCCTAATATGTATCACTAAAATATAATTACAAATCCAGCTATTCATAATGCATTTGATTTCAGCTTCACTGTAGCCTTGTTGTTAGCTTTTGTCAAATTACCATGCAATGCTGTTCGCCACTATAGCTTCACTCTAAACTGAACTGAACTTGTTAGCCCTTTAACTAATTGTATCGAATAACATTAACATCAACATTAAGTACTCATATTGATACCTGATATCAGCAAGTAGCCTGCTCAATTGCAAGTACCTGTTCTGAAAAAAGGGCTTTTGTCAGTCTACCATGTATTTATTACTACTATAGTTATAAATTCACTTATTGTGTAAATGCAATAGGTTTTGATTTTAGCTTTTCATATAATGAATGAAAATCAAATGATAAAAGCTGTCTCTAATTAATAAGTCTAAGTGGAGACATTTTAAATGCACATTGAAAGAAAGCAGCTTACATTATAATCTGCCATGCCTGTAGCTCATAAAACAAGAAGTCAGGAGTGATAGAAAAACCTACAGGAAAGAAAGACTAGACAACGCCAATGCAAAATCACACACAGCTGCTGAGGTGAGGACTCTAGGTTTAGTCTTGTTTTAGTCCTGGGAGAAAAAGCAGTTTGACTCCGGAGACGATGTGTGGTCTCGTTCCTTCCTGCCGTCATCTGCCTCTTAAAAGGGAAATCCAAATATGGTCGCCACATTTGTGTCATTTATTTTCACTGTTACAACCTGAACATACGTTTTGTCACTTGAATACCGAAAGGCACTGGAGCTTGACTAATGGCCCCTGGCAACATGTCAGTGTGTGATGACATTAAATGGCTTGCAGTTTGGCTCAGTTCTCGTGCCAGCGGACAGATGCGCTGTGTGTGAGGCTAAGGTGCAAGCTGCTGTGTGTTTGTGTTATAGGCGTGTGGATTAGCCCGCTGCACAATGTTTCCTGTTACAAAGCAAGTTTATGGAACAACTAAGCGGGTGAGGATGGATGAGGATGGCTATTCCATTAGGAAGAGGAAGAAGTGAGTTATGATGATGCTAAATCTAGTGGTACCATGAGGGCTAAATGCCACCTGAAGTATGCCTTTGGTTCTTATAGAAGCCAATGGTGAGAAATAGGCATGTTTATAGCCTGCTACAAAAGACAGCCCTCTTCTCTACAGCCATATTATTCTGTCATGACAACTGTATGAAGGGATTTTTGATTAATACCTCTGTTTATGCTCTATTAAAGGCTAGCATGTTGCATGTGGTGACTTTGTTTGAACGTTCCTCCTCGCATGGGATTGTCATAACCACAGCATCTTCCAGTTTACCCTCAAAGAAAGGAAAACATGACTAATGTTGCCTCCACTACTTTAAACTTTATGAGTAGCTGGTGTTAAAACCTTTTTTAGGTGTCAGTTGCTCTCTCGGTTTGTCTTTGTCTCTGAGTTTTGTAATGAAGACCACAGTTGATTTTTGTATTATTGCTGTAAATGTATGGAAAATTATTTCATTTAATCATTTTAAATTATTATAAAGGGCAGAAGTTAGACGTTCTTGGCTTGTTTTCACCTGTATCCTCGTGAGTCCACATTAGAAGGATTTGTCACGTTCCTATTTAATATGCAAAACTACACAGTCTTCTGAGACTTCTATTACCTTTGTGATTTTAGTGAAGTTTATGCGTCACATATTTTTCTCTGATAATTGATAAATGCCATAACAACATCATGTCATGCTGCAAATTTTAAACATGCTACAAACATAGCACAAGGTCAGAGTCTTTACCACTATGCGCTTAGCACTAACAACAGTTTAGGCTTGAGTTTGTCTCTAAACAGACACAGGCTTCATTGTTGCATATTCTCATCTCCTTCAGAGGTTGCAGCAGGTAAAAGCTAGTTTTACAAAGGCTTCATCCACTTGATTGATTAGATCCACTGTACATTCTTTCCTTTTCACCAAAGTCAGTGGAATACGCACACAGGACTCATTTAGCCAATTCATATTTTATATTAAGGTTTTATATTAAGGCTGGTCACATAAGATTCTGTCACCCTGTCTGTACTTAAGTGCCAAGTTTGAAGCGAGCCAATATCAGTTTTTCAATACTATCTGGTCTTTGTACACTCAGGTCTTAGTTACTTTGGTTTGGTCTTGACAACACTAGGTAGTCCAGATCCAGCACAAAATAAGTGAGATAGCCATAGTTCCTGTGACATCTCTGCAAAGTTAGTGGTCTCCTGTAACAGATGGGCTTTGAGGACGGTGGGGGGTGGTTTTCAGTCAGAACACAAGACAACTCACTACTTGTGGAGCTGCGGCGGGTGTTGGATGGCCTCTGAGCCCACCATAATTGATGAATAGCGTGGTCCACATTAAGTGACATGCGCCGTTGGCTGTAAGTGGGTGCGATGATTGGGGCTCCTTTTGAAGCGGGGGCCATGCGCTGTGTTTGAACCGTCAGCGGAGACCACTCTTTCTCTGTAAAGGACACCAGGCTGTGGTTTGGTCGCAGGCTCTGAACACACACAAACAATCAGCAGTATTACCAGGCTTTGGGGGAGGTGACTGTATTATTCCTGCTACAACACGGACTTAATTCAGAGCAGATATGACCGAAGCCTGGTCTTCTCCACTTCTGCTCTATTGGATCAAGTCATAATCCCGGTTCTTACCACATGAATGGGAGTCACAAAGAGGGGTGCGCTCACTCCTGCCATAAGCGTCGAATGTCACTCAGGTCCATGTGCTGTCATGTTGGTTATGATGGCGATGGCTGTTGTATGAAAGCTGAGGGGGCTTAATGGAGGGTTGTGAGGAGAAAGACAAGAAGGAAGATTGGAAACATGTCTCAGATGTGAAACCTCCATTTGAAATAGATCTGCTGTAGCCCTGTAGTCTTCACAGACCCTTAAATCTACACATCCTTCTTCAGGAGCCGACCCATGTGGCCACTTTAGACTATCTCTAACATTTTACAGCAGGAAGCTTCAATTTAAAATACAAGAGGTCCATTAAATGAACCCTTTACTGGGTATGTAGTAGGTTTGGTTCTGTTGTAGTACCTATTAATTCTTTAGTAGCCAGTATGGGTTTGTTGTGGTTTAATCCTAATTTATTGCTTGTTTTTTTTGAGCTAGTTGTGGGTTTGAGCTTTTTAAGGCCTAGTGTAGTTCTGGTTTAATTACTTGGTTTACTTTTAAGTAGGTCTGAGTCTATTTCTTAATTTAATCCTAATTTAATTCTTGTTAATCTCAGTTTGATCCTAGTTGATTAATGGATTTAGTCTTGGTCAACTCCTAGTTTAGCCCTGGTTTACTCTGGTCCAGATATGAAGCAATGTTGGCAGTAAGAGACGCTTGTTTTACAGTAAGCAATGACTAACAAACCAAAGCACCTCAAAACAACACTGCTGTTTACATCATAGCAACACGAGCCACTTGCCTCAAACATATAACTCATAGAACACAAAATAGCAGAGGCAATATCTGCCCTGTTTCTCTTTTATTCGAGGTTAAACCGAAGAAAGCGTGGCTGAGGATGTCTATTGAGTTAAAAAGATGAGTTGGAGCTTAAAAAAAAAAAAACAGTTGTCAGTGAACAGTGGCATGGAGATGATGTACCCAGACACTTCAAAGTCACAGATATTTTAGATATGAGAATATTCATTATTTTTGTAATTTAGTTTTGCCCCCAACTGCAAGGCATTCATACACATCACTGACATTCATTCACTGCGACTAGCTAAAAACAATAACAAAACTCTTATAATATTTTTGTATGTATGTTATCTCACTGTCCATTAGTCCACAAATGTTATTTAAAGATGGATGATAGCTAGTTGACCAATACTGAACATAGAAATTGAAGTGATGAGGCATTTTTGATTCATCTGAAAAATTGTGATTTTGTAATATATTATGATCCAGAGACAGATATTGCGATTTTCAGAAAAAAACAATGTAAAAATGACACTACAATGCAGTAAATTAATGCTATAATCATACTATATTTTATATTATTGTACTATTGAGTATTTCCGATCTGTTATGTATAGTACAGTAAAGCGCAACTTATAAGATGTGTGATTTCATCTATTATTCATTTTAACTTAGTGGTAATCGTAGGGATAATCAGTACTAATGTGTTTCTTTTACTTTGGTCCACTCTCCACACTCTGCAAACAGCTAAGTACAGGAGTTTCCCTTGTGCTTATGCTTACAGGCACAATTTCATATCTTTTCAAAGAACACCAAACCCAAAACACACACTGGACTCACACACGCGACCTTGAGCTAACAAGGGATGCAGGCGCGGCCTTTGGGGCTTTTCCGATGACTGCGCACTCCAGACAGATCACGGAGAAGAGGCACTTGTGGTGAGCTTGCCGTTTGGTGCGTGTCACGGTCCAGCTCCCATGTGGTGGAAACACAGAGGCCCTGGGGCGGCGGGTGCTACCGAGGGCCCCCTGATCCTCACTGACGCCCATAGCCTTCAATCTCCATGTGAAATGAGAGACAGGCCATCGGTGTGCCAGGACGGGCCTCTGATTTGTTCTGTGGTCCCTTTGAACGCACGCATCCTGCAGAAAAGAGGATCGAGGAAAACATCGAGTAAACATGACAGCGGCACAGCAATGAGATAAAGATGTGCTGCTCTGTCTTTACTTTGGACCCCAATGTGGAAATGATAAGCTAGTGTATTTTGACATGCAATGATTCTAGTGTTAGCTCATCATTTTAAACCTCAAATATTGTCTGTCAAAACGTGTACAATAGATACATGGTTAATATCAAACTCTTCAATGTCAAAAATGTATTCAGACTATTTCTCTGCACTGTTTTAAAGCAGAATGCATGTCATATGAAAAGCGATCAAAGAATATGTTGAATGATTCCCATAACACAGTGAAATGTGTTTCAGTTTGTGCATGGTTTGGGCACCAGTGTAGGCCGAGAGAGAAGACGTGTGTGAGAGACAAATCGTGAGAGAAAGCCGACAGATTGTGGTGGCTTTGAAGGGCTCACAGACCCGGGTCCTCAGAATAGATACTAGGTGGAAAAAAGCCTGTGAAGGGACAAATGTCTCTGTACTAACCACTACAGTAGAGCACCAGTGGGGAATGCCCACTCAAGTGTTTGGTGCTATCATTCTCAAATGGCTCTCATGCACTCATTCATGTGTGCAGACTATCGACACGTCAATCAAGGGGGGTGATGAAGTAGAAAAAGAGTTTTTCTCAAATAACCTCAAGTGAGAAAGACAACCGACACGCCTTAAAAGGGAAACAAAACAGACCCTACCACATCTAAATCCTGTTGTATTCTCATGTGATCAAAACTCTGCCACCAATATGCTCCCCATATGTTCAACTCCAGATTTTTTATAATTTGGCATTGGGTATGTATTCAGTTATCCTGCAAGTACAATTCTATCTGTATTTATCTATCTGTATTTGTTTCTGTATTTTGATGCTGACAGCCCGTCACTAAGCACTGATTTGATAGCCTGCTTTATCAATATCATACGGAACACTGTTAGGAAAACAATAAGCAGAGGTATGTTTTCTTTTTGAAGAAATTTTTTTTGTATATTTCCTAAAAACTTACTTATGTAAAAGTTGTTACAAATACATAAATAAACAAATTAATAAATGTTATGTTAGATCATGGAAGTGAGGTGGGTAGCACAGTTGCCTCACAGCAAGAAGATCCACAAGCACCAATACTGCTTGTAGTTGTGTAAATAGTCCTACTAACTCAACTTAATAAGTTTAAGTTACCTTTTACTATCCCTGTGGGAACATGAAGCAACTGAAGCCACTCAGGGGGCACCCAGGAATCCTCTCTAGATCTTGCGTCAGTAATTCATATTACTAACCGGAGACTACAGAGCACGTTTTTTGATGTTGGTGGGGGAAACTGGAATACCTGCAGAAAACCCACCTGAGCAAACTACCCATCCGTGAGCTGACTCAGGACCTTCTTGCTGTGAGGAAACAATGATAACTTTGCCACCATGCCACCTCCAATTTACCTCACTACTTCCCATGTTTTCTGCACTTAAAACAAACTCTGGTGCAGTATGCCCAGCTGTATTTACTTGGATATGTGTGAATGATGCCATGCAAATGCTCAGTGCACACCAAACTTGAGTAAACCGAAGCCCCTGAAAATGGTGCGTCTTGGTTCACTTCCACAGAAACTCTGGTGGGGTTTGACTAAAAAAACTAAAATAAAAAACGAGTGTAAACGCCTTTCTTGAGTAACAATTTTGTGGACAAATGTAACTTCTGATTAAGTGTTATTTAAAGTAACAGTTCTATTACTCAAGTCCAGATTTTGACTACCCTATCTATGTCTGACAACAAGACCCTGAAGTACAAACAGATCCAGCAGATATGAAGCACATCAAGCAATGTTTTTCCAATCTAAATTCCAAGATTACTTCATTTTCATTTCGATGCCAAGCCCCAGTCACAGCCAACATCTGAATACACCATCATTCACTGAAATATTACAGACATCACAGACTCAGCAGGATTTGAAAAATGAATCTGTGTATTCATATGGCCTGCCTGATAATTAACGGATGCGATGACTCAACACGGTCACAGTGTGGTAATTATCAGAGAAGGCTGTCATATTTATTTAACTAGGAAGCTAAGACCACTCAAGTCCAGCCATGTCGTATGTTGGATCGTGTCAGATTGAAACCATGACATGTTAACTTTGCCGGTCTGTCGGAGCAGGGTGGTCCTCGCTTTTGGCTGTGGGTGTATGTGTGAGACTGTCACAACAACATAACCCCCCGAAAAAACTCAAAGACTAATTCTGCTCAGACACGCACGTATTGGCCTGAAATCTTGCACTGTTATAAAAACACAAACCGCACTGTGACTGAAAAAAACAAGGCGGCCATTGACACTGACCCCATCCTCCATCCATCCTCCCGGCATTCTCTACCCTCAATATTATCTTGCCAAGTTTAATGTAACTTTGTAATGTTTTAAGAAATGTGGAGAGATTTTTTAAAAGAAAAATATGTTAACGTTGCAGATAAATGCACATTTTAAAAGAAGTTTGTACCTATTTAAAATAACGTAAGACAAGAAACATAAATGGCTAAGGTTTGCAGTAGACAATGGGCTTAATGCAATATAGAAAAACATTAATCTTACTACTGGAAAACCAAAATATGCAACACATTTTAAAACTAAAGGCTGAATAAAAGCTTGCTAACTCAACCATATCAGTTTGATTCTGCCCTTTGACACAAACTTGGTCTCCAGTGGAAAATTATTCAAAGGTATTATTCAAGGTATTCCAATTTAGTGCTAAACCAAAACAGGTGGTGCCTATTTTCTAAACACATTTATTTTCTAAACAGACCAAGCGTCTTCTTAAAATAACCAAAGTGGTTGGATGGATATTTTGCCAAATGTTTTTGAATGGATGAAAATATCAGTTTATAAAAATATCTACGCACATGTAACCAGGACCTTAACTGCTATGTGATCCAAAAGAATTTGTCTTAAAATAAACTTGGCTCTCCAGTGCCTATGTATAGAAGTGCATTTCAACCTATTTTACTCAACACTTTTCAAAAACCTTAATTATAACCACACACTGACCTAATCGTACTGCAAGTGAATTGTAAACTTTGTTTCGAGACACAAACTTGGGTCTCCACACTAATACCTAGTGTGTATTCAGAAACAGCTCAAAGCTCACCACGTCAGACTGGTGAGGAAAAACCATAATGTAATAGGGTAGAAACTTCTTGGAGACTGAGTTAAAAACACACATTAAACTGGGCCCAAAACAACAAAACTGCCATTGACACTGACACTGACCCTAACCTCCGTCCAACCCCCTTGGCTTTCACCCTCCCACATTTCTCGGTCCATCACTGGCCACAGAGCCCAGAGTGCATTTCAGGTGCACGACTCTGCTGTTTCCAATTAGCGTCGTATAAATTAGCACCGCTCTCTTCTGTCCTTTCTCCAAACATTGCTGTCTCTTCATCCCTGTCGACCCTCCACGCTTCACTCTGGCTCTGACCTCCCGCCTGTATTGCTCCGACACATAAATTCACCTCCTTTATGGCTCTTGTCGGCAACCTCTGCACTCCCCTAACTCATGCTTGCTATTGTTAATGTGCACCACGTTTGGTATAAAACCCTCCATTTTCAGTCAATGAGCGTATAAATCCATAGCTGTATATCAGAGTTGGAAAGGAATATAACTTCTGGGTTTACTATATGTCTGGTTACTGTAACTGAGATATTTCACAGCAGACAAGGACACAACCTGACAAAACGTGCTCCACACTGCAGTGAGGTATGGACTGATAAGGTTACACTTAAAGGAAATGTAGCCGTATTCCAGGAATTACGATGCAGTGTCTTAGCGGGCTTTGCTTCCACGGGTCAGTCTGTTAAACTGAGTGTTATTTTTCCAAGGCGGAAAGATCAGCCGCAGTGTAGCCAAGTAGGACCTGAGGTCACTGCTGGCACTGAGAGTTCACATCTGTTCAAATAAATCCTTCACTGTGCCATCAGCAGGAAAAACACACACATATGTATACAACTAGTGTGGGCTCGCATAGACAAAATATGACTGGATGCATTTATGAAAGATGTTCTGGTTAGACTTTGTAATAACTACACACTACTGAGCAGTAGTAAAGCAAAAATAAACATGTAATAATTACCAATTACTTAAGAAGGTATAGATACTGAAATATCAGAAAAATGATTTTAAGTTAAGTTATTCTTCATGTCTAAAACAATAACAAGAGTAAGGTAGTTACTGATGATTAAATAATGCTTCCTAGTGTGTTGTTATGATAAAGTGTTGATGAAGCAATGTTTATAAATATAAACACCTCAAACATTTGCTCTACATCAGAAAAGAAAATGAAAACTTATTCAGATATACAACAGTAATGTGACTCTACTCCAATCTCAAGGCATGCAACAGAAAAACTTAAAACATGTCTCCTTGAACAAGCAATTGGTAAAAAGCCCAGTGCTGTGCAATTCACAAAGGAGCTGTTACTATCTAGTATTGCTAACATGCATTGTACTAGCACTCAATTTCATGCAACTTTAGTGGAACACATTGTAGGTGGTCTGGTTAACTACAGACCCGAACTTATGAAGTAGTTCTGAGAGTAGGTCTTTTAAAGCTAGCAGCAGGCGAGCCCATCGAGCTGTTGACCACATCTGTCAATCATCCACATGTGGGGTAACATTACGTTAATTGTCCAATTATAGGTCTGAAATCTTTAATACAGTTTCAAACTGCAGTAATCAATCATGAATATACATAATCCATTACTCTTTTACCATCCATAGATTGAACAAGAATAGAATATAAAGGGTTTATAGAAAAGGTTAGTGAAGCTGTTAAAAAGTAACCATTTTGAAATTGAAAATGAAATGAAAAACAGTAGCCCAAACACAAATGTTCAAATTATACTACTGTCATTAAGAATTCACAAAAAGTAAACATTTGCATTGAAATAAAGTTAAAATTTAATGCAGCAGACTAAAAATATAACAGTAAAAAATAGTTGTATATTATTAATAAGAAATTAAGTGCTAAAATGGATTGAATTTTTTGTCATTAAATTAGGCTAAAGGTGTCCATTAGCTCTATCATAGAAAAATTTCTAAACTTTGCGAGGTTTGAAAAAAAAAATCATAATAAGAGTGCAATTTAAAGTAATTTTAATAAATAATTTAGGTTGCTCATAAGCTGTTGCCTAATGTTACTGTAATGTTATTTTTATTTGTTGAGGTTCGCCTATTTTATTGGTGCACAACCTCAAAAGTAAAACTTTCCTCACCCTAGTGCCTCCTTATAAAAGCATAAGGCAATCAAAAAAGAAAAACAAAGAGCTGTAGAAGTGCTCTGTGCAGTGATAGTATTTCATCATTCACTTCTTCCACATTCCTGACTTTGGCACCTGTCATGTGTGTGCTTTTTATTTTGTCTTTTTACAAGCTGTGGCTGCCGTTCCAGAGAACACAACAGACGGGAGGCAGATTTACAGAGCGTGTCCTCCCCGGGCCATGCACTCCTCACAGGGATCAAATACTCCCAAGGTGTACAACTCTATATCGTTGAGCACCACCAGAGCTGCTGCCACAGCCTTTAACTGAGCCCTAGACCTCAGAGTGCCCTCAATGTGCTCTCTTTATGAGCTCCAGCTCATCCCCTGACTTGTAGAAAAAACACCAGCAGAACAGATTTTTATGGAACTCCTGGGGAAGGACAAAGAAAAAAATAAGCTGAAATTTGGAGTCCGTACTTGCTGAAAGATGGCAACAGAGTGGGTTACAGTATTCCCCCGTTTATGGCAGCTTCTGACCTTCAGCTGCCTGGAACATGTCAAAAAAATGTGTAGGGTTAACACTTTTCCCACGACAATTCCAGGACATTATCAGTGATGATTACTCCTACAGCAATGAAAAAAAGAAAAAGAATAGGCAGCAAAACAAGACTAGGACAAAATCAAGATAAAAAAGGCAAAATGATGCATTCATTTTTCATGCTTTAACAAGTGTTTGAAACAATGGCATGATATGGCAGGAACCACAAAGCACTGCAGTGAAGCAATCAAACTTATTGCCCCCATAAAAAACTAAGACACAAAATCATTCCGAAGTTTAGGACTCACCTTAAACTTTTAACTCTGAGTTCAGTGTTAGAACGCAATCCTGCATTAATTTCAATCTTGTTGATCATCTCATTTTACTTTCATGTTTCATTTTACTTCCCTTTTCTCTATTTCTGTTTTTCTTTTTGGGCTGCTCCTCTGTGTAAGCAGTTGTGGCCAACTTTGGAAAGCCGCTTGCCCGGTAGGACGTAGACCAACAGCCAAGGGGTGCGTTCCTTATTTTAATGGAGCAGTCCTCTGTTTACACCAGACTGACCAAAGCTCATCTTCATGCACTGAACATTCATCTATTAAAATCCTTGAGAAAGTCTAGATGGTGTCCTAACGTCTCGTTTTTTCACAGACTTATTACACAATATGCCATTTAGCAATTAAACAATTTTCAACTAATCAATAAAAAGTTGCACACTACACCTTTAAATTTCCAATAAAGAGGTCGATCAAAACAGGACATCACTCTAACATAATGATTAAATAATATCACTTTTCAGTTTAATGGTTTCAATGCCAGTGTTTACTGAAATTCTTTTTGAAGACAATATATATTTTCCATGAGTTTTTTCAGGACTGCTTCACTACTGTCTGTGTTTTTCAAGATAGAAACCAGAAGATGAAGAGATGAAGACGAATAGAAGAAAGAGACCGGGAGTGTGTGAACTTTCCCCCAGCGTCGGATCTCACTTATGTGGGTACCTCCTCGGCGGGAGTCCTTAGTCTTGTAAGATAAACACTCTGTTCCTTTAACATCTCTCAGCCTTTTCCCCTGACCTCACTTCATCCCTTTTTTTACCCTCCTGTCCTGTCCAGCATTTCTCCTGCGCCCCGGGTCTCTCCAGATGTTTGGCCCAGCAGCACACTCTCACAGACGGGACCTGGGGCTAAGCGCAGGGATCTCCAACCTGGACTGGAATGCTGACCCCTCCATCCATCTCCATCAGCCGAGACCCATTTGTTTGACTTGAGATGTGATTGTGTTTTCTCTTCCCCACACCTGCGGCTTCCTCTGAGCCACGATCCATGCCGAAGCCCCCCTCCCCTCTGCCTCTCCGGACTCGTACTGATCAATGGCTTTAACTTGGAAAAACACTTGTGCAGCTGCTACTGCTTTTCCTGGTGTGTTATAGTTTCTGCTGATGAGCCTTGTGCAGAAGTAAAAAGTAAAGTATGCATAATTTGTTACACATTCTGTCAAAAAACACTGAGTACCAGTATTGGTATTTGGTTTACTTCCTATCACTACAGTACACTATACTAGAGTACAATTGAAAAAGTTGTAATTGTAGTAGTGGAGGTTATTAGCGCTGTAAAATTGTGTACTGAATATTTGTGTGTTTCCCAACAACGTCAAGACAACAGTGCAATAGGCACATTAGAGACATAATGACGCAACTTTGCAACAACGTAATGACTATGATTTTCTGAGTGGGCCACCCATAACCAAGGGATCCACCAGACATTATGTTGCAAACTATAGCGCTGTCGCTGTGGCTATTACTTAATCGGTTATATCCTAATATGCAGTTGCATTGCACCATTGGAAGAGTACGTTATACAAATGATCTGTTTCTCTCATTAATGCATCCAGCAGAAATAATAGTAATGTCTTTTAACTTTTTTCAATTTTTTGAAATGCAGCAATAGTCTGAGCGGAGCGCTGTGAACTCCGAAAGAAATCCGAATAGATGTCCAAAACGTGCTATGAGCATAGTCAGGGTAAGCTCTCCATAAAAACATCAGATAACCATAATAACTGAGTCCAAGTAATGACTGAGACCAGACCACATTGAGACAAAAAGTATTCCACCAGTTTGAGCCCAGTCTCAGGCCAAATCCAAATTGTATTGTGTTTTTTTTTAACCAATCACCTGAATGCTTCACTTCTACATGGCTGAAGACGAGTGTGTAAACAGTGCATGTTTTTTGAAGAGATACAAGGCATGTTCCTTCCGTTCTTCTCGAGTCTTTTTGATTGACTGCTGTGAGTGCATGCCTCTGGGGGAGTAGCATCCTTATCAGACGATCTGTATGAAATAACAGCCCTCTTCTGTGTGTGATGGGTCTCCCACCCAGAGCAGAGCAGGCATTGTGATTTTCAACAAACTGTGGTTTAGTTCCATCAAGTGTTCCTCTTGTTTTGTGAATTCATCTTGCTGCGAGCCTGGCCTCATTAGTCTCTGGCACTCAGCAACTTGTAGCGTCTAATTCGGCGGGGCCGCCCAAACTTATCACCCTTCATTTCAACATGGTGGGCCGCCCCGCAAGCTGAACTCCTCTCAAGCCATGCCAGACATGTGACAACAGCCACATTTATTTATTGACTTCATTTGGCTCCCAGGGCAGCCTTTACAGCTCCCTTGAGTGATACAGAGTTAATGTAGAACTGTTCATTGCTCGTGAGTGTTTTTTCACTCCTCCTCCTCCTCTTTGTAACCGTTAAGTGTTTAAACACGCGGGTAATGACGTGCTGTTGTGGAAGCGAAAAACCATGTGGGATAAAAAAAGAAAAACATCCATGTGAGCGTTTCCCCAAGGAGAGAGGAACCACCAAGGATGGGACAGACCGAGGAAGGTGCAGTTTATCAAAATGAATGAGCGCCTCTCAGGGCCAGAGAGTTGACGAGGCCACAGGGGATCATTGGGCCCCTGTTTGCTTTGGGAACATGCACCTCTGGGCTGGGTGTAAAGACAGATCCAGACGCTCTACTGCACTGTCAGTGACTTCCTGTTTGCTCATCTTTTCAGCATCAGT
Organism: Rhyacichthys aspro; assembly: GCA_036850595.1. NCBI lineage: Eukaryota > Metazoa > Chordata > Actinopteri > Gobiiformes > Rhyacichthyidae > Rhyacichthys > Rhyacichthys aspro. Next base: position 3,948,459 of record CM072155.1, read on the forward strand.
TGAGTAGAAGAAACACAAATAGCTCAAAGGTGTAGCTGTTTGCAAGAGTTCCCACTCCCTTTCCATAAATACTTTTTTACTTTGCCAGGACATTATTGATGAACTTGAAATTGCAAATTGCATTTCTTTTATCCTTAGCCCTCACTTTGACTAAGATATGTAGCAGCGCAGGATAAAGAGCTAAATGTTAATGATGCTATATAGTTAAACTAGTGCAAATATATAAATTCATTCATGTAAAGCAATGCTCTACATATTTCAGTTTAGTAGCAAGAGCTGCAAGAGGTGGCGGAGGAAATTTGCTTCAGAGATTATTCAGAGCAATACAAAATTTAACCCTTTGAAATTACTGTTTTAAGGTGAAACAACTAACTCTTAATAACTTCTCTCACACTTTTTTATGACTTTACCATTGCTTATAAAGTGGTCAGAAAAATTACAAGTTTTTCAAGACCCTTAGGAAGCATGAATGTAATGCAAAGATTTTGCATAGAATAGAGTGAGCTACAAACAAATTATATCAGCCAAGATATTTTGATTAGAGTGTTTACACAAATGGGATTAGGCTGGAATCTCTGCACCATTATCGCCATCATTCCATTAGAAGAGCCATAATGATCTGTGACCGAGGCTTATATTACCCAACAGTTTTTATTGCATTGCTGTCTTCTGCCTTTTGAGGCTTATCAGGCATTTTTTTTTTCTTTAGCTCCATTCATCTGATTGACTTTGGACTCTCTCTGACTTCTCACTGCTTCTATTGCCTTTCACAGAACGTCTTCAAAACCCAGCAGCTTTTTCAAATTTGGGGCTTGCGACACTCAGCCAAAAGCCGCAAATTACCCCCCTCTAGCAGCAGCGAATTAGGAACAATTTTGTGTTAGCTATAAAAGAGAGAGAGAGAGGGAGAAGTGAGGGGAAAATATAGCTTACACCAGAGACCACCAACAGAGGCAACATGGGATGAACAGCTCGTCGGGCCTACAGTTTGGGTGGCAGGGCGGTGCTAGAAAGCAGTCCCGGCAATCAATCCTATCATATCACATCTACGTAGAACGGCACAACAGCCATTACCCAACACAAAGGCCTGAATTAGTGGATTTGCGCTGCTGTTACAGGATGTTTGCAAGGCTGGGGATTGGCTTTACACAGACCTGCAGCATCGATAAAAAGTGGTCCTCGGACTCTCACGGCCTTGTAGTACCCAGTGTTTTTCACTCTGGTGACACCCAAGGCACAAAGGAGAATGGTTTGTATGAGGTGACAACCCACCGCCTGGAATTGTCATTGTTGCAAATGGGTGGGATTTTTGATTTCCCCACTATGCGGTTGGTCCTCAGCTCTGAGCATTAATGTAAAAAGGGTCTTTTTCTTGATTCTTACAAAGCGTGAGGTTTGGCATGCCCACATAATCTGCCTCATTGAGCCAATCCATGTTTTTCCCATTCTGGCACCACTCTCTACTCCCTCTTAAAATCCATTTCCAAGTTGTAATATGCCACTGCAGACATTATTATTGAGGGGAATAGGGAGAGAGAACTTGCTATTAGCTGGCTCGTGTTCAGATGTGCTTAGATCTTGTGGCGATGCCTGGTGTGGAAGGCAGACCACTCCGTCTTCGTCAGGTTGGGGTTAGTGACTCTCATTAGGCAGTATACCAGCAGCCCTCAGACTGTACAACAAAAACTAGAGCTTGACCCCTCTCTGACACATCTTGGCCCACATGTTAATTGTGCTTCCTGTTCGGCTTTTGATGAAATGACAGAGAGTTATAAGCCTGTGTTTGCATGGCTAATGGCTCTCATTTAGTGCAATAAGTGGGTAAGGGGCTGCCGTGGGTGACATCACACTACCACTGCCTTTGATCTCACTAGGCCTGTAAACGGTGAGCAGTTCTCTCTCTCGCCTCAGCGCCGCAGTACCAGAAATAATCTCCCCCTCAATGCAGTGTTCAAAATCAAATCTATAAAATGTTACTAGGCAGAGATGCACCGGTCCGACTTTGTCACTGCAGATAAACATACTGATCTGGTTGCTTTGTGTATCTGCCAATACATGATACTGAATTGATTCAATTATACAGTGGGTCTATAGTGGGGGTTTGTGGGAGATGGACCTTTTGGCCTCTTTTGCTCATTTTTTGATACATACTCCTTGATACACAATACTCATATATGCCAAACTGTGACACTTGCTATAACTGAACATACAGATTTATCCAAATTTGTCATTTATCTTTTCTTTGTGTCCCTGCAGAAAGAGCAACTTTTATTATGATTTGCTGATCCCTCAGCATTACTCTGCCTGTGGTGTTTCTCTCCTTGATTCCACTGCATAACTGGTTCTGTAACTCAAAAGCAAAGACCAGTCATCGGTAAGAAAGTCCTTGGTTGTTGTATGCCAACCTTACCTCCTACATACTGTGTAAATGAAATACAGAAAAACATATTAACAAGAATTCTTGGAGGCTGGGCAGCTCTGGAAGTTGTCGGTACATAAAACCTGGATTGTGGGCTGGTTGCTTCATACTCCAAACTGAAAAATGCCAAAGTCAGCGAATGGGGCAAAGCAGGGGCATCAGGTCGGCAGCTGGGGAACAGCAGGGCACCAGGAAGGTATAAAAAGGATGGGAAAGATGGAAGTAGTGCCACCTGGCCACTTTACAAACCAAACAAAAGTCCTAAAGCGGTGGATGCATTTCTCCTAAGGTAATAATCGAATTCTGTGTTTCTTTCTGCTTCAGTGACATGCTCAAATGCTGCATTGCTTTGTAAGGGTAGAGCTTGAGGTTACTTTCTTTGCTTTTGCTCTCCATTGTCTCTTGATTTTATTGTCGCCTCTACCCCCAGCTGCAGATTGCTCTTTCTTCCACTGCCTGTGAGCGCGTGGCTGAGGTGTGAGATCATTCTGCTTCTGGGTGGCTTTCCTGCTATATGTCACTGTCATATGTTGGCACTCTGGCTAGAAGGGGGTCCCTTTACCAAAAAAAATCTTGTAGAACTCTTCCTCACTGAGCCAGTGCATTGTAAACGCTTGGGCACGAGACCTGCAGCGGTGTGTTTTACTAGGTTTGGCAGGTAAACCAAAGACCACTGAAAGAGGGGAGCCAGAGGGGGGTGCCGAAAAGTAGGGTGAAAGATTTATAATTGAATAACTCTCCAAAGCTGGGCAGCAGGGATTGTCCCTGCCAGGAAAAGAAAACACCAAGGAGCAAGTGAGGCCTGCGAAAGTCAGCCATTAAAGTGAGTGCAGCAAAAACCCCAGCTCTGACCCGCCTGAGCAGAAAGGTGTCAGCTTTACACATGATAACCTAAAACCGCAAGACCTCAACATTTATATCCAAACTCTCAGCTGAACAACCAGCCACGTGAAAAACTGAAACAATATGGTTGCTGGTATTCTGATGATTTGTTAGGCGGACTCTCAACACACATTAAAAGAAAACAGAGTGGAAAATGTTTCAAAAAGAAGTGTTTTAAATTATGCATTTCAGAGCACTTGAAACAACATAGACTGTTTTTTCTCTTGCAGGGGTCCTCCCAGAATCCAGTACTTTCCACCATACAGGGGTCAGTATCCCATAGCACCACTGCCACATTTGGCTCTGAAGCCATTCACTTGTGGCTAAATGACTCAGTTTAAAAAGATATGCTTTTTTACCAACCTACATTATTTGTATTGGAAAATGTGAAACGTGGCTCCATGAAAAAGAATCATTTGCTCATATTTCCACTACAATATAGAATTCAAAAGTTTGTATTTTGCTATTAATGGCACAGATCTCTTGTACATCATGTACAATATCGCTGTGGGCCCATAGTTGTAACTGTATCTACATGCTGCACAAAAGATAAATTGACTTAAGTCTTAAGACCTAAGTCAAGATGTATGTGACTAATTTTTTCTCACTTTCTGTCATTTTTAATGTGGTTTTAAGTAAAGAAAGCAGTTAGTAAGTAAGAGACCACTGATAACAAACCTTTAGGTTAACCTACTGAGCAACACAGAGTCAGAGTTCTACTGTAGAGTCAAATCCTCTGTACTTTCTGCTAGTTTTTGCCTCATCCAAAATAGTTTGAACCTTCTGAACACAGCACACACAGCCTATTTAAGGAGCCATATTCTTTCAATATTTATGAGTTCACAAAGTCACTAAAACCCATGTACTTCGATACAGCAATGTTATTTTTCCCAACCTGCTGCATGTTCGGACCAATATGGTAGCAGAAATTGCAATTATGGGCATGTTGTTGGTTTGACAACAAAGTGACCATTTTCAGGTTACAAAGGTATACAACATGGCTTAGCTCTGATTGGACAGACTGAAGTTTCTAACAGGTGGTTCATCCAATCACCACCCAGAATTACATCTGAAGTACCTGCCCTTTACTCATGTAGTGAGTTGGCTAAGCTATTTAACTGTTATAAATATTAAAATATAATCCAATAAACGGGCAAATACATTGGTTTTACTGTCCAAAAATGTCTGAGAAGTTTAGATCTGTGGCTGGTGAGGCAGAGCAAGGCGGGTGCTTTAGCGATGAGTTTATCTTGCCTGTTTGGTTTGGCGTAGGCAGTGGAGAATGAAAGCATTGCGGTGCTGTTCGGCATGAATGGACTTCTGACTGAGTCCACACATTTTTCCCACAGACAAGAGCTCCACATCAGAGCCATATGAGTTATGACAACTCATAGCTGATATCCACATGGACGTAGCAGAATGTGGTGTAACATGCTACACTTACAGCTTCACATAAAACCTAGATTCATCTCACCTACAGCCAATGAATTCTTTATATGACCAGCTTTAGTGAAGCTCTCTGGTGACATATTCATCTGAACACAATGACCTTTACAGACTTTACTGCACTTTGAACTTCAAATGGAAAAGTGGAAAATCATAAAAAAGAGCTTAGAACTCGTAATACAAGTTCTACTTTATACTTGCAACCAAAGATTAATAAAGCATGTCACATTCAGTGACGCACAAAGTAGGTCTTTTGGCATCTTGTTCGTCCTTCGAGCTGGAAACTGATGTGCTCTCATCCACTCACCACACACAGGCCTGGAGTGTCTGCCTTGCTTATTTTATCAGGTGCACTGACTCCCCCTCCCCAAAAACTGACCCGACTCCCCTCTCTGGCTGCCAATCAGTCGCTGCAACAGTGTTAGTCTGCTTCAGTGTTTATCCATGTCCTAATCCTGGCCTTCCCAGCGCCACAGGAAACTTAGATCATCAAATGTCTTCAAAGCTCATTAAATACATAAAGGTCTCGCTCAGAGCTCATCTGGATACATATTAAGCTGTGTGAGTGCTGCGATTTATAACAACAACAGGTACGCAATATAGAATGATAGCCCCAGTGAGGTTTATTTTGGCGCACTAGAAAGTTCACTAAAACTATGTGCTCAATTAAAAATGTTTTGTTATTTAGCTCCTCAAAAAGTGTACCCTGGTCCTGTCTGGTTCAAACAGATGTGCACTTCAAAAATCAACATGCTGAAAGAGCATGGATGAGCTGGAACTTTTTACTCAAAAATTTCAAGACCATCACAAGTTACATCCTCAAGTCATTTGGTGGTTCCCTGATAGAAAGAAGAGGCAATATTCTTTCTATCAGGCAACACTAAGACACTAAGTAACTAAAAATAATCTGAGTTGGTTACATAGTGTTGGTTTCAGTTTAGGTTATACTTAATTGTCCTCTTTAGGAGCAATCATTCTCTGTGTGCAGCCCAACCATCATCCAGCACCACGGTTGTAACCTGTAAGCCTGGGCAGTGAGCAGCCAATGAGGAGCGCCCACTCCAAAGCCCAGGGACCCTTTTATGAATATGCATAAAAGGATAAGAGGATATTTAGGGGTTTTGTGATGTAAGATGAACAATGTGACAAAAGAAGAAAAGTAGAATGTTGGTTTTAATATTGCAATGAACTTGATGCAATTTCCTTTTGCAATAACAAAAGTTGCTGTTGATTCTCTGGGTGCTTCATGCGTCGTGGTGGTCCATGAGGCTGAGGCACTAAATTTTGGGGAGCACCTTGATGAACTTTGCACACTATATGCACATATGTAAATGTAGTGTTAGATATGTTCATAGATCTGTGTCTGTTTCGATTTTAATTTGTTATGTTTTGTGAATAAAAATAGTTTTTGTTTGGGTTTTTTTTTCATATTATTAGAAATGCTAAATTTTTGAGCCCTTCTGAAATATTATTATACTACGTATATGATCATGACCATATTTTGGGATTTTTCCTGGAAAAACAATATACCTAATCTAAATGAACACATTTTGATGCCCTTAGCCCAACATCAAAAGACAATAGTAAAAATTCATAATAGTCAGGTTACAAACAACGGAATTTAGAGAAGAAAAATACACGCATAACTATTGTAGCTTGTTTTTAGCTGTTGTATTATAAATAGTCAATTAGACTGTTGACTCCATGCTCAGTCACCTTATTATATAATATGAAAAAATATCTGGGTTTGAAGCTCAATAATGTGCTTGATCTTGCTAAATTATATGTTGTAATATGGAAATGTCCTATTTCTAAGTGACATGCTTCTTTCAATCATAACAATCTTGTTGCACTCACTACAAGCAATGTTATACAAATACATAACTACAGACATGGCTCTGAAACTGCATAACAGCTCTGCGTATGATATGAATCTTCTCAAATAAGCCTGACCACACTTCTCGCCACAATGTTTGAGATTACCAATTGCAAATATTAGACTTTTGGTTGTGTTCCACCAACCTCAAAACCAGATTGAATTAGAACAAGGCCCAGTTTGTGGAAGAATGTGAACGAAGCGCCATCAGGTAACAATCTCTTCATTTGGATAAGTCTCTTAAAGTCAACCCAAGTGTGTGGTATGAACCGTGAACCCCGTCCAACAGCCTCAGTTCGGTAATCCATCTAAACCAGACTCGGAGCAGAATTAAATAAATACTTCCATGCTCAGCAACCTGCAATTATTTGACTACTGTCATCTCGCTGTAAAGTCGAGCCGCGTGGACTTAAATGGAAAAGAGAGGAAAAATAAATCACATGCTCCAAATTAGGAGATGGAAAGTAGATTATGATTTATGAAACACAGCATGATTTTATAATGCCATATTTACAAATTTTTAGGATATCATAAAATAAAAACTGGCTGATATTTGTTTTAGCTTGATGCAGTCAGATGATGCTGTTTCCATTTTTAGTCAATAAGAGCTACCAATATTAAATAATATTATAAATGTCTAATTTCTCAGAAGGACAGAGTGGACATAAAATTACATCTTATTCTTTTTTCATTAAACAGCAACATCATAAACCTAGTATTAACATTACATTATATTAGTTTCACCATATGACCGTAAATATCTTGTGTAAGAAAATCATGCTGACATGATTTGAAGTTAGCTTAGTTCCAATTACTATTTTAAAATTGTGTCTTTGGATGAATAAATAGGAAAATATATTCAAATGTAATAGGCCTTATGTAAATATTATAAAATGTTTTAGAGAAAAGGGTAGGATGTTCCCCACAAAATATAAATAATGGCTTCATATTATACAAGCTCATATCAGTTTGCCCAATTGATTTTCATTTACTCAATTAGTACATAGTAAATAGTAATGTAATAATCAATATAGCCTATACGGGCAACTACACTGAATTGACATCGTCAAAATATAAGTTTCACTTCAAAAAGCGCAACGCAAGTGTGGCTATCCTCTAAATCTGCCTCAGAGCGACAATTATGCCTTCTGCAGTAATAATCTGAACACTGGTGATAATCCTTTATTATAGAACTATTTAAACAAATATAACTATATCCGGACCTCACATTAACAGCTACCAAACGTGTGGGTCACATCTGATCACTCAGTGTTTGGCACTGGACGCGCGCCTGGCCCTGGCCTGAAGGCCTTCAGCGGCTGAGGCCACACGCAGAGCGCAGCATCGAGATTTCACAGTGAAATTCAACGTAACCAATGTGCACCTGAACATCTCATGTAAAATTCACAGGACAGGACAGGATGACAGCGACTACACTGAGGCCTATTGAGTCTGAATATTATTTTTGCAGACAATACAGGCTATAGCTGTCATCGCACCAATATCTTGTTAAGATTAATGTAATGTTAATTAATAAACTGTCACAGCAGTCTGTTTGTTTCTCAAAGAAGTGAGAGTGGGCTCACATAGAGTTCAGATCAATGGCCCGAGCCTCTTTGTTTACAAGGCCTGAACTGTTTTATGAATAAATCATTCACAAAACTGACGCCTTCACATTTGACAGTTACATGAAACATCAAGTGAGCCATTTGTGGTTCGCGGAGGAACAAATCAATTTCGCAAGTGATCGCAGGTTTAAATTTCCACCTTTATTTTTTCCACAAAAATCGAAGGAAACGTCATTTAAATACTTTCACAAAACAAGGTTATTTCATAAGAATAAAACAGAGCTGAGTAAAAAAAGACCTATATACAGCGTTTTTAGGAGTCAGTCCGTTCAGAGCGGCACATAGTCCTGATTTAGTCCGTTACCTGAGAAAAGTCCGTGAGCGCGCTGCGGTCACTGTTTGGGCAGAGCGGCCGCGACGCGCTCCTCGTGGATCTTGTGATAATCCTGCACAGAAATGAGCGGCGGAGCCGCGGGGTGGAAGAGCGGGGGCCCGTACCCGGGGCCCAGCGGAGACGAGAAGGATGTGCACCGCGCGACGGGCTGCGCGTGCAGCAGAGCCTTGGCAGAGAGCGCGCCGCGGGAGAAAAAACTGGACAGCGCCGGCAGCAGGCTGCTGACGGGCGGGATAGCGGCGGGGCACGGGGACGGAGCGTGCTGGAGGTAGGGGTACAGCTCCAGTCCTGGCAGCGGCAGGGCCCCTGCTCCAATCCCGTAGGCGCCGTGGGTGAATCCGGGAAGCCCGCTGGGTTCTAGCGGCTGCTCCTTGAGAGTCTCGAAGCGGAAATGTTGCCGCTTGAAGCGCTTGCGTCTGCGCAGGAAGCTGCCGTTCTCGAACATGTCCGCAGAGTTGGGGTCCAGGGTCCAGTAGTTGCCTTTCCCCGGGTTCCCGGGCTCCCGAGGCATCTTCACGAAACAGTCATTGAGCGATAGGTTGTGCCTGATGGAGTTCTGCCAAGCTGGGAACTTCTCGCGATAATAGGCGAAACGGTGACTGATGAAGTCGCAGATCTCGCTCAGGGTCAATCTCTTCTTGGGACTCTGCAGGATCGCCATGGTAATCAGAGCGATGTACGAGTACGGCGGCTTTACAGACGTAGGTCCTTTGGCTTTGGGAGGCGGACAAGCGGGAGCCGGACTGTACTCGTCTCGGTCCTCACTGACAGCCTCTGGGCTGGACTCGTCTGGAGGCACGAGCCTGTCCTCCGCGGAATCTTTCACTCCTTCTCCCACAACATCGATCAGTACGTCCTCCATGGCTCCAGACCAGGCTCATAGTCGAGTCCGGGACCAGCAGAGACACCTGCGGCAGGTGGGACAAGGGCTACAGCCACCGACCACTTTTACGCACGACGCATGTCCGTCACAAAAGAGTCAAGCTCCTGAAGATCTCAGCACGTGTGCATCTGTGTGATATCCTTTAGATTCACGTCTGATTCTGCGCTTAGGTCGTGGTCCTGGTCCCGTTCTTACGAGCTCGGTGCGTGCAGAAGAAGAGCGTGTGCGTCCTCGGAGGAGTCCTGCATCCTGTGAGAGTGCGCTGCGTGGCTGCGGCTGGAGGGATGTGATGTCACACACAGGCACGAGGAAGAGCATCCTGACCAATCAAAACTCAGCAAGAGGGACCGGAGGCCTGGACCAGCACGAACCCAGAGCCAGGTCCTGGCACCAGACCCTAATCAGACTATTTATAGACTGGAAAAACAGTCAGCTTTGAACAATATACGCTCCGGCCTTTAACTGCAGCCCATACGTGTTATATTCTCATAAACATATTCTTAACTCCACCGCCAAAAGTTTCTGAGGCCTCTGCGAAAATCATATTCATACACCATCTTTAAAAGCGGTGATGTTACGGTTTATATAAAAACATGTATCGGTACAAATAGCAAGTGAGAGCAGAGTAAATTTGGAGTCAGTGTGTGGCTCGTTACAGCACTGTCCTGATAGAGAGACAGAGGACATCACCTTGAGAAAAGGGCGGGGACACCCCAAACTATTTGTGAGTGCAGAAGATGCACTAAGCGCACGGGACATCTGCACACTTTGAGTCATTTAGCGAGGATACAACTCAACTCATGTACTTTAAATTAAAAACTAAAACAAAAAAGTAAAAAAGTGTCCTCCTTTCATATCTAACGTTTTATATGAATCCATATTATGTGTGTGAAATAAGAATATTTGATGTGCAGTTAGCGGAACCCCGTCTGAGGCCTGTCTCAGAGTGGATCTGGTTTAATACAGGCCAGCTGAGGGCAGGCCGCTGATACCGGATCAAAGCTGGATTTTCACGTCTAAGACTTGAAAGCGGAGCGGGGTGTGGAGCGGGGCGCGGGGTGAGCGGACTATTGTCGGGAGCCTCTGCTTGTTTGTGTTTAATGATGGAGCCCTTTGTTGGGGATTCCCACATTTCCTGCCTCTAATCGCGGCGATGGCCCGCGGCACGGCAGTCCGGGTCCGGGCTGGGTGGCCTGGACGGGACCAGAGAGCTGCACATCATTTCCCAAATTCATCACGCATGTCCTGCAGATTGGAAGCAGGCCGCGCGCTGTGTGGTTCCAATAAGAGCCCGAGTGTCACAAGGTACAGGCTCCAGGAGAGACGCACACCGAGAGAACAGCAGCGGGATGGGTTTATTATGACACTGAGGACAAATATATAGGATCCTATGTGTTTACAGTGTAAGATGTTTGTTATTGGCTCAAACAGAGACAGACCTGTATTCATCACTTATAAGACTAAATTGGAGTAAATGAACAGACGCATTTAAACTCAAATAATTTATCAACGATACAGAAAAGTTACTATCATTTAGACATTTTTAACCACTAAACCCTAAAAAGACTTAACAGAACGAACCCAAGGACTAAGCTCAGCACAAAATGAAAACCAGGGCGAAACCATGTTTAAATCGGTACTAAACCAGAACTTGACCAAACAACTAAGTCAAAACCAGGACAAAAGGGAGATAGACTATACCTAGTGTTAAGAGTAAACCACACTGAACCAAGTCTATATCAGGAACAAACCAGGACTTAACCAGAACTAAAACAAGAACATACCAAGACCAAACTAAACAATCATACACCAAACCATTGCTAAACCACAAGTGAACTAGGACTAAACCTGGTATAAGTTTAACCTTTAATCTAGAACTGTATGAACACTGGATTAACCAGTGCTAAACTTGGCCTAAACATCTCCTCATGATTAAACCCCAGCCTGGTTTAGAGTAACAGACTTGAGCGTTGTTAAACCAAACCTGACTGTTTCCCACTGCTACATTCAAAAACTCGCACTTATTCTTGTGCTTCATAAAAACAACACACACCTCACTTTTATTTCATAACCGGACAATATGGAACTGTTCAGACCGACAGCCAGTTCGACTTGAACAAAAGAGGAATGGAACAAAAGCAGCCGTTGTGGGGACCCTGTTTGTTTTGCGTGGCAGAGGGATGAGTGTGAGCGTGGGCCGCCACCAAGGACGTGGAGCAATAACAACAGCAATTGGAGGGAACCAAACAGGCCTGGAGGGATCTCGGCGGATCACTGTGGAGAGAAATGAACCTACCTCGGCGCGGGTCAAATCCAAGGCTGGATCTGGGGCTACTTCAGTTGAAATGTTTTCTTATCGGAGCCTTCTTCGCCTGATCTGGGCTGATATAAAAAAGCCAGCCGGTGTTTTTGGTTGGGGGAGGCTGAGGCGGCTTCAAAGTGCTGGGTTTGTTTTCACTTAATGCCCCCCCCCTCTCATCTTGATCCTCTTAAAGTCTTGGCAGCGCCCCGGACAATAATAATACGTGTAATTTAAGGTATCATAACTGTATGAGACGCAGGCAGAGAAACGTGGAGAGGTGCCGAGCCAGACGCACACAGTTTAAGGGAGGATGCAGTGTGAATTTCATGAGCCGAGCTGGTCATTAACACAACATTTATAGGCTCACAAAGGACACTGGAACAAACTTATGAACCCAGCCTGTTCTTTGTCCATTCTCTGTAACATCCCTCATTTCCAAGTATAAAAAAAAAACTTTCCTTCTGTAATAAAGCCTACCTTCCACATTGTTAGCAGGGGCACTGCAATGGGGTGGGCACAGGTGATTACGCAGGTCCCCCAAGAAGGAGAGGGCCCCCCAAAGATAACCACATACATGTATTTTTATGTGACTCGGTTTATATAACTATATATATTTTGGCATACAACAATTTGAACTGAAAATAAAATATTTGTTTAAGTATGTATTTATGTATTATTGTTTTATGTAATCCATGTTGTTGGGAGGCAAATAGAGAACAATACAAGCAATTTGATGATAGAGTAATTTGTGTACAGCTTTAAATCTAGTATTGTTTGGACAGAGGAATAAATATGTTTATAAAGATTCAGTGCTAAAATTAATTTACTAGCTTGGATAGCTTTCAATAGATTTCTCTGCTCAAATATGTAAATAAATGTTCACAGAGACTATGTCATGTTATCTTAAGGCTTGTTTTTTTATGTTTGTTTTGATAATTAACATAATACAAAAAAAAAGTGGTTATTCATTTTATTATTGTAGTGTAATAAAAAATCTGGGATTATTACTACCCATTAAATGGGTTCAAATGCCTTATGTGCCTCATTTGAGTGTGTGTGTGGGGGGGCTCACTGGTACCTCTTGCCCATGGCCTCCAGAGACTTTAGAAACGCCTCTGATGTTCAGTAGGATTGTCTCAACCTGTAGACATAGAGCATGATATTTAAATCATTTTCAGTTATGACAGAGAAATTTTCAAGTATCAAAGTTTCCTTTTACATTGTTTAAATGCTTCATTAATACTTTGGAGAGTAGACTACGTGGAGCATTTTTTTAATACAGGGAATATGAACAATAATGATGGCTGAGTACTGAAGACTATTGTTTCCCAAACAGTGGTTCAATATCAAAAGGAGGGTCTGCATACTGGGCATTTAAACAGAATAGCTGCTTTAGACATTAGTTACAATGACCAACAAAACAACACAAAAAAATAAGTTAAAAAAAAAAAAATCAATAAAATGGCCCTAAAAAGGACCAAAGTTATCAATAATCAAAGTAAAAAATAAAATTACTTACCTGTATTTTTAATGTGTGACAATGTAAAATGCTGAATATTTTTATGCTCAGGGCAAGATTTGACAACAATGACAACCTGTGTGACAACCAGCTCATCTCCAAACATATCACAGAATTATTATAGAATTACTAGCAGGTTGTATGTTTGGAAAAGGTAACGATAAGATAAACATCATAAAATATTTCACACCAAAACACATCTTTAACTCACTCGACCTGACCAGGGCTGTAGCCGGGGTGAGAGTTAAGTGTACGAGTAGGTGTCACATAGTTTATTGTGTTCAAGGCATTCTAGGGCGAGCAACTAAAAATAATCTGGAAATGCTCATTTCATTTAAGCCAAATATAGAAGACATTGAATAAGTGAGATGCAGTGTGTTTTTGCACACTTCCAATGTCTCACCATTAAGGCTGTTTAACTGAATTACAGAGAAGAATATTCAACTTGAGATATGTATGAAATAAACTTTTGCTTCATCCCAGTTTACATTACCTTTTACTTAGTTTTAGCCTTTATTTTAAGCTACAGTTTAGCTTTAGGGCTTAAGGTGCATTAAGGCTGCAAAACGAGTAAATATAGATCATATTTTTATTTAGAGACATTTTATTACCTGTTACTTAGCCTATTGTTAGCTATTTTTTATTATTACAAATGGCATTCAACACTGCTACTCTTCTATTGCTACAAGAGGTGGACTAATTGATTGTTACAATGTTACGTCGAGCAATTAATTGAACAAGTTATTCTGTCTTGCTTATATTAGATCCATAATACTAATTTCGTTATTAATGTACATGTATGCGTATTTCACAATTCTAAAGACGACCGGTGTATTGTGAGTTTTTGAGCGTAATGTTAAAAATTTTACAACTTCCCCTAGTGTCTTTACCTCTAAGTTGAATCTGACACCGCGGCGACATCTTGTGGTGCTCAAGTGAACTGCTTCACACGTCACAGCAGGTAATTTCATAGCTGCAGAGTAAAACATTACGGTTTGTATCAACACGAACGTTTTTATAGTAATAAAAAAATAAACATACAAAATAAATTACTTGAAATGTTATTAAATGGCTATGAAAGTCAAAGCTAAGGCTAGCATAGGCTACCTAGCATTTTACCTGGATGCAGTTATCGAAGCTAAAGCGATTGAACGCGCAGGTGTGAGTAATTAAGTTAATGACGTCAGGATTCCTGTCAGCTGATGTAGTTTCCTGTCTCCTATTGGTTCATTTCGTGACGTTCGTTTACCGTCTGGCGGGGAAACCTGGGCCTAATTAGAAACGAGGCCTTCCGGTTAGCAACCACATGGAGTTTACAAGAAGGCTATGGGAATACAACTGACACCTGTTGGTATGTACAGCCATTTTCAAACTATTTTTCATGTTATCATGGTTGTAGACAAGCTATTTTAGTTTTTATTGATGGCCAAACAGTCACTTCAGTATTTTGTACTGTGAATAAATAAAAGTTGGAGCATTTTCTTTGACATTATTTAAGTTAATGTGTAGTGTTAGCCTGACTCAAAGCGCAAAGAGTTTTATGATTTATGATAAAAAAAATTTTTTTAACATTTACTACAACACCTTTACTAACCTCAAATTTAGGAAAAAATATAACCTGATAAGTCACACATTTTTACAGTAGCCATAATCTTGAGACTATGACACAGAAAATATGATTATGTGGACCGATTCAATGAATTAAACTATATTTAATAATCCCCAAGGATAAATTAAAAAAGCACATGAGTTGATTCCTGTTCCACAGACTAATTGATTGTACAGTCTATGTAAGTTGGGGAAAAAGGAGTTCTTGTGGCATTCTGTCCTGCAGCTCACTGTCCTCGGTTGTTCAAAAGCTGAGTGCAGGGGATGGTCCATGTTGTTCAGTTTAACATCCATTCTGTTGAGTGTCTTTTGCTCCTCTGCTTAAGTCTCCAAACTAACACCTAAAACCACCACATGAGGTCACTCTTGTACTGCAGAAATCACCCAGACAGTCACGTTCAGATTTTCTCTTATTGAGCTATAGTTTAACTAAAGACTTCATTGAAATGGCCTTGTCCAAAATGTATTACACTTTACCAATTAATTAAATGTATTTTCTATGATAACACAAAATTGGTTATTTTTATGTGCCAAAAACAAGCAAAAGAAGTACTTGTTCAGTTCAATTCACCTTTATTTATACAGCAGCATTTTATAAGCAGGGTTCACATAGTTGGAGTTGCATTGTTAGACCACACTTTACGATAGCCTGAAGTGATTTACCTTGTTTTTCTGCAGTTCACAGTTGAGGTACAAAAATATCTCAACAAAACAAAAACATTTGGATAACTTTTGGCAGGTGAACATGCATCTTTTAATTTCATCGCTTCCTGCAGCGTTTTACAACCCAGGCTTTAAACCAAGACCACCTGCACTAATGGATATGTTCATGATTTTACACTCATTACTGAGGGTTCATGAACTTTTGCATGAAATAAAAACCTACAAGCAGGTGTTATTTTATAGAGAAAGTCGCCCAATGCATTCATTGTTGTCTGAACATTAAACAGGGCATTTTACTATGAGAAAGAAACCATTAAAATAAGCCGTGTGATCATTAGGGAGATGCACGTATTGGAGTTGCATATTGTAGGTCATAAAGCTTAATAATATTTGAAGTTTTATGAGTTATTGTCTTTTTTTATTACTATTATTAATTTGAAGAGAGTGGAAGTGGTTATGTTCATGGTTCATCAAGTAGAGGGAGCTCTTAACGCAAAAATGAAGATGGCTACGGTTCCAATTTAAAATCTTTCAATGCCATTTGGAGAGGTGCTGATACTTTGGTCATATAAACATGTAGAGTTTTGTTTAAGTGTGGAACATCTTTCATGTCACACTCAAATAAATTGACGCTCATCAAAAAAAGTAAAGGAAAATACTGGAATTGTTTCATATTTGACCTCATGAGCATATTTCTCTCTTTGCTTTGACACAGACTGCAGGGTCCGAGCCAAATGTCTGCGGAGTGATGTTTCCAGCGTTCCTTTGTATTCAGCAGTGGTTTGTCTGCAGAGAAGTGTTGGCTGCTCCCTAAAGTCAGAGCCAGGACTGAGGCCTTATGATGGAAGGAATGTGGTGATTCTTAAAGAGGACTAAGGTGATGACTGATAGTGAGGGGTCAGAGAGGCAGATGGAGTGACAATATGGCAAGAGAACAAGCACTCAGACCACAAAGTAGAGACAACTAAAGAGGGGTCGGTTACTCTTTTAAGGGCTTAATAGAGAAAGATAAGATGGAACAATTGTAGACCAGCTGTAGCAACCATCTATAGAAGCCAAACGAATGCTTTCTTGTCTAGACTACTCCACTTTTTCTTTAAAATACAACTGTGACTGACACACAGTTCAAAGGAACATAGCATCCCCTTAGTCCTTTGAACTGAATATTGTTATTATTATTACTTTCCTTTATCACATAATTTCCGTTTTCTCCCATTTTCCATGACTTTTTCTAGAATCATCTATCTGGTTCCTGGATCTGGTTTGACCCACTTACAGCCCACTTTGACAAAAACAGAAGGCCACATAGTGCAGCGCCCCATTATAAGCAGGGTTCTCAAGAGTGCTACATCCTCAAAAAAAAGTTGAATTTGAATGATGTCATTGCAAAGTTTAAAAAGTGCTTGGAATTTGGAAAAAGTGCTTGATAATCCTTGAATAATAATATAACATTTGCTTGCCCTGATTTATCACCCTACCAAGTATAGATCAAGTTTAAATCTATATTGCAACATTTTACAAAATATACAACATTCTTTGTAGGTTTTGTACGGTTTTCAAATGCTGGTCAGTCTGTGTGTGTTTAGGCCCCCCATTTAGCTGTTTTGACATAATAATGAAAAATCCCTGCAAACACAGCAGGGCTTCATACCATGCTCCCACACCATTAATAAAAATATATGCCCAGAAGTTATTACTACAGTGTAATGCACTTTGGCAGAGTGGGGTTAGAAGAAAGTTGTTTTCCCCCAGTCGCCTTACAATGTTGGCTGCCTGTCCTTTCCGTGCTGGTTCAAAGACATATAAGACATATATTACGTTGTACTCAGACTGGCGGTCTGTGTAGTGCCCAGCATGGTATTTTTGACTAATGTGAGTTCTGAGCCCAGCTTGCTTCATGGAGTTTTGGAAAATGTGAAATCTACATAAATGTGTGGCTACTTGATTTATAACTACTTTATCTATTGTTCCATCAATGTGGACAGGACACAGTGTGCCAGATATAAGCTAAGATCTAGTTTTCAAACTCTAGAACTTATGAGTTTGAGTGGTTAGTTTCAATCCATAAAAGTTGGGCAGGTGCCACTATTCTGATGTTCTCTGAGTTGTACTCTTTGTTGTAGAGATATACAGTGCACCATGTCTTAATGCAGCAAATCGGTGGGGGGTCAGCGGGGGGGCAATTGCACCTGGGCACAGCATGAATCAACTGGACCTAGTGTAAGTGGTGATTGTTGTGGATGTACCTCGACTCATATCCAAAGCGACTTGTAAAAGATAAAACACTAGACAAGGATAAAATGCATTTACCACAACTGTGAAGTGCAGTTCAAATGGACCTTGTAATTTCTTGACTTTGACACATTCGAAAAGCTGGGGAAAGGTTGCATATTTGGAATTTGGAATGATTCATCCTGAAATTACTTGTGACTCTTACTTAAGAAGACATTGATAAGATGTCCATCTGTGTTGCCACATTCAGTAAATGTACTTTGCTTTTTATAAAATGAAGCTTATGAAACTGACTTGTTTTTATTATTCCATTTTAGTGAATAGGTTTGATACAATTCTCAGCTCCTGTTTCTTTATATTTTCTTCTTTTCAGATGACATGTCCATCTTCCACTCTCATCTTCCCTGCCATCTTTCCAGCTGCAGGATACAGCCTGTTCAAGGGCAACATGTTTTTCACTTCACTCAAACTCACATGGTACGTACGCGTTTGTTTAGGCTAAAATACAAAAGACAAGATCTCTGTGACGCAAGTGGGCAGACAGACAGCGGAGAGACTCCTGCCAATGATGCTTTACTTTAGGGTCTGGGCTATAAACACAGGCAGCGGGACATTACCCACAGAGTTTTGCATTGAGTTTTGGGAATCTGGGAACGGACCACCTGTAAGACGGTTTGCTTAGACTAGAATTGGACATTTTCTCTGAGTCAAACTTTCCAAACAGCTGCCACAGAAGCAAAAGTACATGCCTCTCACATACTTCATGAGATTTTTTTCATGTTCACACGTTCTGCATTTCACAAGGGACATTTGCTTCGACATAAAAGGAGCCGCAGTAAATAATTTGCTGACATCTGAAACAAGTGGCAGGCACATGCTATAACCCTTGACCTGTCGTGGGTAAAGCAGTCCCATGTAGCAACTGGTCCCTCAGCAGCCAGGGGTCGTGACTTCTGAAGGTACTTTGGTGTGTATTTAGAGCGAAGGGTGCTACATTCAGGTCATGGAAGTCTTTCAACATGAGGCCTTTCATAATCCATCAACAGCTGAGTGACATCAAGATATATGCAGGAGTGAAGTCAGCTAAACTCTTAGAGCACAAATTAACGACAAATGTTTCCACAGATCCATTAAAATGTATATAATTTTTGTCGTAATTTTTTACTTGACACTTGGTATATCTGAGTTCAAATTAAACATATCTTTTTTCTAGAGGTTACTAAAGCAGTATGTAATTGGGAATAAAATGGTTATCGTAAAATCATATATATAATTTTGTATTGAATTGAAAAAAGACTTTAGTATGTTATGATACAAAATGGCTCTGAAATTCAGCACAGAAGGTGTCTCAAAAAGGTAGCATGTATCAAATTACAAAGCAGATTGTTTTTAATTAAAAAAAACGAGCCACAAGACTATCTTTCTTGCAGTTTATTCATAAAAGTTTTACATTTAGCATCCTTTCTTACTGATATGTGTGTTAATCACAAGAGCAAAACAGTTCAGTTTTGTTTTGGTTTCTCTTACACTTCTCTGTTTCACCTGAAAATTCTCCGTCATCAAATCAAAAGACTGCAGTACCACCTTTCTGTTTACATACTACACTGTTGGACCCAATAGCATAAACTTTTACAGAAGTTTGTCCTCTTTGGGTAGTTGTAGAAACAGGAAGTAATAGAAATTTGTTTTTTTGGGTTTTTTTTTTCAGGAATGCAAAGTTATTTAGAGGTGATAATACTCAAATCAAATGTGTTCCATTTTGTTCAAACTTTTATGACCAAATTTTACACTGTACCTTAAGTAAGTATAGATACACATACAAACAATTATGATCGAAATACTTTTTCTTTGCAGTCACATAACTCTAACATGTTTTTCCCAGCAGGCCAACTGATCCTGACACTTTCAGCTGTGAGACCTGACGCATTCCTCGACCGGTTTCCCAAGAGGACAAGTGCAGCGCTGACAGAGACATTCCTGCTCTGGCATTTCATCAGGAGAAAGCACCTGGGTCTGTGTTTCAACTTCCACATGTTCCAAACACCAGGGGCCCACTGACCCAAAGTACGGCACATTTCTGACATCTGCAGACAGCCGTAGTGCAGCCATAAATCACAGGTACATGAGGGCATGTGGTTAAAGACGTGTGGGTTAAATAAATGTGACGTTTCATTTAAGTATACAAGCACTTGTTTGAAATTGTGAGTTGCACAAGGGAAGGTGTGTCAAACAAACTAGTAAACATCTTTTCCATAACTAAGCCTAAAACAATAACATTTCCAAAACAAAATTATGTAGGACTGGCATTCTCAACTGGTAGGTTGAGTGGATCACAATTTTTTCACAAAGTTACGTTCATATTCTTGACAAGTTTGTGTAGTGTAAATATGGGCAGTAGAAGTTGACTTGCATTCCTTATCCCCAGGTGAAAATCGATGATGTAATAAAATGCTATTTATTCGACAGCGCATTTTGCCCAAAACTAAAAAGATCCTGTTGTGTTTTGGCCACGTGATTACACCAGGATTGTGTCAATACAGTCTTCCAATCCAAATAGTGAATAAAAGTGTTTTTGTTAGTTCCAGTTCCTGCTGTTGTGTAAACCATGAAGACGGCGTCCACAGTGTTTGGTACCAGCTGGTTCCCAGGCAGCTACTGGCTGTTGGCTACAAACAGTAAGTAGAACAACAATTGCAAAATACGGTGTTATGCGCTTTAAAACTCATGCTTTGATAATATATTGTTTATCAGAGCTGCTCAAGAGAAGGCCAGCCTTAAAAAGCTGACACTTTAAGAGCAGACCTTTGCCATTACTTCCTCTTGTGTGTTGACTGAGCCCTAGTGTATCCGTGTGAACACAACCCTTTTTGATTATGCTACAGACCAGTGTTTGTATTTTGATGCTGTGTAAATGTCCCTTTACAGACATACTCTGACAGACCATGACAGTCATTCACTATCAGAATTCACCATACCACCCATGTGTTTGTTAATTGTGGGACTCCGTGCAGAAACACTGTTGCTGGGTCAAACTCACAAACTTTTCATTGTGTGGCAGGAGCACGCTTCCATTAGTTATGCTAGTACTTTTTATATTGTAGGGTGTTGAGTTTGTTGAGGTCTTTGTTAAAGAGAAAAACAGAATCTATATCCTGGTATCCCGCCTTTTTTATCCAATCAGAAGAAAGAACACCTTAAATAGTACTTACAGAGCTGGATTAGACTCTACAGTTGTCATATGAATTCTGGTTTGTTAGCTCAGTGGGTAAGGTTTGTTTTCATTAGCTGATTGTATTTGAGATAAATGAGCTTCTGTTCTTCATTGCTGCCCAGGTCAACGGACAAATGCAATGATCACTGCAAAAACGGACTAAAAACTGGCCACTATACCGCAGTCATTTACTTAAACTTTAAAAAGGCTACTTAAAAGATTTTGCAGATTAGATTAGAGTTTATTGTCATTATACATTTCAATACAAGGCAACGCAATACACTTTAAAATGTGACCAGGAAGTGGAGAGTAGACAGTATCTATAGTAAGAAAGAAAGAATGTATATATAAGGTCAATAAAAGCACAACCAACTTTTGCTTTCATGTAAACAAAATTGTGTCTTATTTTGTTTAGCTAAACACATAACGTCTATCATGGTCGAACATAGCTCTGTATATACCACTGTTGTACAGATTAGATATTACAGTAGACAACCATTACCATGTCCTGCGATCAAAGCCAGGTGTTATTGTCGTTTTTCTCATGTATTACCTTGATACGTTGCATTTTGGAAATTGGGTGGCAACCTTGCATGACCTACAAAACAAACCAATTTCTACAAGTTCAAACAGGAGAAATGGGCCAAAGTTACTGGAAGAATTCAAGCAAACAAAATTGAGGCTTTAGCCCCAAGGTGATACAGCTATTATGACTCCTCTATTCTGATTCATTTAATATTTTTGTTCAGACAGTGCAAGAACAAAGCAAGAGAAAACATTTATAAAAGAGTAGATCTTGCCATTGTGTACATAAACTTCTAACCTGCGCTATAAAAGTGCTTTTGTACGGAAACGGTCGTAATCCCCAAAGCTGCTCCGCTGGTTTGTCAGAGTTAATGTCTTGAGTGTGTATTTTTGTTGGAATATAATAATTTGCTGTGGAAATGCCCGAGGCTGCGCACAACAGCAGGTCAGATCAGTCTTTCTTGTGAGAATTCATGTGAAAGCCAAGTCCTACATTAGTTTAAACCTCCACGGCACAAGGAGCACACATTACATGGACTATAAGCTGTAACTCATGCAGCCCCAGCCCAGAATGCCATAAGGGTAGAGTGTTGTGGGAAGTGCTGTGTCTTGTGGATTCCTAAGCCGAAAGGAAACACCTGTAACTTCCAAAAAGAGAAGACAAAAGCATCCTAACAATTATCAGCATGTGACGTGTGAATGTGTTAATCTGTCAGGAGAAAACATGCAGACAGGACACTTGAGTGCTGCGTTGTGAATGCCATTGTTTTGGTGCGCTTAGCCTGTGGCTTTATCATCTGACGGAACCTTTGCAAAGACTGCCACAGAATTGCAGTAATAGAAACTTGATAATTAGTCAGGGTTTAAATTACTCTTTTTATCACCTCGTCTAACTCGATCATGTCCATTTTTTTTTTGCAGTGAGCTTAAAAATTGATACAAAGCCTTCTCTGCTTCTTGTGCTTAAATCAGGAGATCAGCTTTATTTGCTTTTATTTCACATATTTATGATCCACAAGTGATTTTGATAAATATAGACAGTTGTGGCTGCTGCAAGTAAAGTTTTAGCAACTTCGCTAATGTTTTGCTAATCCGTGAGCTGCTTGTATTCTCCACTGGTTCAAACAGAAGCGGAGAAACAGATGAGACAGCGCTGGTTTTCTGGAGGGTTGTAATATTAACTGCAGCTATTGCCAACTTATCTAGCCTTTCTTTGGAGAATAACCTCTAAGTGTCACTCATTTGGCCGTCGAAAGAAACCATCCCCTCAAACTCATAACTCCCACAGCAGCTCTCGCATATCAGCAGCTGCTAGTGAGTCTGCACTGAGCAACTCACAGACCAGTCTGAAAACTGAAAAAAATACAGGCCCAGGTCAGTGCACAGGCTATAAAATATTAATGTAATACATAACTTACTATTGCAAAATGTAACAGCTGAACATTGTAATCTATTTTTGGTTTATGTGGAGACTATGGCGAAAGATAAACTTAATTAAATGTAATCAAATTAAATATAACAAATATTAGCTGCGATGAAGTGTCGCAATAGGACACTCTACTAACTGTTGCTAGATTTTGTACATTAAATGACTTTACATTTTTGGTGCAAAGGTCAACTCACTGGTCACACTTTTACCCATGTATCTTCCTAAAAATCAGGAATTGCATTACCTCAAATGGGACTATATCATATTTGTCTGGAAAGTATATAAAACTGTTGATGGAAGAAACTTTTTTTTCTGTTATTGGTTGGTTATTTTAAAACAATGCCTTTTCTAGGACTGTAGCATGTAAACAGAAACCACAGGTGGCTACAGCAGTGCCAGCCAATGGTGTGACATGTGCTTTGAGCATGGGTCACAATGCTAACGGGCAGGCATGGTGACTGACCGGCAGCAGCTTCCCTTTATTCTTCCTGTGGTTGAGTGTCTTATGATGGGAAGTCCAGGTCGGCAGCCTGCTCACAGTTGAATATAAACCCTACGTAGGCACCCACGCTCACATTTACAGTCATTTACAGCACTCCAGTTGACAGCAGTAATCACTAGAGTCGTGAGAAACATTAGACCTAGGCCAGCCAGGTTCAAACTCACTTCCTTATGTCATGTTGCTCCTCCTTTTTTAAACTATAACATACAAACGGTGCACACCCTTCGTTCTCACAGTGTCATCTCAATAATAACAGTAACAAAGTGCACACAGGCCCTGACATGCCCTGTAGCTTGGTTGTAATTACTTAACATTGTTTACCGCATACAGCCGGAACATTTGAACTGTCTTCGGCTATTAGGGCTGACTTATGACGGCTGACTGAGTGTTAGCTTGGCGGAGGCATGTGTTTGTGAGAGAAAAATCAACTTTGAAAATGACCAAAGGAATGTCAATAAGAAGCCACTGCTCACTGCGTTGAATTTATTTTGGATTTTCAAACAAGCTATTGCCCATTCCAAGAGCCAAGAGAAACACAGTTGTGATGGAGTCTGTCTTATCTTCTGTTTGTTCTTTCTGAATTGTCAAAACATCTAGAAGTTAATCAGATTTTATTTTCCGCAGCATAAAATTATTGTTTTTGGCCCATATAAATTTTAACAAAATCATTGGAATCAAAGGCTAAATGTAAATCGGTGAGATTATTATTTTAGCTAATGTTTAATCAAAACATCATAATGTCATAATTATGTTGTCATTGCAGATCAAGCTACAATCACTATTTTTTCAATCAATTGGATAAACATCTTATTTTAGCCCAAATTGTTTTAGTTTATAATAATAATAGTTTATCTTGTTGAAAACTTGTGTGTGCAAATATTACTGGATCGAAACAGATGTATTATTAGAACTGGATCCAGAAAAAGTAATGGCTGCATTTGATTTTCTATGGAAGTTTCTCATGTTTGACCCATCTTCACATTCCATGCATTTATGTAGTCTTGGAAGTGAAAACAGGAATGGAACAAAGAGTGCGTTGTAGAACACCAGTGCTGCTCTTTACAGTCTCATAGATACAGTTGCTAACAAATCACAACAACAATACATAGAATAAAATATGAATATATTACATACAACATTATTACAATATATAAAATATGGTTATGATTCTGTAAACATAACATGAGACATACTGTATATAATACTACATTTCAGATACACAATGCTATATGTCCATTATGTGGTACATGTCTAACAGGAAACCTCAGCAAACATGACAATGACTAAAAGAGGAAGTTATTTCTGGTATTATGAGAAATGACCAGCTCTTTGTTAGGGTAATGACGGCAGATGAAGTTTTATGACAGTGGACATTTTTAGATACAAATACAACCTTTAAAAAAATATGCTGCACACAACCCTTTTTACTTTTTATTAAAAAATGTTGGTTAGTGTCTTTGGGCAACTTAATTCACACTAACACTGCATGGTAGTAGGAAAACATGATCTTGTCATTGAATTTTTTTTATTAGAATATACCATTTTGCATAGTAAAATTGGATATGTATTAAAATATGCATGTGAAGAAAAACAAAGCATTGACTTATTTTAACTGGTTAAACTGTGCCACCAACATTTACATTTGGTTGCACCACAATGTGATCAAACACTTTGATTTGACAATGGAAAGCGAAAACGTTACATTATAGTCCAAACTCTTTTTTACTCTATGGATATTACCATAACAATAAAGTGGCAATGCACCATGAAGCCTAGATGCCGTAATATTGTTCACAGTAACAATCCACTTACCTTGTAACTCTGTAGAAATTTTTTGCTAACTCTTCCAAGTCGGGTGTCAACCTCTTGTCTAAACTATGTGTGGTTTAATAAACCTGTCAAGAGATGAGTTTATTACACACCACCAGCCACTGTATACACACTTACTTTTCCAACTGGATTAACAGGATGTGAAAAGCTCCCACAAATTCATTATTAACTCATAGTCACTTATGGTGGCGGCATGTCTTATATTAGATTTATTTCCCACAAAGGTTGTAAACAGTGGGTTACTAAGCTACCTTTATTTTATAGGTCACATAATTCAAATTTTCTAATACACGTTTCAAGGCTGATGTTATTTAGTATTTTTTTTAGCATAATTTGGTAAGTAAAGAAAAAAAAATGGATACATTGGTTGTGGCTAAATTGGAAACTCAAAAGTGACCATCTTCTAGTTAAGTTGCGACCATAGTACTTCCTGAATTCTGACTGTTATTCGCTAGCTTCCATAAATCCATTATGCTATCAAAAATTCTTCTTAGTTATAATTCCAGGACAATTGTTAAACACAGCGAGTTTTGGTAATCCTGTGTTGAAGCATGACTGCAATTTGGGTCTCTGCCTCTTTGCTTTGCAGCCCTATGTCTTTATCCCTCGTTTTAATCCCTTTAAAACTGGCCCGAGCAGCACACGTGTTCTCAGCACAATGAAGACATTGAGCGGGGCGATCATCCCCTTGCACCCCTGGTACCCATAAATCTTTCCCATGGGCCAGAAGAATTCGTGTAGACAGTTCAGGCCTCGGTCTGGTCTGATCCGATTGTGTTAGACTTCACACGTAGTTCTCACTCCAGCACAAACATTGGCGCTAAAACCAGACTTCACGATGATGACTTTTGAGCTGCAAGGGGGAAAAAAGGAAAGTGTTCTTGTTGACAGTTGGCCAAGAGATGAGCAGAAGTAAATCATCTCAAAGGACGATGGATGACTTTTCCGATGTGAGTAGCTGTCTTGCCCGATCAAGTGGTCACAAATCAATCCTTTTCAGTTCAAACCAGCCACCTCCTCGTGTGTCACCAGCTGCACGCATCCATCCACACTTTTCACCCTTTATGCTCGGACTTGGCAGCGAAGCCTCAATCACACGATGCTAAAATCCCTCACACGCTACACCAGATATACAGGATCTACATCTTTTCTACTGAATTCTTTCTTTTGTGCAACATGAGCTTTGTGAAAATCCACCAAATCCTTTTTTTTTTCTCTTCCTAAGCCTGGGACTTTATGAAAAGAGTCATGTGAAAGGGGAAGTAAACCAGGCTTCAAGTTCAAATAAACCAAATGTGTTTGAAGTCCAAGTGGCTGTAAATCACTGGTGTATGCCAATGCAAAATATTTTCTCTGACCACAGTTCAGTAACATTTAAGTGATGGCTTAATCCCAGAGGTCTATTTAAGGGGTCCCAGCGCTGTCTTCTCTCCGTTTTGAAGGATGTGTTGTTAAAATAGCTCAAATGTTAATCAGTGTGGTTAGCAGGAATGTGAGCGCTTTACCAGTCTCTCAGTGTTAGCTGTGTTAGAAGAAGAAAAGCGTCTCTCAAATTTATGTGGAACTTGATTAGTGGTGGGCCATGTGCGTCTATAGTGTGTTGCTAAAGGTACCTAGAATCCATCATGTTTTAGCATATGTTTCCTCTCAACTTTGTGTCAGACACGGTTCACCGAGTTCAACAGATGTAAACCACAACACTTCATCATATTTCTTATGTGTCTTGTGTGAACATATGTTTTTTAGGTGTACTGAAAGCTCATTTCAAAGGTGATTTGTATTAGCAACACTTATAGCTAGCTGACTTTTTAAATGCAGCAATTTAGCATTTTAGTTCCTAATGTAACTGCTTTATAAACATGAGGCTTTTACAGGCGTATGTGTGGCCTACCTGCTACTGTTATGGGGCAACCATACATCCCAATTCAACTGAGACCGTCCCGATTTTAAGCCCCCTGTCCCGGCAGATATCTACAAAAACCGTTAAATGTCCCAACTTTGCGCTCTTCCTGTCCCAAATTATACTCAATCGTAAAGCTGAAGCAACGCATTGTGCTTGAAATTCATTGTCTGTGGACTGGATGTGCATCAGAGTTACCATGACGATGGCGATATTAACCAATTGAAAAAGATCAGCAGTGTTGCTCAGGTCTGTAGCTCAGTAATGATTGATTCTTAAGCACGAGGCCATTGCTAAGCTGTCCTTCTCCAGTGTTCACAGTTTGACCTGTCATCAGCCGAAAAGAAAGTCGTGATTTACAAACAAGCTCTAGGAACAACTGTCAAAGAAAAGTACCAGGTACTGAACATGCTGCGTTTTGCAGACTTTGTTAGTGTAATTATTTGCTAATCCTTGAGCTGAACACAGTAGAAAAGTTCTATTTCTTTGAAGTAAAATATTTTATGAAAATGTTAATCTGTACAATCAGTTCTCTCTTTTTTTAATGTTTACTGGTGTTGTGTTGCGACATAATCTTTCATTTGTTAATGTTCTGGCATTGGATTTGCAGTAAAATTAAAGTGTCACGTTGGTTTGAATATATGGTCACCCTATCCTGTTAGTGCTGTAAGCTAGGCAGTAGAACTGGTTGCAGTTACTAAACAGACTATTTTAAAGCTATGGGTTTTTTTTTACTACAACATGAAAATTAGATAGTTGTGGATGCTACACTGAGTTTAACAAGCAGGAATGAAGATAAGTGGACTAGGAGCAGGAATAAGTAGTTGTTTCCCTCATGACTATATGTCTATATGTAAAAAATATTTCATTGTCTAGCTACTGCCCCCTCTATCTGTGTATGTGTAAATGTCTGACTTACAACTGCAGCAATTCAAATGTTAACTTGCCTAGAAAAAATATTTCATTGTCTAGCTACTCCCCTCTCTATCTCTCGCTATGAAGAAAAGGTTTGCCGACAAGGCACGTAGGTTTGAGGTGAAGACATTTCATTCCTCATCCAAGGGACTTTTCTGAGTTCATGAACTCTGAACAAAGTCCCTTGGATGAGGGATGAAATGTCTTCACCTCAAACCTACGTCCAGATGCCTTTTTGGAAAACCTTCTTGAATATGTCCTGAATGACTGAGAACCTCCACAGACATCTCTCTCTATTCTAACATCTATTTACTGACATTCTGTCATACCTACTTGACATAAGCTTTTATCTCATTGCGCATTGTTTTCCATAGGGCTAACGCAGAACTAGCATCACAGAGTTTATGAACGCACGTTACCATATTACCAGTAGTTTGTTTCCAGCTACATGATTCTGATGACCTTACAAATCACGATGGAGCGCTGTAAAGTGACACTATGGCAATGATAGAGGAAAGTGAGTATTGCACTAGCTTAGGTGCTGTTTCAAAAAATAATCAAAAGAGTAGAGACATACAACTTTTTGGTTAGCAGTTGGATGCACTGCTTCTGTAGCTTTTTCTCCTTTATGGATTACCTTCAGACCTCTTGGATAATCTCCTGGAGCAAACCACACAAAACACATTAGCAATTGACTTCTTTAATAGAACCATGGCCTACACTCTGCAAATTTCACACCACATCATCTTAAAGAAGTGAAATCACATGCAAACAAGTTGTACAATTGTTGAAATTGTAGTAGTTAAACCATTCAGGAGTAAAAGTAGTCACTGTTATGCTAAAACATTCCTTTGAAAGTAGGTCCTAGCTACTGTGTGCTAATGTCTTTCCTTGACATACTGTACATGCTAGGCTTCAAAGCAAGTATGTCATTGTACAGGCATGTGGTGTACACACTTTTTGTCCATATGGTACAAGGGAGCTGTGATTAGAGGGTGGCACTGTTCGGTTCCCCCTCGGGCCAGTTCGCCCTGTTATTTTCCCCCCATCAGCCCGTGCTCGCAATGGGAGGGTGGGTCCGTGACCTCCCTCCCACACACCACCACCACGAGAGAGGGAGGCACCCGCTTCACACACACCAGCCCCTCTTACTCCGCAGCCCCCTCAGGCCCTCAACCCAGTCAGCATTTTATTATGAACTCCCCAAACCTCCTTACTGTCAGGCAGACATTTAACACGTTCTCCCTGCTGCCCTCGTGGAAGTCTTCAAACTTGATGGCTCTAGTTAGCAAGGTCGAGACGACTTTTTTAGAATTTGAGTCAACTTTCCTCTAACCTTTCAGCAGATAAATTAAAAGGACAAAGAATGGTGACACGGATAATTTGTCTTGAGCATTTTTGGGGGCTTTCTTGCTTTTCTCTCCCTCCCTGTTTCCCAGCCACGGAAAGGAAGGCAAAACTAACAAAGCAGTGCCTTATTTAGCCAAGAGGCCCTGTGAAGAAAAACACAGGAAAAAACAATAAAATCGCCCCAAAGAGGACTTCATTTCACTGAGTTTGCTGTGCAGGATCATTTAACTTTGGAGAGACGTGAACGATTGCGAGAACAGTGGTTAATAGCAGCACAATGACTGGCAAACAACTCCGTAGTCCGATTGTCTGTGTGTGCATTCTTAAGCCAAAAAGAATGTTAAGAGTTTGACGAGTTGAAGAGTTCTGTGGGAAGAAAGTTCAAAACCGCACAAGTTGGATACAAGAACGACAACAAAGCGAGCGTGTGGTCAGAAAGAAAAAGAACTGGCTTGGCAGATCTGCTTGCAATTTACATTTCCAAACACATTAAAATAAAAGTTAAAGAGCTCAGATCTGGCCATTTCATGAAAGTTAAAGGCACCCACTAAAAGGGTTTCTCTGTAAAGTCGAAATTCTCTCTGTGGTGCCGGCTTGTGTTGAGGCTGGAGACTATTTGGCTCAAAGGCTCTAATTTACCCCCTACAGTCACAGCATATGCATTAACATTGTAAATAGTAGGGTTTGAATCTGTGGTGATAAAAGCTTCATCACAGGACTCTAATGTTCTTAAAGGGAGCTATCTAGCCTAAAGCTTTAAACACTGTATGAATATTTAAAACCCCTTAAAGCTACTGTACTCACTTTAATGAATTGATGATTCATTAAAGTGAAGTCGATAGCCTTGTTTCCAATGGAGAAGTATGGTGCGGGTTGGGTCAGTCAGTTCTGACATGTTTCCATTGCCTAAAGGGGTCTGAAGTGTCTCCAACAAAGCATCCCATACCACTTTGGGAACACTTCAGCTTGGGGTCCCAAACTGGTCAAGATATTTGGTCCACTTTGGAAAAGGTGGAGATAAACACAGTCAGCTGATTGGACGGTAGATAATCCTTACAAAAGCGAAAATGAGAAGCTGTAATGTAAATATTTTTCAAATAATAATAAACAAGTGATTTGTGGCTTGTAGCCTTTAGTTACTGTAGCATAAATGCTTGTATAAATGGAGCAGCTAAATATTTACCACTCTATAAAGTTCTCTACCCACTTACTGACTAATGCCAACCATGTTGCTCAGGACTATTCTATTGTCTATTGTATTAACAAAATATTTTATAATACCTTTTACTTTTTGGTTTGGTATTGATACTTTATTGACAATAATGGTCTTATCTGAAGAAATTCACTTGCATTTTGGCTACATGACAACATTTCAGGCACACAAACACAATTTTGTCATCTGTGTCGAATATTACATTTACTGACACTGCTTTGATAAAGTACACCAATAGCTTGATAAGGAAGTTTAACAGGATTACAGTCTTTGTAAGGGGATCGTATTACTGATTTGGGTGTACTTTTTCAATGGAAAAACTAAATCTTATTGTGAAAAATCTTACATGTATATACATTTAAAAAAGCTAAATTGAACTGTCGATAATTGAGAAAAGCCATTGCAGTTGTCTAAAATTAACCCCCACATCAACAGCCAGACTTCCATTGCTGCTCAAACCTGTAAAACATCACAGGAAACACTAAAATAGAACTCTAAACACCAGTATTCGTTTGTGGGAAAGACACTAAACAGGCCGACACCAAGAGTAAAGATGACAAAGTCATGGGAATAGTGTTTAAGAAAAACACTTTTCAAAGTGACCTTCTTGTGTTTGAGTCTGACTTTCTCACACTAGCCCATATTTAGCAGGTGCCCATGCAAACACTGAGATGCAACAGACAACACATAATGAGAAAAACAAGGGTTTGATGTCAGTGATGCCACCTCCAAACATGAAACCACAGAGTCAAATGGCACACAGTCTGTCGTGTGGTCTGAAAACAGTAATCTGGGTCAAACCTCAGGCTGGTGCCCCGCACGTTCTACAAGAAACAAATGTGTTTCAGGCTAATCACATCAGCCATGCACCTAGATTTGAGATGCATTTTTTCTGTTTACTTAAGCACAAATGTAGACATCTGCAGCATTAATTTAAATCTTTATGAGTTACTTTTAAAGGAAATATAAGCTGATTATACATAAGTTGTATTCAAACAAACTAAAACATTTCATATTTGTTAAGGTTCTCATTGCATATTGTACATTAAATTGTATAGTTAGATCAAAATAAATCACATACTATGTCGATACTATGTTTGAAATTGAGGAAATCCCCATCAGACTTATTTCCACCTCCTTTGTTCATAGATGACAGCATGACCCTGCTGGGCTACTGTAGCTGTTCAAGTCAATGCCAAAGCATGAGTCATGGGTCGTCCTTCAAAAGCAGGTATTGTATGGATTAGCACAAAGAAAGAACAGAAGTCCTGACCCTCAGCCTCTAAGTTACTCCAGGGATTCTCCTCACAAACACCAAGCCACTCCTACCCAGCTTAACAATTCTGCTGTTAGTGACCTTTGAACACAGCATGGTCAGGTATTAGGTGGGTTGTTTACTGAAGAGTGTAATCCTCTTATTTACCAAACTTTATTTTCCCCCGTGGCGTTATTTGAGCTGATACTGTTTGTGATACAGGACAGAAGAGGTGATACTGCGGAAGCCGAGGAGAATCATGTCGTGTTTGCAGGGCCTGGATTTATCTTATCAGGTATCAGGCTCTGTTTAGTATCTGTAGCACATTCACAGGAGACAGTTTTACAGAAGAGGCTCGTGTCTGTACACTCGCACTGCTCGGCCTGGGTTCAATTAGTCTCCGAGAACTGTTTTTAGTTAAAGAGAAATAGTGAAAGATGTAGAAGGGGTATTATGCGACGTCCAACAGCGACCGTGCACTTTACGACTAAATTAATCGCCCTCATTCCACTGCTTATCCCAAACCAGGTGGAGGCAGATGGGAATGTGAAAGTGTTTGGTTTGTCCTCGCTGGGCTTCTGTTGAGAAATCTATTGAGAAACTCTATTCTGCAAAGGCCAAGTTGTGGTAATTTGGGCTGGATGAGGTCTAGCATTGAGTAGTTGAAATTTGTTGCATACAATGGACATAAACACTCAAGACATTGAATGCACAAATGTCAAAGACTGGATTATACAGAACAGGAAAACAAAGACAACTTAACTGACATTGTAGTTGGTCTACCAGGCCAGTAGGGGGTCTGTAAACTGCTACATGCATTGCACACCATTAATGTGGCTCCACTTGGAATTTTCTTGACCAGTGCTCAGTATGGATTTATGTATCTAAGACTCACAATATATAATCAAAACATGAATTGAAGCTCAAAAACACAGACTTATGCAATTGTTGTTCTACTTGCTGTGTGTAGCTAGCAGCCAATAGCTTTAAGAGAGTTTTTATTCACAGCAACAGCAAGGGTTCTGCACCAAAATACCTCCTTGGCCAGTTTTACAAATTAGTTTTTTTTGAGAACACTATTCTTTTGCAAACAAAAAAAGCTAAAGAGCAATCTTTGTGTTTTAGGTAAAATGTATTGGTGCATAAAAAGCTCCTAAGACTGCATATGTACCTAGGTATACAGTTGTAGTACTCAAAGATGTTTGCCCAAGTAATCCTGAGCCTATGGTAACTTAGTACGACCTTCAGGTGGGTGTCATCTATGTACAATGTCCGCAGATCCTCAGGAGTTGGTGGTTTGTTGACGTACAGCTGGTGATGTTTAAATTGTTTGACTGGTGCTGTAACCGGAGTGTGAAAGCCTTATACTTTCCATTGTATTTTACTTTGCACTGCTAAATTGTTAAGTTCAAATACACATAGTATTGGTACTGCGTCACTGAAACCAACTTTGGGTTATAAATGTGCAGATTTTGTCTCTTAGTTTGCTCCCAACCTCTCTACCAACCCTCTGAACGGAAAATGTATGAACACAGTTGTCGGTAGAAAGTCTGTATGTGATTCTTCAGACATCTTTCAGGAGACAAGTATGAAAGAGGCTACTTTTGGTTCCACTACACTAGATTAAGGATTGGTTCAAATGGGATTTACAGATTTTTTAATACTAAAAGCTCTGAACTTGAATATACTTGAATATTTGATGTTATGCACAAAGAGAGGAGACATATCAAACCACAAGCACACACATGCATTCAGTCCATCTCCAAACCTCAACCCAAAAGAATCTGGAAGCCTGCAGGCAGCAATAAAAACACTATAGGTAGTCGAGAAAAAAATCCTTCCATTCTGATATTATGTAA
The DNA here is from genome assembly GCA_036850595.1 of Rhyacichthys aspro. Classification (NCBI taxonomy): domain Eukaryota; kingdom Metazoa; phylum Chordata; class Actinopteri; order Gobiiformes; family Rhyacichthyidae; genus Rhyacichthys; species Rhyacichthys aspro. The sequence continues at coordinate 3,982,240 of CM072155.1, forward strand.
CTGACAATGAGCTCATGAAGAATGGTCCTGTAGTTATTTTTACAGAACAATGAGTGCCAGCTAAAAGAGCAGCAATGATAGATCTTTCCAGAAGGACACCGTCAACAGAAAGAGACATGGCCGAGCCTAAGCTGACACTCAAAGTGAAAGTACACATAGAAAAAGTCACGCTGTGGTCGTCTTGGCTGCGGGCCTATCCAAACAGCCCAGTCTGGTCTTTCCCTGACCTCTGTGACCCCTCCCCACACGTCACACAGGCCACAGCTGCTTCCCAAATCTGAGGAAGACGGCAGGCAGAGGCTAAAGGTGGCCCGAATACGCTGAGGACACCGCTGATTCCCATTAGTTCGGAGGATGTTCCAGTCTGTTTGTATCGGGACAGTAAATAAGGCGATCCTCAGAGTTCGGAGTTGCAAGGTCTCGGTCCCGTCACCCCAGGGCCTCTTTATTCTTGGAGGGAGGCGGGGGTTGTATTGAGTTTATATCTGCAGCTGGAGGTCAGCCTTCCTCTGGGACAATGTGAGGATATGAGTGTTTGATGACAAGCAGCGATAAGACTGTGTGAGTTAGGGGAGGCCTGGAGCTGGGGACAAGGGCACACTATCTTAAACCACTCCATTTTCTCACTTGACTCAGTTTTATTTACATGTGCATTCTTGTAGTATGCAGTTGAAAATGGATTACGTCAGTCAAGACAAAAACCCCTTTAATTGTACTTTCCTTTGTATCTGCTTTTTTCCCTTTTGCACAAAAGGGAGCCACTGATTCCTTCTATGCTGCATTCTGGTGTTCTGTAAAAAGGCAACCAGCTTTTATTAACAACCCACAAAAGCTCTTTGCACACAAGCAAAGAGGAAAAAGTTTGATGTAACCAATTGAAACCAAAAAGGAAATAGCTGATTTACATAAAGTGTGCCACATTTAACGTATGCTGTTTTTGTGCAAAAGGGCTTATGTTATCAATATTGTAAAATTTCTTCAAAATAACACACTGCATTTGTAAATCTTGCAATCTCACGGCCAAATTAATTATACTTACACCTCAATTTAAAAATATGCTATTTTGCATTGCCTTAAATATTCTGCCACAAAATTCTATTCTTTACTATTCATCGGGAACAGAAGTATGGCCAATGGGGTCTCATTTTAGAGGCTGACAGAAGGATGACAACAACATGACAGGCAGAGAACACTTTCAACAGCAATAGTAGATGGCAATGTTGTCCAAAATTATTAATGTTTTAACTTTTGTTTATTATATGATGTGACTTCCCAATAGAGACAAGAAAGACATGCCCAATCAAGTGTATTATTTTGGTGCAATAACACTTGCACCACCAATTTTCATAGGATAATATATCATTAGCAAAGAGCATAGTGAAATAAATATATGAAAAGATTACTTGAAACACAATAAAAACATTCAAAGAGAAATTAGTATGAAATAAGTACGAAATAATTTATTTGACATTTCATTCAATTTTTGTGACATTGCCATAGCAACATCATGTTACCAGACTAATGCTATGCCATTTTCTGTGCATGTAGCTTCCATATATGTAATTCGACATACATTTTAAATGACAAAGAGTGACTGCTGAGAATACACTGGGGTTCACTGTTGAGTTAATATGACATAAGCCAAGATTAGTGATACTCTGAAGACATCTGTAATGAAAAGATATTTAACTTAATAAACTGGACTTTGGCTGACTCTCAGGATGGAATCAACATTTTTTGTTCTGGCTAGACTCACATTCTGTGTCAGATGCAGGTCACTGGGACAGCAATAGTGATTTATGAATAAAATAAAGATGTTATGCTTTAGATTACTGGGTAAAAAAAAATAGCATATACTGTTTAGGCGAGCACAATTCAGAACTCATGCCATAGCTGGACTTTACTTTCCATATTTAGAATAAGATAAGTTGCTAGCTGTAGCTGTTGCTTGCCAATGTTGCTAATGGACAAAGTAAGGTATGTAAAATAGGTTAGTAGGCCTGTGCTCAGCTACGGTATGCATGTATATGCTGTTGTCTATGCACAAACCCAGTGAAAGCTGTTAAGTTAACTATAAAAATTTAGAAACAAAATCAATTTAGTTTATAAATGCCCTAAGCCTTTGTTCAAGAATGTGTGTTTGAAAAATTAAAAAAAAAGAAAGAAAAGAAACATGAACGTGCTTCTCTTCCATTGTTGCTCATTTTGTCTTTTGGGCAGCTGTAGGAAAAACAACAGTAAGTAATACAACCTTAAAAAGTCAATTCTTTTCCAAGACAGACTATTGCAAACCGTGTTATTTTGGCCAACTGTAGCTACAACAATTTACTAAATACACCCTTAAGTATTTGTGAACCTTTGTATGATGCCACCTTGAAACCAGTCCAATTGTTTTTAAAGTTATTCGTCACATTTGTGCTTCATCATATAGTTTCCCGCTCTCTCTGTCCCAAGTGATTGGACGCAAACTGAAAATAAACAAGTACGCAATGTGTTTATGAGTCTTTATGGACCCTCTTTGCTCCTGTTTGACCTCAACCCACTGATTTACAAACTGTTTACCGGGCCTGCTATGTGGCTTCCTCTGGTATATTCCATGACTCAACACCGTGTAGCGCTCCCTTGACGATACATACCTGACAGTCTTCGTCGGTTACTGTACATACCTGCCTCACTTCCTGTCCGATCAGAGGAAACCGCAGGGCTCATCAGTGTTCAACGAGGACATGTGTTTCCTCAAATGCTTCCCATAGTGAGTCAACACACTTCCTTCTGCTGGTATTTTATCTGGTCCCAGAGCCCACATCAAGGCCTGGCTCTGTCCCACAAACAATAGGCCCAGGAATCCCACTCTGCGCTCGACGAAACACCCGCAAGTCATTTAGATAGCTGTATCTGACCGTCTAGACACACGAGGCACGCAGCGCTATCACCTGAAGAGACAATGCACTGTTAATGGCTATTCAAATGGCTCAAGACAGACTACAAACACTGGAGGAAGACAGGGGGTTTAACATTGTAGAAGCAGATCTGGAGGTTAATCTCACGAGTTCTGGTGTTTGTTCTTTGCTAAATGAGATCAGATTACTCTCTTCTCATTCTGTTTGGCCTAAATCGGAGCGTATTTTTAAAAACTGTTTCCTTTCCACCTCTTTATCAAAGGAAAAAAGAAGTAATTCAGAGGTAAACGCATCAACCTAGCAAAGAAACTTTATTTCTGTCGGTGTTCATTTTGTTGACGAATGATTTTTGTCAAGGTTTTATGGCAACAATGTGTTTTTGCATCCGAAAACGAAACGAAAACTAAATAAAAACAATGACATGACAATGAACGAAAACTGACTAAATGTATCAACAGTTTATTTAACTAATAAAAACGAAACAAAAATTAACAGATAAATTCAGTCAAAAGGAGGAGGAGACGGGACGAGTTGAGACAAGATCCAATCAGAACTCATGTTTTTTTAAGCGTTGTGGAAGTTAGCCGTGGGAAGATGACCTCAATACCAGCCGTAACAGGTTGGGAATAGTTTCATTTCATTCAGGTAGAAATTATTTCTTCAGAAAAAAAACTTACCCTTTATATTATATATTGACTAAATCTATTGTAGATATAGTCAACTAAATTCTTATGATATATAATCGACTAAAACTAGACTAAAACTAATAAGGATTAGATTACAAAGTTAAAAAACTAAATTACATTTTAGTAAAAGAAAAAAACTAGGAAAGAACTAAGACTAAAACTAAATATTTGCTGTGAAAAGTAACACTGCTTTCTATTTCACAAACTTTACTGTATCCTTCATTTCAAGAGAGCGTGATCATATCTGAAACTTTTCCAGGACATAAAACATAGAAAGCCTACTCTACATTTACATTTGCACTTCCACCATGAGAGAAGAACATGCATGATATCAGCTCTAAAATCTGTCCAATCCTGGGACACCCACGCCATTCTCGACAGAACCAAACCAGTAAATAATGACTTCCTGTAAAAACGCACTGCAATGAGTATTACCCCTTCATCTTTCATCTTGACTCCCAGCGGACACAAAACTTGAGGTTCCGCAGTCTTGCTTTTTGCTAAAACAGCAGACGTTTAAGGTCGCAGGAAGAGGCAGGATGGGTGGAGCAGGTTAAAAACAGGTCCTCTGTAAAGAAGGTCTATTTTTAACTTGTGTGGAGCTCAGTGGGTGATTCTATAGTCTACTGTTGCAAAAGTGAGAATCTTTATGTGGTTAACTGTCCATTACTGTCTGCTGCTGCTCATGACACCACAGAATGGAAAATTAAAGTCTGGGCTTGAATTGAAGAGGCTAACGCTACTTGAATTACAGGAAATGATAGTACCAACTGGTTACAGCAGTCTAATATAAATCAGATTACAGAGAATACGTTGAGATAACATTTGCATAACGACATTGTTAAAAAGCACTGTGCTATTTACAGTGAAAAAACATTAACAGTTAAATCATGTTAAAGCCAAAATAAGTTTTGAATAAAAATACAGTATATATTTTCTTATCTGTAGATCTGCACCAAGAGAATCTAACTGTTTTAGGTAAAATGACAGGAAATTAATAATTAAATAGAAAAAATATATATTTTTATGTAAAAAAAAACAAGTCAATTTAAAATTGCAGTTAACATTGCAATGTATTTATTTTATAATCCCCCAGTAATTTTTAGAGAGAAAAACTGTCAACTAGTTTTTACAGGTTTTGTTTGTGTGTTTGTTTGTTTTTACAATGTAGGTAGATTCATTTGCACAGTTTGGGACACTCCAAAGGTCTATAAATGTAATATCCATTTTATTCTATTTACTTAATTATAGTGACAGTTGAACTCACAGCAACCAAATGACTGGTTGTCTATCGAATGAAAGCACCATAAAAAGGTCAGCAGAAAAACATGGCTTCTTGATGTTATGGATAAAATGAGCCTGGAACACTGCACAAATTATATGCAGCCGATAACATAAATGTATAATCCTCAAATATAACATTCAATTGCGGCCATCATTTTTAAGACACATTCATTTAATATATTAAACAAGACAATCAAGAGGAATGTAGTAAACTATTATGAGATAACTGGCATATTCCAAAGCATTCCCATCTTTTGTGTTTTATAAATGATAATGCAATTGACAAATGTTGAATGTATCTATTGCACTATTATAGATATCTCTTTTTGCAACTCATTGAACATTTTTGTCACCACATAAAGTAAACAATGCATATTTTCTAGGCAAGGATAAGCTATTAACCAACATTAGGATCTAAGATGAAGGATAAACTGGGCGTCCATAATTGGAGTCAGGCATCTTGAACAAGACACAGGCATTCTGGGGCCAAGCACTGACTTACATGAATTAGAATGATGCAAGTTTAGCATTTCACTTAATTACTCAATCACACAATTTTTGCACACCATAAGCATCTTCACACATTTAATCTATTACAAAATATTAAATAAACAAACCCTATTCCGGATTTGTTTCTAAGTTTAGATCAATGAAAACATTACACAATTTGCGTTATCTATGTTTAGCCCTGGATTACAGCCAGAGTTCTATCTGTGACATAATAGTCGATATATAGTCTATATGCGAGCAGCCATTTACAGAGCTGCAATAAGTTCTGAAAGGGGTTAAGTAACATAGAAACACACCCACCTCACTTGTGTCAGAGCGATGCTGTTAACGGATCGGCATGTACGACCAGGAAATGCTCCCTCCACATTCTCCCCACTCAGAAAAATAGACATGAAGGCTCCTGCTGTGACAAAAGGCAACAGTGATGGAGAACAGAATGTAATGGCCCTATACATTGTGCAACAGGGAAAATAAAAGGGAAACGCAAATAGTCTTGTTGGTTGGTTGGTTGTACGTCTTGTACTAGTACATTTGATGCGCTCCATCTATGTTGGTACAGTTCAATTATAGTTGAATAAACTTCATAACACGGGCCAAAAGAGGCACCACTATAAAACATTCTAGCAAAAGGAAAATAAGTTGGAATCCTGAGATGGATTTAGTTAGCAGCCTGCCCATGTTACTGTGGGTTCTGTGTATGTTCTCCAGCTTCCTCGGAAAAGACATTCATGTATAGGTCTACATTGCCCCTAGTGAATCAATGTGAGAGTGAATGATTGTCTGTTTGCGTATGTCTAAGTGTCGGTCCTGACTAACTGTACATTGTCCAGGGTGTACCTCCCCCTAAGGCCCAAAGCTGTTTAGACACCCGCAACCTCTAAAGGGACTAAGGGAATGGGAAGATGACAAGAAAATGCATTAATGAATAATGTTATTACCATTAACCTCTGCAGCTTAATATTTTTAGGTGAAAAGATTCTCCCCAGATATTTTTCTTATGTATTGAAAAGGCTTATTCTTTCGTTCATTGATTCATTTTCCAAAGCTTAGTCCCGTTAGGGGTCGTGGGTGGCTGGAGCCTATCCCAGCAGCTTTGGGCTTTTGGCGGGATACATTCTGGACAGTGGCCAGTTTGTCGCAGGGCTGACACTTAGACCAACACTGACAGACAACCATTCACTCTCACATTCATTCACTAGAGATACTTTAGAGTTGCCAATTGACCTACACATGCATGTGTTTGGGCGGAATTTAAAAAAGCTTATGCTAATGCTGATGGTAGTTTATTGGCTGGCCTTGTACTTTTAGGCTACAGCTGTAGGCTTACCTAAAGTGTAAGTAATTTTTTACCACCACTGTGATAAGTGCGGGGAGAAATAGTGAAGCGTTTCCTACCCAGTGAAAGTGGGGCAAGGAGTCCAGAAGGATGAACCTGGAAGTGTGTCACACCAAAGGGAGGGCTCTTTCTTCTTTTTTGGCAAGTTTTCAGTGGATGCTTTTAAAAACTTAGACAAAAATGACAAACAGATGCCTTCTCAATGGAGAGCAACCGAACGCCTGTCTGTATCAGTGGACGTGGGTTTGAGTTCATGACGCACCTCCATTCTTTATGATTAAAAACAGAAGACATAGATTGCAAAATGAAAATTCCCCTTAAGCTGTATCAAAATGACATAAAGCACACACAAACATTGCTCTTTGGCAATGTATGTTACAGTTTTATGGGACTTGTTATTGAACATTTACTGAATGGCTTAGCTAGGGTGATGCAGAAAAAAGAGCACAAGAAAGACACATGTTTGGTTTCAAGGAGGTTAAAAATAGACTCGACTGCAGAGTGTGGGAGTCAGCAAATTGTTTTTTTATGACAATTTTAGACAGGGCTGGAGGGGGCAGTTTTCTTAACTACTTCCAGACTGTGACACTTGATTTACTTCATTCATTGTATTGCAATTGTCAAACACTGTTATTAAAATCAAACTGCAAGGGCATTCATTCTAGGGCATTCATTGTTTGTTCCCTGGTAGTTTTTGAGCAAAATGTACACTGCAATCAGTAGAAAACATCACTCTTTTGGCGACACAAATGAAGCAGTCGTCTGCAGGAAATGGCCTTCCATGTGAAGAAGCCCAAACACGATGGGCACTGAGGAAATACATCAGATGGCAGAAAAACAGGAAACTTCACCTTGATAAGAGTTTTCAAAAACATCTATCTAAATACATCTATGAAGAAGTATTTGCACCTTCCTGATTCCTTTTTTTTTTTTGCATATTTGTCACTAATAACCATTTCAGATCATCAAACAAATGAAAAAAGCTATCTGACCTACCTGGCCCTATTTGATAATTGCCCCACTTATTAAATCATGCTTTAACAGTGGAAATCACATTTTCAATGCGAGTTCAATGTCACTAACCACAATCAGGCCTGATTACTGCCAACGAACCATGGTGAGAGCCATGATCCACAAATGGAGAAAAATGAAATATAGACCTTCCCATTAGTGGCCGGCCTACTAAAATCACTCCAAGAGTGCAGCAACAACTAATCCAAGAGGTCACATAAGAACCTTCAAACAACATCTAGAGAATGTCCAACCATCAGTTCATGACCTCAAGTTGAATCCTCGAAAACCTTCCAATGTGGCTGAATTAAAACAATTCTGCACAGAAGAGTGGGCCCAAATGACTCCACAGCGATGTGAAAGACTCATTGCTGGTTATCTTAGACGCTTGATTGTAGTTATTGCTGCTAAGGGTGGCACAACCAGTTATTAGGTTTAGGGAGCAATGAATTTTTCAGATAGGGCCATGTATGTTCAGATTTTTTTCCCTTAATGAATAAAATCATCACCTACCAACTGTGTTTTGTGTTTATTTGAATTATCTTTGTATAATATTTAAATTTGTTTGATGATCTGAAACATTTAAAAAAAAATCAGAAAGATACTTTTTCACAGCACAGGCTATGGACCACATTTGTTATGTTTTTAACAGAAGAACGACCTTCATTAACCACCATTACCTAGTCAAAACTGTGTCACCACTTCTTTGTTTTAAAAGTGTGAACACAAGTGCAGACTGATTGAGGGTGTGTGGGTCATTGTGGTAAAATGCATCTGTACACCTGCTCCACCCAAAGCTATTCCGGTAACATCTACAGCCATGCAAATTCACAACACACAAGACAATTTTGCAAATGTTTGTTAGATCAGATTATAGACTTTTAAATCAGACATCACACTATATTGTGCACGATTCAGTCACGCAAAAAACTTTTGAATTCTATGTTAAGTAAAAATATTGAAATGATCTGGTAGTAGCTTTTAGCTTTTAGTAGTTTTAAACCAAAGTCCAATGTTTCACTAGGTGGATGTAATTATAGGATCACAACAATGGACCCCTGCTAGAAGTTTAAGGTAAGCTCTAAACATTATTTAGTGTAATGTGTTAGTATTTTGTGGGGAAAATTGGTCCAGTTACCTTTTTTACTTGAAGGAAACTGAATGGCTGCTGTTGAGGGTGTGTGGTGTGATGAAACCGGGATGCCAAAAAAGAAAATCAGTTAGTGGCACCTTAAAATTCTTTCCAAATGACATGACTGAAAAAAAATATCAGATTCTAGGAGGATTAAAAAGGTGTGTTACAATGGGGTAAGCATACTCCAACTACAAACATACACTTGTAGATTGTTTTTAAACTATGATGTACTGTTTACTGTGTTGGCGAGGGGTTAAGAGGGGACGACAACTTTTTCTCAATACATTTCTGATGAGGAAACAGTGTTGCATTAGTAACCCCCATCTGCTGGCTAATGTTATCAACCTGCCTCTTGCTTTTGCAGGTGGTAAATGGTGTATGGCATGGTATATTGTGTGTTTTTTACCCAGTGGTTATTGTTAAGATGAGATGCAAGCTGGAACGTAGACCACTGAGACAGGAAGCCAGCTACAGCTGCTGCACTCTGTAAAGGTTTCAGCAAAGATGCACTGTGAAGTTTATAGCATTGGACCAATCCATGATTATGGGTTCACTACTTTACACAGGTGTGTCTTCAATTAAATTATTTGACAATATATGCCACGGGGCTATTGTGCGTCTGTAGCTTAACCACAGTGACGCTAGTGCATGACACAATGGTAATTAATAAAGGCAGTCTGACATTTCTACAAGTAAGTACTTATTGCCAGGCTGATTAATAAATAGTGTAAAGGTCATATATTTGCTTTGATAACTTCTAGAGAGAATGTGTGTTTCATTTCTTTACCATAATACACGATATAAGTAAAACCACAGAAAACAAGCCTTACCCCTTTTAAAGGAAACATAGTTTCCGCTTTCAAAGCTCTCAAATAGTCTCATTGGTCTCAAACCACAAAATCTTGTTACTGAATTCTGCATGTTTCTTTGTTTCTTAAAATAGTGTTCTTAAAATTTGACCTAATTAGGCTAGTAAAAAAACTGGCTGACTTAACACCCATGTTACACGTACCAAAAACTTGAGCTAAATGCTAAGAGCTAACTCAGTGCTCCCTCATATGAACACATGTAAATTCTGACATTTTAGCCCTGAACCTGGCTTGACTCAATCACAAAGGTTACTGCTTTATATATTTCTTTCTTAAGTAATATACTACATTTTAAAAAAAGGCTACAAACAAATTTAGGCCAATCATAGATTAAATTAAAGCTTTTAATCTTAAAAAGTTGAATCTTGAAGTTGACCATAAAAGTGATGTTTTTCCCATGTGTAATACTTACTAATTGCAGATATCTTGTACCTCTCTAAATAGATAATAAAATAACTTAAAAATAATTCAACTGAGACAGTCCCGATGTTAAGCCCCTTGTCCCATGTCCCGGCAGATATCTACAAAACACTAAAATGTCCAGATTTTGCCCTCTTCCAGTCCTGAATGTCCCTATTTTTTACCCAGTCAAGCCAAAACAGCACACTGTGCTTACTACTCATTTGTCTGTAGACTGTCGATCACAGAGTTTTCATGACGATGGCAATATTAACCAATTAAAAAAGATCAACAGTGTTCCTCAAGTCTGTAGCTCAAAAATAATTGGTCCATTTATGTGCTCAAAGTGCAAAGCTATTACTAAGCTGTCCTTCTCCAGCATTCAGTTTGAGCTGTCATCAGCCAAAAAGATAGTTGTGATTTACAAAAAAGCTCCATGAACAATACAAGTGTCTAAGAAAAGTAGCGGGTAATGAATATGCTGCGTTTTGCAGACTTTGTTAATGCAATCATTGAGTTAATGTTTTGTTATAGTTCTTTTTTTATTATTTGTTAAGGTGCTGTCATTGGATTTGTGGTCAAATTAAAGTGTCCCGATTTAGAGTTTGAAGATATGGTCAGCCTATTCTTGTTGCAATTCATGCTGTTTTTCAAAGTTTGTGACAGTCAAGTGCCAATCAGGAGAGATCACCAGTATTATATTATAAAATACTCTTAAATATCCTAACACTTATAATCTTACTCTACTGTTAGCCACTTTTGACGTCACTTGATTGTCCGAGGTGTTTTGACAGACTATGGGGGCTTTCAGGCAAAAAAAAAAATTAGTGGTTATCTCTCTTTGCAAGTGAGCTCCAATAGTAAATGAAATCTTTTTTTTTTTTTTTTTTTTTTTTTTTGGGCCTTTTATCATAAAAATAATTTTTAAAAAAATAAATGATTGGGCTATCAGAGCTAATTGATCTTTTCAGAATTTTGCAAGGTAACTGCTATCAAGCTAGAAATTTATTTAAATTTGAATCACTTTGGATGCTAAGGATATTAGCTTTGACACATTTTTTTTTACATTGGCGTGACGTGTGCAGCCAGTGAGGCGTCTTTCATCACCTTCACCTCCAGCCACCAAGTCCGACTGATTTATACTTTAATGACTCCTTTGACAAGCCACAGTACGCTACATATTTTACGCAGCTGCTCATCTCTCACCGCAAACACCAATTAATATGACAGCACCGTAACATGCCGCGCAATTAGGTCAAACTTTTACAGAGCCGATGAGTGGGGGAGAAAATGTGGAGTCTGTGTGTGGGACATGGTCTTGGGAGAATCATGACCGATGACCTGCGTACTAAAGATTCCTATCACGCCTCTACAAGTCCGGCCTCTTTGGCTTTCCACTGCAGGAGCAACATGTGCCGCCCAGACGTTTTTGTATAAGGCGCTAACAGCACACATGGCAGCAATGACTTAGAGTTGGATATGCTCTCATTAAAACCACTACTGTCCAAACAAAACCAAAACCCGACCCGTTATCCTTTCCAACTTGGCCCAATCATCCCCTTCATAATCTCCCAACTAAGACTCATATTTAACTAGAACCCATCCATTTGATGTCCGTTCAACTCCGACACCGCAATGATCTGTTTGTCGTGATTAAGACCAGGATCTGCCGGAGGAATGGTGAGTAAACATGTGACTCAGAGCGGATGGGACAGCGGATTGGGGGATAATTGGATTGAATTGATACAAGACGAGGACACTGGAGCCAAAAGGAGATGGGACCACGGAGGATGGAATCTCCGAGGAGTAATCATGTGAACCATAACAGCAACCATGTGTTCAAATAAATTACCTTCAATACTGACACAGTGCTCCAATCACCTTCTATAGTTCAAATAAACATGTCAATTACATACTTTTTACGAAGATGACAGTTTCTGGATAATATTCCCAGTTATAAACATCAGTGCCTGTGCTTGATCAAGTCTCTAATGAAAAGGATTTCAGTTGAGACTTTTTTAAACCTTTTTTTTTTTTATTTCACCTTTTTTGTAAGATGCTGTTTACACAATGGCATTCCTGAAAATTGTAAAGTTGTTTCTTTGCTTTTTCAGAAGAATTGGAAACCATTTACACTATAAACTTATGTATTATTGTGTACAGTGTCAGTGCAGTTCCAGAAAATGCAATGTCAAAATATGTTTTGGAGTGTATGGGTTCTCCGTTATGGGTTAAGTACCAGATTTATAATATAATGTTTTTGGAAAGACATATTTAAATTGGGGGTGCATGGTAGCAGAGTGGTTTGCGCTCCTACAGCAAGAAGGTTGTGAGTTCTAATCCTGGCCAACTCAAACATCCTTGCCTGGTTCTGACCAAATTCAAAACATCCTTTTGCTGATTGTGGCCAACTCAAACATTGTCGGCTAACTCTGGTCTTTCTGTGAGGAGTCTGCATGTCCTCCCTGTGTCAGGTCAATTGGCAACTCTAAAGTATCCCTAGTGAATGAATGTGAGTGAATGGTTGTCTGTCAATGTTCGTCTCTAAGTGTCAGTCCTGTGATGAACTGGCCATTGTCCAGGGTGTACCCCGCCCAAGGCCCAAAGCTGCTGGGATAGGCTCCAGCCACCCGCGACCCCCAACGGGATTAAGCGGTAGAAAATGAATGAATATTTACATTGTTCAAGAAAATAAAACAATATAAAATAAAGATGAATACAGCTTGATATCAACATTTATTTATTTGATGATTGTAACACACAATCTTTCACGTATCTCCCTATAAGGATGAACTTCATCGCACAGTCCTGTGTTAACATGTTCTTGTAGTACTTTTTGTACTTCTTGCCATGAAACAAATTTGTTGTTAGCTAAAAACATAAAGCTTTTGCAGTTTATGTTTTGGATTGCAACCTGGCTGTGTCAAATGTAAGTAGAGCCATGATGCAACAGAAGCTTGCATTTGTTTCACTTTTTCTACAAACTAAGTTATTAAGACAGTTGGCTGTGTAAACATCAGTGTACGTGACTTGGCATGTTGTGAAAATGACAAGTTAGCCAGGTGGAGTTACGTCATTCCCTGACTCTTCTCACTGTTAACGAAACTGTATGAAATTATATTGTGGGTCTAGGTGTATTTTAATAGGGTTTAAGAGTTTAGGACTAGCTTGGAAACTATACACTTGGAAACTCTCAAGCAGATGTCCATTGCCCTTTTTTTAATACCTGTCAAACACACCGTTTTTTTTTCTTCTTTTTTTTTCCCCAAATAAGCTAGAATCACTTTGTGCCAAGGGATGTCAGTTTCCGACTCATTTTAAAACAGTTTTATGTATGACTGCGTGTGTTTTCTCCGTCAACTCTCCAGATGGGGTGTGTTTTGCAGACTTCTCCGGAGATAGAGTGGTGGTTCCCATGCAGCGCTCCAGTCTCATGGGTCACACATTTGGCTGTAAAGAATATGGGCCTTGTTAGCTTTTACAGTAACATAGCTTGCATAACTTTACAGCTCTTGGTAACACAGCCAGTACTCATGTCGACAGAGGGCTGGGGTCCCGCGGCCGCAATGTGCCCTGTCACCTTTTACAAGAGAGCACAGTTACAGGACACGCAACGGCAACTGGTGTATCCCAACTGTCTTACAAAGAGCTTGAGATATTTGGTTGGTAGTATTGATCACTAGTTTATTACCAGATTATTTGCACACAAAGTTGTTTAGAAGTGGAAATCTCCAAAGACAGTCGTTTGGCTCCACGACAAAACAAATTAAAAAGGATTAAACCTCTGCCTGTTGTTGTTCATGCTGCATTTGGTGCTCCTTTCCATGTTAGAAAGTGTACTTGTTTGCAGTTAGTAAATGTGTTTGTTATCCACTTATCCTGGTTGCACCTTTTAAAGTTTTATATTTTATCTTTAAAATTTGATCTAAAGTCTGTGTATATATTTTTACTGCATGCTCTCTCTTCATATATTCTTGTCACATGTGAATTTCCCCACTGTGGGATCACTAAAATCTAGTCTAATATAGTCTACTCTAATCTAATGCTTCAAGCAAGTTAAGTTCAACTTTAGCTTGAATGCTATTAAATCCCAAGACTGCATCAGTGCAGCATTAGCTTAAGTGGAGCACAGCAGACCTAATAGTTGAATGACCTCACATGCATTTCAAATCTTAAGAGCACAGCTGACCAGTTAAACTGTCTAACTGAGTTATGTGTGTAGCTCGGTGATACTTTAATATGTCTGTGCACTATAGAAATGGAAACACAAATAATGTACATATCTAGGCATGCAGCAAGCATTTATTTATGCAACTTTGCCATGCGGAGTAAAACTTCCATGTCATTTAACACTGTTTTTTTCTGTGATATGTTGGACTGAATTACAACCATAACTTCAAAGCCTCAGTGTTCTCTCTTAGTCAGCTTTGTGCCCCATTTATGCTCCACAGACCACGGCCACTGTACCCTTTGAGCTGCATTCTGGTATTTTATAAACATCTCAAATCAGCTTCTAGTGTGACATATTATGTTCATGTCACAGAAGGTAAAAGTTATAAAGTGAAACTAAAAAGCACATGCCTAATTTGCTTAAAAAACACATGCTGCTCCTTGTTTTTGTGAAGATACTGCATTTCACCTAATATATAACTGCACCTCTTAGGACGAGGCAAGACGTATGAAAGTATGTATAAAATGGGCTATAGTGACTGTTCTGGTTCAGTCCTGTACATTTTGTCCCCTTCCAATGCGTTGATGCCCTGGTTTGACCGTTCTTCTGAAGTCTTAAACGTTCAAAATCCAATCTACTGTACAAAACATCCAGTCCCAGAGCTGCACCAATTAATTGTTAGAACAAGGTGTGACATTTCACATGATTGTGAATTGCTGGCACAACTGCATTTAGGATCCTGAGTCATGATCCATTTAGGTTTACATAATGAAAGCAGTTTCGATAAGATGAGTTTTTGCTTTTTTTTCCGGCCCTGCTATCTTTCTCAAAACAAGTGATAATGACCATGATGTCAAACTTCCAATGAGGTAATGTAACGTAACCTAAAAATCATATTTAACCCAATGTCTGAAGAATGTGAGCGCTCTTACAACAATACCACTTGCAATTAAACATGGATTTACGTAACTGCGCCTGGATGTTATTCAGTTGCAGAATTCCCAGCATTTTTCAAAGTCAAGTGTAAGTAGCTCCAGATGTTGCCTCTTTACAAGAATTAATAATGCATTTGTTCTTTGCAACCAAAGAGCTGTGTAAATACTAATAAATACATCAGTCACACTGTGAGTCATAAATTCAATGGGTATTTTTCCTTCGTTCAGAGTGAGTAGGAGTTGGCTGTTGGTGAACGGAGAGTGCGTGGGTGTGAGAATGCACTCTGCTACGATGCGTGTTAGTGTTAAGTGGGTTGATCAAGAATATGCCTCTTGCTAAACTAAATCTCACTTTATTACATGCATTAAACTCGTAAAGTGCAGACAAGCTGGGAAAACTCACCTTTCCTGTTGCCACAGTTCAGTTTCATGTGTACATGATTGTGTCAGCCTTCACACTTCGTCATGATGTGTGTGTGTGTGTTTGTGTGTGTGCCAAGCCAAGCTAAACGGGTTTTAATAGGTTCCAGAGGGTGGACATGTCAGCCAATAAAAACACAAGAACTTACCAAACGTTGAGCAATTCACTTCCTGCACTGAGGGTTTTCTCAAAGCTCCGAGTGCTCCAGACAAATGACCTGTTCTGCTGCTTGTGTGCACCGTGTTAGTGGAATTACAGTAACACGTTCACACTTATGTTCGACCAGGCCGCAGGAAATTACAGAAGAGGCCATGGTTAACTTTAAAGTGTAAAATATAGATATGGAAATTAGTCTGGAATATAAAGCTTTTTAGTCCCAGGTTACACTGATTTTTTCACTATTATTTTGTAATAGAGTAACTTTAATTGATTATTTTAATTAATTTAATTGTAATTGTACATTGTACAATGAAATTGGATGCAATTCAACACTGAATCAACACTAAAAGTTTTAAATAAATAGCCCCGTTTAAAAAGGTAAAAAGATTAAAGGCTATAAGTTAAAAACACACATTTAGCATCACTTTCAGCTATTGCACGGCTCCCTTAAGTTAAAATATGGCACAATAGGAGTTGAAATATTCCACTATTATATTCTATTTTCAACCTTTGTTTAAAATTAAGTGGTAAGATATCGCTGACTACATTGCACCATTAATTAATATGGTCAGATGAAGAACTGATACAAAAAAATGAAAACTTTACACTCGTACTAAATTTTTAAAAGATTCCTGAACATGTGACTGGGCTTTGATCTACATGTCCGCACCTGCATGGCAACCAGCCACCATTTTTTTCTTGTGATAAAAGCTTATACCTCAACAATTCTCACTGACATGTACAAATTTCTCTTGCATTTTGGTTGATTGTTTATTAAGAGTTTTCAAAGACTGCACTTTTCTGTATCACAAAACACAAAACGAAGATGACCTCTGGCTTTTTAACCATTTCTCATGGATGTTTGGCTAATTGTAATGTTTAATGTGTCCATCAAATATCTTAGAACAGCTAAAAGAATATGATGACTGATCAAAAAAATGTGTCCATCAAATATCTTAAACATAGAAATTTTTTTTGGGAATTTTTTTTTTTTTTTCTCATAACCAGCTGTTGTGACCGATCAAAAAAACTGTGTCTCATAAGACATGAGATGAGCAATGTCTGGCCCTGGGGATAATCATGGCACCAAATTTTAGATTAGATTTTTAGATAATCTATTGCCCTTAGCTTCCATTATAAAATATATTTGTCATAGCCGACCAACAGAGGCATTTCTCTTTTTCATTTCAATATTGGTAGGACCACTATGTAGCTCTGACTGGCTGGACCACTGTGTGAACTATTTTGGGGCAGTGGTTTTGACATATTCCAGTTAATATTTGCAATGGCAATGAGAGATCCATTTTAGGAACTTTTGCCAAGTAAGACACTTCCATGCACTACACATACTACAAGATAACAGGGCGCAGCCATACTTCTTCATGCAAGCCCGAATATACCTGCACAAACTACAATATGGCCGTGTCAAATATAATATAAAATTCCCCCGTGAAGCTGGATATCCGGAAATATCCGGAGGGACTTAATTGTGTCAGTTTTAGTTCATCTACAAAAGGTAAGCAGAAGTCACATGACAAATTAGTTGCTACTAATGACTTCACATGTAATTTTCTAGAGGCAGCTTGTGGTACTGCAACCAAAAAAATCCAATGCAAAAAAATAATGCTGCCAGTTCACTTTTAAAGTGGGCAGACCCATTTTATTTCAGTGTGTTCAAATGTGGACTATTTATCAGTTTATTGCCTTTGGTATTAATATAATTTATTATTTATCCTGGACTACAACTTTCTCACAGTCGAACGTCAACAGTTGTCATCCGTCAGTCCAGAGTACCTCCCAGTGTTGGCTTCTTTTTTTACGATCCCCTCATGAAACACGAGAGGGAATAACAATACTTTTGGTTTGGGTTAAGTACAGGACTGAGCCAGGCCTCTGTGATGGTCTGGACCCGCCAAGATCCTTCTGGTTCCCCTTTTCATGGGCCCACACCACACTCACACGGCACTCACCCAGCGCGCTCATAATGACCGGCTTCTATTTGACTGTTTTTGGAAACGCTACGCAACGATGTACAGATTCTGTTTTCTTCAAATAAACTCAGTGGAGAAGCGTAGTAGAGGTGTCCACATAAATTCAACCTACTTTCCTTGCTACATTACAGAATTACAGAAGAACTTCATGGGTGGCCGTTGTTGAAATGTGTTTTATTGTACAGTTTGATTGTACCGTAGCATTGTCTGTGATCACTGTCATAGACTAAATGTTTAAAGAACCGTCAAACGTAGAGTGATAAATGACCGTTTAATAGTTCTCATAGCAGAATTACACACAATGCAAACTAAGAATAGACTGAACCATTGTAACTCCAGCAGTGATGTATGTTTATTTGTGCAAAGTCAAGCTCTGAGAAATCCCAGCATTCCATTAATAATGACCACAGGAACTGGTTTCTCCAGTTCTCAACAACAGACACTTTAATCCTCATCTCTGAATGAAACGTCTGAGAATATTTCACGAAAAAAAAAAAATACTGGTGACTTAATGTTTTTGCCAAATTCTCAAGATTCTCATGTCACTTCCTTGAACAATGTCAAAGTAGAGCTAAAGTTTGGCCCCAATCTAAACGTATTAAATATCAAGCTGTGTACAGACGATAAATAATGTAAACACTTGTAAGCAAATAAGAAAAAAATACAAAGATTAGTGTCTGAAAATACACAGAGGTGACTTCTGGCTAAACCTGATTTGAGATTTAGCTTACAATGCCTGTATTCATTAGCTCCATTTTTTTAAACAAAGACTGAACACTAGCCTGTTAAATACCCAGATTATACAGCATTAGTCTGAGCGGAGGCTGTGGACAAAGTAGTTTCTTTCCTGTGCATGAAAACAAAGAAAGAATGTGCATGTACTGAATGAGAACAGGTGGAGGAGAAATGAAACTGCCAACCCTCAATTTACTGGGTCACCTGGTCTACTTCCTGAGTCCCTGTCTCCGCTAATGTTGACACACATTAACAGATTTTATAAGCTTTGTGTTAAATGATGAAGAGTGGAAAGATATTGTCGAAATATGTTGTGTAATGCTGATAGACAGTTACCCAGGCCCATGTCCTCTTCTGCACCCTTAACTAAGTAGATGCAAAAAATTACAAATAGCATATGATACAAAGGCATAGAACACCACTCCACTCCTGCAGACATGTATTGTTACAACGGCAAGTCAGGAAGAATCTTTTTTTTTTTTTTTTTTACATACTTGAGCACAAATAACTTTTTCCTCCACTGAAGTTATGTTTTTTATTAGCAGTTTGCTTGTCAGAGATTTTACAGAATAGGTACTCAATCAACTGAGCTGGTCTTAAATTCAGCATTGGTTTTAGACTTTTTTATGAGTTACCAAAAAAGGATCAGATTCGGCTCTATCCATTCTCTTCTCTGTATTTATGTGAGAACCAAAACTCTTTGGATGAACCTGTAAAGCCACAAGCCAAAAAGGTTAAGGCTGATTAAGTGCAATCATTCTTCCAGACCCAATATGGCCGTGCCTCAGTCTTATCAGCCTCCTCGTGTTTCGCTGTATTTTTCATGCTGAGGCCTTCCTGATAGGAAGTGGGCCTATCGGGCCTTGCTTTAACGTAAATTGACTCTATTTTCATTGGAGGCGAAATGCCTTTACAGAACGTTCCTGATCTAAGATGTGTTTGCCGATTGGCCCATGGGAGTGGATGGAAACGAGACAATGGAGTGATGTGAGAAGGTATTTTTAACCAGGTTGCTAAGTACCATAAAATGACGTGAGATTATTTGCTGTGGCAGTGATAGTCGCCGTTTATAATCCTTCCGTTAGGGTAATAACACTGACATTTCCTGAATACATATTAAATGGCTATTGTATTTCTAATCTAGCTCTACCTGTTTGCAGCAGAGCTTCCTTTACGTGGAGGCACACAGTTGTTCTTGTTCTAACAACACCCAGGTGGAAGTCATTTATTACACGGCCATAATCCTTTTGACTCTGGTTTATACATTTTAATAAACAACAGTGAAGCCCCCGAGCTACTCTGGCATGAAAGAGTTTTTCTTAGGGGTAACTTACACTCATACATGAGGCACTTTTACACAGACTCCAAAAAAGTTGGCAGAAATGTGGCCCACAATTATCGTCTCTCTGCCCTCACATGTTCAATTTATATTTGACAGCAAAAAGGTTTTTTTTTTTCAATCAAATTATTGCAAGCACAAGCCAGTTATGATTAGCATCTGATATATGTCAGATTCAACCGCTTTTACATGCACAGCTCAATTAGACCGTTTAACTTGACTACTGTTCTTCGAGGTTTACATTCATGAGAGGGAATCTATTCGTATTTTCTATCTATCTATTTCGTCTCCAGGTTTCTGCACAGGATAATGTTGCATTTATGTCATCTTGGTATTTAATAGCTTTCCCTTGTTATGAAAAAAGCAAGCTAACATTAAGCCTAAGTTGTTTGTAGCATCTAAGAAAGAGGTAATAAACTCGTACTTTACAATGTGATCATTTGTGAGTAGTGACAACTTTCTGAGTTGAAGGTAAATGAACACAGCTAATAATTGAAATTTATTTATTAGCTATGTCCAACTAGCTAATTTATTAGCTAGTTGGACATAGGAAATCATTTCTCCTGGGCAATGTAACTGGACTGAATGGAATCACCTAAGATCAACAACAGTTAGCATCAACATGAGGGGTGTTCATGTGAATGTAAAATGAATAAAAATAAACGTGATTTTGTCACACTTTTGTCGGACCAACTTTCACAATGTGTCAGGGACTTTATGGAGTGGACTGGCACTCTCGAATAAAAGCTGACAGATGTCTAGAGAGCTGCAAAATGCAATGCACACTTTCTTACAGGGCATAAATGCTGTGGCAAAAATGTGCTTTCGGAAATTATCTGCACATGGCTAATTTACAAATGTCCCAATGTGCACCACAGCATTTCACACATGCACTATTCATATGTTTTTATTCCTACAGTGCCATGCAAAAACATATTATCTCATGGCTAAAGTTGCCAAAAATCGTTGGACCAAAATCATGCCCCAGTGTGGAAAGGTACATTAAAGGTATAAATAAGCATCTGGACGTTTATGAAAGTAAAAGGGTAAACTTCAATCTCACATTGACATATGCCCTTATGACCTATACTTTTACAGACTTTAAAAGTGACATGTATAAAGGAAGTAATTATTCTGTGATGAAATGACTCAGGAATGCTGAATTTTCCCAAATTCCATCATCAACACACAAAAGAAGCTGTTTATGACTTGGTTGTGAATCGCCCCCGTTTGGCTCTTACTCTGAGCTGTTCCGAGAATCTAACCCCTGATAGCGAGAAGCGCTTGTGGGTTTTCAGCGTGTCACTAATTGACGGATAAATCTCACAAGGCCCAGTTACTACTTCTCATGACTCACCCATATACACAGACCCCCGCCCCACTCCTCTCTTTCTCCATCCCCTCATGTGGGAAACACTCTTTTCTCTTTTGCCTGTTCTTCCATTCTGTCCTCCAAGATGAACTCATCCCAAACTGCGGCTTTCTGAACAAAACCACCTTTCATAAAACTGCCCATTCGCATGTCAGACTCCCTAATGACTAATCTGGGGGGAAGAAAATACATATGTATGGAACTATGAGTGAGTGACCGTCCAATGAATTGTAAATGAAGTAAAAGTTACTTGACATAAACATAGAAGGCAGGCATTAGCAGAACTTTCGAGGTCTGGCAGTGAGAGCGTATTAGGAAAGAATGTGTTTTTATCAAGATTGACCCTGTTCGTGGTACTTATCGGAGAATGTCAGACATGCAAGAAACGATGGAGAGGTTAAATGTTAAAATGTGGGAATGTGGAGACTGAAGGGAAAGCATAAAATTGGACTTAAACACGAAACAAAGATCTAATAGTTTAGGTTTAGCTGTGTCCTATAGCTGCAATAAGGTAACTAACCTTGTTAAGGATGATTCATTAACGGGAGATACCGATTAACTAGCACTAGATTTACATTGGGCTTCAGAAATGTGAGTTATAGCCTTTGTCCAACTAAAACTGGACTTTTAAAATGCATGTCTGGCTGCAATTAAGCATACTTCAAAAATGGTAAGAGCTAATACATCATGGATACAGATTAGAGCTAAAATCAGATAATAAATCAATTAGTGTGCATGTTGCAAAACTGCCACAACAGCACCTTCAAAACAGCAGCAGGAAAAGGGCCACCTTTTACCCCCAGCATTTAAAGTGCATTTTGACGCACCGCTGTAATGTCTTTAGTGAGTTTACCATTTAGCTTCAGATGAATTAGTCTTCAGATTTGCTCTAACTTTACCCATTGTTGTTTCTCAGCCCTTATTTCCAATGCACATCATTAACTGTAAGTGTATAGCCTTAAAGTAACTTGAACTTGAAGGGAAAAAAAACACCTTTTCAAGAAATACCCAAACACATAGGTGTTTAGTTAGTAGGCCTGTCTTGTCATATGCCACTTATGAACTAATTTGGAGTTTTTAAACCCAATCAATGTATTATTCCCAAATCTCATGTGAAATGTTGTACATACATAACTGGTCAAAATGATCTTGAGATTTTGTGAAAACTGAATACTGAGGTCCAAACTACAATCCCATATATAGCATTTAAATTCCTTTGTTTTTTTTATTAAAACATATTGTCAGCTGTTTTACCAAAACTTGTAGAAGTGGCTAATTTTGCAAAGAAAACAACTGTTTCATAAATTAACGCTAACTCTCTTATTCTAATAGAGCCTTCTATTCAAATTGTTAAGCCTCTGGCTCTTAGTTGTATGTGTTTCTAGCAGAGGTTTGACATCTCCTCTTTATGTTAAAGAATCTCTGGCTTCATGTATAACAGAAGTTAACATGAAGCTGTTAACAATAAGGCTGAGTAGCATAACAATCAAAATGGAGGCTAAATGATAACATTAACAACAAAAACTCAAATTGTCTCAAATGTTAAACTGTGGGTTGGATTAGCTGAAAGTCTGCTACCTTTTGAATATTATTTAAAGCTATTTTGAAGACTGAAGTTATGTTAGCTTGAAGAGCTAAATAATTAGTTAGCATGTAGATGTTAACAAGAGGGCTAATTAGCATAACAGCCAAGCTGTTACATTGTAAAACAAAACATTCACAATGGAAATGAAGCAAAATGACAAACAGGTTTGTTGTGTTACCACAGTAAATGAGTCTGAATGAAGCCCAACAGTCGGTTTTTAGCATGCTCACTGAATATCTCTCTTTAATAATAAATACAAAGCAAACTTCCTCTCTTGGCAGGCTCAGATAGCTCAGTGGTTTTCAAACTAAAACTAAGCTTTGTTGTGCATGTGGTTTCAATTTCACTCTGATGCCATTGCTTATTTTAATAAACACAGCTGTAAGTGCGTTAGCCAGAAAGTCATGAATAAGCAGAAAATGGCCAAACAATCATTTATCCGTCTGATGGAAAGTGCGAGGTCTGCGAGTGAGAAACGGCCCGAGGTTTACACGAGGGAATGAGGATGTTTGTGTTCACGTATGGACACGAGTGACATATTCACATACACTCGCTTCATCTCTAATCAAAATGCACTTGACTGGCAGCCTCTTCCTGTGTTTATTTGGACCAGAAAATCCCTACTGACTTTCGCCACTTCACCAACATAGCTTTTTTCCGCTACAAGACCCTGAAAACTGTCAACATGGGAGAAGAAATTAAAACAACAACATGAAGGGAACTGGCTGGCTTTGACGTTAGCCAAACACATTAGCATGTAGCCTCTGGTGAAAGCATTAAGCCACCACATAGAGCTAACTCAATGTAAATGTCACATTTTACTGCAGTCACAGGCCATTTTGTTCTGCATTAGCATAAATTTGCATGATAGAGAAGAGCCAATTAAATGAGAAGCATAAGAATTGGTTAAATAAATCATTGCCGTATTCATGCGCTAGTGAGTTTGTGTAGCCTGTTTATCTGATCTGAATTGAAATGCAGTAATTAAGAGGCACTAAGGGCGCATTGGTTAAGAAAAGAGGGGACAACAAGCGTGCAGACGGAGCAGCTGGAGACTGAAGACTGACATGGGGAGGGTCAGCTGGGTCGTACCACTCACAAATGCATGGAAAAGAAGCATATCCAACATTTCCATGTGTTCTTCCCATTTCCCCTTATTAGGAGCTGGCCGGCACAGCTGCACTAGACTGTGACACATAACGGCACTCGGACAAAGGACTAAAGCTATTTCCAGGATTCCTATAAATGCCTGCCAGTCACAATATTACCTTTCATGTGTTTTTAATGACATTTTTTTTAGAAAGTGACTTACAGGTCATGGTTATTTTAGTTAACTTTCCACCAGTTTTAGCTATTAGCATTGCATTTGTCTGTAGTAACCAAAAATGTCAAATCAATCACTGACAACAAACCTAACCAAGGTACAGTTAATATAAAAGCTGGGCTACGCTTTATTACTATACTGAAAAATATAGTATATATAGTGTTATAAGTATATAGTGTTACAAGAGACATCTTTAAATTTTAATTTTTATCTGCTTACAAAAGAAAAACGTAGTATGAAACACAAAAACATACAACAAAATAAAATTATAACACATGGTCCATCAAGCCACACCTTCTGCCAGCTCTTGAAAATTTCAATAGATATAATTTCACCAATATTGACTAATTTAATGTTATGTATATTTCTGTTTTTATAGCAGCAACTCTACAGCCTGAGCATGACACAGCAGTAGTGATTGACAGGTGTGATGGCCCGCCCCTTTGTTTTGCTGAGCATTTGGGCAACATTTCTTCAAGTGTAGCCGTACGTTTTACAGGACTACTGTACACAAACAATTTTATATAATGCATTTAGCATTAGCATTATCTGATGTATTTGGCATTAGCATCACAAGCAATTTTCTGTATATTGCTAAATTGTGTTGAGCACTTATTTGTCTCATAAAGCACAGTGTTGCTTCAACGTGGTGTCCCAAATGTGACATTATTATAGTGTGAACTATTGGTCCATATAAATACATTTGTTAACCCACCTAATACCACCATCAGCTGCCACTGAACCTAACAAACAAGCTACTGTAGAATCAAATTCAGCTCACATGTTAGCAAGTCTTTATTTTGGTCTGCTACTGTGTGAACTATGTTAATGCGGAAATAACCTATATGCTTCTGATGGGTTGGGTGGGATTTGTTGCAAAATAAAAAGACAGCCATGACTCAACACTACAATAATAGCCTTGAATATAGAGCTATTTAACCTATATCTATTTAAACATATAGTCCTTCTGCTCATGTCATTTAGATATCTTCAACACTTTCAAAATTAATTCTTTCTAAACCCTCTCAAGTAAAAGCCTCAGTCTGTAGTTTCCCTTTGAAAAAGTGTTAACCCTATTAAGCCCTGCTCTTAATGCAAGAAGCATTAACAAACGATTGTCTGAGCTGAGGAGGTGTGAACGCCTGCTATTGTTCCTGTAAAATAACATTAAATGTAGCACGGGGTGACAATCTCATTCTCAAGTGTGACCCTGCATCAAATTACCCATTTGTGGTCACACTTCAGCGCAGAGAGCACAGTGTGTTAAAGCCTGGGTTGCAAAAAAAAAACACACAGTGTGAAGGGAAACCCAGTGTATGCAATTTTTTAAGAAGGTGGATTTACAAGGGCTGTGTGATATGACTTCAAATGAAAAATGCAATTGCTTGCTCAAAATATTGTCAATTTTTAGAATATAAATCTGAAATATGTGGATGACTAAAAAGCCCAAGTTGCAGGATTTCAAATTACTAAATTTATCAACAACAAAACAGCACTGTGATTATATATTCATCACACCTTGGGACCCAAAATTTTCTCGAATCATGCAGTTGTGACGACTTTTTACAGAATAGATTTTCAAATGTGTACCTATATTTTATGTGTATTCATACCAAACATATTTACACTTACCAGTCTGGTTGACAACATGAACATTTTTATTTTATTTTTTTACCAGGGTACAATTCATTAAGATTAATAGGAAGTTTACAGATTACACCATACACACATCTACATACATTTACATCCATAATGACTTTTCTCTAAGTTTAACTGAACATTGAAGTAGTATTTTTCACTTTCACTTTCACACTTTTCAACTGCTCTAGAACAATGTGGATGTGTCTGTTAGCATCTGTTAGCAGCAACCTAAAATCTACTCATTTACATGTTTATTTGCAAGTACAGGAACGTTTCTTTCGGTGGCTTTCAGCCAATCACAACTCGCATAGAGAACAAAAATGCTACTACTCCATAGTCAAGGTGGATTTTTATTCATAAACATACCCTGGAAATGTATAGTGTGCCTCTAAGAAAAGTGACATTCAGCTGTTTATTTTCTTGTAATATCTACTCATTTGTTTACCATTTTTATAGCATTTTGAAATATTATCAACTGAACCTTTAATGGGGATTATTTATCTAAGCCTATCATACTTCACTGAAAGGTTTCTGTGACGGTACAATAATGCAAATAGTTTTTCTGAACTTGATTCAATTTATTTATTTTTTTAAACGAAATAGGAAAACTTGCATGATTGAAAAAAAAAAAAATTAAAATGAAATGAATACAAAATGGAAATTGAAAAATAATGAATTAGTCTATAGGGAATAGGAAGAAAGGCATACATTTTTCTGTATGTGGTTTCTGTTAAAAATAAATAAAGTGTGATGTTTGTGTTACATAGGCTGAATAAATCTGAATTCCTAAAGAAAAAACAAACAATTTAACAACTTCTTCCAGTGTTTGCATTTATTATTTGCTGCTTTGACAAGTTTAAGTCGCTGAGTCCTATCATGAATGCCTGCTTAAAAATACTATACCAAAAAAATTAAGCTAGCCCACTTAAGGACTATTTATCTCAACATGTCATTAGTCACTGACAAACTGCAGCCAGACCAGACGCAGCTCAAGAGTCTTCTCTCCAAACAAACAGAGAACATCTAAATTGGGCTATCATGACAAAAGCGGCTTGACTAACTTCCTTTCTAATAGCTCACTAACGTCACAGGAAAAATGAGGCTGCTGGATGTGAGCGCTGAATACAGAAAGCCCCTGTGGGCAGTGAGACGACTGGGTGGATCCGGGCCTGGTCACTCTGTGTGCTAAACTCAAGCCTGGAGGTGGGGGAAGGAGAGAGGCAGTGACGGAGCAGTTCCCCGCTGTGGGAAAAAGACAGAGTAGAGAGTCCTGCCGTCGAAGCTCTTTGTGTGTTAACTAATCAGAGGTGGCCCGCTGGGAGCTTGTCACAGTTCGCACCGTGGGGGGCTAACTGCCACAAGACTGACAGTCCTGAGTGAGTGAGGGGACCACCGTGGACTGGATGTAGCCTGGGTGGGCCGTATACAACCAGCAGACAACTGGAAATCACTTAGACAACGCAAAAAGAGAACGAGTGTGGCAGGTGCATTTAGAAATGTTCATACTGTAAGCATAAGACACCTTTTGTTTGAAAATTATTTATGGACTAAAATTTGCAAAAACTCCCAATTTTTCACCAATGTGTTTCTGTTCTTCCGTGCTAATAAAAAGACAAAAGTCAAAAGAAAAACCAAGCATCTCACACAAACTTCACAGTTATATTTCTTTTTCCTAAGGGTTCTGCAAAATCCAACTAAATCTTTATACTCTGACATCACACAAAGTCTTTTCACTTCCCGATGGTAAGTAATTAGCATTTTTCTTTTAGTGACAATTAAAAAATGTTTGTCATATTTGCTTGATATTTTATTTTATTTTAAGTATTGATACCAATGTGAATAAAGTCACTATTACATTAAGAAGCATCTTCGAAGCTGCTGTTGTGACGTTGATTAATTACTGTGTTGGAACCAGAAGCATATTAGGAAAAAGGTCAACGTTACCTAAGTTAGCTTTTGCTGGCTTCTAATGCTAACAAAACAAAAAGTACAACATAGGTTCATAAAGCACTGAACTGTATATTTTATATTAGCAACAGATGCTAACTACTTTAATTATAGAAAAGTCTTCAAGTTTTGTTCTTTAGCTCTGTTGTGAACTATGTAATAAGTACAGAGCAATACATCTTGATTACTTTATTCTGAAAATATTATAAACAAACTTCAGTGTGTTTGAGGCCAACAGCTTTTAAAACCTGACTTTGGCCTAGTTCAGTGACTCTTATGCTTTAAAAAGAAAGTTTTGAAAGTACATCTTGCTGCTATGCTCATGGCTATGCTAACAGCAGACTGTAACAATCTTACTGCTAATGTGCAACTCATTAGCTTATTAGCATGTTATGCTGTTTTGTGCTTGTAAAACATTGCAAAAATCATATCTGAAAAATACACCTCTGAAAAAGCAAAGACTGTTGAACATTTTTTTTTATAATGTAATGTAATGGAACTTATGTTAATACACAAAATGACGCAAGCACATCAATATCATGTATACATTATATTCCCCTTTATCACAATCAAGTTGGAAATGAGTAAGTGCCCGGTCAGTTGAGGACGTCACCTTTTAGTCACAGCCCTCCGCTTCATGTGTCGATTCCGAACAGTGACTTCATCTGTGTTTTTCTCAAGGATATCCCTCTCCTTTCGAGGCACAATGAGCCAGCTTCCTGTTTAGAGCGGGACCAGGCCAGCCTTCCATCACGCACATACCCTTACGTAATTTCCCCTTGTATTGCCAGCATCTATTGTCATTACATCGCTATGCTTCAAGGTTTGATGGGAGTTTGACAAGAGTGATTTTGGCTTTATGTATTATAGTTTTGTGTGCATGGCAACAAAAACCAAGGAGACTGCAGTGCAGTAAAATTGGACAAAGGAGCATTAGAAATCAAATGAATCTGCATACAGATGATAGTTCTGACAAATGGCAACCAACTACATGTGTGTGCTGACAGTGAGCGGGTAGAAAACATCAACATGTGAACTGATACTTAGCTGCTCTGTATATACAAGCATTTAGGCCGCAGCTAAAGGCTCAAACCCAGCACTCACACTGGCAATCCATGCTAAGATATAACCTAAGCTCAGTATAGATGCACATGTTCCCACTGAAACTTTGGCATCAGGTTGAAGGCTATTTATGGGTAAAAACCATGGCAAGCAAATGAATTAAGTGACTAAATTCTATAGAAAAGTGTTGTAAAGTTTGCAGCATTGGTGTGTGTTAAAATTGGAACAATAGGGCCACAGTCTGATCAAAACTGAGACATATTAGTGTTTTTACAGGCTCAGGAGGTAGAGCAGGATGTCCAACAAATGGAAGTTTTCTATTCCCGCTCCCTCATATGTTCATACTGTCATTGTGTCCTTGGGCAAGACACTTCACCAAGCTTGCCACCTGAAAAGCGCTATATAAATGCATTCCATTTACCATATTTGTTGGCACATGAAAAAAGGGAGTGTGAAAGTGGGACAGTCCCTATTAAATAAGGACACATGGTCACCCTTGTTTTAACACCAGCATTCACTGTAAAAGTCTTGCAGACAGCACTGAGTGTGTGACGTGTTGTTCTCTGTCTTATTGTTGTGCTCTGCGTTGTACAGACAGACACCACACTTGTAATACAGGAAAGAGCACTTTGCACTGACATAAGTCCAGCATGACTACAGGAGGCGACAGTATTTAGGTCCAGGTCTGGCTCTTGGCAGTGTGAGGGATCCAGGGAGGAGGGACAGTTGTACTCAGGCACAGCTCGAGTGGGCCTGCACTTGTACACATGATTGTTTAACCCTAACCCTCATTAAAGACTGAGATCTGCCAGACAAGATTAACTTATACATCGGCCCAAAACCTAGACTGAGGTGAAATGTACCATTAGACTTAGACATCATAAAAATGCATATTAGGAAATGTGCCTTGTGACTAACTGACCTCTGTCCAGGGTGTTCCCCACCTAAGGCCTAAAGTTGCTGGGATAGGCTCCAGTCACCTGCAACCTCCCATGGGAATAAGTGGAAGAAAATTAATTAATGAATATTAGGAAACGTAACACACACATGTGACATGAGATCTATGTAGCAGTACGTGAAGGCTATAGCTTTTTAGCATTCTTGCTCCATTTGCTAACAGGCAACAACACAGCAGCCGACATACTGTATTAATGGTATTAACCTTATTATTTTATCCGCCTCTCAAGTGTCTAATTGCGAGATTTCATGTGCATGCTCAGATAAATTAAACACTGCTGGCTTTATTTTTGATGATGTTGTTTGTAAATAGGTCTCTTTAATCTTCATCATGAGGCAAACTAGATGATGTGCGGTAAACGCAGTAGTAAAAAGGCAGTTTAGAAGAAGACAAATATTGGGCAGCCCGGAGCGATGGCAGTGAAAACACATGGCACGTCTGTGAAAATAAGTTTGTTCTGATGGTGAGCTCAAAGATAATTACAGATGAAGCCTCTATGTGCGTGAGTTATTTTCTGAATTCTGGGGTTTCTGGGCTGAACACGAGCCACAGCAGCCTCACAAGTTGCTATTTCTCCACCAACAAATTAACTACAGCTTGTACATTTTTGGGTTGATGCCATTTGTGTTTTTACAGATTTTCCTATTTCATACGCCCAAAAATGTAGTTCTGTATGATCGCAATTCAAAAACAACTGTGCCGTTCCACTGGGTTCATTCAAATGTCATTCTAAAGAGCATTTTAACTCCATTTAAATCCGTTAGCATAGCACTCTTTGTTCACTTATAAACACTTGTCAAAATGCTACACCCTAATGATTACTTATGTGACTCATTCAGTTTAGTAACACACGTCAACTACTTTCTCAGACATGTCAAGAATGTCTCAGGCATGTTTGTCCATATTATTGTCCATATGAGTGTCATCTGTTGTCCATCTATGTCCTTGTCTCATGACATGCATTTGGATTGCACATACAGTAAAGTAAATCATATTTAATGTTCATTTTGTAAAATTAAAAGTGCTGAATATGTGCTTTCCAATTTCAGACAGCACCCAGGTAGCTCAAATCAAAATAACAATATTAGATCCAATTGTTAAGAAGTCCTCAGATGGTGCACTCTCTTCATTCTGCTTTTAAAGGAACAGTCAGGTGTTTCCCAAACTGTTTTTGACTACTCTTGCTAGTCTAGAGAGCCAAGGGGACTTCAGAAAAAAGTAAAAAGTAATGCTTTTGATGCTAAGATAATCAAACCTTTCTTAATTTGAAGGAATGAGATAAAAATGGTGACATTAAGTTGCTTCTTTATAAAGTGCTGTGCTCTAAGTGGACGTCCAACACCTGGAAGGTTGGACACATGGTCACCCTTGTTTTCAGTGGATGTTATATTAACCCATAGTTTTTTTATTTGCGTGTTATTTTTAACTGATATGCAATCAAAGCTACAAATTAGATAATAAAATGTATTTATTTGCATTCACTCCACTTTACGTACATCTTGACGACAAACACTGTACAAGTATATAGCTAGCCTGGTAAGCCATACCCATACATTTTGCAAAAAATCTCTAGTCTTTGTGTAATAAGTCTGGTATCCCTTTTTTTCAAAGCCATTTACACTATATATTAATCCTTGGCCTTTATAAGATGCTAATTTCTCTGATGGTCCAGAGGCAGTGTATTCTGCGTCCAGTGATATTGCCCTGCTACTTATTCTTTCTATACAACTAAAGAATTAGGATGGCTGGCATGTATCAAAATTTAGCTTTAATCTGGGTCTTCCAAATGTCTGTGACAAGGGGTCATATAAAACCTACAACAGTTTTCTGGGCTTAGTGTTTTTTTGTTTGTTTTTTTATGAAATTGTATTTTTTAGACCTCCAGGAATTCTATTTTTGAATAGGTTTATAAAGAGTAAACCCATTTTTCAAGTAAGCATTTGAGTAATCTCTGTAACATGGCCTTATGAAGCCAACACTTGCATGACGACTTTTGATAGCCGCGGTGAATGTATCACATCAGTGTTTATTTGAATCTCGGTGAGACCTCAGCAGATGATACTGCTTTGGTTGTAACAGGGGCGAACGTGGCTTTGAGCGCTGTGATGCAATGAAGTCGGCAAACGAGGCGATTTCCTCTGATCCCGGGTTAAATAAAAGTTTATTTCCAAAAGGAAATGAAGGCATGTTTTTCAATCATTTTAACAACACAAAAAAAAATGTCAGTTTTAATTGTGTATGTAACTTAACTTCTTCAGAATTTCAAAATGGCAGTTATCTTGTGCAAATTGATGAGATATTTGTTGATAATTAAGGATCATGGATGGATTACTTATACGCCTTTTTAGTAAATGAGCCCTCAGGTAATTTATTTGTAGTTAACCTTTTTTCACTTTGTGTTTAAGAAATTAAACCGCTGTTCTAGCTACATATTCAGAGGTGTTGCAATTAGCATAGGCATAGAAGGCAACTGTCTAAGGCTTCATGCTAGAAGGGGGCCCCCAAAGATAGATGACCACATGCATTTTTAGAATATTAGATTCATCCAGACACAGAAACCTGCCCTTAAATAATTACATGCATATTAATATATGGGACCCTGCAGTCTCTAGAACTGCCCCTGAATGTCTGGTAAAAAACTGAAATATGAAATAAAAAGCGAGCAAAGGATGGATCAAACCTGAACTTCTAGTGTTGGCATGAGCCTAAAGAAACACTTCACTGTCAGAGTTCTGTACCTGAGGGTTAACTGCTAAAATCTCACCTCTTTTCCTGAATGTAACCCTGTGGCAAACTCCAACACAGCAGCAGCAGCCCGAGGGGGTCGAGGGATGGAAGGAGGAAAGGAGGGAGGGGGTTGTTTGAAGGGCAACAACAACGCCGTAGACCAACCCACTGCTGCGTGTCGAGTCCTGCCCCTGCGCCGTTCCCACATCACTCTCCGCTCTCACTCACATGTGATCGTGATCTCTCCGAGGTGACACGCTCCGTGCGGATACTTCACCACTGACCAAGGTGCGTAACCAAGCAATATTTTACACTTAGTAGAGATTCGGATCAAAAACGTGGATGTTTAACGCTGTTTTACGCGATGGAATGGACTTCCTAAACTTTTGCATGATGAATAAATTGAAGACAGCCACAGTATTTCAAGGTGCAAGTGATAAACTAACGGCTCCGAAGCGCCATATAAACTCAGTTTAACACTAACAAACCTTAATTGTCTGGATCTTAACGCGCAAAATCAATGCGTAATTACGTCTCAACGGCAAGTTTAACGCTGCTGTACGCGATCAAACGGACTTTTAAACTTTTGTAACATCTGCTCATCTTTAAGAAATAATGCAAAGTCTGATTGGAACGTGCAAGTGATAAACTAAATGCTGTAGGCGCGATAATTGTTTATAACACCGATCAACTTTAGCCTAATTGTTCTATATCTTCATGCGTAATATCAGCGCGTATTTACGCATTAACGACACTCCTGTAGCCAATACAGTAGAAATGCAGTAACTACCATAAAGACAAAATAGACAAAAAGTGGCAAAGTTTTCAAAATATAAATTGTCATTCTTTTTGCCTTTGGGTATTCTCAGCTAAAATAAGTCACTTTTTTTGCTGCAGCTGTGTTTCTACAAAGTGACAGAAATAGTGTAAGAACTTGTAAAACTTGTAACTGCTCCTTAAACTTCACAAATTGTTGTTGCCTTTTTAAATGTTAACAGTTACAACACTCCCTCAATTCTTTTTAATGATTATGTGGTAGACTAACTACATTTTGGCTGTAGAATCTAGTCGGCTAGATGATTAAAGTTTGTTATTTTTTCAACTCCAACATTTTACCAGTTAAACAGGGCAGAATTTAAATAGTTGAAGCTTGTTTGTGCATGTTGTTAAAGATTTGTGCAAGGCCTTGCATCTGTTTGACCTATATCTGGTTTAATATTGTCACTATGCAACATATATGTCATATAGGGATCCTCTTTAAAATGTACCACATGCCAGAAGATCTACTGCGGCGAGCCTTATTTCTACTTTAAAGAAATAGAAATCATGACTACTTTTACTCAGTTTTTACTCAACTCCCTCTCAAATGCTGCTTATTAGGAATATATTGTCCTTGAAAACAACAATGTCTGAGTTGTCAGTGTTCATATTGTGTTCAACAGTGTTAATCTTCTGTCATGTTTTGAGTGCGTCAAATTCTAACCTTGTCTCTCTCCTGTTCCCACAGAGCTGCACTGATCGCCCCCTTGTGCTCAACCTGGGCATTGAAGAGATGTGATTTTTTTTTTTTCTCAAACCACAGGAAATCCTACAAGACAGCACCACAAGACATCTGTTTGTGAGCAACACCTGACTGTGTCTTTAAGTGAAGAATGAAGAAAGAGCACCATCCGAGGACTTTGTGACATTTGGATTTATTTTTTGTTGAAACAAAGACTGATTTTGGGAGTATTTTTTCAAACAATGGCAACAGAAGCCCTCCATGCTGCATACGCTGCTGTGGCTCCAACTGTGAAACCTGTGTCTCCTTCAACTGGGAATCTTCTGAGGATGTTTGGCGAGTACCAAAGCAATGAGGTCATCATCGAGCACTATAACTTTACTGGTAAACTCAAAGAGAACAAATACAAAGATGGCATAAAACCTGAAGCTGTTGCCTTTTTGCTTGTTTGTCTCCTCATTGTGCTGGAGAACGCTGTTGTACTCATAGCATTATGGAGAAACAAGAAGTTCCACGTTCCCATGTACTACTTACTGGGGAACCTGACTCTGTCCGACCTTCTGGCCGGTTTTACGTACATGGTTAACATCATCACGTCTGGCGCTAACACCCTCAACATGACTCCTGTGCTGTGGTTTTTACGAGAAGGCGGCGTGTTTATAATGCTAGCGGCGTCCGTTATCAGCCTGCTAGCCATCGCCATCGAGCGCCACGTGACGATGGTGAGGATGAAGCCGTACCAAGGCGACAAGCAAGGCCGGATGTTTGCTTTGATCGGCGCTAGCTGGGTGCTGTCCGTTTTCCTGGGAGTCCTTCCGATCCTGGGTTGGAACTGTATCGGACGGCTCGACCACTGCTCGACGGTTCTTCCGCTGTACGCCAAAAGCTACATCCTCTTCAACATCACCATTTTCACGGCCATACTGATGTCCATCGTGGTTTTGTATGTCAGAATCTTCCGTATCGTCAAGTCCAACACGCAACGGCTCGGTTCTGGACCTCAACGCAAAGGCCTATACCGCAAGTCGCAGAAGTACATGGCTCTACTCAAAACGGTCACCATCGTTTTGGGAGTTTTCATCGCATGTTGGTCGCCCATCTTCATCCTACTACTTCTAGACTTCTGCTGTCCCGCCAAAAGCTGTCAAGTGCTCTTCAAAGCCGATTATTTCTTGGGAATTGCCATGTTCAACTCCCTCCTGAACCCTATCATCTACACGCTAACTAGCAAGGACATGAGACGGGCCATCCTCAGGCTGCTCTGCCGACACTGCCTCCTCACCAAAGATGGACAGGTCAAGAAGATCGGCATGCCCTTCCTGGAGTGTAGCACCAGTAAGACGGAGGCGGCGTCACATAGACTGGAGGGTCTTGAGACGACGGTGTCCACTGGGAACTTTACGCCGTCAACTATAAAAGCCATTTATCCCAGGATATCCAAGACATGACAATGTGCTGGGAAGACGTAATGGACAGAACCACTTAAAGGAACAGGTTGCTTCGTTCTAGTGTGGCTTGAAGTGAAAACTGAACTGAAAAGCGACCAGTACGTTTACATGAAGTTGAACTAAAGTTTATTGTGTTTGTCTAAATGAAAGTGGACTACATGAACACATGTAAACAAAAAAACTGACAAACCAACATGTAGGAAACTGATCAGATGTCTCCTGTATGGATACATAACAACACAAGAAGAGGACAAAGAAAGTTGCTGCAAAACACTTGCATTTTGGGACTGAAGGACAAAAAAGCAGTCTGTTTTCACTGCTAGACGTGCTAGGCTAAAGATGGTTTATTACCACCTACGGAAAGCAGATTTAAGGTTTATGATTTGCTTCCTCAAATGTGCTTGATTATGTGAAAAGTAAAGGAGTTAAATGGCCTGGTTGTTTGCGCTTGCAAACGTTGCATGTAAACACAGTGTTTGTGCTGCACTCTTTTGGTAAAGAAGAGGATTAGAGCCACTGTAAAAAAAATGTGTTAGTCAGAATTCTGAGATTAAAGAAGAGAATTTCAGAATGTGCATACAAATACTGAAAAAAATACTGACTTTACTCTAACTTTATTCTGAGAATTCTGACATTTTTCCCTCAAAATTCTTTTTACAATCCCAGAATTTTGGCTTTTTTCTTAGAATTCTGACCCCACCCAAAGAATTCTAACTATGTTCTAAGAATCCTAGCTTTAATCCCAGAATTCAAACTTACCCAAATAACCAACTAACCCAAATTTTATAGTGACCTTAATCCACTTTTGTGCCTTCCTTTTGGAAAAAAAAAAACCATGAACTGACTTAAAAACATGACTGTGACCGAGTCTGGCACACTTCTGTACATATTTTCCTGTGATTTCATAAAAAGGTTTATGTAGCAGGCAAATCTATGTGAAAAATGATCATACTTGTCCATAAGACGTGACAGAAAGCAAGGCCAGTATTTCACTATAGCACTGCAGCCAGATGAAATGATAATGAACAGGTTGCAGACATTTCACATAAATACATCCAGCGGTGCATGCGTCCGACTGACAGACTGGGAGTGAGGCCCAACATGACATTTACCCTCACTGCCTTTCCCTTCCAAACATATAATCATACATCGTTAGCCATCACAGAGAATCCACACCCAGAATGTGCTGCCAAAGCTTGTAATTAGTGCCATGTGAGTTTTGGTCAGCGGCGGCTCAGGGTAGTGGTCCCCTCGGCCGAGATCACAGGCTCGGCGGCCGGTAGACGCACCCAAGACGTCACACGGAGGTCTGCGCTGGTGGCGGCGCAGCTCTGGAGGTCCCCAAAACATATGTAGCAACACATGATAAATGACTCCGAGCATTAAAGATGACAGCGGAGGGTTGTGACGCTTTTAATGGCTTAATGGGCCGCAATATCGCAGATGTCTGTTTTATCTTGTAAACAAAAAATGCAAGTCTTACAGCATTTCCCATGTTTGAATTCGAAACTGAATCCACTTAGATCTGAAGAAGCTGAGATCAAAGAGGCTTCCATTATACAGCTGTATATAAATGTAAAAATATATATTATGTGTTCAGTATACTTTGTACATATTTGTCTTCTTTGTGTTCATCATTTTGTATTGTAAAAACCTCACTTAAGTTATGATTTCAATTTTATACTTGCACTGAATAAACGTATACAGTATGTGAAACATGTTTATGCAAAGCTTGTGGATTCTTTCATCAGCATCTACCGATAACTAACAAACAGTGGTTTATAAATGGTTTCATCTATGGACCCATTATTTACCAAACCATGCAGTTTTTCAAAAATTAAATGATAAACAATGGTCTTTATGGCATATAGTTTTAAAACCTAATTTCATAGTTCACTATTGTCACCAAGGCATTATCCACCTGCACATTTATCACAAAATGAGTCTCACAGAACATATCTTTAACTGTATCTGTATGAAATATATGTAACACATCCACCCACAGAAGAACATCATCAACTTTGTCAGAACTGGAGAGTAGGCATGGGACAATAACCATAACTGCGACATTAAAACCACTTATATTCTTGTGATATGAATGGAAGATTGAAAGATGTGACCAACTAACAAGATGAGTAACACCACTGAAACCAGTAGAAAAGTAAGTTTCCAGGACTGACTTATGGGACTGTCTCAATGGACTCTTTTTCCTGGAAAGTATTTACAGTTGTAAGTAAAATAGTGATATTTTTCCTGCAGGTTATCATACCATCAAAATGTCATATTGTCCCATCCCTACTAGAGAACGACCGCCATGTCTAATCTTTTAATCACAGCAGAAAGATGTTGGTTGACTTGAGGAAGTAACTAATGTTCCTGGTAGAAATTGCACAGTCAACACAACATTGTCTTAATGTCTCGCTCCTCCGAGAGGGTCATGAGAAGAAGGCATGGAGGAGGAAGTGGTTAAGATACGCCGCTCTGGTGGAAGAGTGCCACAACAACAAGTGGAGAGCCAGGTGTGATTCTGTGGAAGTGGGGTTTAGAGGTTTGCTGGCAAGTCTCTCTGCAGGGCTGACAATTTGAAGCAAAAGTATGCAGAAAACCATTAAACTGGTAAGTTCTGGGCTCCTGGGCAACTCTTATTGTGGACGGATGAAGTAGCTACATAAGATGCTATGATTCCTGCAGTTATCACAAACACAAATATGCTTTTTGTTTATGTATATGTTCAAAAGACAAAAAAATGTGTGTGTTTTTGTTTAACATGGCCTCAACTTCCAATGTCACATTTTTCTAACATATCCAATCTACCCAATTTCTCTGGGCTGACACTAACGCAAAAGAAACCTTCATAAAAACACTTAATTCGTCAGAATTCATATAAAGCATAAAAAGTGTGTGTGTGTGTGTGTGTGTGTGTGTGTGTGTGAGTGTGTGTTGTTGTTTTTTTATTGTATTACAGTGCACCTTGTTTTTACTGTTTTTATTTTTGTGTTGTGACATCCACATTCCCACAGAAGCTACAGCCTCAGGTTGAATATAATTACTGTTTATGTGTAAAAACTATGGCAAATAAATTCAGGAACCCAAGACTATGGACAAGTGTTTTAAGGTATGCTATTTGTTAAAATTGCTACACTAGGGACATGACCTGTTTAAAACTGGGACAATTTTGTGTTTTTACAGATATTTGAGGGACAGTCCACTTTAAATAGGGACATATAGTCACCCTACACTAGACTGTAGCAACACCCCTAAGAACTATAACCTGAAGGTATAAAATGAGCCACTGTTGCATCCTAGTCCAAGGAACAACTAGACCTCATTAAATCCAGATAATTATAGGTTATCTGATGCTAATTATATGTTTACCCCAACTAAAAAGTATCAAATGGTGAGAAGAAATATAATGTTGGCCTATTTGGCATTAAGTGACAAGAACCCCACCTTCACGCAAACCACTTGTTAACCACTCAATCTGAAATGTATGCAAACAAGAGAGATGAAGCTGCAGAAAAAAAATGTCATTAATGTTGCTCTTTTACCAGAAGGAAACCACAGTGTGATGCACACTTCTCATAAGTGTCGCTCTGGGAGAATGTCATTCTGCCCACTCTAAACCGCTCCAAGATAATGATGATTCACTCGGTGGTGGGCTACACTGAATAAACAGGAAATGTGTGGAAATCATAATTACAAATCTTAAAATTGTTTATGTTTGTAATTGTTTGTGAAGTTATTCTGCCAGTAGACATATAAACGGCCTCTTATGTGGTATAACATAGCACTATTATATTTGTTAGTGTAGGGCCTGAACTGTAGGGGTACACAAACATTTAAATAATACTCTTGCGCCCTCTTGCGGTATAAATACAAAACTACATTCAAAGATCCCACTATTTTTCAAATGCTAATTTTCCAGGACATTAGCAGTA
This sequence comes from Rhyacichthys aspro, assembly GCA_036850595.1. Taxonomy (NCBI): domain Eukaryota; kingdom Metazoa; phylum Chordata; class Actinopteri; order Gobiiformes; family Rhyacichthyidae; genus Rhyacichthys; species Rhyacichthys aspro. Next base: position 4,021,624 of record CM072155.1, read on the forward strand.
ATGATCTAATTAACATGTCACACTCAAAGCCTGGGGGCCATATGTGTGCAATGTTTTACCCACTAAACGATTCTAAAGATAAAGGTAACAATAGTTGGATTTGAACAGGTTTAGCTGAATTTTAACAGTGTTATATGGACTTTAAGAGGTTGCAGTTGGATTTAAACAGGTTTTAGTTGGATTTGAGCAGATTGTAGATGGAGTCTAACAGGTTTTAGTTGGGTTATAGTTGGTTTTTAGCAGCTTTTAATAGGAGTTCAGCAGGTTTTAGTTGGATTTGAACAGGTTTTATATGGACTTGAACAAATTTTAGTTGGATTTCAACAGGTTTTAGTTGGATTTGAACAGCTTTTATATGGACTTGAACAGGTTTTAGTTGGATTTCAACAGGTTTTAGTTGGAATTGAGCAGGTTTTGATGGATTCAAACAGGTTTTAGTCAGATTTTATGAGGTTTCTATTGTATTTTGACAGGTTTTAGTTCAATTTGAACCCGTTTTGGTTCGATTCATCACACTCTTTGGCCTCTGAAATGATTCTTATTTACTATTTTGGCCCCTCAACACTGACACTAAACTATTTACTATACTGACTCTAAAAAGACCCCCAAATGGCACTATAAAAACCAAAATGTCACGACAATGGGTGGCCACACACACAGTTATTATTAACCTAATGACTCATAACTAATACTATACATTAACTACATTCTTAGCCTTTTTTTGAAATTTTACAGTGACAGGAAAATTCAATGTTCAATTATGTTCCATGTTATTCAGAGAAATAAAATAGGCCAAATAACCTTTTTGCAAAAACATTCTATCATCATTTCCTCATAAATATAATATTATTGACCCAATTCCATGTTTTTCATGCTTAAAAAGCTTTGTCTTCAGTGTGTATTTTGTGAAAAATCTTAAACTGGCCTTTTGCTTTGCTATGCTCATTACAGTGCTGTTGAGTGTGCCCCTAAATTTTTAAAGAATTTATTTTTGGGAAAAGTTTTCATCTTTGATTATTGAACAAAGCGAGTGAGCAGACTAGGAAAATGTGCACAGAGAAAAGGGGAGAACATGGAGCAAAACAAACCGAGGTCAAAGAAATGTAATCCTATGCCCTTTAAGGTTCTTTACTGTTGGGTTTGTAGATTTGTCACAATGGTTAATTGTTTGTTTTGTGGGTAAAATCAGTACAGTACCAGTACAGGCCAAGTCACAAGCAGAGCCAACTTTTCATGGGGCCTTGAAATGGTCTGTGTAGCTCTAAAATGCCATTTCCATGTGCTTCCAGTTGAAATAGTATGAGCACTTTTTCACATATATCTTGTAACACATCAACAAATGGCCTTCTTTTGCTCTGAAAGTGTTATGTTTAAAGTATGATAACACTTTTCATTGAGTTAAAATTTCACTACCTTTGCAGATTAACTTTTGGCTTATTGTAATATAATTCATAGGTTAAAAAAAAAAAGTAAAATTATGCAGTTCTAGTGGGATGTGTAATAATAATGGTTAAATCTTAAAGTCACAACAAAAGAAAATACAAGGAGAAAGACAGGTTTATTGAAGATATATAATAATTGAATGATAATAAAAATAAAAACTACAAATACATAAAAACAACATGCATACGACAGAACAACACAAAAGTCTGGTGGTCTTCTACCACTCAGAGTTGGTGAAGCCCCACAGAAGATTGCTCACTTCATCCGGAGACTTGGTTGATTTGTCAGTGTTAATGGGGGTTGCCAGCTCTGCTCCGTAGTGCACTAAGAAATATATAGAGACTATCAACAAATGTACAGATACAACAAGATACACATAATAAGTAATAATCCAAAAACTGTACCTCCTTTTAAAATGTGCGGCTCTGTGTCAAACTCCCACTTGATCTTGGTGATCAGGTAGAAGAGCTGAGAAACGTATCTGTGGAGGAAAAAAATACTATATAAGGAAAAGTACTCACCTGCACAGGACACAGACTGTAACTAAAGGGCAGAATCCACCATTAAATCTGTAATTCTAAGTGGTCAAATCCAGTTTTATGCTATTAGTCCACCTGGCATTCGAGTCTGTGATGCACATATTTTTTAAAGATAATGTTCTCAGGGCAAGCTGCACCAACAAGATAAATATCCTTCAGTTATACCTGAATTTCATATACACAAACAACATTAAAAAATAAGACTTGCCATAATCACTAAAAAGCAGTGTGTCAAACTCATTTCAGATCAGGGGCCACATACTGCCCAATTTGATCAGAAGTGGGCCGGACCAGTAAAATAATAGGACAATAACCTATAATAAACTCAATTTTTTTTTCATTTGTTTTAGTGCAAAGAAGTACATTATTTTATGTCAATCACAACTGAAAAAGGCTAATGCTGGCAAAAGCCTGTATGTTTTCACAAACTCGCCTTCATAATATGGCTTTGATGCTAATGCTATTTCGCTAGCAATAACGTAGCTTGCTACAGAGGGTAATTTTCACAGCAAAAGAGTAAGGCAAAATCGCTAATTGCTGCAATCTGCTCAGTTAAGTTCTGGGTCTTAGGCCTGCTGTGTTTAGTAAACATTGTGACCCCCAGTGGACAAATTAGGAATCACAGATATTTTTATTTACAAATTACAATAATGTCTTCTATGTAAATTTAGCATTTTCCAAATTTATCACACAGGTGCCCGGTTATTTGATGCCCCTCCTATAAAGGGATATGTCAGTATGTTTTGGCTGCTTCATCAAACTAAAATGATTATTATCAATCATTATCTACTACAACTAATGAGAACCCCTTTTACAAAATAACTTGGTCAAAATGGAAGGTTTTCTGACTCAATTTTTATTTTTGTTTTAAGTGTAATTGTAGTGGACTGAATCATTTTACTCAAAAAATGGTGCAGCATCTAGATCTGGGACATATTAGTCAAGACCCCTGACAAACCTTTTGTTTTGTTTTCTAAAGACTTTAAAATGACTATTCGTTTCTTACACTGCCGAAGGGATGACCTCTGTGGTATCTTCATCCACTTCATTCTGAAGAGTCTCAAGCTCGTGTTCATTGCTGATCAAGTTCTTAAACTCCTTCTGCAGAAACCTGGAACTGAGTTAAGGGAGACCACAGAGAAAGACAATCGGGTAACACACTGAAAGTCTGTGGAGTGTTGTCTTTGTATCCAGTACAGATTAAGTGAAGGATACTGTAACTCTGAGTCTGTGATCTGACTCTTGGCTGTGCACTGCCTCAGCTGCTCCTCCAAAGTGTTACACTCCATCTCCCGCCGCTTCTGCTCCTGCTCCATGTCCAGAAGCCTCTGACCCACGCGCTCCTCGGTCTGAGCCACATCTGAAGAAAACAGTAGATCATTGTGAGAATCAGAAATGACAGGGCTCAGATAGCAGCAGAGTGTAACCAGAACTTACCCAGGAGGATATTGGTGATGGTCTTTTTGGTGTCCACGTGCCCGTCGTAGAAGATGTGCTGTGCATCTCTGACCTGTCTCAGTTTGTCGAGCTGGGTGCTTTTGATGAAGTCCACCAACACCTCCCCAGACTCCTCCAGGTCCTGGAACTTATGCCCCTGTGCCATTGAGTTCCTACTGACAGCTGTGTAAGTAAGTAATACAAGACATTTTAAAGGCAACACTGTAGACATTGAGGAAGCTAAAGTTAAAGAAGGATATTTACAAATTAAAACTCACAGAGGCCAATAAATTCATGAATAGAATGGTTTGGAGGACTGTTTACTAGAAACTAGAAAAAACACATCTTGAGCACTATACTTTGACCATGCTACAACACTTACTATGACCATTTTCTCTGTAGAAACATTTTAAATCAGTTTTTATGACAGTTATTTAGTAATACTGATGTGGGTCACTGTGGTTGATGGAATCCTTCTCTTTTTATGTCTCTTTAAATGCAAAAGTCAAATTATATCTTAATCTGCCTCGTTTAAAGCATATACGTTGGTATTGAGTGTATGTTTAAAATTAATGTGTTGGTATGTGTGAATAAAAGAATGTGTGGTAAGTTGAGTCAATAGTTCAACCACAGGAACTATAAGGAACTGAAGCGAAATTTTATCTTTCAGGTTTTTAACTATAACGTTTTAGTTTATCACAGGGCAGTTTTAGTGTTCTGAGTTGGATAGTGGGAAATCTACCTAAATGTTCCCTCATAATGACCTGGAGATACTGTGTTCTACCTTATTGGCTAATTATTGCGCCGTAAAGTATGTAGAGATTATTTCAATTGTTTCCTCACATATTTTCTTCCAAAATCTTTTAAATTCACAATAAAATCAGGGATCTAGATCAACTTATTTTCCTTAGCAAATAAATATTGAAACCCAAAGGTGCGCCATGGGTCAAAAGTACTATTACTTGTATTGAAATTATAGTAAAAAAAATATGTTATTAAATATTCCTTTACATCTTAAATTACATATTTATAAATAACAGTAATATTTAGGATTTTTAAATGCTATATTCAGGGGTTTTAGTTAGATTAGTCAACTCACCCCTGACTTGGGGCAAGTTGAATCATTTAAACTGATTGGAAATATCCTAAAATATCTTAAGGCATTTTTATTGTACATCTGCATTCTACTAGCTAGGTACAATGACCACTTTTTAAAAAAAATGCTCAGTTTACCCCACTCTCCTCTATTTCTGATAATTAACTGTCTCGATTGCATTGTTTTTTTTAAGCTATTTTTCCTTTTTTCCCCCCAAACAACTAACCCGATTTCGGGGTGTCTTATTTGCAAGTCAACCCCAGTTAACTGTGCTTTTGTGTTTGGCTCAAGCTATACTCAACGCATTTGTTCAATGTTTACCTTACAAGTGCTAGCTTCCTCTACGTTCATCAACACAAAAAGTGTCTTTAAACATACTAGAACGGCTAATTTATAGTTTTTGTATTAATGTAGCAACAACTGGTAATATAAAGGCAAAGAGGAACGGATTTATAAAGAAAAACAACTTACTCAGCTGCTCGCTCTCGTAATTCAAATGTAGTTCCTGATCGCGCCCGTTCTCTTCTTCTGCGGCAGAAAACAGATACTAACGCGCCTACCGCCCCCTACTGGACAGAAGGAAACTGACTAAAGACACACTAAAAAACGCCAGATTTTTGTTGCCCCCTCTATAGTATCCTCATTTCTGCATTTAGAAACTCTTAAAATAGAAGTGATGCAAAAGTCTTTTAATGGCAGTCAGATTTTGGTCACAAATACAATAAATGTTTGCAAATTACAGTTTTTAGTACAAAATGATGGTTCCAAGTTTGCACAATATCACCAGAAATTAAGGCTCTTAAGTTTGTAAAGTTGTAATTTCCTTCCAGTCTGGTTGAATACCGCATCTACATTATCCAAACTGTATCCATTCTAATGTATTGTTCAAGTGTATGGAAAGGTCCAATCTAAATACTTGCCACTCTAGCCTCTTGCAAAGGCTTTCTGATAGTAAGAGTTTCCTAGTTCTATATTACAACCCACTCGATAAAAACTCAGCAGTAAAGTGATTGGACAAGAACAAGAATCACTGATCTACATGTGTAAGAAAAGGGTAGGTTCAGAGTCAGACAAATAGGCTGTTTGTGCTGTGTTTAGAGGGTTTGAAAAATAGGAAAATTGATGAAAACTAGCATCAAGTACAGGACTGTATTTGACTCTACAGCAGTCATACGGATGTTTGTTAGCTCATTAGGTTAGGTTAAGTGCTTCTGGCAAGGGCCACAGCACAAATGGATTAATAAATAAGTTAATATACATCTGAAATTACCTAAGTTTCAAAATAGCTTTCTTTTTAATATAAAATCAAATGTACACACAAGAATTGCACCTATAAAATTAGAACTCCTTGTTACATATTTGCAGCCTACAGAAGTTAATTTTATATCATACAGTCACATTCTGCCCAATTAAAGTTGTTCTAAGATCAAAGAATTGGAAAATGTCTGGAATTTAAATTGTGGATTTCCTGAAATGATTAAATCCAGAATTTTATAAACAATACAAATGACTTTCACTCCTTGGTTTTCTGTTTCTCTTTCTTCTGCTGCTCCTTCCTCTTCTTTCTGCCCAGCTGTCTGAAGTACAGTCTCTTGGGGTTGAGCCCGTAGGCCTTCAGTCTCTGCCGGCTGAACTCTCTGCCTCCTATTTTCACTCCGAGTGACGCAGAGAGGAGGCCAGGACGCTTGTGTTTCCTCTTGGTCCATTTTGGCTTCTCAGTCCTGTTGTTCACCTCCACTTCCTCCTCTGCTTTTTCAGACGTCTCTGTTTGGACTTCCTCCGTCTCTCTCATCTTCTTCTTAGGAATTAGGAACTCCTCTGGCTCCCCTTCATCTCCTGCTGAACTAAAGGCTTGAGTCGTTGTTCCTTCAGAAGAGTCCTTAACAGATGTTTCCTCGTCATCCTCGGCTCCTCTGCCTCGTTTTTCAGCGTTCTTCACGCGGTCTCTCCGTTTCTTGCCCATTTTACCCTTTGCCTCTGCCACTTCTTTATCCTCTCTGTGAACATTTAGATATTTGTGTTAAGGTTGTTCCCACAGTTGAGTATTCATTGGAGTACTGGAGTATTCATACTTACTCTGAATATATTGAGCTGAGAATCTCTTTCTTCTTCTTTTCATTGTGTGCTTTAATCTTGTAGTTCTTTAAATCACTCTGCTCTTCCTTTTCAGACCTGAGAAAAGCAAGAGATATTAAGAAATCTTAACAGTGTATGAGAAATCCAAAGTTGGTACCAAGGAGTAAGGAACACCTGCCTGATCACTGGAGGATTAAACAAATCTTACAAAAATATTTGCCAAAGTTACTCCACAGCTGACTTTAGCCTCTGCCAGACATGTCAAAAAGCCGCTAACAAGCTGCATATGAGTGGATAGTGCCTCTGAAAAGGCTTACCACGTTACCACTGTGCTGTGAACAGGAGAGCAGCAGTGACACTATAAATTGTATTTGAAGCAAGCATGTTCAGAGGCACAAGGTTGGATGCTATACTGAACAGCATGGACCATTCCCTGCATTGGGCTTTAAAACAACAGAGCAGTCAGTGGATGTCTGAGATCAGTGAACTGCCAGATGTAACGCCTTCTGACTGCAATAACACTGTACAGTCAATCAGTCTCTGGAAGATGAAGTCTGAATCTTTTCATTTGAAGAGACCCAACAACTGAATGACCCCTTGGGAATTAATAAAGTTGAAAGAACTGTCTTTTTTAATATATCAAAGTACATTTACCATTCTTTGTTTGAATAACTAAGAAAAAGACAAGCTTCAATCAATAAAACATTTCACCCGAGTACATACAATAAACAAACTGCAGTGTTTAGCTCCACCTTTCAGTCATCATTTCACACTGTTGGAACCAGGCTGCTTTTTAGTTAAGTGGTGCACAGGCCCACATGTTATGCCACTATGCCAGACTAAACATGTGAACCACAAGATGAGTGGTTCTCAAAAAGTGGTACTCTGGCAATCTGTGGTGACACTTTGCAATCTCAAAAATGTTATGATAAAATAACTATATAACTACAGAATGTTACACTGTTGTTTTTTGCTATTGCTTTCCTACGATATACAGTACTTTACTATGAACAGCCCTTCTAACTAAGCAAACTCAGAGTGAGTGGGTTCAACAACCAGTCTTTTAGATTAGAGGGTGGATAGTTTGCAGGCCGACTCATGTTAACCTTAAACATTATGTACACATGCTAACTTTCATTTCCAGATCGATATAATGACCTGCTCATTCCCTGCAGACTTCCATAGTTTCAGCAGCACATTGTGAGTTTACACAGCTCACGTCACAATTTCACACTTCTTCCACTGTTTGAGAGAAACATACCTGAACATGCAAGTCTTCTTCAGCGAGCACCACTGGTTAAGCTCCTTATCATTGGCACTTAAAATCTAAAAGACAGAAACAAAGGTCTTCATCAGTTCATATAAGATCCATATATTTGTGTCACATTCACAGTTTCACATTTGTTGCTAGTTGTTCTGTGGCTTGCTCAGAGAGAAGATTATGCTGAGATCATTTCCTGGTCAGAGCAGTCCTCAGAGGGAAGCAATACCAGGTCAGTCGTCTTCAGACTCATCACCGCACCAGGGTTTTGGACAAGTCTGGGACCCCCGTTTTCTCCTGAAGTGACATGACTTTCTTTACACTTCCGTTCTTACCTCGTCTGTTGTCAGGCCAAAGTCATTAGGCACCACGTTCCTGTAGCGAAACCTGCAGGGGAGGTCGTCGATAATGTCCTCATAGTCCAGCTTATAAAACTCATCCAGGTACTGCTCGAAGCTTTTCTCCTCTGAAACACAGACAGACAGCTCAGTACAAGTCCATCCGTCATATCCAGCAGCCAGAGTGGAGTTTTGAGGAACTCACTGGGGTCAAAGACAGGCTTGCTTTTGGTGATGACCTCGGCAAAGTGTGACTTCTTCTTCTTTTTGCCCATCTGTGGCATGTCCTCCTTCTTCATCTTTTTCCTCTCCTTTTTCTTCTGCTTCTTGGACGTGTGCTGGCTGGGGTCATATTCTGCGTCCATCTGTGTCGATTAGATTAGAATATTAAGAACAAGTCCTCCTTTAAATATGCATTAAAATAAATACTTAACGTTCAACTCACAACAAAGCCCTCGTCTTCACAATGAGGCCCATATTCTCCTTCCTCTTCACCATATTCCTCATACTCTTCATCCTCTCGGCCCTCTCCTGTCCAAGTGTCCCAGTTCCAGTGTTCTGTTTGAAAAACATGAGAGCTCAAAGTTATATCAGTGAACTAGCTCATACTAGACACTGCATTAAGAGCTAAAACACAAGTGATGAAGAAGTGGGTCTATACTGATTCACAGACCTACCCTCCATCTCATCGTCGTCATCAAACTGAGGTTTCTCATCATCTTCTCCTCCATAGTAATCATCACCAAAAACTTGCTGCAAAAGAGATGTTTAGAAACACAAGACAGTTGTTGCTTTGCTAAAAGGCAAAAACTGTTGACCTCCGACCTCAGCTCATAAAGGGCATGTCTAATCAGATAAATACAAAACACCTGAAATCAAATGAGCAACTCAGTGGGCGTTTCCCAATCGCCCACCGGGATTCTTTAGGCCTTTCCTAAACAAACCCTACTTACTTTCACTCCACCCACAAGTTCCCTTGGTTTGTAGTGACACTCACAGCTGAATGGAGTTGCCTTGATCACAGAGTAGGATCTAGCTCCTCCAGAGTCAGTTCCAAAGCCTGAGTTAGAATTCTGCAAACTCCATGAAGCTACAAATGACAATGATCTTCTCTTCCCTGTTGTTGTGAAGTGCTGGTGCTGATATTAAACTGTTTCCATTTTAGAAGTAGACTTTTAAAAAGGCTGACAAATTTAGGGCCAATTTACACCAAGCAATTATAGAATTATGGATTTTAGCATTTATTAGTTTTTGGATCACTATGGCAACTCAGATGTAGATAGCCTATACTTGGCAATATATGTGCCAAGTTTCCATTAATTTATAGTCATCTAAATTTTTGGTGGCCCCATGGAGGTGCACTTTTTTTTCACCCTGCAGGGGCCACTGGTGCTCTATTTGCCATTTGTCAATATAAATCACCGCTGTGGACTGATCAAATGACTGAAGCTTAAGACTAAATGGAAAAAAGTATTATATAATACGTATTCATATTTGATGGCAAATAACCAAACAAAGCCACACTTTTCGACTGGGGTCACCTTAAGGATATGTCTAAATGTCCCAAATTACAAAGCTCTTTTTTGGCAAATGCATTGTTTTCTCTTTAGGGTGCTCTATAAAAAACATTTTCAGGGCAGGGGACTGATAAAACAATTCAGTTTGAGCAAAACTGGACAAAGTTTCACATGATTAATTCAAGATTCTTTTGTCTTTTGTTTCTTTTGTCTTTTGTCTGTGGGAGGATAGTAGAACCCAAATGTGAGTGCTGTTTAATGTCCTAAGTTTTCTCTCTAACTGTGCTATAGACCCACCTGCATGAGCTGGTCATGTTGCTGTGGGTCAAAGTCTCCCTCCAGGTCGCCCTGACTGAAGGCCAGCTGCTCGTTCCCCGTCAGCTCCTGGAGCATCTTTAGTTTCTCCATGATCTCACTTCGCTTCAGATTCTTCAACTGCTTCAGCTGCTCCTGCTTCTGTTCTTTTTCCTGACAGAAAAAAGGACAGATTTTCATCAAGCATCTTCACAAAGGATCAACATTTTTCCCGTCACTTTGGGAGTACCATTTGATTGAATTCAACCTACCTTTCTCTTCCTCTCCTTCACCTCCTCCCTTTTGAGTTTGCGCCGGTCGTCTTTGGAGCGCACTGAGGTGGCGATGTTGCGTGGATAGGTCTTGATCTGTTGGGCGTCGGGCTCCTCGAAGCGGAAGTTGTAGCTTCTCTCAAAGTCCTCCTGCCGCTCCAAGAAGGACTCCCCTTCCTCCTCAGAGTCCTCCATCTCGTCTTGGACCACCTCGTCGTACGTGGGGATCCTGAAAACAACAGGGGCATTCCAGTAGGAATTCTATGGCATGTTTGTTCATGGAATTTTAGCAATTGATGTGAAAGTTTGACAACAACTCAAAACAAAAAAAACAACACAAGAAAGTAATTTGTTATTTTTTGGGACAGTTTATATTTGTCTGGGAGATTTTACTTTTATTTATTTTTCATGACATTTCTATAACTAGAAAACTGGTCAGGTGTATTTCAGTTTTCCCAGGACACGTGACAACCGTAAGAAATGTACAAACTTACCGGTCGTCATCATCGTCTTCATCGAGGTAACCCTTGTTCAGGACGTAGTCTCTGAGGAAGCGCTCCTTTTCATCCAACTCTGGGTCGTTCCAGTAGTCCCTCAGGTATTTCTGACACAACACAAAATGAACAGAATGTTTAACAGTCACTTATGTTGCAAATTAAATCACACATTGACTGTGACTCACCATGTCTTTGACCTCCTCTGGTCCGTCGAGCTCAGCCTGGCCTTTCAGCCACTCCACATAGTCCTCCTCTTCTTTATCCTACCAACACACAACAAATATTAAGAAACTATAATAATGTGAGCCATACCAAAACAACCGGTGACATACAGCTGCAGTGGAAACGTTATGACAGTTTTTCAAACCATTTTATTCAATATATAGAGCAACCTCTGACCTTTTCTTCCTGTGTTTTGATCCTCCTGGTCAACAGCTTTGACACTCCATCTTCAACACCCTCCTCTTCATTGTCACTGTCCTGGATAAACTTGCGGAAGCTAGAGACAATTTTTCAGTTAACATCAACCCCAGATCATCACAATAATCACGACCTCAGCTGTTTTAAAGTTTACCTTTCTTTTAGCTCCTGCTGCTCTTGAATGTAGCTCGGAGAGGCAGCTCTCTGTGGAGGAAAACGATAACAGTTAATGATGCAGCTATTTGTAGTTTTATATTTAAAGCAAAAACTACACAAAATATGACTATGACCTACCTCTTTCCTTTTGGCAGCCTCCTCTTCATCACTTTCATCATCATCTTCATACTTACTAAAGGGTAAACATATAAAGATGAGATGTTGTATCTAGCTATGAAGAAGTTAAATAAATGAATCATTACTAATCACTAACCCTTCTTTCTCCAAGATCACTTGACGCTCATAGTCTTTGAGATACATAGGTTTAACTGCTTTCTTGGAGGTTGAAGGCTTGGCATCACTGGTGGACGGACCTACCGCGAGATATTACAAGAATATTTGTAAGAAAAAAGTCTGAAATCATGAGGACTAGGTGGCTTACAAAAACTCACCTTCAGTGTAAAATGTGGCATCTTTCTCATAAATCTTTGGGTCTTTCTTCTTCAACAGGGATAATGTTCTGTAAAAGTCCCTCTCCAGTTCAGGGTCCAGTTCCTGAGTGGAAACACAAGTTAATAACATCGAGAACAAAACCATAACAAATATTGGGGGTGCATGTGAATTATTTGAGATACAGATGTATGCAAAGTCAGACAAAAGTATGTTTTAAATTGAATAACACTCTTGGCAGTTGTCAATATTGGAAAATTACTTAAATAAGTATCTTGCCTTGTATCTTATAATGTCAGCCTCTAATGTCATTTTAAATAGTAATATTATCATAAATAAGCTAGGAGACAACGTGTACATTCATCATATTTTGCTTTACATTAAGGGTTTAGGTTAATTGTTGCTGCATTTTGCATCATAACCATTGATATTAATAACGATAAACGGTGCAGGTAAATGATAATGACAAAAGTATAGCACATTGTAATAATAAAAGTGATGCTAACCACTTCACTATCGTCAGAGCTGGACTCGGATGAGGATTCACTGTCCTCATCTCGGTTTCCGTAACGGTCCTTCACTGTAAAACAACACAGGACACTGGTAAATTACGCTACACAATAAAATAGTACTGTATAATAAGCATAGCGACAGTGTCCCACGTTGTGTTGTTAGCCGACGCTAGCTAACAGCTCCACACTTACGCCTCTGTAACTCTTCTTTTTGGCGGTACTTGTCATATTTCTGCGCGAACTGGGAGTTAATTTTTAATTCCGGATTCCCAGGCATGTTTTTGTAAAAATAAGTATCTTTTTCAGACGGCGAAAAGTACACTGTATTAAAGAGTACTCATCCCAGCTGCAGCTTCAGCATGGAGAGAGCTGGAACACGTGGTTTCCGGTTTCAGGAGGAGTACAGTACGCACGTTGTCCGGGAGAGGGCGCACTAATACAGCGGATTGTAAATCATGTCAAAAACAAACGTTCCAAAAATCTATGGGCCTGTAGTGACCATGCAATACTGTGACTGATAAACAGTATCCTATTCAAGTATATTAAATATGCGGTTTAGATTTGCTAGCCTTTATTCAGTAAATGTATGGCTAGTAAGGCTGTGGGCTATGGATGACTATGTAAAGTTGAATAAAAAGCAAATATTAACAAACGTTAGCTGTCAGTGTTGAATCAAAAGCTTTTCATATTGTGACATGCACCACATTAATACACTTTACCAAGCATTAGCAAACATAAAGCAACCAGTAATTCATTAGTTGCCCAGCATTTCATTATTATTTAGAACATGAGGCAAAATGCATGCTTATACTAATACCTTATCAAAGATGAAACATTAAAATTGCATTGTGACTAACAAAAATAAACACATCAGTCAAAAGTATGTATTTAATATTGTATAATCTATTCATAATGACACTCATTGTTGGAATGATCCATCTTCTAATGCTGACCTAGGGCACATCATCAGTGATGTTCCTGAGGTCATTGGGTGTTTCGGGACTTTTAAACACCCTCACTCAGGTGACCCAGCTGAGGGTGGTCAAGCCTCAACTTGTGTCCAAGCACCATTCTCTCACAGACCCGCTCTCTTGATCCAGAGGCACCTCAAGGCTTTCTCGGCCGCCTCCATGTTGTTTCCAATGGCTCTTCTCTTCCTTTCACCTGTGATGCCGAGTGCAGTGTATGCTCTGTCCTGCAAAACCTCTACACCCCACCTCTACAGGTAGGCACCTCACCTTCCAGCTCTGGTTGTAGCAGTCACTGACAAGTCCTTCATACTTTTGTCTCTTCCTCTCAAAGGCCTCTTCCATTCTCTCTTCCCAAGGCTCCGTGAGCTCTAGCATGATGATGAGGTTTTGTTTTCTCTGACCTCAAGATGATATCTGAGGGTGGTCTTGGATGAGGGAACATGCTGAGGGAATTTTAACTGCCAGCTCATGTCTGCTGTAAGTTGCCATTACATTTGTCTATCTTGGGGGGAAAAAATAGATTTTCAAAGCTCCCTAAAACCCACTGGAAATTGTATTACTTCCTGTTTCTACAACTGCCCAAAGAGGACAAAAAAATTATATAAACATGAATAAAACAGTAATGGGAATGTTTCAATATGACATGTTCAAAAGTTTATTTCTTGCTGTAATTTTTCTTTTATAATATTTTAGATGAAATATTATGGAGTATGAATCAGCTGTAGTGTTGTGTCCTTGCAAGGCTACCGTAGCTGCTCACAGGCTGTAGAAAGGAGGGCTGAGGAGTGAAGAATTGCTATCTGCACTTTTAGCACCAATTACAAACCGTTACTTACAAAATACTCTTCAACATATGGCTTTTTTCCCAATTGACAACTTTTTTCATTATTCAGAAAATCTATTCAGGTCACTCCTCATCTCCGTATTATTAACTCCCTGCTGCTCCTCCTCTAATCTCTGCCTTTCCTATCTTCACGGGAGTCTTGACCGTGACCCGCCCTCACGTGATTTGTACTTCAAACATCTCGGGGCACATTCTACTATCTGCTAACTGCCACCTGAGTAAACATGGGAGGGTTCTATCAGCCGTGGATCTGCTGTGCGGGTGACTTCTGAACTGTAAGATAACTCTCCCCACAGAAAAAGAGTGTTTGTATTTCTAGACTCACACTCTTCACTTCCACTCTAAATACTTCAACATGACCTGACATAGTTTTTAGAAACTTAAATCTGTCTAACTTTACTTGTTACAATCTTGGACATGATCTTGACTTTAGTTAATGACTTAGTAATGGTCTAGAGCTGAATTTAGCCTTATACTGCAAATGTAATTTACTAACTTGTATGAATAAAGCAACCTAACCCATAACTCTACTGTTTAGAGTTTAAGATCCTTATTTAGAGTTATTTAAGTTAGAGCTTATTTTACTCACAGTTTCAGGATTTTCAGGATTCTCTTTCAAACAAAAAGTCTGCCACATAACCTGATAACAAAAATACAGTAATAGTATCTCTTCACAAAATTATACAATCATCTTACAGTTACATTTAGTTAATGCATAGTATCTAGTGTAGTGTGGTGTAGTGTGGTATGGTGTGGTATAGTATAGCACAGCACAATTATTGTATAGCACAGTATTGTATAGCGTAGTGTAGCACAGTATGGTGTAGTGTAGTATAGTGTAATGCAATAAAGTATAGTGTAGTAAAGTATAGTATTGTGCTCTACAGTGATGTACAGTATTGTGTACTAGTAAAGTACAGTATGTTTTTCTTTTGTGTAGTGCAATATTGTGCAGTATAGTGCAATGTAGGATAGACTGGGATTGTGCAGTACAGTGTGGTATAGTGCAGTGCAATATAGTACTGTGTCGTATAGTACAGTACAGTATAGTTTAGTATGGAATGGAATAGTATAGTGCAATATGGTAGAGCAAGTATAGTATTCCATTTAAAAAGGTTAACAGGGCAACACTGATTCATTTTATAGTTATATAGATAGATATAAATCATTAAGCCTTCTGCTTACCACAATAAAGAGCCAGCGTACCACAAGTAGTACCGGTACCCCAGTTTGAGAACCAGTTATATAGTATATTACATAGTATTGATAATAATATGTTTTATTGAACATCAATGTGGTCATATTTCCAGGCTTGAGGAGTAGTGTATTACATGTGAGATTACAACAACTGTAACTATTTACATAATATACTCATATTACAGTTACATTACAAATCAGGAATTACTAATCAGGGTCACATTTTGAGAGGAAACAGCAACAATGTGCAAAGTGTATGATAACAGCAGAGCACATTCATCAGTGAGGTTATAAGAGGGTTATAAAGCAGGTATGAAATTTTACAACCCTGAATAATATTGTCTTGCCTCCACACAACAATTCCCAGAACAATTCTCTGTGCACATTACAATGTTTATAGTCATTGTTGTTCATAAGTAAAACAACCAAACCAGAAGAAGTGCAACTTGTCAGATAAATTTGCTGTGTCCTCCAGAGGATTGGTGAATAACAAGCTTAAGTAACTCACACCAAGTAAGAAGAAAATAAAATGCTTGCGCAAGATACTTTCATCCACACAGGCAAAATCAAAACACAGTACTCACATCCAAAAATATAACTCCCTTAAAGTGCTACAGAGATAAAAGACATCCTAAACTGCTTCCTCTTTAAAAATGACGCCATATGAGTTATATTATACACACTAACAGCCAGACAGATCATAAAGTATCCCCACACTGTTACATTGTGGTTGATAGAGAACAGAATGCACTCTGAAGTTATGCACAAGCAACACAAAAGTCTTTTTCTTTCTTTGAATTCTAGACCCACAGAAACCAGTTCCCCCCGCTCTGTTCTCATCTCTGGACAGAGTTATGTCTACATCTGCCGTTTCTGGAAGAACCTGAATTGACCTTCAAGGAAACGCAATGAGGGAATGAAAGAAGAAAAAAAAAAATCTGCCTTTCTGCCAACAGTGAGTTTGTTTATTTTGTGGAAGGATGAATGTGAAAAGGCTGTGGGCGTGAAAGAAGACTGGAAGAACCAGAATTAGAGGCAGGGGTTGAGAGTCGTAGTAAGGAGAGTAAAAGGGGCGTGGTTTACGCTCTCCCTGGAACTTCACCTTAGATGCACTCGTTATTACTTCATGCTTTTATCAAGAGTTTGTATAGGCCACGAGCCAAATGCACCCTGTAGTAATTTTGTATCCAGCCCACATTTTGGTTATGAATTTGTCTGTGCTATCTATGTATGTGTATGTAACAGTGCATCTGAAATAGAACTAAACAGCACTATAATGGTTCTTGTTTGGATCTGGTTTAAAACTTGTTTTAGGCTTATGTTTGGTTTCTGTAAAGTCCTGGTGGAGTTGTTTAATCTGGTTTAGTCCTGACTCAGTCCTGGTTAAGTCATTGATTCAGTCCTGGATTAGACTTTAGGTTTAGTTCTGGTTTATAAACAGTTTTGGACCTAGCTAAGACCTGGTTTGGTCCTTGTTTAGTCCTGGGTTTGTCCAGGCATAGTCTCAGCTTTTGTTCTGGTTTTGACCTGGTTTACTCCTTATTTGGACCTGTTTTTTTGGCCTATGCTTGCTCCTTGTTTAGATCTGGTTTAGTCCTGGTATAATCTTGGTTTTAGACCTGGTTGTAGCCTTATGTTTGGTTCTTGTTTAGACCTGGTTTAGATCAGTTTAGCCACAGGGTGAATCCTGTTAAGTCTTCATTTTAGTCCTAGTTTAGACCTGGTGTAGTCATTGGTCTGGGGTTGGAAATCTATTGTAGGGGCCTTATGATGATGACAATGATTTAGTCCTGATTTAGACAAGGTTTAGTCCTGTTTTATTCCAGTTCTCTGGTTTAGTTGTGGGTGGATAAATCAATAATTTGTGGTCCTGACCAGTCTCATGAAGACTCCTCTCTGTGCAAGACCAAGACATGAAAAGGGAAAAATAACTTCAAATCAGGGCAAGTAGACAAGAAACACAAGCTCAACAAAATAAACACTTGAGTAGGGGTAACCACAACCCCTAAAGAAACTTGTGTTTTCCTTGCGCTGTGTCCAGAAGTGCATCTGTTAGGGAAACAGTGACATTAAACAAGTCCAACAATAGTTCTGTTTCTACATGAGATAAAAATCCTATTTGAAGCAGACTTTCAAAACTTGGACGTGTTGCCAACAATGAACATAAAGAGTAGAGTAAATCCTGGTGATGCGAGGCTGGAGGTACAGCCATACACTGCTGCAGTAAACAATAGACTGGTTTATTTACAGCTTTTTGAACATTCAATTCAAAGAGCTCATCTAAAAATAAGGGGACTTACTATTTCACAATAATTGCAGTCTTTTCTCTCATGAAGCAAGAGCTGTACAACAAGACTTTTAAAAATCTGAAACAGCTGTTGCTAATAAAATCTAGTTTGTTTTTGCAAAAGAAACATCTCTCATTTTTTCTGGAAATATGACTAATAATGTTTATTAGCAGAATAAGACATGCCTGGTTGGAACAAACATTTCCATTTTTTGTTGTTTATTTCACTTCTTGTTGTGAGGATTACAGATTGTATTGATTATATATTACTGCAGTGTTTAGATTCACCTTTTGGAAACAAGGTAGTACAGTACACTTTTTGAGGATGGTTTGGACCCATTTTGGCCACTTACCCGTACTAACCTGAAGTATACTGTTCCAGTGGAAATGGTCCTAGTGCTATTCGCCTTGTCACCAGTGTCAAAAAATGTCTGTCTTTATATGCAATCACATTTGCCTTCTGCACCTTTAACTCCTCTTGTTTCATGTTTCTAGACTGACCTACATGTGCTTGTTAATGGGACACAGAGAAGACATCCGTGTGACATCTCGTTGGCACAGTTTGGAAAAAAATGCAGCCGGTCAGTGGTCACCCACTTTTACAGAGGCCTGCAAATTCCTTGTCACTTCGGATTAAACGGACCCAGTGTTCTGCGCAAAGAGGTGAGTGGGTTTAGTCCGGGGCCATGGTCTTAGTCGATCTGGTGTGCCAGACTTGTCTACTGTTACTGTAAAAGGTCCACATGCTCTGGCCTTGTCATAATGTCATTGGATTTAGATTTGGGTAGGAACAAACTGTGATCTCATTGTCAATGTTTGTATGAAAATGTAACACAACTCATTCAGCCAAGCATTGATTATCGACGGACATGGATAATCCTTGTCTAGTTCTGATTTAGTCCTGTTCAAGTCCTAGGTTTAGTCTTGGTTTAGTCCTGATTTAGCTTCTTTTTTTGACCTGGTTCTATCTTGTTTAGCCCCGATTTGGTCCTTGTTTCAGCCCTTATTTCTGGTTTGGTTTATCTTTAATCAAGGGTTTAGTTCTTGTTTTGACTTGTTTTAATCTTTTATTTTATTTTATTCCTGGTTGTGTCCTTAGTTAAGTCCTAGTTTTTTCATTCTGGTTTTGTCCAAGTTTAGCTGCACTTTAAAGCTGCATACCCCCTGGATAGGCCTGGTTAAAGCCAGCTGTGGGCTGTTTAGCCCTGGTTTAGCCATAGATTTAGTCCCAGTCTAGTCCTTTGTTTGCTATGGTTTAGTCCTGAGATCAGCATCCGTTAGTCCTATTTTAGCCTGGTTTAGTCTTGGTTTGAGTGTGTTATATTGTGCTTTATCGTGATATATAGTGTTTTATATTGTGATATATTATGATATATTTTGACATGCTGTGTTATGTTGTGATCTATTGATTTGTCTTATAATATATTGTGTGAAATCATGTTCACAATCTTGTGTTGTATCGTGTTATATCTTGAAACAGTGTTCTGTATTGAGATATTTTGTGACATATATTGTGATATATCATGATATATTGTATTTAGTTGTGATCTATTGAGTTATCCTGTGTTGTATCAGGTTAAATTGAGTGGTATTGTGCTATATTAGGATGTTTGTGGATGTTTATATATTAGGATATACCGTGTCGTCTCATATTATATTGTTTTGTATAGGCTTATGTTAAATCATTGTAATTTTGTGCTGCTCCCAATCCTGGATAATCAGAGAGGACTTCTTCTGGAAAAGCATCTGGCTCTAAACCTGTGCAAGGCTAAATATGTGAACCACTAAATGATTTACTGTGTCAACACCTCAAGGGAGCCAAAAAAATGTTATATTGTGTTTTACATAATGTTGTTTTGAACTTACTGTTGATCCCATGCTCTCAGTCGAAAAACACAATTCCACTCTGAACCTGTTTGGTCAATGTTTAAGTTATAGTCTCTCTGATTGAGCCATATTTACGTGCTTCAATGAAAATCTTTATGTTGATTTGCGTCATTCATTCCGGCGTATTCTTCTTCCCAACGGTTCAAGGTTGTTTTGAAGTTTTATCTCTTTAGACGGTGCTTTATCTGATGTCAGTCTGCTGTAAACTACACGGACCCACTAGAGCCACAGAGACTTTGGACCTGCAGTGTTTTTATTACAGATGGCCGAGATCCATTCAGGAAGTCATAATAAGTAAAGATACACTATGTTTATTACTTTATGACCCGCTCAACACTTTTACACACTGCTTCATTAACCTGCCGTGTCGTTTACCAGCTCATTTCTTTTCAAAACTCATTAGACTGGATGTGTTCTAGGCTGGATCATATCCCAGTCCAGTGTAGTCCAGTGTAGTACAGCCTCTGATCCCTCCAAATGGGGACAAGTTGTGGACTTCAAACAAGCAGACTGAGCCCTGTTTGTTGATTCAAAGAAAAGTATCTAGTTTTATTAAATAGACCTACATCTGGGGCCCCTCAGTGGCTTACACTGAAGAGCGTATACAATATACTTGGGAGACATGCATTCGATTCCCGCTCAGGTAATTTGCCCAATGTCATTCCCCTATCTGTCATCTATCCTATCAAATAAAGACAAAAAAAAATCTAGAAAAACAGAAAAACAAAAAACAGACCTACATTTGCGTGAGGTGGGTAGTATTTTTACATTTACTCAAGTACGTTAATTTTTTGAAAATAAAATGTACTTTCTTTTTTTTTTTTTAGAACTTAAATTTTATAATTTTGACACTAAAATGTACTTTCAAAAGTGTTATTCCTGTCAAATATTTCTCTACAGACAAAAATTTAATTGACCCTAAGGCCGAATTAGCTTTAGCCACCAAAAAATTGCAGATTGTCCAAATGACAACAGATTGACTGACTGTGTGTGCTGTCAGTGAGTGAGTAGAGAACATTAGCGAAAAACTTTTACAGAAGCAATTAGCACTACAGCCAGAACATGATTATATGATTATACTGTAACACAATAGGTTTTCAATGTACACTCAGGGTTTATTGATCAAAGATTGCCAAACTTTAGTAAGCTAACTGTGGCTAAAGAAAATGGACAACCAGATCCGTGTGCGATTACTATGACGCCGTTGTTAGTTACTAGATGCCATCATGTAAGAATATATTTTTTGCTAGTTTTAGATTTCCGCCACTTCTGTAATTTTACTTTACAGTATTCAGCAAAGATATCGTCTCATGTTTTCCTAATATTATACACGGAAACAGTTACCCTGCACGGCTGTCTTATTTTGATAGGATCTACTTCCTGCTTACATTATACTGATCAAATGTTAGCATGTCTGCAAACTACTCTTGAAAATCAATGCTCTTTGATGTTAGCTGATCTTAATTTTGTCTTTAGCAACTTCAGAGATTATTATGTTATTATGGATTATTAAGGGTTATTGTGTTGTAATGTAAAGTTCAGTGACACTTATTTCATTGGAATTGTCTGTTATATGTTTTCTCCAATATTCAGACTAAATGGAAAAAGTGTTTGTGCAGTTTACAATATTAATGGAACACCATGTTTTGGGATTGTTGTTGTTTTGACTTTTTCTGTTTATTATCCAATTTTACACTGAAATTATGCCCATAGTAGGAGTACTATTAATCCTAGTATAATAAATAGGACAAAGGATTAACGGCGAAAAGAAAAGCTCTCGATTTACTGGTCAATCTACATTCCTTCTCTCACCTAGGGTCATGAAGTGGTAGAGAAAGAGTAGGGACACTGCTCCTTTACATGCCATACCATTTCCCACCTGTCTTTTCTGGACAGGTGTCCCAGGCATGTCACAGCGGAAGAGTATGTTTCTCAGCTGGCCTGGGAACAGCTCAGTATTCCTCCTGGAGAAGCTGGTGGAAGTGTCCGGGGAGAGGGAAGTTTGGGTCTCATTTCTGTGTGCCACTTCTAATGACTGGAACCAGTTGCAACAGCTTCATTCTGCTGTTACCTTTAAGAAAATACTCCAAAACAGTATCTGGGATCATTACACAAGCTCCTAAGCACATTCGTGGCATTTAATATAAGGTACGCGTTGGTTGTTGTTGACGTTGTTGTTACATGTACCTGTTTTGTACCTGTTTTGTTACACACAGTCTTGTACCTTGCCTCATGGTCAGGACATCCTTGGAAATCAAATTGGTAAACAGAGCTTGTGCTCACAGCAAGCAGGGGCCAAATGGGGTCTAATGAATTAGGCATAATATAGAAGGTAAATAACAAAATAAAGCGATCCTTTAATTATTATGTATGCCTTTGTACTGTTAGGGTCAACTGTTGTAATTTGTCGGGGCCTATTTTCACGTTCGGATTCGTTTCGCTTGTACTGCGCCGCTTTCATCTGACAAATGCATAAAATATGAGCCGTCTTATTCTCCTCAAACAAACGACGGGGCCCCTGAGCTCAGAGGGCCAGGTCACATTCCTGACTGGGCCTGTTCTGCGCGTGAGCCCCACAGTGTAACTAATGTACACAAATACAGCAGCAGCAGCCTACATATCTACAGCCCCATACAGTAGTCTGCACGTGGAAAGGGTTAACATCCTCGTAGTAGAATCTATGGCACGAAGCCCCGCCCCCTGATTGTTAGGGCTGGCGTGCTTCAGAAATCACACCACTGCAGGCCCCGCCCCCCTCCCTCCGGGGCCCCCGCAGGTCCCCACCCACCTTGGACCACATTGAAATGGGTCTGATGTTGTTGCCAAACAGAAGAGTGTGCGGAGCATCCCGGCTCTGAGCATCAGCTGGAGCATCTCACAAAAAAAGGGACTCAATACAGAGACTACCAACCCCAAAACTAGTCCTTAAACTGCTTCTACTGTTTCTGGAGAAGATTGACAAGGTGCAGCATCACTCACAGTCAGTGTTACAGTCACAAGAAAGAAGAATAGACACGCACAGTGAGCATTTAGCGCGTTTTGGAAGCATGGGAAGACCGTTTTACGCGTCTGTTGTGCTCCTCATCTGCACCGCTGTTCAGTCAAGTAAGTGTCATTTTTCTTTATTATTATTTTATCCAACTTATTGTAACAGATTAATTACCCTTTCTTTTTCGAAACATGAATCAAAGCGTATTTTACTTCACTTTTCCCATTTAGAAATCGCTCGTTTTCGATTCCAACTTTCATTTTAGCCAATTACAGCGCGTTATGGTTTAAATTGCCCACTCTTCTGACAGCACCGGATGCAAGGTGATGGGGGGAGGGCGCTATTATTCCTCGAATGTAGGTCAAATCCAGTCTTTCCCACTCCCCTTTTCGCTCTCGATGAAAAAATCTTCCATATATAGAGTCACGTTTGGAGGCGAGCTCAAATTTCAGCGTGAAGCTAAGGACGACTAAAGTTCGTGCGTAAATGGTTTTATTTGGAGGTATTCGGGGAACTGGTGGGTTTTGTTCACGCCGGTTTGTGAATGGAGCGGCATATTTTTGGATGGAGTGGCGCTCAGCTCACAGCCAATGAGCTTCGAGTGGCGTTTGAACACAGTGTCAAGCGGGGTGAGAGAAAAGCTGGTTTAAAGAAGCTGCCGCCGCCAATTACAGCTCACAAAACCACTCTACGTGTGCCATCCAAGACGATCGTGTGATTTATTGCGTCAGACGTAACCGTAGGGGTCTCATAATGATGCAACATCCAATGAACATGCGGGAAAGCGTTGTCTATGGTGGCCCTGATGGCGTATTGAAATCCAAATGTTGTCTTGTGAGACACTATACTTGCCCTATTTACCTGAAACGCCCCGCACTGTGGTAAAGAGGGAGGGACTCTTTAGTATAAACATATGTCTGAGCGAGCATTCCTCAGTTTTGACCTGTTCCAAGTCGCCTATGGTTTTAGGGGAAAATGTGTAAGGCCTGAAACCAATCCACTTTCCATCACAAAGAAAAATGTATTGTCTTGAAAAGAGAGGTAGTGAGCTATAGGGGAGTGGTTCTAACTTTGAAGAGAAAATATTCTCTCCAAATACTTTCTTTGTGGCAGCAAAACGTGAAAGTCTTGGCCCATAAAACTACATCTACAATACTTTACACTGAAGATAATTAAACTTCGATGTGAATATTATGAAATTAATGTTATTCCTTACCTACTTTTGTCTATAATGCTATACTACTGCAAAGTGACTATAATTCCTAGTCAAATAATTGTCTTAAGAAGTCACATTTGGAATCTTCCCAGCTTTTTATAAGTATTGTATGGTATAGCATAGAATATTGTACACACATCAAAGTGAAAAGCCAACCTGGGCAGAACAAAAATGAAATTAAAACTATTCTAAGACAAGATAAACTAAAATAAACTATACTTATGAAAAATTAAAAACAGTGCAAAAAAAAAATAGAATAAAATAGACTATGCATATGTACAATACATGGATATAAATAAATGAGTATGAATATTCATTCATTCATTCATTCATCTTCTACCTTTCCCCTGTGGGTCGGGTTGGAACTATCCCAGCAGCTTTGCCTTAGGCGGTACACTGGACAGTGAGTTTAGGCTACACTTCGCAGACATTGACAGACAACCATTCTATTCAACCATTCTCATTATCCACTAGGCACTTTAGAGTCAAATTCACCTATACATCATGTCTTTGGGCTGAGCCAGATCCCGAAGACCCACGGTACACGGGGAGGACATGCAGACTCCACAGAAAGACCAGAGTTAGCCAATAATGTTATTTGCTACAATCAATAACGATTTTTTTGGTTGCTGGGATTGAACTCACAACCTTTTGTGTAGGAGCCTAACACTCTTGTCACCTGAGTATGAATAAATTGTAAAAAAAAAAGAAAAAAAGTGCATGTTTACCTCAAATATTGCAGCAGTAGTATAGTGTAGTATAATATATTGTATATAACATAGTGCAGTGTATAGTGCAAAGTTTGTAGTGTAGTATAGCTAATACAAGAGTAGTATAATTGGAGTGTATTGTGGTGGTACTATAGTCAAATTCTATAGTGAATAGTATAAGTATCTTCTGTTATATCTTTGTTATATCTTAAAATGAAATCTCTAGTCTACTGTATAGAATAGTATATATAGTATAATGTATATAGTATAGTGTAGTATAGGGCTGCGCAATATATCACAACTTGCAATGAAGATTTATACTTCACAGCCTGTGTTATGACCAAGAAAACATTAAAAAGTTCTGGTTTAGTCTGTTTGGTGTTAAATTTGCCCCCATTTTGACTTTTCTTTTTACCTTGCAATAAATCCAATGCCATGATTCAAAAGATGGCAGGGGCGTAAGTTGTTTTCCCAGCAGCAGTTGATAACGCTCACATCAGGCCACTTTGTATATGTGTGTGTGCCGAAGTCTGAACTTTAAGCCCACTGAGTAAATATGCCACGTGAACTTGGGTTCAGGTAATAGGAGGGCAGGATTCAGGGAATGGGGGCTTGTTTTGGGAAATGACACTGTAATATGTCTGTTTTGAGTCAACTGTATGTGTAACTTTGTTTTAATGACGATAACCAGCTTTCTCAGGAATTCATGAAGCAATAATATGCACTAGTGTGTTTTTAGAGAGTGCATATGGAGTCCTATAGTAGCGGCTTCTACCTGCTTTAGGAATCAAAACAAGCTAATCCTTTAAAGGGATGAAGCATAACCAATGGCACCAGATCTTCTCCTTTGCCTGCCAATTCTGAAGATTTACATTACTATAAGAGATTTACAGCAATCAATAATGCATACTTCTTCAGCTAGATAAGAAAACATTCTCTTTTAATCCATTCCACTTATTTTCTATTGGACAAAACAGATAACTCCAGTCAAATCAATACACTTTTAACATACTTAGTCTATTTTTGTATTGCCATTGGAGATGTTTCAAGCCCAACTGCCTAAATGCTGGTGTTAATTGTATGCTGTCTGGCTCCTGTCACAAACAGGTGGCCACACAGGCTTTGTAGCCCCCCCGGGAGGCAACCAGGAATCCCACTTGGCTTTAATAGCTTTAGTTCAGTAGCTTTATTGGGTCCATTAAAGGTGATATTGGGGGATGGGAAGTGTGTTAGCCAGCAGGGATCATAAACACTGAGAATAACATTTGTACAGTGATGATAAATGAGAGGTGCTCTGCTTGTATAGGTGCAGTCGGGAGGTCTGTTTGGCTTAACCATTTCTCTGCCCTGTTTCAACAAGTGGCAACATGTAGGACAGGTTTCCAAAAACCCAGTCATTAAAGGTGGTTTGACGGCTATGGTTAAGCCCTTTTTTTGTCACCCTGTCAAATTGTATTATGAAAAACCCCAACAAAACTATATACTAAAGCTATAAAAATAGATATTTAGATGGTTAGCCTGGCGGAGCCTATATCCTGGTATGGGTCTGTTTCTGACACATTTCTTTCTACTTTTTGTTCCATTTCTACTCATTTAAATAAAGATGTATCTTTGAAGAAGAAATACAAAACTGGAAAAAGAAGCTTTAAAAAGTTTATCAGATGCCCACTTCTAAAAGTAATTGATTGTGTTGAATTGACAACAGTTACCCTGGGTAGAAATCTTGTCAGACAATTGTTTTTCTGAAATGGGGCGGGCTTTTAGCAGTGCTTTGTGTCTATGATTGGTTGTACTGCCCCCTGTTTTCTGATTGGTTGCATGCATATCCTACTCCATACAGAGACGTTTTTTTTAGATTGAAAAGAAAAAGAATAAGGATGGCTGGACAATCTAATTATGTGAATGAAAATGTTAACAGACCTGTACTTTTTAGGTGCTACATGTTTAAACTAACTATATATTGAAATATTAGTTAGTACTTAATAAAATATCCATTGTTTGTTCATACATTGAGCAACAAAGTACACACAAGCCTTAGGTCTCATCAGACATGACCGCCACCTTCATCATCTGTTTATCTCTTTCTGCTCTGTCTTTTGTGAAAATAGTTATATATGATATAAGCACTTTTACACATCCACATAATATGGTATTTTTTTTACCTGACAGGTGCCTTCATAACATGTGGGACCAGACAGTTCCAGTGCGGGAATGGGAAGTGCATCACGGCCAGATGGGTGTGTGACGGGACGGACGACTGCGGCGACGGCACAGATGAACTCCCTGGAACTTGCTGTGAGTATAAAGTCACTCTGTGGCTTGAATGGTTACGTTTGCAGAAATGATATATCTCATTGGGTCTTGTCTGCATTGTTGGCAGTGGCTAAATCGTGCAGGCCGACAGAGTTCAGCTGCGCGGACCGACTAAACCAGTGCATCCCAAAGAGCTGGCAGTGCGACGGGAAAGCAGACTGTGAGAATGGAGCTGATGAAGAGAGCTGTGGTAAGTCCATGTCAATCATATACATGTATAAAGAATATACAACATTAAAGAAGTTTTTTTAATATTCAAACAAAAGCCCATTTATCTTATTCACGTTACCATTTGACAAAATTCCACTTGGTAATTGAATAAAAAGCTATCCATTGAATATTAAAAAGGCATAGTTTCTCGCTCATTGTTTTTTCATAAATAAAACAAAACAAAACAGAAAAAAAGTAAAGGCCTGATATGTTGCCAACAAGTCAAGTACCCATAAGAAACCCAAAGAGAAGCCTCATGGTGTCACTATGTGCTAATGCTAATGGTTGCTTATAGGCCCACCTGATAGAGTCTTCTAATAAAAGTTAGAAAACATCTTAAAACTAATGCTTAGTGGGGTGACTTGGCATCAAGTTGATGAACCCACAACACAATTTAAATTTAGAACAGAAAGAAAAAACATGTGCTAATGCTAATGGTTGTTTCTGCTTAATAGAGGATATAGGCAAAGACGAAAGGAAATTAACACACATACACAAAAATCCATCTTAACCCAAAAGGTCTCTTTCTTGTTGATCTTTAAGTTACCTTTGTATCACTTAATAATAACTACACACTAGTAGTAAAGCATTAATAAATGATGAATTAATTAATAAAGAATTTACTGAAATGTAATTTATCCCTGTATATCTCTATTCACACATTTCTATCTTTGCCGTAGCGCCCAAACAGTGCACAGACACAGAGTTCCGATGCGGGACGGGCCAGTGCGTATCGTCCTCCTTTGTGTGTGACGACGAGGCGGACTGTGAGGATGGCAGCGACGAGGCGTCCTGTCCACCCATCACCTGTAGCTCAGCCTCTTTCCGGTGCAATAACTCCCTGTGTGTCCCTCGCCTCTGGGCCTGCGACGGCGACCTGGACTGCAGCGACGGGTCCGACGAGTGGCCTGCGAACTGTGGGTCCGACAAAAGCGTCACGGCCTCCCGTCACCGCTGCTCGGCCCTCGAGTTCAGGTGTGGCACCGGGGAGTGTATCCATGGCAGCTGGAGGTGTGATGGAGGGGCCGACTGTCTGGACCGATCCGATGAAGCTAACTGTGGTAAGAACAGCCACAGATATTAAAAAGACCTAAATATTTAACTGGTTAATCGACTATGTACCGTTGGTCTTGTAGCAACACAGTATTTGACTTGACCCCATCCATTGTAACAGCTCTCATATAGCTAATACTCTCATGCTCTTATCTAATTTGTATCATACTGTAACAGGTTACCAATGCATTGATATAAAGTGCTTGTACACAGCAAATAGTTATTATAATCTGCCTCATGGTTAATGGAAAAGCAAGATTATTCATAACAGATTACAGTGCAATATGTTGTTATGCTAAAGGTTAGTAGCTTAACCCAGAGCTAAGTCCTTTTTTAATATTCTAAAGTAAACATAATACACTGATTCACAACTTAATTAAGAGTTTACCAGTACATGGCTATAAAGTGCTCTAAATAATTATAATCTGTCTCAGGGGTCACATGCAAATTGAGATATCAGTATATTATGGTACATGGATTGCAATACAGTCAGTCATTTTGCTAAAAGGTATATAAAGTGAAAGTTTGCAAATCCTTGCCTTCCATACAGCCAAACATATAGTCTACATAAACTCTAATGCTACACATCTGCTTTCTTATTAATATTCATGTTTATGTGTTTTTAGATGTGCAACGTCCCAGTTAGCTTAGCTGCTAATGCTATAGTAGCGAACTAAAAATGCAATGTAAACAATGTTAACCACAAAAAGACACTACATTCATAAAAAGTAAAGGCTATGAAGCAAGATTTTACAATATTAGTGCTATAGTAAAGATGGTAGATGGGTAAATAGTTTTTACCCATCTGTTTTGTTGATGTTGCTGTTCAGGAACATAGTGCTACTTTAAGTCAGATTATAATTGACCTGTTCTTTGTTCTCCAAAGCTCGGACCACCTGCCGTCCAGACGAGTTTGAATGTGGAGATGGGACTTGCGTCCACGGTAGTCGCCAGTGCAACCATGAGTACGACTGCAGGGACATGAGCGACGAACTGGGCTGTGTCAATGGTAAAACTCTCCTCACGTCAAAACTGCACCCTCAAATCACTCTTTCTAAGCCTTTGTAATCGGTCCAACACTGATGTGCATTTCTCTCTCACAGCGACCCAGTGTGACGGTCCAGACAGGTTCCGTTGTCGCAGTGGAGAGTGCATCAACATGGATAAAGTGTGTGACAGGAAGAGAGATTGTAGAGACTGGTCCGATGAGCCTCTGAGGGAATGTGGTGAGTACAGAGGTGTCTTTTCCAAAACTCTCCACCTACGTAATTACTACTTCTGTTTCTTTAAAGAGCCTTTGCATTCCGAAATAAGACACTAAATCCCTTTTTCTCCCCACTGCAGGCACTAATGAATGTATTTTCAACAATGGTGGCTGCTCCCACATCTGCAGTGACCTTAAGATCGGTTACGAGTGCCTTTGTCCCACTGGATTCCGCTTGGTGGACAAAAAGAGATGTGAAGGTAACAGCACAGTTGCGCACTCACCGTTCGGCACAGTTTGATCAGATTGACAAATTGTATTTACTCTGGCACACATTCTTTTAAGTCACTGAGTGTATCCTGATGAAATGGAAGGTCATTTATTTTGTAAGTAATGTTTTTTTTCTCTTTTCAATCAGATATCGATGAATGTGCCAACCCGGACACGTGCAGTCAAATATGCATTAACCAGATTGGCAGTTACAAATGTGAATGTGAGGAAGGCTACCAAGTGGACCCTGCCACCAAAGCCTGCAAAGCTATCGGTAAATGCTAGCATGGTTATATTATGCTAAAATCTTGTGTAATCTTGTGTTAATCCTTATCTTGTGGATCAGAATCTTCTATTTTTGCATCAGGAGTCAAGAGGCAGGTTGTTAAGCTAATTGTTAGCAGATTTATTGTAAACTAAAAGTCATATAAAGTAAGCCATACGCTAACCTTGCGAAGTTTGTAATGTAGCCTACAGTGTCCAAACTAACAGCACTAGCACAGAATTAATGAAAAGATTTAGATGTTTTAGGCAACAAGAGTTCAAAGTGCTAAATACAAGTGTAATTATTTAATCATAAAAGCTTTACTGTTTACTGTGTAGCCTTGCATAGAGCTAGATTAAAGGGTACACAACATACATAAACCCATTTTATGCTGACAGAGTTCTTTTTCCTGTCTATATTAAGATGAGCTAAAATAAGTTTTGTAATGTACAGAGTCCAAACTAACATTAACATGTAATAAACAAACACTTTTGGTTGTTTTAAGGGGCAAGAGTTCAAAGGTACTTATGCTTGTATAATTATTTATTTGCCCTTTTCCTTAATCCTTTTGATTATTCTGTGTGTGTAAAGTGCATCAGGAGATTATTCATACAAAGTATTATGTTTTTAAGTTAGCTAACAGTTATCAGCTTTACTCTAAGCTAAAAGGCATATTATAAAAGTTAGCTGTGTGTTAGCCTTCCAGCTATTTTATGCCAAAAAGTTCAATGAGGGTCCAAACTAACATGAGCATGTAATAAATGAATACTTTTGGATGTTACAGAGCCAGAGAGCCAAGTGCCTAATGCAAATATTGTATTTAATTTGATGCAATCCTTCTAGTGTAAATCAAAATCGTTTATTTTTCTGATTTTGTAGGTACTATTGCCTATCTTTTCTTCACCAACCGCCATGAAGTCAGAAAGATGACCTTGGACAAAAGCGAGTACACTAGAGTTATTCCACGCCTAAAAAATGTAGTGGCTTTGGACATGAACATGGCCGCCAAAGAGATCTACTGGTCCGACATCTCTCAAAAGAAAATCTACAGGTAATTAAACATACACTTATTACATAAAACTAATATTGTCTTGTCTTGTGATAACTGTGTTTCTCTTTGCAGAGCTCAGATGGACTCGGCCGAAGACCCCTCCAGTCACAATATAATTATCAGCAACGACGTTGAAGCTCCTGAGGGAATCGCGTTTGACTGGATCCATAGGAACTTGTATTGGACCGACAGCATTCGCAGCACTATCTCCGTAGTAACCGCTGATGGTCACCGTCGCAAAACTCTCTTCCAACAAGGCTTATCCAAACCTCGGGCTATTGTGGTTGACCCTCACAGCAAGTAAGTCTCATATCCATGGCTTTATGGCTTTTATTATTTTACTCATGTGACTGGGAAAAAGAGATGGATAGCAACTAATAAGCAGTCTTTGGAAGTAATAGATACTAACTTTACAGGATTAAATAATTAGGATACTAAAATAAAGAAACTGTATAACAATGCAGAAAAAAAATCTGTATGTACTGTATACGTTATGTATTTTCAGTCATACCAGGGATTATTTAGCAGGGGAGATGTTTCAATGGGCAAACTAGGCTCCAAGCAGAAGGGAGCCCCCAGAATGTAGAATTTGTATTTAAGTAATCATATGTATCACCATCATATATATACCCCTTTGTTCCTCTTGCCTGCATAAAACGTTCCTGCTCAGTTTTTAGTTTTAATAACACTTTACTATTGCTAACTAGCTTTATTAAGAAACTTTATTTAATAATAGTACTGCTCAAACATCACCCACTGGCAAATTATATATTGTCGTTTGCCATCTATATTGTTTAGTAGCTCCTCTTTTTTAAACAGTTTCTGATTTTGTCTTTCCAGCTTTCTCTATTGGACCGACTGGGGAAGCCCCGCTAAGATCGAGAAAGGAGGGCTCAACGGCGTTGACCGCACTGCTCTGGTCACTGATAACATCGAGTGGCCCAACGGCATCACTCTCGGTAAACACTCGCGGTTTCACTCATTTCTATTCACCTGAATGTAAGTGGCCACTCTGGTCTGACCTGTTAACCCCCCCGTGACCCCCTCCCCACAGACCTGTTGAACCAGCGGCTCTACTGGGTGGACTCCAAGCTGCACACCCTCTCCAGTATCGACGTGCAGGGCAGTGGCCGGCGCACGCTCATCATTGACGAGCACCAGCTGGCTCACCCGCTGGGGCTCACTGTGTTTGAGGTAGATACACAGCACCTGATAAAAGCTAGACTGATTACAACATGCTGATTACAAATGCACTGCTACACGTGTTAGCTATAGCACACTGCAAACGTCTGAACTTTCAAGCCAGCGTTTATTTCACTCAGCTTCAGCTGACCAAAGTTCGACCAAGAATAGCCATAGAAAATAAAGAAAATATTTCAATCCCTATTTGCATACAACACAGGAGACTCTTACAAGCAACAGCAATGTTTTTCATTCATTTAGACACTTAAGAGATGAAAAATACATCTTCTCATCAGATGTATTTGTAAATGTTCTACTAATAGACTTCTGTTCTACTCAAGTACGTTGCCTGCTGTGTAGTTTAACATTAGCAAATTGAGCTACCATTTTGAAAAACTATAGCTCTAACATATTTTTTCATAGCATAGAAGCCATACGTGTGTGTGACGTTACCTTTTATGCATTTATATGCTGTCCATGTCTATAATGGTGAGATGTATTTTTCCATTTAAATTAAAAAATCTCCATGTGGAGTAATTTGGGGTTCAGCTTAGTATTTTATAGCATTATAGCATTATACAGCATATAGCCTTTAGTTGGTGTAGCCTAAACGCTCCCATATATAGAGCAGCAAATGTTTTCTACCAATTCACTGACAGCACACACTTGTAGTCTGTTGATGACCACTTACATTTAATAAGAAATGATCACAGATCAGAAGACTCACAGATCCACCCATTGGCTGAATGCACTCTAATACAGTAAAATAATGTCTGTTGTTGTGGTTCTATGTTCTTGTAGGAGAGGGTTTTCTGGACAGACGTCAGTAACAATGCCATCCTCAGTGCAAACAGACTGACGGGCGACGACATCACACCTGTGGCTGAGCACCTTTCATCACCCGAGGACATCATTCTATACCATAAC
Organism: Rhyacichthys aspro; assembly: GCA_036850595.1. Taxonomy (NCBI): domain Eukaryota; kingdom Metazoa; phylum Chordata; class Actinopteri; order Gobiiformes; family Rhyacichthyidae; genus Rhyacichthys; species Rhyacichthys aspro. The sequence continues at coordinate 4,054,508 of CM072155.1, forward strand.
CTTAAGCAGCCTACTGGTAAGAGAAGAAATCACTCTGACTTTTTTCTGACAATATTTTTGTCTGGTAAGTCATAGTGAAGCATAAAGAACTTGTTTTGTTTTGCAGGCAGGGATTGGTGCCAAGTGTCCAATGGAGGCTGTGAATTCATGTGCCTCGCAGCCCCTCAGGTGGGCAGACACCCCCCGAGATACACTTGTGTGTGTCCTGATAACATGATGCTGGCCCGGGACATGAGGAGATGCGTACCTGGTATGTTAACTATCATTTATTATCATGTATCAAACAAATTCAGGTAGCTTCATTCTTACTGTTTGCTCCACTCCAGCTGTACCAGCTGTACCAGTACCTCCCGCACCGGTCCAGCCAGAGCCTGCCGTCACCACCAGCCCCCCTCGTGTGGAGCCCCCAGCCCCAGCTACAACCACAGCCAAGCCCCTGGTCCGCACCACCACCGCAGCCCCTGTTGTGGTTACCAAACCTCCAACTAAACCTCCGACTAAACCTGCAACCAAACCACCGACCAGTCCAGTACCACGCACCACGAGGCCTATTGTCAAGACCACTACCGCTGCACCAAGGACCCCCGCAATCAACGCTGTGACACCCAAAGCCCCCCAAACCACCACCGAGGCTCCAGTCACTACCTCAGGTGAGCCAGTAATAATGAACCACACTAAACATGATAAAACTGTTTGTGTACACAAGGGGCCTTCCTCTAATCTTTAAGGACAAGTTTTATTACCAAATTCTAATCCCGTTTGTTGACAGTAAAATGGAGTGGACTAATGAAGTTGTACATCATTCATCACATTATAGTTGCAAAAGCATAAATTGCAAGTGACTGTGAACAGCTATGGTAGCCCTGCTGGGACATGCAGTTGTTTATGAACAAATTCAGTGGAAAAAGATCAGATTTTTATTTCACTTTACAAATTGTGAAACAAAATCCATTTAGGTCCCAAATACTTTCATGCTAGAAGGTTCAAAAGGAAACACCGTGTGCTTCGTCTCCAATAGTGCTCAGTTTGTCCAGTCTGGGCACCTGTAAAAACAAGAACAGGAAGTAATGGAACTAAAATGGTATCTCCCACTGGGTTCTATGGGGTGTCTGTTTTTCCTGCTCATGTTTTTTTAGTTGAAGGAGCATAGAGTTAGTATTAAAAAAGCATAATGTTGAAAGTTTGCTTGTTGCTAGCTAATAATACTAATGGAAAGTACACTAGAAGCCTATATGACTTTAGCTGAACACATTGTGGTTGTATGATTAACTACAATAACTAAACCAGCCATATCTAGTCTTAAAGCTCAAACAAGCAAAAAATACAAGCAATTAAATACAGCAATAGCTAACTGAAGCTAGCAGCATCTTGTAAATAACGTCACACTGTGAGTACTTCTTATGTGGCCAAAGTGAGGGATAGGCCTCCAAAAAAGTGAGCAAATGGAGACAATGAGATCAAACTAAACTGAAAATTAGCATTTTGTGGAGCTCTTAGCATGGCTGTCAATGGGAATGAAGCCAACTGTTCAAAGCTAGCCGCTGCTAACTCGCTCCACCTCTCTCTACTTGCCAGTGTGCTTGACCTCCATTTTGTTCAGTGTTCCAAAAATGACTATACCCTGAATCCTGGAGTGCATTGCTCTCGACTGATATATATTTTCCATAGTAACCCGAGAGGTCACTTTCATGTATCATTAACTTCAGTGTTTTGTTTACCTTCCCTCCAGAATCCAGACAGGATTTTGCAGCAGTACCCAGAACTGCCTCAAACACCCCAATAGCCCTGTACATCATCCTTCCTCTGGGTGAGAAGCTTTGACACGCTCATATTTTTAAAGAAAACATACATTATTCAAAAGTGATAACACATCTCATCTTTATGGTTCTGTGTCCTGTGTAGTGGTCCTTTGTATGGTGGCCGTTGGTGGAATACTGCTATGGAGAAATTACAGGCTCAAGAACACCAACACCATTCACTTCGACAACCCGGTGTATCAGAAAACCACAGAGGACCAGGTGCAGATTTTTAGGAGCAACAGCTTTGACGGTTACTGTTACCCAAAAGTAAGTATTATCAGAGCGCTCATGACGGATTAGCTCACAAACAGCTAAATGTCTAACTTCCTGTTTTCATTCTTCCTTTTTTTTCTCAGAGACAGATTGTAGACTTGAATGAAGAAGCAGACAATCCGGCCTTTACAGAAAACTGAAGAGGCTCGATACTAAACTACCTTGGACAGTTTTACCTCACACAGCACAAAGATATGGAAGTCAAAGCCAGTTCTAGCCAAACTTGAAACCACTATTTCCTCAAAGACACAAGTGCCATTTAAGTGGACAACCAGGGTTTAACCTTTATTAGTGAGGTGTGCATTTTTTTTTATGAAGGTTCTTTGACAATCTATTCTTACATTGCCCAGTTCAACTGTTTTTTGCAAATAAGAAAAAGGTTATTGAATTTAGATTGAATTTAGAAGTTGGTGTAAATATGATTGTGTTACTCTTATTTTAAATATCTGCACATGTCCATATCCCACACCACAGCGAATTCAGATAGTTTGACATTTTGGGATGTGTGTATTTGTTTTTGTTGTTTTTGTTTTTCATTTCTACAGTGGTTTAGGAGATTGTTTTATCTTGGCAAAAAGACAAGCTAACTACTAACTAACAAGCTAGCATAGCTTTGGCCTCATAAACCCACCACTTCTTTTCAAACATTACATTACTATAAAATTGTATATTTTTCTTCTTGAATAGAAAACAAAGACCGATTTCTCAAATCTTTAAATATTACTATTTCAAAGGCCATACAGAGCTAACATTTTCTCAGCTACAACAAACAACATTAAAAAAAAAGAAGAATGTCCACTCTAATTTACACTAACACTAGATGAACCTCACTAATGTGACCAAACACTAGTGTGTTTTGTTTCTATCTATTGCCTAAGCTAATAGAGCAGAATTGTCAGGACCTGAAACCCTTGTTTGTGCCTTGCCTCTACGGTTATATCCATGGATGTGTTAGAAGAACTGGATGTAGGACCACCAACCTCTGCTCAGTGGACACTTGCAGTACTGCAATGGAAAAAATCCCTTGCAGTCTTTTCCATAGACCCCACTGTAAAAAGAGACACCTAGTGAAAAACTGACAGGGCACCTTCGACTTCCATGGTCAGATCATTGTTTAATGTTTATGACTGACTAATAACACTAATAACACATCCATGGTTATAACCCACCACTGTGTGTCTTTTAAAGTGAGCCGTTGTAGAGCTGTTCTCAGGACACTTTTTCACATATTTTCACAAATGTTATATTAGCCCTGATTTTTCCTGCCTTTTGCCTCTCTCAGGAGAACAATAACATTCCTCAGAGACAGAAAAGCTTTGATCCGTCCACATGTGAATAACGGCTGCTGCAGTCTGTACCAGGACACGTGTATATTATTTACATCTTCCCAAAGGAGTGGGACCTACTTTCTCACTGCATTCCTCCTTTAAGAAAGCCATTAACAGTGGCTTTAAACACAGCTGTAGTGGCTGTTTCACTTTTACTGCTTGACAAATGTGTGCCTTATCACCTTATCATTTGTTCGTAGTGGTGTTTTGGGTGAAAATGTATAGAGTCTGCCTGTTTACAGTGAGCTGTTGAAGGACATGGTAGTGTTACAAAGTGAGATCACACCGGATAAATGTTGCTAGGCTTTATAAAGGGAACAAATATTGATTTTCAAGTGCTTGTGAAGCTGTACATAAAGATTCGTCCATAGAATGACAGTGCAGATGCGTGTGTGTACATATGATGTTCATAAATGTAAATATTTGTTCTTGACCGTTTTTTGTTTTGTTTTGTTTTTTTGCTAATGACGTTTTAGCTGTTTTGTTGTAAACATTAAACATTTGCTGTATATAAATAAAGTCTATTTATTATAGAATCACTGCAGTATGGTGTCATTACATTTGGAATATTGTTGTGTTAATGCTTGCAGTTTATTGCAACTACAGAAGCCCTGCAGGGACATGTTGTCTATTAGCCAATTAGAAATTGTTGGTGGTTTTTACTTTAAAGCTATAGAAATATCTTTTTAGTTTTTTCAAAGCTTATTCCTTAATGCAAGATTATGTTCAAAAAAAGAAACATAAATGCAGTGCTATGTTTGTCCTTTCTGGGCTACTGTAGAAACAGGAAGTCATGAAACTTCAAGGAAGATTTAGACTATGTTCTTTTTCAAGATGGACAAATGCAAAGTGTATGTTGTTTGTTGTGTTTTTTTATGTTATAGTACAATATTTAATATAGTTTTGACTGATTGTTAATTTTTTAGCTCAACTGTACAATCCAAAATTGTACACATTGCACCTTTAATAGAATATATTAACATTGCAGCATAGCATCCAAAATATTAATATTTTTTGAAAAACATAACTATAAATAGCTATATTTCATCATGATTCCTCTGCACTAGTAACAATACAGTGTTTTATGATGCACATATTTAGATATTACTAAACAAATGCCATGGCAAAACTGTACACAGTGCACCTTTAAAAAGCATATAAATGGCAATATAATTAACTATTTGTAATTTAAAAGCAACAAGTCCAAATGAGGAGAAGCTATTTAGCTTCTCCTCTGAAAAGACCTGACATGCAAAACTTCATAACAAATACCAGTCTTTGTTTGAAAAGTATTGTATAGACACATATATATTTGCATAGCATTTTTGAAGAAAACAGAAATGAACTCAAAATGGAAAACAGCACTTTCCATTGGTCCATTTTAAAGAGGGTTACTGTATAGTATATGGGGGATGGTTGAAACCTTGAGACAAATGCACAGCCGTTTATATTCCTCTGTGAGCAGCTGTGGAATGCAGACATGGCCCAAAACGTGAACAGTAGTAAGCCCCCTCCTCTTTTTCCCCCAAAGCCTGGCTGTGTTTATGTATTTACCCTGAAACCAAAACCACTTTCCTAGAAGGTCCAGACGTCACACTGAAAGGTAACACCGCTCTTAAATTTTTCCTCGAAGTTCTGGGGGGGGTCCTAAGTAGAGAATATTTACAACACGACTGCTCAGATAGACCCTCTTTTGTAGTATGTCGAAATGCCAACTGTGCTTCTATGAAGCGGGACTGGCCGAGAGCTACATGCTCAAAAATCTCAATGTAAACAGAGGAATAAAATGTAAACAAGCAGAAGGCAGTTGGTTTGCAGATACATTCACCTCCACATAAAACATATCCTGTATCACACATTTAAGGCCTACTGAAAATACATAGGACCGTTAGCATAGAATAAGTTGAAACAGTTAAAAAAATACAAAGTGCTTTTTACACTGACATGTGTCCTAGCAATTACCTTAGCACAGTTAGCTTGTCTTATTTTTGCCAGAAAAACACTCTGCCCTGTAACTTATACAAAAACTGTATTTTGTGACTATTTCCTTAATTGTTCTTCTTTAACCTGTCCATAAACAACCTATGTGACCCATAGTTCAGCAAAAAACAAACTTTTAACAAGGGTTTCCCAAAGTGGGGCCCAGGGACCAAAATTGGCCCTCCAAGGGGATTGACTTGGCCCACAACCGGTCATCATCCTGAGACTGAAATTGCATACTACTGCTTTAGTACTACTGCAATGACAGTCAATGAAATGTCTGGGTCAAACAGCTTAGGTCCAGCAGGAGCAGCAGAGGTAGTGGCACACAGACAAAAGGCATTTTAATCAAACCTGGGAGGAAGATTTTTTTTTTTATGCAAAAGATTTTTGTGTTTGCGGGAAAAAGTCTAGACACTCCTACGTTAAAAAACCAAAAACAAAACAGTAACAATAACAATGTATCTGAGGCATGTGAGTCAAAAATTCATGCAAAATGACATAGGGGCTTGACAGTTACTACACCCCTCCAAATATGCCCTCTTGTAACAATGGGATGACTAAAATTTGTACTTTGTGTTGATTTTGTGAGTAAACTGTAGAGAAGTTGTGTTGTATGGACTGTAGCAGTTTAAGAATATGAAGTTCGGTGCCTCACCTGATGGAGAATATAAGAGAAGAAAAGTGGGTTTGAATCCAAGTTTCAAGTATGGGGCCTTGGCATTTGCCCTTTATGTCCACCCCATTGCAATGCCCCTGGCCACTGTCAAATAATGGAAAAAAAATACAAAGATTGTAATCATTTATACTGGGGTCCAGTTGTTTGTTTTTATTTTCAACAGTAAATCATAATATAAGTTCATATCTAGCTGCCTTCAGGGGATCCATTTAAGCATGAGACCTTGACAGTTGCCCTTTATACCCACCCCACTGCAACGCCCCTTGTCACTCTATCAAACAACAGCAAAACACTTCACACATAGGTCAATATCTGAAATGGAAACTATAATAAGAATATAATGACATTTGATTGTTGTTGTTTTTTTCTCTTAAGTAGCTATGACTCGACAAATCCTGATAAACCCACCGAACGGGCGAGCCACGTGTACAGTTCAAGGCTGAGGAAGACTGGAAGAGTTTATCTGATAACAGACGAAAAAGGAAAGATGCACTTATCCATACAATATGTGCGTAAACATGCCCCGATAAGAAAGTATTGACTCTTCAGTGAGCTTTCAATGAGGGTAAAAATATCCACAGAACTTGTTGTCAATGGTGTGACATCAGATTGTCCTGTTTTTGTGGGCAGACCTGTTTTTCGAAGAAATGTTTCGCTGACATTATCAATCATTAATAAAAGCAGGCGAGGTCGGGTACAGCCTAATGGAACGTTCTGGAACCAAATGAAATCAATACTGGCATCAGAGTTAAGACCTTTAACCTTTCATTAAAGAAAGCCATCCGAAGTCATTTGAGCAGCTAAGAGATGAATTTCAGCTTCCTAGCACAGATTTTTTTTTTATATATTAAGAGCAAAAAAGCTTCCTAACAAAGCATAAAGAATGGAAAGTATTAAGGCCCTCAGCAGTTGAGGAGCTCTGGATAAAAGTATAACAAAGGACCAGGCCTGCAAAAGCCATTGGTAACTTCTACCAAGCATTTTTAAACATCAATGTGAATAATACTTTAAATATCAGGAATAGATTACTCATATATCAGAGGAAGTGTGGAAGGAAATAGTTCAAATCAAAAATGATAACAAGATTATTTAGGAGGCCAACAAGTGTGACAAAATAAACTCTGCAAACTCTAATACTTCATGCACATATAGTCTGGACGTGCCCAAATATTACACTCTTTTGGGACGATGCATTCGCAGTCCTAAACAACATCATAGTCCTCCACCAAATATTTGAGAAAGACCCAAAGCTGGCAATCTTAGGACTCAGGTCAGAAGGCTTAGAAGGGAAAAATATCTCTTGTGAATTTTCCTAACCGCGGCTGTTAAATGGATCACTATCAAGCGGTTGAAATCTGATTCTCCAACATACGGGGTTTGGATCGAGAAAGTGGGGGAGATTTATCAGATGGAGCAAAACACATACCACGTACTCTTTCAGATTTCAGAGTTGTTCACTAAAAGAGGGGGTACTGTGATCGCCTTATTAATGCAATAAGCACCAGGATAAATGACACTGAATTACTTTGACATGCGTACAGATTATTAAAAAAAAAAAATTTATTAAAAAAAAAAAAAAAAAAAAAAAAAAAATTAAAATAAAATAAAATAAAATAAAATAAAATAAAATTAAATTTAATTTAATTTAATTTAATTTAATTTAATTAAATAAATTTATTTTATTTTATTTTATTTTATTTTATTTTATTTGGGTCTTTGAAGTTGCCTATCTATGTTTTTTTTTTTTTTAATCTATCTATCTATCTATCTATCTGTCTATCTAGTTAATTTACTTTTTACTCCTTGTGACTATTCATTGTACACAGAGATCTGTACAATTACTGGGATCATGTGACGACTTGTAAATAAATATATCTCTGAATTTTGTATGCGCCGTAAAAACAAAATAAAAACAAAGTCTTTAAAGTCATGACAAATCACAGAATTTGATTTGTCATTTTGCATAAACTCACCAGAGTGGCCTTTGCTCTGTGGGGTTTGGGTAAAGGTGGTTTGGCACACGTTGATCAAGAGGAGACTGTGACGTGGTTTAATAGTAACAGAGAGTGACCATATATGAGAGGACAGTGTACCCCCTCGATAAGCATAAAACAATGTGTCCGTAAACAGTAGTGAAAGACAGCGACTACCGTTCGTGTCCCTAAACAGGGTCATATAGGCCAAGCTAGCAGGAGGTAAAGTAAATGGACAGTTTGATTCACCCTGTGCCATGTTAACTATACTTACTTTTGTTTCTCTTTTAATTTTGGGGGGATTCTTATTTGAACACACTCACTTTCATTATAAATGAGACAATACTCACAGATTCATTTTGTACCAGGCCAAAATGGTTTAAATGAAGATAAAAAAGCCTACGACGCACAAACATCTCAGACAGTGGTCAGCCATCTTAGTTTTTTTTCAAATGAAGCAAATGAAAACATTGTGTTTCTTCTCCATCAAAGGAAAGAACAGCTCTACTCACAGTACATTTAATAAGACCACTTGTTTGTTAAGATTATGTTTATATGTACTGTACTATACTATACATACTATTTAGTTTGATCCTAAAGGTATGTGTGGTTCATATCCCTTTCTATCTACAGCCTGTGAGCACCTATGGTAGCCCTGCAGGGACAATGGAAACCGATAAAACATTTTGAAACCAAATCAGTTTATTTGATTAAGAGTGTGTGCTCAAAAAGAGACATGAGCAGTCCTCTCTGAACAGATTTAGCAACAGGAAGTAGTAGCTGGTTCCAAACCATTCTCTCCATTTAATGTTCAAGATTTCATGATTTAGAGAGTGATATTTTGACATGATTGTAAACTATTGAAAATACAGACTGATGTAAATAAATGTAAACAATATGAGTACCTTTACATTAAAACACAAAGATGTGTTTAACCAATTGTCTCAAGTGGTGGTGAAATTATAAATAATCTACATTTTAAGGAGAATTATATCATTCTACGCACATATTTGGAATTAGGGTCATGGCTCTGTTTAGGGACAAATGATAAATGCAAATTTTATCTCTATTCAATGCTATCTGTGTATCAACGTTTGGCCAAAAGTATTATAAAGTAGAGTTTGCTGTGGACCCAAAGGCTGTTTGTTGGAGATGTTATTTGGGTTACTACAAAATTTACCTTAGCACACAGTGTATGTTTATTTGTCCATTTGCAGATCATGAAAAACACCTGCTTTTCTGGTTATATACTATATATGTAAACATCCAGATGTGTAAAAAAATGAAAGGGGAAATAGTGTTATTTGCTTCTGAGAATAGGAGTCCAAGGAAAAGGAGCTTGTGAGAGGTCTTGAGTTACAAAAACGCCTCAAGTGTTCCATCTAGTGTACAGAGGGGGTAATAGCAAGTGAGTATGGCGCAAGAAATAACAACCAGCGGAAAAGTTATTATCAGATGCCTTTATTGTGATTTTTCAGAGTCCAGTGACAGCGACACGAGAAAACGGTGCTATCCCTCCCCTCCCCGTTTACCGACCTGAGGGGGAGGGGCTGCTGGTGGGACGTCCCGTGATCCCGTTTGTAGTCTTTAAATTAAACAGAGACACTAGTGAAGACACATCCAGACACACGACATGCATTCGAAAAAAAATAAACCCTTCAACTTCTGGTCCACGTGTACCTCGGTCTCAAAAGTACAAGGAAAATTAATATCACTTAAAAAAAAAACAAAAAAACATTATTACGTTATGGCCCACGATCGGTCTAGAATAATTCAGGCTCTGACATAGTTCCACTTACAGGAGAAACAAAAGGCAATAAAGACACTACTATTCATACAGGAACATGGTTTAAATATGGAAATGGATGCTTCATATTTTAGTTTAGATTTTTTTTAAGGTTTTTAATTAATGCTATACTTTAATGAGAATACAATAAGTCTCACTAAAAATCAGGTCATCTAGGTAAAACTAGGCCCTCTCCACCGTCTCCCTGCGGTTTCTAAGTAAAATACATAAGTTCCAGTCGAGGGGCTCAGTGGGCTGTCAGTCCAGTCACGAGTGGTTCAGTTCAGTCTTCGTCGCTGCCGCTGGCCGAGCGCTCCTGCAACGCAACACAAAACTAAATGTGAATCTACAGACTGATAAAATAACTCGGGATGACTTCGATTACCGTTACTATACCATTTAAATGTCACAAGAGCAGCTGACATAATCTCTATCACCACAACACAAATGTAAACATTAAAAAGTGCTCCAAAAAACTAGGTAATGATAAACACAACATCAGTACCAGAGAATATATTGTTTTGTTTAGCCTATTTATGTTTGTGGACAGAAAGTGAATAATCAACTTCTCTTAAAAAACAATTAGTGTCATTACTATATTATTTGTTGAATTTCATTGTACAAAGAAACCTGTTTCCTTAAAGAGCATATGACAAACACTTGGGATGGGTCTGCTTAGCTGTGATTGGGCATTATAGCGAGGAGGGAGGGTCAAACTATTAACTGCTGTGATTGGTTTCTTGTCGATGTCAATTAACTTATGACACTTCTTTATTATACACTACATTCACTAGCATTCTTTCACTGCTTGTTTCACACGTTAATGCAGCTAAATTAAAGCTGAGCGGTTACTTTTGAGATGCTGTTTTTTATTGAAATATAATTTAGATGTTAAATATTAATATTGATTAATATTGGTTGAGACTTCTACTACATTTCTCTACCCTACGTTGCTTTTAAACCAGCTTTTAACTGTTTGTGTTTGTGAAATGAAGTTGAACCTGAACAACTAACAGACTTTTTAGATTATTACTAGGTGAGAACAACTCTCAGTTATGATCTGGATAGGGTTATAGGCCTTGCTTAGTTCAGAAACTATTAAACTAACTAAAAGTTACTAGCATGAGCTACTATAAAATATATAGTGTCTGATAATGTGACAGTTCAAACAGTTGGAACGGCAGAGTTAATGAAATGTCCTCTGTTTGTAATAACCAACCACAGCAGACCGGCCGGCCCATACTTTCTAGCATCAACTACTGGTACAAACTACAGCAGCCTCAGAGGGTCAAATTCACCATAACTTACAATATCCAATGTTTCACATTAGGTATGAAGTAATGTAGAATCATTTCTCTAAAGCCATTGCAGTTGAGTTTCAAACAAAATGGTCTCAAAATTTAAAGAAACGATCTCGAAAACTGCAAGAGGCTTCGTAAAAGTCAAAATTTTAAAGGACAATGCACAATAAGCAGTGAAAACAACCCTCTGAATTTCCAGGTGTGCAAAAAGTCTGGTCAATTTGCAGTACAAGATAAAATCACTATTGCATTTTCCATCTACTGAGTGTAAAATGAACTTTATTAAACCTCTGTGTATCGTATGTGTTTTTTCTGACTCCTCACCTCTTCCTGTTCGTCTTCGCTGTCGTCGTCGCTCACCACAGGTTTGGCCCGAGACCCCCTGCCCCTCCGTCGTTGTCCTTTGCCTCCTCTTTCCCCCTTTTCTTTCCGGCTCAGTTTAATCTTCACTTTAACTGATCGAGCTGAAGAAAATTACCAAAAAAAAACCTCAACAAATGTGATTTCCTCCTCACTTCAATCTGTGTGAATACGTCGCTGGCGCTTACATTCCGACTCTGAGCCTTCGTCGATGTCCTCCTCCTCTTCCTCGCTGTCCTCTCCTTCGCTCTCCTCCTCCTTCTCGATCTTCTGCCTCACGCTGGTGAAGACGGACTGCAGCACGATGGAGTCCTCGTAGATCTGAAGCACAGACCGGGTTACGGGTGTTATTTTCTGGACTAGAGGCAGGTAACAGAGGAACTAGAGCGAGAGGACGACTCACCAGAGAGCCCTCCAGGTTAAACGTTTGTGCGTTCTGACACAGCAGCATCACGTCCTTCTCCAGGTCGTTGAGGCTGCGGTATTTGTGGCTCCGGATTCTCTCCTGAAGGAAAAGACAAGGAGGATGACATCTGGCAACCAATCTTTTTTTTGAATATGACCCACTTGCTTTTAAAATTTAATGACAGGAAAAAAGTTTGGTTTTTTTTGGATCCAGTGCTACTTTTGATAACCCTCCTGTCAATCTGGGTGCCTATGTAAAACCTCAGTGTCAAAGTGGAGCCTGATTCTAAAATCCAACAAAAACTCAGCTCTGTTGTTAAGGGTAGCTTTTTTCAGCTGAGGCAATAAACAAAAAAACGTTTCTGACAGCTACTGACTTTGAAACTGTCATTCTTGCTTTAGTGACGACCTGCTTGGACTACTGTAATGCACTTTATGCTTAAGTATGACCACGTTACAGAATTGATTTTAAGATACTTGTATTTACTTTTAAATGTTTACATGGTCTTGCTCCATCCTATCTTTCTGACCTGACCATCCTTTTGTCCCATCCATTGCTCTAGGGTCAGCAGATCAGTCAAAGCTTATGGTCCCTAAAACAAAACTTCATGGGGGCCGTGCTTTTTCCGTCATTGCTCCAAAACTCTGGAATGAGCAACTTTTAGACATTAGACAGGCTCATTCACGGCCCATTTTTAAATCCCTAAATATAAAGCGATGTTTTATGTTTTTAGTCTATTTGTGCTTTTAACTCGAGTTATTTATTAACTGTATGTTTTATACTTTTCATTTATGTCCTCTACATTTTTTATTGCATTGTGTTTTATCTCTTATTTATTTGCTTATGTAAAGTGCCGACTGCACAGTTTTAAAGGTGCTTAATAAATAAAGTTGGTGTGGCAACATACTGAGATGAACAGTTAAGGTTCATTGCCGTTCTATACATATTGACTTGATTCACGGATCTCTGTCATTAGTTCTTCATATAGCCAGAAAAATAAATGTAACAACTGTGTGAACCAGGACTAAATCCATACCTTGATCTTCCTGAAGTCCACAGGTTTGCGAATGAGCTCGTAGTACTCGGGCAGCTCCTTCCGAGAGGGCAGCTGGATGAAGACTTCGCTCAGCTGCCGCCCATTACTACTAACAGACGACAAACAGACTCAGTACCTGAACATACAGATCTGAAAATCCTTTACCAGCTACAGTATCAACTTACACGTCCTTATATTTGATCACAGCGTCCACGATCTTCTTCATTTTCTTGGTGAGGGAAAGCGGGTTTGGAGACAGTTTTTCGGCAGGAGGTCGACCACGCTTCTTGGCTTTCTTGCCGTCGTCGTCTTTGTCCCGCCCTCGGCTGGAGCTCGGGGTGGACATGCCGTCGTCTCGGTCTCTCTTGCGCTTCCGGGTGGTCTTTTTGTGACGCACCTCTTCTTCGATGTCCTCCAGGTTACCCTCCTCTATGGCCTACAGGAAGGATAAAAAAAAAGACTGATGATTGCTATTTTGATTTCAAACTGCTCTTTCCTCAATTGCCCTGAAAAAGCACCTTGAGCCACTGCTTCTCCGTGAGCGAGTCGCTGTAGTCCACCTCCTTGCGCTGGCGGGACCCTCGGCCGAACATCTTCTCCTCCTCTTCTTCGCAGGTCAGACGCTCCACCTCGGCGTCGTCCTTCAGGATCCAGCCGGGCAGGTCGTCCTCCTCCATCAGACGGGGCTTCCTCTTGGGGTTACGGGCCTCTTCGCGCCGCCTGTCCAGGTCCATGCGCTAAAGTAAATATAACAACATGTTACTAAATGTTTTAAGCTTTGGATGAGGCCCTTGATGTGTGGCAGTTTTACTTTTTGGTATTTACCCCAATTAACATCTTCATAGCCCCCTTTACAATCACTTTCGTTTTTATTACGGCTCTTTTGCAGACCCTGTCTCTGCCTAACAACATGTCACACACACATATATAGCTTTCTGAAGTCATTTTAGGGTCTGATAATTGTACCAATATATTTGTGTTTAATGTGAACACTGTAATTTTAACAAGTGTATGAATTTTTACTGTGAATGAGGCAGGTGCTGTTCATTTTTTCACTAAAGATAAAACCAAATGTTCATTTTTAAATAAAAAAGTAGCCCACTGTGTACAGTTGAACACCATTAAGTCAAAAAACTATAAAATTTGGATACTTTCTCACTTGTGTACAGTTGTGCAATGGTTGGTTAAATGTCTAAATAGTCGATATAGTTGATATCTTCAGTTAAAGGTTACAGAATTTGGTGCTGGCATGTTGCAATGACAACAAGTGTTATACAAGAACATTTGTGTGGAGTAAAGTCTTTTATCCTTGCTTTGTTCATTACTTTTTGCAGCACTAGGATAAGAGCTTGTGTGGTGTGTACATAATGTCACACTAAACGGAGGGTCACTTGCTATTTTGCCATAACGTTCCTGGAGCATGAACGGGACACAAGACTGAGACGTGGTAGAAATGTAAAAAAATAAATTAAAAAAAATGGAAAAGAAGCATAAATGTGGCCAAGGATTTATGTACTTTTGGAACGGTTTAGCACTGTAGATGCATTTTTATACCTCACTTTAGGATCAGATGAACACACAAAAAGGGATTTTTTTTTTTTGAAGATGCTACAACAATGTTACAAAATCCCTTCCAATATTAAGCCAATAATAAAATTGTAGCGCAGATGTCACATCTCCCAGGAACTCAGGTGGGGAAGGGGTGATCTGGGACTGTCGCACTGACTGAGACTTAAAAAGTGCTGCACGGTAATGATTTATAATGCTTATTGTGCACGGTAATATCTTAAGGATAAAAATACAATAACTTTTATCTTAATTTAAATGTGTGCAGCTCTCTAGTCTCTTACGATTTGGTTGTGTTTAGTTGTGTTTATATTGTTCTGGATCACCAAACTGTTCTATTTACCAAATTTCTTTCTATGTTTTGTCTTTAAAAGCTTTGTAGCTAAAACTGGAAATTTCCTGCTGTGAAAAGACTTTTACTTTATTCTTGGGTAAGTGTTTGACTAACCATGAACTGTTCAAACTCCTCTTCACTTCTGGCGATCATCTGATTGACAGTCTCGTCATCTGGAACTTCATCCTCCTCCTGCAAAGAAAAACAAAAACGAAGTGAGCACAAGAGGAGGAAGAGGAGCAACAGTGTGGTTCTTCAGAGCAAACAGTTATACATTATTCCATATAAGTAGCAACGGTTCTAGTAGTTTAAATTTAAGATAAATGGGAAGGAAAGGAGCAGAGGTTAAAGTCAGTGTAGAAGGTAAAGTATCATATTAACCATCAAAGGTTTGTGCAGAAGTAGAAAAAGAAGAGAGGAAAAAGGAGAAGGCTGGATTGATGAGAGCTCAAATCCTGAGAAAAGAGGAAGAGACACAGGAGAAAAAACGGGGGAGAATGAAGAGACGAGGCAGCGCCGGGCGGAGGCGGGTGGTGTGTGGCTACAGTCCACACCCCCCACACTCCTCCAGAGCAGCGGCCGCCTCGAGCCCCGACCTCATCCTGCTCCTCGTGCTCCAGAATGGCCTGGAGGAAAGCCCGCCGCTCGCATCCCGAGGACTTCTGGTCGAACATGCCGGCCTGGATGACCTTCTGGTCCACGTTCAGCTTGTACTTGGCCGCCGCCAGGATCTTCTCCTCCACGCTGTTGACGGTGCACAGGCGGAGCACGCGCACCTCGTTCTGCTGACCGATACGGTGGGCTCTGTCCTGAGCCTGCAAGTCCTGTAACACGAGGGTAGAGGACTTGTTCACCAAAAAAGTCAAATGATCGCATCAGATTTTCTTTAGTCTACTCAAAGGGTGCAGATGAGATTAAGAAGATAGTTACACAACACTGGCACATACAGATCCCCTATTAAATTGAGTTTTTAAATGCCTTGTGGTTTGTAAAAGAGGACAAAATCTTAAAGACTCTCATATTTGCCTCCCTGTCAAATGACTTTATCAAATAGTACTTTAAAATCTCTACCAGCCAATGTAAATATACTGAGTGGTGCAATAGTTTTAAGCACCCACACACAGGAAAGGAAATACCAATCAAAGGAGTTACATCATGCAATACAAAAATCTGTTATTTATCTAATTACTTGCTCTTGTGGCAAATCATATTTGGGAAAACAAGTAGGGCTTTAAAAACACGTATTGCTAAACACAGAAGTACAATCAGATGCAAAAATATGAATTACCCAGGGGCAGCACATTTTGCTGAATGAAACTTGTTCCTTAACGTATAATTGATATTGAGAAGGTTTTGCTGGCCTTTAAAGGAGGTAACAGATTTGTTGCTTTACAGGAGGCAACACTACTGAATCCTTTACCTGAAAACTTTGAGAGCTCATGGACTCAATGCAGATTATGATCTGAAATGCTTTTTATAAAGGAGCATGAAAAGGACTGTTAACAGACAAGGTCTCTCAGTATTATATCGCACACAAGAGAGCTAAGAGGCACAAAGAGCTTGCTATTTTATGTACTTAATAGCGTTTTAGTTGTGTGTTTGTAATTGTTGTGTTTTTTTTATTGTGAAATATATATAGCAAACGGAGTGCGTGTGAAGAGGAGCACATAAAAGGTCTTTGCTATTTGTGATACAAAGGGGTACCCGTTTGTACGGCAAGTAGCAAAGGAAAAAGCACAAAGAGCACACACACCTGAGGAGGGACTATAACAAGAGTTGTTTTATTTGATACATCCTTAAGATAAGCTACCAAGGATGTTTCAGATCAGTTTCAGATCAGAAAATGGTCTAGTTTTACACTGAAAAAGCTTTAAAATACAGATATATCCCTGTGTCTTTGTACCTGGTGAGGGTTCCAGTCACTGTCAAAGATGATGACAGTGTCAGCAGACTGCAGGTTGAGTCCCAGACCTCCAGCTCTGGTACTGAGCAGGAACACAAAGTACTCCGAGGCCGGGTCGTTGAAGGTCTTCAGCAGCAGCCCGCGGTCCTCGGCCTTGGTGGTTCCTGTAGTGGAAAACAAAAGGGTTCAGTTTAAATTTAGACTGTGATAATACTTTAAAATTAGAGAATTGACTGAGTAGACTTACCATCCAGACGCAGGTACTTGAAGTTGCGGTAGGCGAAGTAGTCCTCCATGATGTTCATGAGCGAGGTCATCTGACAGAAGAGCAGCACTTTGTGGTTGGTGGCCCTCAGTTTGGGCAGGATACGGTCCAGCAGCTCGAACTTCCCAGAGGAGCGGTACAGGTCAGGGCTGGGGACATTTACAATAGGATTAACAAATGAGTAAAATAGTGTAGAACAGAGTAATACACCCAAGTCATACTTACCCAGTCACTACTCCATTGGAGTGGCCAAGATGCTCAGAAAAGGACTCCTGTGAAGCAAAACAAAGATATGGATTAAAATAGTTTCTTCAACACATCCCTCTTTAATGCTAGGTGTGATTCCATAAAATATAAGGTCAATATAAAGCTATAAAGTAAATAAACGTTGACTTTAAGGTTTTAGTTAGATTTTGCAGAAACTTAAGGGAAAAGTTTCAGATTTCAGGTAAGTAGACTTTGCTTTAGTGGCTTATGTTAATGTTTTTAATGTGGGCCGGAAATGCAGTAAGTAAGGCTTCACAATAAATTGCAAATTTATCATTATGGCAATACTATCGTTATCGCAATATTATTATCATCACAATGTCATCGTTATTGCAATATTACCATTATTGGAATATCTGTATCACAGAACATGACTTGTATTGCAATAACATTATAGTCTTCCATTTAATTGACCTTATTCCTCTCAAAATCATTGTCCAAACAAAGCCTTAAATCAAACTGTGGTGCATCCAATGTCTTTAATATTTATTTAGCTCCTTCTTTGACAAATTGAAGTTTGTCAAGAGCTTGTATTTCAGTTGCCATTTTAAACAAATATGCGCTAACAAATATTGGTCTCTGAAAAAAAAAAAAAAAAAAGAATAAATAAATAATAATCGTAATAATACTACTCTAACAGCATGAATATCTTATGAGTCCAAGTAATCTAAAAAAAAAATATTTCCATAATCTCAGGCACACCTGAAACTGAGCAAAATAATAATTTCTAAGGCAATATTTTCATTTCAATACTAAAATATCTTTATGACTATCTAATTACTTTTTTTTTTTTAAACTAAAAGTGGAGAATGCCGTCCGTACCTCAATGTGCTGGAACATGAAGGGATGGTTGCAAATCTTCCTCAGCTGCATGATGGTGTTCATCAGAGTCTTAGTGCCACCTTTACCCTGGAAAAATACACCGACAAACATTTACAACACACATTAAGATTATTTTAGCAAATGGCAACTGACCAACTACATGTGTGCTTTGTCAGTGAGTGAGAACATTAGGTTACACCCGCTAAAGGCTACATTATGCTGATCTTGTACACCATTACCTTCTTGTCCTTCTCTGAGCCGTCAGTGAGCAGGACTCCCTTGGCCTGCATGTGTCTGTACAACACTCTCTGAAGAGCAGACATGTCGCACTTAATCACATACTCCACCTAGTGAAAAATGGCAAAAAAGGTTAAAGAGGGATAACCTTTTATATCGCGAGTAGCAATGGAAAAAGATCCAAGTAACAGGGATTAAAACCTTCTCCGGCAGCTGGGCCTCGACTTCCTTCTTCAGTCGCCGCAGCAGGAAAGGCCTGAGCACTTTGTGTAGACGTCGAATGATCAGGATGGTCTCTTCTTCATTTAAATCAACCTGATGAGGAATTAAAAAGATCTCAGCTGTATACATGTGCACAGGGATTATCCCATGTTAAACTCAAGCACTTTTAATCACCATGTTTAAGCCTTTCCGGTACCTTAAACACAGCATGTCCAGTATTTAACTACATGGCTCTGCTATAGAGACTAAGATTTATTATTTTTGCATCAAAACCAACTGAAATTTAAAAGCCTAAAATGCGAACAAAAAGAATTTTCCTTATTTACGGAACGTTTTCTTTTTTTCATGAGCTCCAATATTCTCTATATTCATTTTTAAATATTTCTTAAATACTCTAATTCCAATGATTTTCTTTAAAAGCATTTGGATTTTTAGTGCAGAGACCCACGCTTCTCTAAAGCTGGATTACTAAGGTAACTTCCATGTTAACCCTAGGTTTTCTCATTTTCTATCAAAGTAAATCTTCTTGGAAACTTGTGCTGAACGGGTGGACTGCTCCATAATTACATTTACGTTGAACAGAAGCAAAAGTGACAAAAACGCTTTGATTGCATTATGTTTAGGTTTAGTGTAGTTTTGTATTGGACTTCACGTTAAAGCAACCCTGCGTAACCATTTGCCAGTATAGTGCGCAGACACATCTACAGACTGTGTTTGGTACGACAGCGGCATCATTTTACGGACATCCTTCATTTTTTAAAAGGAAACTTTAAAAGAAAAAAAAAACTTCTGAAACGTTAGTAATGCCTGTGTGTCCTGGTGACTGTAATTAATATTGGAGGTTTGTGTCCAGCTGAGGGTACTGTGTCACTGAGGCACGATTCTACGATCTAATAACCATTAAATGATTATGAGAACATATATTTTGGGGCTGAAAGTTACCCAGGGTGGCTTTAACATTTCTGTCGATTAGACTCTCATAAATAAATACTCTCTTAGCTCCACAGAAACACCCTGGATTAACTGAATCAGTTGGTAACCCGCTGTGATTCCA
Source organism: Rhyacichthys aspro (assembly GCA_036850595.1). Taxonomy (NCBI): domain Eukaryota; kingdom Metazoa; phylum Chordata; class Actinopteri; order Gobiiformes; family Rhyacichthyidae; genus Rhyacichthys; species Rhyacichthys aspro. The sequence goes on from CM072155.1 coordinate 4,074,099, forward strand.
CTGATCCAAATGCGTTTATTTTATTTTATTATTTTTTACCTGTGGTTTTGTACAAAGTAAATACAACCTGAGATGAACAACAGCCTATCTTATTTCTCCAGCTCTTATTGTGTGACTTGACTGACCTTCTCTCCGGTCATGGCGAAGGGTGCGTTGAACCACTGCTCGAAAGTGCTGCAGCTCTTGAAGATGGTGGGCAGCAGGAAGTTGAGCAGGGCCCACAGCTCGGGCAGCTTGTTCTGCAGCGGCGTCCCGGTGAGCAGCAGGCGCCGCGGGGCCAGGTAATGTGTGTTCAGGACCTGAGTCAGCTTACAGTGGTGGTTCTTCATTCTGTGGCCCTCGTCCACGATCATGTACTTCCACCGAAGCTAAGGAGAGGTGAGCAGACTAGTGAACACCATGTAAAAGTCTAACATTACGGATTAAAATAGGATTTAAGTGGGTTTTCTTACCTTAGCTAGCACCTGTTTGTCTTTGATGATGTACTCGTATGTGGTGAGCAGCACGTTAAACTTTCCGCTGCGTAACATGGGAACAAATGCACGTCGAGCAGCTGGAGAGCCCTGGAAATGAGGAGAATTAAGTTAAACAAAAAATATCCAAAAATTTAAAAATAATCGACCCTTTTACTGTTTCTGAACATGTGCACTTTGAAAATGAAACAGACAAAAGGGCATTAGCCACCAGAATTTAAAAATGAAGCATAAAACAGATTATGTTTGTGCTGTCAGTGAGTGGGTAGACGACATTAGCAAGTAGCTTGATATTCCCAATCTTTCCCACTGACTTGCAGTAGGTCTAAGTAAGACATTTTGAGCTGAATCAAGTTTGAAATTTGATACAAAAGCCAACTCTGACAAGTGTTTACGACAAAAAAGGATGTGTAGATTTTACAGATTGGTTTATGCGCATTAGCCACAGGTAATTTTGACGGCTATAGCTGAATGTAGCTCTGCTTTAAGTGCAACAAGATGACATGACATAGAAATGGACGTCCTCCGACATATCTTTTTGATGATGCCACTTGTAAAAGGCTCTATACAAAACACGGTGAATTCTGACCTTGTAGGAGACCTTGACGACAGATGGCGCCCACTTATCAAACTCGAGGACCCAGTTTGATAGGGTTCTGAAAACAGAAGAAGACAAGTTTTAGAGAACGCCCTTGTACCTGGCGTTTTTGTCGCTAAATAGTGAAGCTGTACTCACGACAGAGGTACTATGACGAGGAAGGGCCCGTTGATGCGCTTGAACTCCATGAGGTAAGTGATAAGTGCGATGGTCTGGATGGTTTTACCCAGACCCATTTCGTCAGCCAAGATGCCGTTGAGGTTGTTGTTGTAAAGTGACACCAGCCACTCCAGACCTTTGATCTGTGACCAGAGGGTTCAGGTTACATTCAGTTTGTGGATAATGGCCTGATTTTTATATGCTGTATTTATACATGTATTTAAACTACACCAGCTAAAGGCTAAAGTCACTGTGCTATTATGTTCGACTTATGGAGAATGTTGTTTCTCTTTTTATGTTTTTCTTTTTTGTCTATGGAAGATGATTTTTTTTTTCTTCCATTTTTGCTCTTTTTCTTTGTGTAAAAAGACGTATCCAGTGCTGGAATAGACACTTTCTTTGTTTTATCAGCAGCCGTTACTTCCTTGTTGACAAGTGGTGTAGACCAATGGGAGTGCTCCTTTTTCAGAAGCAAGCATGTGATTGACCAACGGCCCATTTCACAATGAAAATTCTCATATATTAAAATACTTGACAAAAAATCTTAAGGTCTTTTGACAGACAATTCCTATTAGAATATGTTATTAGGTAATAAAACTATTTTTTTTCTAACATGCATAACAGTCATCAGTCCCATACTATAATTGTTTTTGTCATATTTTGAGAAGAATGATAAATGTTAAACCTTTTTCAGATACACTCAAACTGAGTTTCTCTGATGAGCTGCATTTTTAGAGTACTTTGAAAAATGTATTTCACCATGTATAAATGTAGGCAGTTAAATATGCAGCTTTTCTTAAACGCAGTAACATTTAGGGTAATTCCCTTCCCATTTATTTTTGTACCTGGTACTGTTTGAGGGTCCCATTCACCATCAGCGAGGACTGCCTCTCCACCTTCTCGGTGACGGCGTGGGCCACAGCGTAGTACGACTGCAGGCCTTTGTTGAAGGAGGCGTTGCCGTACTCGTCATCCACATCTTGCTTGGCATGTCTGGAAACAATGTGACATGTTATTTTACTTTAGATGAACAAAATGTAGAACAAAATCAGTCAAGGTATATCCAGGTCACTTACTCGATGATGTGTCGGACGTCTACTTCGGACACATCTTCACTGTCAGGGTCAGGAATCTTCTTCTTCTCCTCAGATGAGGCTGAAGAAGGCTGAGGCTGGTCGTCGTCATCATCCTGACAGAAAAAAAAGTTTAAAATGCTTAAAAATATATATTTTTATTTATATATATATTGTTAAGTATAAAGTTAAACTTAATATTTTACCTCTTCTTCCTCTTCCTCATCTGAGCCACTGTCTTCACTGTCCGAGCGAGGAGCCACTTCATATCTGAAGGAACATGAGGTTTTTGAATTGAAATTATTGTACTTTTGTGAAAATATACACATCACATATAGAAAATGTTACATTTCATGGCTTATGTTGCTGTATTTTAGTGTTTAATATCTTTTATAATATGGCACTACACCCTTTATATTATTGTGAAAATGCCTATGTTTAAGCTTTTTAATGTGGGGAATTCCCTACACCTGGGTCTGACAAGGGAGTAGTACTTTGATTAAACACAATTCAGTCTAAAAATATTTTAGACATACAATCTAATAATTCCTATTGGACAGAATGCTATTAACAGTAGTGTACAATGAAATATTCTACAAGGTGGCGCAGAAGCTCACTTGGTTCATTCTGGCATTGAAACAATTTGATTAATTTGTGTTCTTAATTTTAAACAGTGTCAGAAATAGGCATGCAGCTAAACTGAATTGATCAGAAAGAAAATAATGAAACAATGACTCTGCAGAAGCAAAAGACAACTAATAATCCCCAGAGGAAGGTCATATTGCCTCTTTGATGCCATGGTATAGTGAAACAAACATGATTAAGTGATAAAGGCTTAACATGACATTGCTTGTGTTGCTATATAGTTGACATCATAATATGACAAATTATACTTGTGTTATCATGGGCGCTATGATCTGGAACACCCCTTATTAAGACGATTGCTTCTTTCATTAAACCAGTGTAACCCATAGACGTTACAGAACTGACACATACCCTGGGTTCATTTCCAGCCAGGCCTCCAGCTGACCGGCCTTGGGAGCGTCCACACCGGTCAGGATCTTCCCACTGTCCACATGAATCACCTTCACTGGGAGGTCACTCATTTGACTCGTTTCATCCAAAGGCTACGAACACGGCAAGTTAAAAGATCTTAATCATGACAACATGCTGAACATACTATCGAGACATGTGAGATAACTACCTCTCCGTCAGGTCCCAGAGCAGCAGCACCACCCTCTGCAGTCTCTGGCTTCTGCAAACAACAAGACAATGTGAACCACGTGTCTGTCGAAATGAAGAAATGTGTGCGCCTTCGATAACCGATCCTACCTTCTTTTTCTTCTTCTTTTTCTTCTCCTTGAGCGCTTGTGCAGCTTTGTGGGCTCGCACCAGCTCCGTGAGGTTGGCCACGTACTCGTCGGTCTGCTGCAGCAGGTAGGCCAGACGCTTGTCCTTCTTCTGGTCGATGAGTTTACGGTAGCCTTCTTCATCTTCAGCCTTGGACACAAATGAATACATGTGAGTCACACAACAATTACATTTAATCAAAGACACACACATATATATAATTACATGACTCTCTTACCATCAGTCTCCTCATTCTTTCCTTCTCGATGCGCTCGTTCTCCTTCTTCTGCTCACGTTCAGTGTTGGCATGGTAAGTGGCGACGGCTTTTGTGGCCTTCTGGATCTTGGCTGTGATGGAGCGGTGGTATTCTTTGAAGTCCTTGGCGTGCTGAAGGATACTATTGAGGTATTCCTGAAAGATACCGATAATACAATAATGAATAAAGTTGTATTTCTCCTGAATCTTCTATAAAGTGTTTGTTTTTGTTGTCCCCGATGTTATGTACCTGATGTTTCTGTCGACGTTTACGCTCCTGCTCGATCTTCTGCTGTTTCTCGAGCTTCTCCGTGATACGGGCCTCGCGGAGAGACTGGCGTTTGCTGCGTTTGTAGGCCTTGGCGTTCAGGGCAGTTTCCAAAGAGGTGTCACGACGCATGCACACCACCACCTCTTGCCGCAGCTTTAGAGAAAACAAACACGTTACAATCAGAGGGTTGTTCCATGAAACGAGCTTATTTGTTGTCATTTTTACTCCATGGAACAGGCTGAGTCACTATGGTGTGGTCTGGAGCGGGCTTAATGTCACGCTAAGTCCAAACATTTTTCTCACAACTCCCTCATTTAGGAAATATTTAGCTTTAACTGAAAATATTAAAAGATTATAAACTACACGAGACCGGCATTTTGTTTTAATATTTAAAAGTAATGAGATTATGATATTATAGTCCTAAATAACACATGTATTTTAAATTTGTTTGTGGATCATTTATTTTTCCCCCACAGTCTTATTGTTTCTGGAGACATCACTTAACTGAAAGAAAGTCAGACTTTAGGAGCATTTCTTTGTTTAAATTGAGTGATCATTACCAGACTGAATTATGTCTGTTGGGCTCATAGCACTAGGTTTACTATAACTGAGGTAAAATGCAGTATTAGTTTCTCTGCTACTCGCTTGTTTGTTTAAGGGATGTTGGAGGTGGGAGTTTCCTGTAAGCCACACTTTTTTTACGGAACAGCCCTGTGCTTTCATTTATAGTTAGCCAGAATACACTGATTTGTTCCTACCTGTCTCTGAAAATTCAGCAGCCTCAGGGCCTTGAGCTCGATGGTGGCCTTGGTGCGGAGGTCACCTGCCAGAGAGCCGGGCAGGTGCTCCAGCTCCTGGATACGGTGAGTAATACGAGCCTGCAGCCTGAGGAACAAAAATAAGTAAGTATAAGACTGATGTCCATTCAAGTCAAAATAATGCTGTACAGTTATTACAATTTCAGGTGCAGGAGGCTGAATGTAAAAATGAAAGAAGCTCTGTACGTGAAACTTAAAATGACTTCTAACTGAACTAATAATAATTAATAATATTCACTATTAAAACATCTTTTCCGTGGTCAGATTCAAACACTTTTACTTCCAAGCACCTTATTGTTGTGAGAAAACACAAATGTGACCATGACCTAGGCCCTTTTCACATATATAATTCACATTTTAAACATGTGCCTTATTAGTTATTAGTATTTAGTAGTAAGTATTTGAGTTATAAAAGTTGGTATGGTTTAGTATTTTACACATTTTTACTACATTTTCTAAACCTTTGCCTATTGTTTTTGTTTTTCAAACAGTGAATTTCACTGCAAAATATATAAGAGAAATTGACTCTTTCTGCATCTTCATTTCTTTCTCATTACGTCCATGAGAAGTTATAAATGTTGATTCTATGTGACTGAGCTCTGAATGTTGTACCTGTATTCTCTCTCCTGGAGGATCTCCACCGGGTCCAGCCCTCGGGGTTTCTGGATGGGGGTGATGCGGCTCTGCTTCATCATCATGGGCTGGGGTTGGGCGGGCTGTCCCGGGGACTGGGTCTGAGGGGGCATCACCGGGGAGGCGGCAGGAGGCACCGAGGGAGGGGCGGGAGAGGGTCGGCCTGTGGGCTGAGGAGGGATCATCTTCTGAGGAGCGCTGGAGGGAGCGGCGGCGTTCACCATGGGCCCTACAGCACAAGAACACAGGGGCTCAGCTTTATGACGTCTGAACAAATACACAATAATAATGATGAGAGATAGGTACCTTCAGGCCAAGATTTAGGAGGTCCGTTAGTCGGTTGACCCGGCATACCTGGAGGAACACCAGTTGGTCCAGGGGGGGCCATATTGGGACCAACCATACCTTTAATACCAACATGAGAAATGAATGAGAAAACATCCATTATGAAGTTGTATAAAATGTAAGTAAAAGCTGAAAAAATTCTGTGTTCTACCAAAATATTCCAACTTCTTTGAGAACATTTTATTTAGGGCTGCTTGAATTTAGAAACACAGGTGATAATCATGTTGAATACTACAATAACAATATGACTTGTGATACTTGCATACCACTTTTATCATAGTTAAAGTTCAGCTCAATTCACTTTATGGAGAAATAAAAGCTCTGGACTAACCTCCACTGGCCAATTTTTTGCAGTACGACTGGCCATTTTTAGTTTTGTTTTTTTTGCGCCAAATCTCTTTCTTTTAATTGCCATCTAATGCTATTTTGGTCATGGATTTGTGATCTATTAGATCAGTGTTGGCCTTTTATTTTGTTTTTCTTGCCACTGACCTTTTTAAAGCAGTATTTTTTTGCTTATGGAATATCACATGTTTTTTTTCTGATCCAGTATTTAGAAACTGCTTTGAGGGGTGTTCATACCTTTTCCAAATAAATTCATAAACCCTGTGGCTCACTCACCGTGTGGTCTGTTGTAGTTTGCCTGAGCTTGTCCCGGTCCAGCCCCGGGACCACCTCCAGGCCCAGCGGAGGGGGGCATGTTGGGCATTGGTTGCTGCTGCATCCCGGGCATGGGCCTCTTCCCCTGCACGGCCATCTGCAGGTGCTCGGGCAGAGGCTGACTGCGCGCCAGCATCTTGTAGGCCATGATCTGGGCTCTGAGCTGGTGCAGCTGGTTCTGGTTAAAGGGAGTGGGGCCCCCTGCTCCGCCAGGTCCAGCTCCTGGCCCACCGGGACCCCCTGGACCCTGGGGACCCCCACGGTTTTGTTGGGCCATTCCCTGGTTTGGGTCCCCATTGGCCTCCATGGGGCCAGCCCCAGGGCCAGGGGGACCGCCAGGCATCATGGGCCCAGAGGGAGGGCCATTAGCTGGGACAGGGCTGGGGGCATGCTCTGAGCCACCTAATGGAGAGGGGTAACCTGCAAACAAAAAACACATGTACAGTTTAATGATAGAGACTGTTTAACATACAACAATATTTATTACACTATTTATTACTAACCGACTCTTTTTATTCATGTTCAAATAAGGATTAAAGCAGTGTTTCTTACAGTTTAGCTGCTGATGACAGAACCTGCTCTTAACAGCCTCTGTCTCCACTGCAGAAGGTTTGGAGGAAACAAAGCCTTTACAGTTAAATCTGTTTCTGAGACACTAGGGCCTAGAGTTCAGAGGAAACAAACTTTTCTTTTTGAATCCACTGAGCAGACACAGTTAGTTATTCGGTGTGCAGTAAGAATAAGATGTGGAATCAGTCTTATGTCTTGTTGCTGTTTGTGCTACATCGGCTGCATGTGTTCGTGTCCTGAAAGTTGAACCCTTGAAACCCAGCCACTCCTGTTGGCCGCCCTGTCCTCTGCTGTCTGCTCCAGCTGCCAAATGAACAGTGTCAAAGCAGGGAAACCGGCTGGATGGGTTTGTTCATTCACAGGCAGACACGTGATGCAGCCATTCTTTTGTGGAGGCTTTGACAGACCAGAACACAAATACATCCCAGTTCTTCAATTATCATTATACACTTAAAATATTTTTCACATTCAACATATAGCTGAATTTCAACTGTTTTTAAGCCTACAATTATGTGTCTGTTCACATTCTCTTTGTCCTCTGCTGTGGCAGTGTGAGCAGTTAAAGGGACATTCGTGACTTTCTCTTTCACTATAGCACAGTTTTAGTACAACACACTCAATAGAATCAGTCCACAGACTTGACTCAGACTGGCTGCTTTGAATGCACTCCACTGTCAGTGCATAAAGAAAGACTGCATTAAAGAGCCTAAGTTATGTCCCTTCCAAGAGACCACATGGGTCCTCAAAATGAAGTAAATGAGGAGCAGCGAACTATTTCTGATTCACTTAATGTCATTATTGTGTTTTGTCAACTTTAAAGACAACATTTAATACCAAAAACATAGGGTTAGGTGGGTTAAGACCACTTTATGTAGTGATATTGTTATTCACAATAGACATCAGCTGGCTAGTCTATGGAACTTCTAAGTCATCCAGGTCATAATCCAATGAAAGGTTACAAAAAGGGCTTCTTTAAACATGATGTCCAGATGCCATCTTTTAATCTTTTGTGTAATTTCAGTTCGCAATAAATAAAACTGTTGTTAATCAACTGTTTTTAAAATGTTTTGTTCTGTTTTTTAACAATGGAGGTCAGTTTGTGACATTTTATTTTACTCTTTGCTACTATCTAACTGTATCTTTGCGTCTACTGTTTAACTTAGACAAGACAAAAGATTTGACTGCTTTTATCTGCTGAAATCGTGAATGTGGGGTGCATAATGCTATCAGTATAACAGTTGTGTGGTTTGTACATTAGTCTTTTTGTAAAACAAGCCTTCACAGATTTTCAACAACTAATGGGCTTGGCACTATAATTATTTAAAGTTGACAAACAGCATGTGAGACAAAAGACAGCAAGACAAAGAGACTCCAAAAGAATAGTGTGCTGCGACCCAAAGACTTTTAAGATCTTATATTATATTTTAATTCTCCTAGGACTGGTCTCTCTATTGGGAGGGAGGTTGATTGAACTTAATTCTGATTTTTCCCTCTTAAACAAATTGTTCACTACATTAAACACACAATGCATTCCACAAATCATGTTTAACAAACACAACCAAAAGATTAGACCCTGTACCTCAAGAGCTTAATTCATTCTGACAAGACTAAGGATAGTGGAGATACTAAATACTAGTTATCGGTTGCTTTGCTTTTGTAGTTTTACAAAAGCAGAGTCAACACCAATTTCCTTCCTGACAGGTCTTCATACAGTGAGAGATTACCTTGGGAATGTTGGTCCATGGGGCTGGGAGGAGGTCCCATGCCGCTGTGTGGGCCGGGTCTCATCCCCATGCCTTTCATCTGAGCGTAGCGGGGGTCATCGGGCATCCCCTTGTCATGCATGGGCTCCATTGGCTGTACAACAGACCCAGAAATAAGGAAAACATTAAAACTAGTACACAAAAATCCAGAAACATGGAGCTGATTATCTAGTAGTAAACAAACAATAAAACATGTCTGTGTACTTTGTGCATCTGGTGCATGTTGTCCTGAGGATATCCTGAGGGTCCCTGAGAAGGGTGGGGGTGTCCTGATCCTGGAGGTCCAGGGCTGGGGCCCATCATGCTGTGGGCAGAACCTGGAGACGGACCTGGACTGGGGCCCATCATGCCGCCTGGAGATGGCCCTGGACCCGGGGAGGGACCGGGACGAGGGGTCCCTCCCATTGGGGGGTCAGGAGTGGACATCTCTCAGGGGAATGTGGGTCGGAGTGTGTGGCAGCAGCAAGTACCACTGGGAAGAAATAAGACAACATATTCTTTTTAAGTCAGGTAACAGTGGATGATGCTGTATGGCATTGCTTCAAGAGGAGTAAGGTCTGTGATGATTTGTTGGGGTGAGACCCTATCGAAATGTAATATGTCGCTCTCAAAAACAACTTGAAAACATATTCCGTCCATAGGTTGTTGAAATGTAAATTAATTTCAGTGGTGCTCTGTGAACTGGAACACCTTAGAGCACTGTTTCTCAAGCGTTATTTCAGGGTGGGGCAGAAGAATTGTGACCCACCTTCCTGCTCTTTTTTGAGTCATTTGCTCATTTTTTGTAACAGTTTTACTCTTTGTCTTATTGATTTCATTACTTTTAGTGCAATGTATTTCTTATAATTCCCATTTAATGCTATTTTGGTCATTTAACTCATTATTGTGTGTCCTTTTGATAAATCTTACCATAGTGTCATTTATATTTCACTATTGTTTCTGCTTCTGACCATAGACTTCTCTTTAGACATGTGTGAACTGATAAAATCTTTGTCTACCCACTTCTGACCCTGTGTTTGGGAATCACTGTGTGAAGTAGAAACTATCAAATAATCAATCAAATAATAATAAATAATCAAACAATCATCAAATACAGTGTGAATTAGAGTCAAGTGTAAATAAACACAGCATCCACTATTATTACAAATAAAGGACTATTGTTTGGGGCAAGTGATGCTGCCCACCATAAAGACCTTTAACTTTACTATTGCAATTCTTCTTTAAAGGGCAAATATGTCCAAACTAGGTACAAAGCTGTAATAGATACATAATATGAGAGTTTATTTCAAAATCTAACAACAACAAACACACTGGTCACAGAGGTCACAGTCATCCTGATCCTCATCAGACAGGACCCCTGTCAAAAGGCCTTTGTACAGACATTGCAGGAGGGGCTCCTGATAAGAGCTACAGGCTTTGAGAATTACCACAGAGAAAGTAAATCACCTGTTTCGGCGCAGATAATAAAAGAAAGTTTACGTTTAAAGACAAATAAGTTGGTAAATGTAGCGTTACTTGTGTTAGCCTGGCCTAGCCGTGTACTCATACTATACACATTTCGAGTATGTTCTCAAACTACACTCATATATTTCACCAAGAGCTTCCTATAACTTTAACTGTCTTTTGTGTTTCAGTGAAAACCGGTTTGTTTGTGAGATATGGTTTAAATAGGTTAAAAATTGAGACAAAGTGCTAATAAAAGCCGGTCCTCGTACAACAACATAAGCTGGCTGCTGACGGGGGTTAGCGTGCTAGCTGTTAGCTTAGCCGACCATGCTCTTTGAGGCCAATTAGACAGGAATGTCTTTGGTGGAGATACGGGGTCAGAAATGGGAAATATCGAGCATCTTCATCTCTGGAGTTGATTGATCCATCGCGCCTGCCGTACACTTGGCCAGCGCTCCGCTCTGAGCACATTTCCACAAACTACTTTCATTCATTGCCCTGCGCCGCGCCACGGCAGCTCCGCTCAATGTCGCTCTCATCTCTTCTGATCAAATATAACCGGTGGAAGCGCGCTCACAGACACGGAAAAGCGAAACAAAACACAGCCACGTCTTTCTCGTACCGTCACAAATGTAAAATGTACTCACACAAGTGGCCAAAGGTGATGTTTGGAAGCTCGCCGGTCGCAGCGTCTCTTGGTTTTCCTCACAGCCACAAACAAAGACCGTGCGACTCGGGAGGTTTTTTCCCTTCACCCCCCTCTCGCGGCAGGCCCATGCGGCTCTGGAGCGCCCCCTACCGCCGCTGGTGCCCGCTTGAGGTGAGGGCTGTGTGGGGGAAGGGACTCACAGCGGCGTGGCGAGTACACCGACAAGATCATAGCACAAGGCCACAACATAAAGCCAAAATCCATATGATATCACATTATAGATGAATAATGGACGGCTGTAACGTGTGTGTATGTATTTAGCGCTTGGAGAAGGACTGTTTTTTGACGTTAGCGCAAAACCAGAACAAAAGGCAACCCATTAAAAAAAGGAATGTTCCTATTTATTTCTAGACTTATTTTTTATAGGGAAATCAAAACAGGATAAATATGATCACGTTGAACTACTCAGCAACAACCAGTAATGTTGCCTGTAAATGCAAAACACATTTACAAAGTACAAAATACATTCACAAAAAACATTTTTACATTTTACTGAAGAAATTATCTTTTGCGTTTGTAGCTATGAGTGGTGTTGAACTTAAAAGTGTAGCCTACATAGAACAGTATTTAGCATATAGTTTATTTATTTTTTATTCTTTTATATATCAATTAGATCAGTATTAAACAAATCTAACAAATGGCATTTAATGTCATAGGTTTACTTCATGTAGAATTAAGTTGCAGTGTTTTAGGTGTTCAGTCTTAGGACAGTTTATTAGAGTAAGATTCTGGGATGCTGAGTCTAGCTCAACACCTAGCCTAAATGCTCACAAATTAATTCACCAGCAAGAGAATGCTCCCACACTGGATTTGAAGCTAGTTTTATCCACCTTTGCCAGCCTATTTATGTACAATGGCCAAGTGATTTTAAATATAATACAGATTAATAGTAGACAGAGTTAGTTAAATTCGGGTCTGCTGTTTTTGTTACTTTTTCTTCTGAACTTTCTATACAGCATGCTATTCTGATAAATGATTCTCTGATTTTTTTTTTTCTTTACCTGCTTCAGCTTTTTTACCGTCTATGGACCCTTTTTGCATTACTGTAATTTCTACAGACTTTTGCACTGATCACACTGGTATCTTGAATTGTTTTGTGCACTGTCCAGTATATATCCCATTTAATTACGTATTCGTCTGCTGCAGTATATTTTATACATGTGGTTCCCAAACATTGGATGGTGGTCCAAAAGTAGGTCACAGGGATTTTATTTGTTGCTATTCAATAACTCAAACTTATTAATGTCAAAGATCCAGAGAAAATATTTATGAAAATCTTGAGGGAATTTGGACGGTAAAAAGAAAAAATTACCATAAGCACATTGAAGTGAACTAGCACTCTAAAGGAGGTAAAAAAAAAAAAATACTTGCAAAAAAAAAAAAAAAACAAAAGACCGTTTTTTCCTCCACAAAATACTAATACATTTCACCAAACTGAAGTTTAGAGTTTAGCGTTAGCTTAGCTGCAACTTCAGCGTCAGAAGGACAATTCTCTCCTCCTCGTTAAACATTACGTGATTGAACTGACAGTATTTATCAGTGTTTCATGTTGTTCCTTGTGTTAAAAGACATTCACTGCTGAAAATACACTTTATCGGCAGCTATTAAACTTTCTGGAATGACACGCGAGAAGCCGGTGTGGACCAATGGGAGCGCTCCTTTTTTGAGCATGTGACTTTGCTAGCATGTGATTGGCCAAGGTTTTCTGTTTTCCTGAATCTGTTAAAATCTCTTATAATAAATGGCATCATAAGCCTGTTTTTTCCACAAATGATTACTTTAAAAATATACTCTTTGGGGTTTAAACCATTCTCCCAGAAGAAAAAAAATATCAGGTACAGTCTTTTTATTCAGACATATTTAAAACAGTATATTTGAAAGTACTGCAGTCTGTGTGCATCGGTAGTCCATGTTAATTGGTCTAAGTCGATGACAGCGTTACGTGTCTGATCTGCTTAAGGCGAGGTTAGGAAGCTGTTGTGTCATTAAGCCACGGTCTGGCCACTGTTCCACGTAGAGAGGGCTCAGACAACATGCTAGCAGATAAAAAAACACAAAGCTTGTAGAATAGATTCATAGTTAAAAATGACCCTCTACAGGTTTGCCATCCAGCTTTGGAGATACCGTGTGGCAGGCCTCATGGTCACTTTAGGAGTCACTTTTGTACTCATCCTGATGGGTTCTCATCTACTACAGCAGTCAAAGTAAGTTTATTCACTGCAAACACATGACTCTTAATGTGTTTCCTTTCATTTGCTTTCTTATGTTTTGAAGCTCATACAACATGAAGATGCCGGTGAAGGAGAAAGAACGCCCTGGTGACCCAGAACATCCTTTTAACATGCTCCGGACCAGGACGCACACGCCTCCGGTCGTTTTCCTCAAAATGCATCGGGCGGGAGGCAGCACTGTGCAGAATCTGTTGTTCCGAATGGGCGAGAGGGACAGTGCTACGTTCGCTTTCCCTCGTCATTCCAACCACTTTGGCTACCCAGATAAGTAAGAGCTCTAGATTGTTCTGTTCCAGGCTATTGCCATTTGTATTTTTATATTAACGTGTAAAAATGTTGAACAAAATAGAATAAATCAGTCAGAGTATGTTTTCACTAAATTATAATCACATCAAAATAAGCATTTGTGTGTTTAGGGGAAAAAAGGAGGAAAGGAGCTACTTTTGTTTTAGAGAAGACAAACTGAGCCATGCTTCATTTTTAGTGATGTTTTAGGACATTTATTCATTCATCACTAAAATCACTTTCAGACCTGTTTTTGCTTGGTTTATTCATAGATAATAACATGTCCCTGCAGGGCTACCATAGCTGAGGTTCAGGTATGGAATTGTAATCTGCACTTTTGTCACAGATGTCAGCAATAAATAAATAAATAAATAATAATACACCACAGCATTCTAAATTTCTACTTTTCTACTTGTTTCATAGTCACTACACACTATTGAGCATTAGTTAAGTATTTGATGAAGAGCATGAAAATAGTAACAGTGGGTTTCACTTCTGACTAAGTTTGGATGGTGAATGTTACAATATAATAGCCACAAATACAATGTTGTTTTCAGATGTTTGATATATTCTTAAAGATGCATTATGTAAAATTCTCGAGTGTATAGCCAAGCCAAATAAATCACATTTAGAGTGTAAAATCACACTTTTATTTGCTGACATTTTGAGTTCCATAAAATTAAGTGGCTAATTACTTCCTGTTATTGTTCAGCTGCCCAAAGAGGACAAACTGAGCATCACTAACAAAGAAGCACATTCATGTTTCTATATGTTTCAGGAAATTTCTGAACTAAATTTACCATAAAATTTGTAAAAGCAAACTCATCATTGACCAGTTTTTACAGGAATTGTATATAGATAATGGTATGTCCCTGCAGGGCTTCCATAGTTGCACACATGCTCCAAAGAGGAAGTTGTGTGAGGTGTGGAATTGCACCAGAGTGTTTACTTCACACAAATCTTTCTGTGTTTCAGATTCCGCACTGAGTTTGTGGACGAGTTTACCAGCGGCTCATCTCACTTCGACATTCTCTGCAGCTGCATGCGTTTCGACCACTCAGAGCTGAAAAAGGTCATGGCTCCAGATCCCGTCTTCATCACCATCCTCCGTGATCCGGTGCAGACTTTCGAGTCCATTTTCTCTTATCACTCCTCTTCAATTCCTGCCTTCACTTCAGCCAGAAACGCCACTGGAAACAAATCCGCCTTGTCTCTTTTCATGAGCTCTCCTGAGACCTTCTGGGATCCGAAAAACCCCAATAACGGCCTGGCCAAGAACCCTATGAGCTTCGATTTAGGTCTCAACAGCCAGGTTTGGAACTCCTCGTGGTCGGCTGACTTGGCTTTACTTGAGGAGACGTTCCAGTTAGTGATGATCGCGGAGCATTTCGACGAATCGCTAGTTCTTTTAGGAGCGCTGTTAAACCTAGAGCTGGAAGAACTCGCCTACGTTCGCCTCAACAGTCGCTCTATTAAAAATGTGGCTCCGCTCAATGAAGCGACCAGAGCGAAGATAAAAGCCTGGAACAATTTGGACGTGTTGGTTTATGACTTTTTCGTGCAGATATTTTGGGAAAAGGCGAAACAGTATGGACTGGGGAGGTTGAAAAGGGAGGTGGAGCTGCTGAGGGGGTCCACAAAGAGAATCAGACAGAAGTGTTTGGCCAGAAGGGGGGTCCCACCTGAGGAGCTCGAGGACTTGGTCAGACCCTGGCAGACTAATTCACTCACCATTTTGGGATATGAGGTACACGGAAACCTCACAAAACAAGAGCTGGGATTTTGTATCAGAATGGTCCTACCTGAACATCAGTATCACGCTCATTTGTACTACCAGCAGTACGGACGGGATATGAAAGCAGGCTAAGGTTCATTAGAGTAAAGGTATTTTCTCTATCTTAAAATGTTGTGTTACTGTTGGAGGAGATCCCGGGACTACGGATGTGTCTCAACCGGGAACCTGTCTTGCCTGATGAAGTTGGTGGTGTCTGGGGAGCAGGAGGTCTGTATTTCCAGGTCGGCATTCGTTTACACGGCATTGTCACTCCAAGAAAACACCTGCTCCGTTGTCATGTCAACTGTGAAGATGGAAAGCTTGTGTTCTGATAATATATTTTTGGTATTAGTTAGCTATTAGCACTGCTCCGGAAAACACCAGGATTAAAAAGTGGTTATAATATAAAATGACTGTAATGCAGAGTTCGTAGTGCCCCTGCTGCTTTGGCAGACATATGTCATATGTTTTGTTTTTTTTTATTTCACTATGGGCCAGCCTTTCTTCTTTTTGTGGTATCCTGTGAATGGATTCCAAAATAAACGGAATCCATCCATGATTTGGCTTCAGAAAAAGATGGTGTTTTCACAAGATGCTTTGTAAAAAATCAGTTTACAGAAGTGTTATTTTTATACACTTTAAAATATATATTTATATATAATTGTCTGTTACTGAACCTGTATTATAAGTGTGTATCTCCCAAAGTTTCATGCTATGATTAATTGCATTTGATACTATTGATCATAACATATTACTGAGTGGCCTATGACTGGATAAAAAGTTACAATTTGTAGGTTAAACACTGCATTACCTCTGGTGTCCTACAGGGGTCAAACTTGGGCCCCACTTTGTGTGCATTTGATATGATATTTATTAAAGATGTATATATATAAAAATGTTTCACAAATGTTTGTTAATTTTGCAGATGACAAAAATCTGATTCAGGGGATGATTTAAAGCATGTCAAGTCATTTGCATAGAAATGTGCATGTTAAAATACCTTATCACTTACATAAAACAAAATAAACAAAATTGGTGAAATCATAATGCAGCATTGAAAGCATGATAGAAATGGAGTATGTAAAAAGAGAATGTGATTTAGAAAACAGGTGTTATATCTGGGTGGTATAATGACCAGGAGCATTGACGTTTTAGATAATGTGCAGATATATCTGAAATTAGAAACATTACACTGTATAGGACACTTGTTTCATCACTTACAGCGGCACTTTATTTCCAAAGGTACAGACCCTAAAGATAAAATGTAGTTGAAGTAGCTCAGTTTATGTTTAAAGTAAAAAAAAACAAAAAACAGTGCAACAACAAACACATTTTTGTGGTTGTTCTAAATGTTTGTCTAAAATTAGAGCCCTTACATGAAGTCTTACTGGCCTTTCCACAGGTTGCTATGAATCAGATAGGATTCTGAATCAGAGGTGTAGAATGTGTAAATGTGTAAATGCCTTTAGATAGAATTAAAAAGAACAATTTGCAGTGACATTAAATCAGAGCTAATCTTTGTTATTTTTGGATCGTCTAATACAGGGTCAGATTAATGTACAGTCTTTTTTTTGCCAGCAACCATTTATTCAGATAAAAGAGCACGATTCCTTCATTGTGCATGTACAATACATTCCAATGATTTACGAGCTGCCTCAAGTCGGGTCCCAGTGTGTCCCACGTGTGAGTCACATGTCTACAGCAATCCAATTTTCTAATCCATACAAAGATTAAGCACATGTCACATGACTCCAGTGTGAGGCTGTGTGTCCCAGAGTTAAACAGACCTGTAGTGTTGCTCTTTTTGTTCGTTCTTCAAAGGAAACAGCAGTTTGAGCTGACATACAATCATGATGTCCCTCAAATTAGTGATTTATATGAAACAGACCCCTTATAAAACAATAAATACAAAGATCAATGCAAACAAAAAGTCATTAAAAATAAAGTAGTGTCCTCAGCGATACCTGATTACTTCATTTATAAGGAATGCTCTGGGCTTGATCATTCCAGCACAGTAGTCTCTTCAGTTCATAAGAGAACGAACTCATCCATGCTGCTGCTGGTCACTCTCCTCCGCTGGTTCTTTCTCTCGATGTATGTGACGTTCGTGGGTACGCTGCCCTCTTCCTCCAGTGGACTGTGGCCCTCCTCAAAA
Organism: Rhyacichthys aspro; assembly: GCA_036850595.1. Lineage (NCBI taxonomy): Eukaryota > Metazoa > Chordata > Actinopteri > Gobiiformes > Rhyacichthyidae > Rhyacichthys > Rhyacichthys aspro. Next base: position 4,091,668 of record CM072155.1, read on the forward strand.
ATGAACATGGGGTATGTGTCTGTGGATGTTAACAGAGCCTGCAGGAGAAAAGAGAATTAGAGAATATACGAAATTAACTATTTATTTCAATACATTAATGCTGTGACTAATTAGTTAATGAACAGTCGACTAAAATCAAATTGGTCAAATAGTGACACGTGTCAATTTTAATGTAGACAAACTGCTGCTAATGTTTTGTCACGCAGTAATGGCTCTTTTTTATGCTGCAGTCTGTTGGGTGCAGTCTCTCAGATCATAGGTGACTTAAAAAAATAATAGAGAAGGCTGGTTCAACTATACGTATTAGTTTGGAGACTCTGGTTGAAGCAGTGGAGCAACAGACACAACAAGTTGGATGCTTTAATATAATGAATAACATGGACCATTATGTGTGAAAGGGTTGGAATAAATGTGTCTGTGTTCATTTTGTTTTTCTGTCTGTCAGTCTGTCCATTTGTGTGTACATGCTGTATGATTTAGTTCAAGAATGTATTTTGTATTTTGTTCATTCAAACACAATGTATGTGAGCATTTCATTTGATTGCCTATGCTCTTACTGTAAGGACCTGTCTGTTAACTTAATAAAAACAATTATTTAAAAAAAAAACATGCATTGGTTGGGCTTTTGAACAGCAAATAGCAGCCAGTGGACGTCTGAGATCAGTGAGCTGCAGGATGGAACACCACAAGACCTGACTTAATCAGTTTGTGGAAGATAAGGTCTGAATCTATTCATTTGAAGAGATCTAACAACTGAATTTCCCCTTCGGTATTCATCAAATTGAAGTGAAGTTTTAAGTGAATGCACCACAGCTCCAGCTCTGAATGGACTCATTGCTTACTCTCCTTCACTGACTGTTTACTGTAACTTAAAAAGCTTTGATGAACAGGCTGTGGCTAAATATGATTCTTGTGTACAATGGTTTTTAGGTGTGAAGAAATCCTTCCTGCTAAGTGTACCTAGAAGAACTGATACTGTTTTAAAGGATAAGGGTGGTTAAAAGATTGGATTTAGCTTTTTGTAATAACCTACCTCATTGACAACTGTGCACAGATTCTGAAACTCTAGTTGGTCTTTGGCGTAGAACCCTATGGTGCAGCTGGGGTCCATACGAGAGAAGGGCATCTTCTTGGGGTGTTTACAGTGAAACGACTGAAAAGGATTAAGAAGAGACACATTTCATTCTATTCTTACCTGACAATAGCTGATAGCTACTCAAACTCAACCAAAACAGCAGAGGAGCATTTGCACTTCCTCATACCTCTAAGGGAAAGTTCCCTTTTGCGACATCCACAGCGGGCTGACAGTAGTGAGGGTCCAGGTACAGCAAATAGTTATCTGTTGGATGAGAAGACCAGACGATGAGATTAAGTAGAATTGATGTTATAGTTAATATTTGAATGCACAGTATTTTCCTCACACCTTGGTAGCCAATAAAAAACAAAGAGTGCTTTGGTTTGCCTCCAATGATTCCAATGCAGCAGTCTAACGCCAGCAGTTTCTATTCATAAAACAACATGAAGTGAGAGTTATTTATCACATGATGAAGCACACCATCTAATAAGCCATTGTTTAAAGTACTTTGACACAGGTGATGTAGTTGCGGTTGAGGTTCTGCCCTCCGAGTCTGACTGGAACCATGATGATGACAGACTTCCGGGACGCGGCTGCGCTGTCGGGACGAGGCCACTCACACAACCTGTTCACATCCTCTTTGTAGACTGGAACACACCAAGACACACACTAACATTTTGTAAGGCCATAAAACGTACATGGATATAAGAGGTAAATATCTTATCTGAATGGGATCAACAGGGACATTTATTTTTAAACGAAACTGGAGATGAGAGTCAGGATATTACTCACTGGTGCAATCTTGTGCAACATACACTGACAGTGTGGGAAGGTCTGCTGATGCATTCACTGCTTTCCTGAAACAAAAAACACAAATGTTATTAATAAATGACAAGTGGTCAGGAATACGTACATTTGCAAGTCATACAGCTTTTACTAACAGTGTCCACACTAGTGTACTTCCTGATGCTTAATTATTTTGAAAACACTAGTGTGGGTTTCAGATTTTTTAAAAAGAGCCCTGTGTAACTTTTAGCCAGTAGAGGGCGCAGATCATTCTCTGTGCAAACGCAGCAGCAGCGTAGACATGTTTGTTTACAAAAGGAGACTTACAAAGTGGCACGTTTGGAAGGGAAAAAAACATGTATTCTGAAAAGGTTAGGGTCATTTTAGTGTATTTTGTACAAATACAACTCTGCTAGGGTCCAGTGTATTGCCCTTTTTTATTATATGTCACCTCAAACACATAATCACTTGCCATATGCCGCATTGGATGTTTCTGTTCAGCTGATCGTAATGTATCAGTGAGATAGGCATGATTCTACACATCTCATGTCTAAGAACCATCAAAATGATTTTGAGAAGATATATTTTTGGGCAAAAAGTTACACAGGTCAGCTTTAAAAGACAATACATTCACTTCTCATTGGTTGTCCCAGGAAAACCAGATGTTATCCTAGACAAACAGTTCAATCCAAATAACTGAACTTTGCTGCATTCATGTGTTCATCAAATGCTCAGAGTTTTGGGGTACGGAGACTTCATTGTGTTCATGTGCTTTGAACTGGGAAAGTTGGGATGTTGACTTGTTCAAAGACTTTTTTTTTGTTTAGTGGTTAGTGGTGTTATTTATTAGCATTTAACAAGTCTTAACCGTTTGTTTGAATTCAAAGCAAATATAGAACAAGACCTGTTTGTCAGAATAAATACGGGTAAAAGATTATGTTCAAGGATCTGCTGCTGGAAGGCTGTTTTCATATGGACCTCTTTGCATACTTTACCAGGGGTTCCTAACATACAGATGGTAATTTCCTGTATTCTGGTATAGCTATGACATGTTTATCTTACCAAGCAATTATTTTATTGTGGACACAGAATATCCCTTAAATGCAACAGGCTGGGCTGTGACTTGAACGTACCTCTGTCATTAATACACCTGCTCAGACTGATACCACTGAATGCTTTTATGTCATTCTTCTTGTGCAGGTTTGAATTGTTCTCACCTGAGGATATGTGCTACGATGGAGGGGCCGTACCAGTCTCCCGCCTTCTTTCCCGAGCTCTTGCCCAGCTCCACCAGCTGGTGTATCCCGAAAGGAGCTGTGGGGTGGTCTGCGAACCAGGAGACCACTCTTCTGTGGGTTCCCACCATGGGTCTGTCCAGCAGAGATCCCAAACTCAGTTTTCGTCCTCTTTTACCGGAGGTTTGTCTGGATTCCCAGCTGCTGTCTGCGTCGGCCGAGGAGGGGCTCCCCTGCAGGTCCATGTCGTCTTTGACCGAGTGGAGCGGTGCTGTCCAAGTCCAGTCTGCACAAGAAGAGAAAAGATAAAAAGATTAGTAATTACTTTGTGGTTCAAAGATATGTTCAAAACATTTAGAGACTGGTATGTAATAATCAATAATGTCTTACAAATTGACCTGTTTTAATGACATGTCATTTTGTTGTATTTTGGTGTAGCTTTTGTCTTTTAGCAATTTTTAGCCTAAATTGCTTCTGTTTGGGCTATCTTTCATATTTTTTTTTCCTTTTTTGTGTTTTTCTGATTCTGCATAATGTCATCAGTTTTTACAGATTGATGCTGCTGGCCATTTCCAAAAGGAGATTTTTTTAATGAAATGACCCTTAATTCCACACACATTTTTTTTATTACTGAATTCAAATTTTTGGTAACCCAAATAAAATTCCTGACTCATTGTTTGGGAACCACTGTTATTTTCTTAACACTACTACTGTGCTTATCATTAGGATCATAAAAACTAAAACATAAAAAAGTGTGACTCCAAAAGAAAAGCATGCATGTGATAAAGAAATATAGTATAATATAGAATACATGAAAGTTAAACTAATCTATTTACTGCCTTATAGAAGGGATTTGGAGTTTGACAACCTCTGGTCAATCACAGAGCAATAACAAAACTGTTAATCAGCTCTGTGATATTTTCGCCAGTTCTTAATAGTTTTGTAAATTTGGTGTTCCCAGTATTGAACAGTGTGGTCACCTGGAGGCATGAGGTGCAGCAGCAGGCCTTGAGCGAGCAGCATCTGCCCTGTTCTCAGTACACAGCCCCAGCCGCTGTCTGTGGTCAGAGAGCAGCCGGGCAGCGGAGGGAAGCCCCGTCTGTAGGTCAGCCACAGGAGGGAGACGAAGGAGCGCCGGAACTGCTCTCGCTCACCTGATACAGATAGGAAACAACTTTCATAATCAAACAATTCACAGTTTTGGTGTTTGGATTCATATTTGAAATTGCAAAATAAATCCAAACATGACCTCAGACTGTCAGTGAGAGGGTAGAAAACATCAGAAAGTGACTTGATATTTAGCTGCTCACTTTATACGAGCATTTAGGCTACACTAGCTAAAGGCTATAAGCTAAGTCAGCAAATGATTAGGACTATGTCATAATATACTTGTACAGAAAGACAAACAATATCATACTGAAGAGCTAGCTGTTATACATGGATAGTTTTACGCCCTGTACTTCCTCATCAAAGGCTGAAATCTGCCACAAAACAGTCATTAAGAAACACACAATGTCATTTAAAGAGACATGCTCTGAGAATTTACATGCCATCAGGTCTAATTCATGGAAGGGGTGAAGGATCTGTATTTATCATATGCACAAAGACTGCTCCTAGGTTTTGAAAATGGCCACATTGTGACCAAAACAGAATTAAAAAACAAACCCCTGCATGGGCAACACTGAATTTATTGGAAGTTCAGAGAAAAACTAACTGTATCCTCTGCTCTTTTTTCCCTTGCTAAAACAGAAGAAAACTTTACCTTGGTCTTTCAGCTCATAAGACTTCCCCAGCATGATCACCGGTGAACTCTTGTTGAATTTGGATTTCTGCTTCAAAGACCAGGCTGACACTTAAAGAGAGAAAACAATAAGTTCTCACAAGAGTAAAACTAACACAGAGGTAATGACAGTGCAGTTTAAACAGACCATATCTGAGACTGTTCCACGCCGAGACCAGTTTGGACTTGAGTTTGCCTTGGTCTTCGGCCTCTGGCTCTTCTCCTCGGCTCACGTCCAGACTCGGAGGAGCAGCCGATTCGGAAGAGAGGAAGAGCCAGTCGTCCATGGGGTCCTCACACTCGGCGGAGGAGAAGGTGTTATCCATGTCTAGTATGATCGGTTAAAGCCAGGAGTGGAGAATGGCTCTGTCTTTTCATGGCGGCAGAGCTAAAACACAAAAGCAAATGGGAAAAATGAGACAGAAGATCTTGTTTACTTCATTGTACAGTGCATTTTTTTAAATCTGAAACTAACAAATACGATTAACCACAGTGACAGTGAAGATAAAGGGGAACCATGTGACGGCTCCCAGTGACTCAGAGAATTTCAGAGAAGATGTTTATTCAAGGAGTGTTCACAGTTCACATGGTTAGTGTTGGTAAATGTACTGTACAAGTTACAGTTAATGACTGAGTTGAATGGGTTAGGGGCATCAGGGGCATTTTTTGTAATTTTATTTAAGAAGAGAACAAAAATCTGAATTTTAAGAAGAAAAAAAAACAGAATTTAGAGGAAACAAGTCCAATTTAGAGAGAAAAATCATTCTAAGCTCTGAGAAAATGTAAATATTCAAAAAAAAATCTTAATTTTAAATTTAAAGTCTGAATTTTAAGAAAAAAGAAAGCATTAGAGTGCATTTGGGGGATAAAAATTAAGTTGCTCTGGAAAAGGTGAACCCATTTGCAAAACTGTACGGTAACAAACTTGCTTCAGTTTAAAATGATAATATTGGAAATTTGCGTTGACCAAAAAAAAATGTACGATGCAACGTTGGACCCCATCCTTCAGTTTGAGAAACAGATATATAGGGCCAAATAAAGTGAGCATTTTCTTTATTACAATGTTATATAAATACCACTTTGACTCACTGTATCAGTTTACTTTTACATTTTTATCATATTTTTTTTTTATTATATTTTTTGTTAGACTTGCTAACATATTGACAACTAAAATAATTATGGAGATGAATAAACATTTTCAAAGACATGAATTTAGTTTCCCAATGTCCGAACTGTTTTGGTTTGTTTGGTCATTTTGTGGTACATATAACTTTTAGTAAGAGTATACCAATGCTTACTTTTTTAGGCAGTTAATATCAACAACATATTTTCTTAACATACCTTTCATTGTTTTGAAAAAGTATTGCAATATAAACAAAAGGGCCCATTTCACCACTGAAAATAGCGTTCTACATTCGTCTGCCAAAGAGATTATGGACTCAATCACAAACAAATTCTTTTCACTGTTGACAGTTTCAATTTAATTTAATATCTTCTTCGACAAGAGGAATCAGTTTTTGGCACAGCGGGCCTTGGGTTTGAGGAGAGTAAATGTACTTCACTAAAGGGAGACGTGCTTACTGACATCATAAATCTTATCAAACATCATTAAAAAGCTAAGTAGCACCCCTGATAACGTAAAGCTGTAGCTTAATAAGTATGAATTTAAGTTGGCTTCTGGTGGGATATGCTACACAAACATTTCAAACTCTCGCTTCTCAGCTTCAACACTCAGCTCTGTATCGGTCTGTCTCTTTTACCTTCATTGTCCTGTCTTCATTTTCTTCTCTTTAACGACTGTACAAAGCGCTAGTCTTCTTCTGTCGATAATTCCACAGAAAAAAATCGTCTTTTTTCCGTTTTCGCTGGTACAAATATCTACAGCGCTTTCAATTTGTGACTGAAGTCAGAGTCACTTCCTGTTTATATGTGTCACGCGCTGGCTCTATAGTGATTGGTCAAGAGGCGACCAATGAGAGCAGAGGCTGAGCTGGTAGACATTTGTGAAAAGTTTACGTCCTTTTAACGTAAACTGGAAGCTTCAATTCTAAAGCAAAGTAGCAACGTATTTACCTTTTTCTCACAAGTCGTTTTTTGTTCACAACATGTGGACTAAAAACTATGTCTAGTTCATACACAAGCAGTTGCTTTTTCCAATGAAAAATAGTGTGAAAGGTATAATTTTAGTAAAATTTGAATAGAGGGAAAATCATTTTTTTTTAATTGATTTTAATATACTTGTCTCAATTTACATATAGTGTCTTCATAAAATAGGATATTCTTTCAAAACTATATGGCTAGTCATAAAAAAAGCTCTAGGAATAAATGCATAATTATAACTAGATGATTATAATTGTATCAATTGTATCAATTTTTTTATATACCGGTATTATAAATAAATACATGTAGAGCTGTTGGCTCTGAAGCAGCAGAGCAACAAACACACCAGAGGACGGATACTATACTTAACTTGCCCTGCACTGGGCTTTTGAAGAACAGAGCACAGTCAGTGGATGTCTGAGATCAGTGAGCTGCAGGACAGAACACCACAAGAACTCCTTCTTCCTGACTTCCATAAGACTGTACAATCAATTAGTCTATGAAAGATGATCAACTAATTTAAACAATTGAATTTCCCCTTGGGTATTCATGAAGTTGATTTGAATTGAGATAAATAAGTGGTAGCTCCCTCCTTTGTCGTAATTATTGGTAAAAAATTTTTTTGCTATTTTGATTTCTACAGAACTAGTTTATATGATCTGATGAACAAGCTATTTGGGATTTTACTAGAAAAACCAACTTCGGTCTCCACAAACCACATTTTACATAGCTATAAATTCACACAATGTACACTTTTTTCAGCATTTTATTACATTTCTGCACTATAGACTTTTTTGCATTGTTTTTTCACAACAGTGGCTTGTAAATATGTAGCAATGTCATGGACAACAACGGTCAGAAATAGTTGCTGTACAAAACACAAGATGGACATCACAGAATAACAGTTTTATGGAATGATAAACTGCACGAGATGGGTAACCACACAGATTTGGTAGAGTCCTCCTACTGGATGTAAAATTCATACATTTGAAAACACCACTACGGATTTAAATTGTAAAATGAGTACAAATGTGGAAAATAAATAAATAAAATGTAATAAATATCAGAATCAGAATTAACCAAGACAAAATAAAGTGCAATTTTTATCACATCACACCAAAATAAGTTAGTGCACAAATGTTGGTTTAAAGTAAACCACATTGGATACACTACAAAAAATGTATTTGATGGAATTTAAGAGTGATTAAAATGTGTTCATCAAAAAACATCATAAACTATAAGACTGAAAGTTTCACAGGCAGAAGACATCCGTTACAATGGGAACATTATTTGTACCTCTTTTGGTCTTGCATGATATTGTCCACAAGGCGGCAGTCTAACACAGCTCTGAGCCTGCTGTCCCACCACTATCCAGTTTATTTTACTGTAATACACAAGAACAAACACTAGCTCACCACTAAAACGCTCTTTACAAGTCTAATCCAGGCGTTTCCTTAATCTACAGCTGACCAGGGTGCTCAGTTTGGTCGAACTGGGCACTGTTGGATTGCATATTATTCTACATTAGAGTGTAAACAACAAAAATGTCACAATATCCCTAAATAAAAACACTGGCACTTTTCTTTACACAGAGCAATAAACAATACAATATTTCAATAGAAAAGAGTGAGGGATCATTTGTAGCCTATTTTTTCTGTAAGTGCTAGTTTTATTCTGGTTCAGGTACTTCCTGAAATTGAAAATAACAAAAAAAGCAACTTAAACTTCTCGCTATGTCTTCACACAGTAGGCTAAGATATAAAATTGCACATTTCAACATGATGAGTGGTGTTAGGACAATTGTGTTTGCTTGGTTTATTGCAACCCTTTTCTTTCACTCGTTCCTCTTCTCCCCTACCACCATGTAAACGTAAAAACTGGGGACACCGAAATTGTCAACACATTGCATAGTGCCCCTGTGCAAGTTCGTCTCAACTCTCACTGAAATGCAGCCCTTTCATCAGATCCCAAACAAACGCCTTCACTGATAATGGTTTGGTGTGTTGGTCCAGGTTTCAGTCAGTTGGAACTGCGAGACACATGAGAAATCTCGTGTCTGACAATTTGATAATCTAAGCTGAAGGAAAAGCATGTGGTAAGTGGTGTACTTTGACAGCTTCAACCGATATAAAGCATGGCACTGGATTTTGAATAGTGATTTACCTGACGGAGTAATGCCTGACTGTATGAAAACTGGATTCTGCCACTGATTCTGTCAAAATTCAAAAGAGTCAATTTTGTTTGCTTAACTATTAGTGAAAAAAATTTGACTTTCTTGACTTAATTTGACTTAACTAGATTTTTTTTAGTATGATAATCTAGATCAAAAGGAATTCTAAGTCTTTAGTTCAAGTTACTAATTTATTTATATTTTACTAAGCCAAAATTTCATATAAACATTTTTAAATTTTCAACTTGCAGTCATTGACCGAAAAACTAGATAAAATTTTTACTTTTTTAAACTTAAGTTGAAGAATGTCTTAAAAGATTTCATGTTGACAAGCCACTTTTCTCAGTCAAACTTAGATGAACTTCGTTATTTTATTTTTCTATATATATGTAGTTTAAGAAACATCTTTGGATTTACCCCCTATAATCTGTTGTTAAATTTTAAGTGAAACTTTTTTTTTTTTTTTGAAACAAGTCAAAATATTAAGTCTAAATGTTAAATTACCTAATCAAAATTTCAAGTCACCATGTAAACTGATCCAAAAACTCAAACTAAATCAAGTTACAATTTATAAATTATGTTAACTCAAGTATTTTTGATGTAAAAAAACTAAAAACAATATTTCATGTCTGTTTCTCAACATTATTCCACAGTGGCGCAAACCAGCTTCCATACATTTGTTTATGGATGTCGTATGTTTTATTGTTCACAGTGTTTACTCCTTTAAGGTCTGCTTCATATTTTTTATCATCCCTTTTTAAATATTGTTTCATTTTCCATGTAAATGTCAGACATGCATTAAGACATACGCTTTTTACTATGCAACTATACACAATGTAGTGATCAGTACATACACAGGCCTATGTTATGATACCGTGTGCACACAGTAGCTGATGCATGTTTGTTCTTTTTTTTTTTTTTCTTTTGTCACATGTAAGCTTTTTGGTCTTTCAGGCATTCCTCTTCTTTTTATCGGATATTTTTAGTCCCTTTTGTTAAATGATGATATGTCAGTATGATGCTACAGTAAAAGGCATTACATGGGAGAGTCTTTCGGAAAAGTCTTTATCACTAGTGATGCTTGGAGCTTCGGCTGTTTGCTTTGTCAGACTGAGCCGTCCCGCCCTGACCACCCCTACGTCCACCCCCAGTCAAGTTCTCAGGTTTCCCCATTGAGGTCCCCTTTTTCTCCTCACTCGTTTTGGTGCTGTCTTTGATTTTAACCCCATCTTGCAATCCCCCTTTCATCGGCCCGAGTACAGTTTTGGCCACACTTGTAAGCTGGGTTACAAAACTGGTTTTATCTCCGGGAGACATAGGCCGTGACTTGCTTGAAGACGGCGAAGGTGTACAAGAAGACGGAGACATTGGGTTTTCTTCCAGTGCCTCCAAGTGAGCTCTCTCGCTGCGATAGCTGTTTGATGGACCTGAAAGCTTCTCGGATTTAGCCCTAGCCGAGGCTGGCAGCTGTGCAACGCTAGTGAGGACTTGAGTTGGCGCTGGTGGTGCTTGTCCTTTAAGCTTAGTAGCCCCGATAGTTCTATCTTTGTCTCCGCTGCCTGCTTTTTCTGAAGTCTCCGAACCTTTACGTGACCTACCATGGCTTAGCTCTGTGCTTTTTTGTGTGCTAGCTTTGTCGGGAGCTATTGTACTTTTCGTTTTTTCTTCAAACTTGTCCTTAGCCTTAGCCATGCCGTCTGTTAGCATACTTTGCTGCTTGCTGTCCTGTTGCTTAGCCTTAGCCGTGCTATCTGTTAGCATACTTTGCTGCTTACTGTCCTGTTGCTTAGCTTTAGCCGTGCTATCTGTTAGCATACTTTGCAGCTTGCTGTCCTGTTGTTTAGCTTTGCCTGAGCTTTCTGTTGGCGTACTTTGCTGTTTGTTATCCTGTTGCTTACTTTTAGCTAGGTTATCGGTTAGCGTACTCTGCTGCTTACTGTCCTTAGCTTTAGCTGCACTGTCTGTTAACATACTTTGCTGTTTGCTATCCTCTCTCTTACTTTTAGCCACATTATCAGTTAGCCCACTTTGTTGCTTGCCTTCCTGTTGCTTAGCTTTAGCCGCGTTGTCTGATGGCATACTTTGTTGCTTGCTGTCTTGTTGCTTAGGTTTAGCCATGCTGTCTGTTAGCATAGTTTGTGGCTTGCTATCTTGTTGTTTAGCTTTAGCCGTGCTATCTGTTAGCATATTTGTCTGTTTGCTTTCTTGCTGCTTAGCTTTAGCTGTGCTGTCCGTCTGCGTACTTTGCTGCTTGCTGTTTTTCTCTTTATTCTTAGAGACAGTTGGCTCAGAAATTAAACTGCTCACACTTGGAACTTTTTCTGCCAAGCTGGTTTTTTCTGTAGCTGCAATTTCACTTCTTTTTTCCACTTGTGTAGTTTTACTCAATTCAACTGCAGATGTCTTAGATTCGACTTTAGCATCTGTGCTTCCATTTTGCACCCCAGTAATTTCAGCTACAACCGCTTGACTATCTTTTTCTTTCGCTGTGAGGAGCGTATCACGGCTAAGTGGGGATTCTTGCCGTCCCATTCTCCTCGAAGGTTTTATCCCAGCGATCTCCCCTCCCAGTGGTGGGGAAGGAGAGGAAGAGGATGATGGAGATGGAGGAGCTGGTCCATTTTCTCCTTCAATTTCGAGCAGACTCTGTAAACTATGTTCACAGTGGAAAGAGTCCCTTCTGTAGTCACCATGGCTCACCTCGAGGCTATGTTTGCGTAAAGACACCCCACCGGTTAAAGGAGAAGGAGATGATGAGGATGATGAGGAAGATGGCAAGATGGGGGCTCCTAACTTCTCCGCCGACTGCACTCGCTGCAGTAAAGGGGACCTGGGCGGCTCGGCGCTTTTGGGACGGGGCCGAGCGACGGGAGGGGAGGAGTGCAGTTTGGCGGGGAAGGTCTGGGTGGTGTTGGAGCTGCCCACGATGTGTCCGGACAGCGGCGGAGGGGACGAGGTCGTAGGGGACGGGGTGTGAGCCAGAGGGGACAGAGGGATGTTGCCGGCGGATTTGCAGCGGGCGGAGCGGTACTGGCGGTGGAGTTTGGGTGACAGGCCGTGCAGAGAGCTGGGGCGCATGTGGTGGGAGGCGGCGGGGGAGTTGGGGGTGCTGGAGGCAGGGGAGCTGCTCTGGGACGAGGTGCCTGAGGGAAACACAGGAAATAATATGTTAACACCTGGCCTCTGAAGCAGTTAGCAAACCAAAATGTCATACTTTTTCCAGACATAAATTCATGACATGGATTGAGCCATGATGGATTTGTCAATTCAAAAACAGTCCTGATTTCTTATTTTTTGGCATATTTGTCACACTTAAATGACTTTCAGATCATCAAACAAATTTCAATATTAGACAAAGATAACTCAAGTAAACACAAAATGCACTTGTTTTGCTCTTTTTATTTGCCAGGGTATCGCATATGCTAGGCGTGTGCGCTACCTGAGCTGCCAAAGGAGTCCCCCTTTAAGTGATGATTTAATTTATTAAGCTATCCAAACCTACCTCACAAACCTATGTAAAAATATATATCTTGGCCAGAGTGAAGCCTGCATTGAGAGAAATGTGTTGTCATAGTTACGGTTATAAAAAGTAATAAAAACTGCTAGCTCCCCAGAGCACAAGCCTACTAAGAATCCGGAAATCCCCTAGGATCAGAGGAGGCGTAGGAGAGGCTTAAGCAGTTGACTTACTTTTTCAGCAGAAGAACACACAGTTGCAGAGTTCAAAAGCTTGAGGTTTATAAAGTAAATAAAACAATTTAAAATGGTGTATGCTAATATTACAGCACAAAATAAAAGATTACAGCTATGGAATTTTATAAACGACTCTGCGACCTCTGGCAAGTTCATAGCATTTTAATCAAGCTACCTCTATTTTAGTTTTAAATAAATTGCTTTATTTTGTTTTGTTTTGGGGAAAATCTGAACCAATGACAAAACAGAATGATGGCAATAGCTTTGAAATGTTTTCTCTATAATTGCTCAGTCCTGGCATTTACAAAAATAAAATGCATTACTAAAATACTACGAGGGAGCTGTAGCAGTTAAATGTATTTCAATGTTACCTTTACACATTTTATATTTGGACACATTTATCATCCATCATTTAAATTATCAGCACATGTCTTCCATCACGTTGCTGTTCTTATACAATGGAAGTGTGTGTGCGTTGTTAAATACAATATTTGAAACTTATTTTTGTCTGGGCTGTGACGTAGTGGTAGAACAGATGTCAACAAGCCTACTATTTCCTTCTGAATACATTACCATTATTACACATTTGCTCAATACAAGACAAAAAGGTCAAATCACCAATGGTGCATACAAACCGAGATAGGGTGACTCAATAGTGGAGCGGTAGCTCTGAGTGGGCGAGCGAGCAGACAGGCTGTGGGTAGGTGAGCCGGGCAGACTGTCTCCAGAGGACAGAGAGCGGTTCAGGGAGGACAGACTGCGGCTGGTGTGGAGCAGGTTCGACTGCTTGGTGATTTTTCGGAACAAGGAGCTGCGTTTCTTACTGAAAGAGACAAAACATAGGGGTTGATATTAGAGAATAATGAAGACACAGTAATACAAATGTGTGTGTGTGTGTTCAGCAGTGACGTACTCCTGTCCCTCCTTGGCTCCGGTTCTCTTACTGCGGCGAGCCATCTTGGATTTATAGCTGGTCTTGCGAGCTGGACCCACTTTTATAGAAGTGTTCTCAAATGGCGTAGTTGTAACAGTCACCTTGCTTCCGCTCTGGAAATTCAAAACGTAAATATATTTTGATACACAGTTGTTTTGGGGGATTGACTTTGACAATAATTGCTTTAAATGCTCGTCAACAATGTGTTTTTTAGACACATAGAGAATAGAATAAACCTTACCTTGAGTATAAGCTCCACCACTTCAGTATGAACCAGCCCGTGGACTGACTCCCCATTCACATGAGTGATGAGGTCACCTGCACTGAGTCCAGCCTCCTGAGCCGGACCACCGTCCTCCACATGCTTAAAAAATAAATAGGACTTATCACTTTAGAATTCAGAAGGAAAAATGAGCTGCAAATTAAAAAAAAAATCTACAGAACGACACAGAGAACATGGAAATACATAGACACTATGCTCTGCTCTATGAATTATCTGAATATAATACAATGCTTTACGAGTGGATGTGTAATAATAATAACAAACTTCTGCAGTTCTACTGTGAAATAAAGTAACAGTGAAATTTCCACAAACACATACATACAAATACACTCTGTGGTCAGTCACCACTATTACCCCTTCCCTGAGGTTAATAGTAATTTTTTGCACCAAAACTGGTATTGGCTTAGTAAATCAAAAAGACAGCTAATTTCTTTATACCTTCAGCTGGTGAATGGCACTTAGCACTTTTGAAATAATTTGCACAAAAATGCTCTGTGGTCATGTTCATGTTGTCATTTTATTTTGCAGTTGATGGGTTTGTGTCATAATATTTGGACGCAAAATGATTTGACGGTACTTTGACTTGTCTTTAACAGGAGCAACATCACAACCTGCTCTAAATGGGACCAAATGGGAGTAGATGTCAAGCAGGATATTTCAAACACTGAACTACTTTTACATCCATTTATTATGTGTGTTATTACAATGTGGTGCAGTGATGACATTTCCAAAATAAAATTGTGGAAAAACTTTAGATCAGCAGCAACACTGAAGTGCTTGTACAAGTCAATAGTATGTTATGTGGTTGTATAAATGAGAAACAGACAAATAAGCTTTCATATGGTGAAAACACCAATATGCACTTGCATTAAAAATAGTTTTTAATGTTTTAGAAGTCTTGTTATTAGTACTAAAGGCTTACTTTCACTGGCTGCATCCGCAACCATATATAATACAAAGCTTGTTCCTGTCTGTTTCACATACATACTGGACTCCCCCTTTAAACATGTGAATAAAATGAGTGCATAACCTCTTACCCAGACCATGTGATGCACACTGTACACGTCACTGTCACCCATATAGACTCTGATGGCTCTGAGGGTGAAGCCGTACTTCTTCCCCGAGCGATGGATGGTGATTGGAGAGTGTAACACGTTGACCATTGGGGAGTAGTCTCTGCTGGGGGAGGAGTCTCTAGACGAGGCGTTGGACGAGAGGGAGCGAGGAGACATGGGGCTCGCCAGAGGGGACGCTCCATGTTGCTCCACTGGTCAAGAAAGACACATTATAGAACTGCAAATTGCAGAGGGAGTGTTTTTTTCCAGGGTTGGAGGCTTACCTGCTGGAATGATGACAGATAGAGCAGTCGCAGAGGCAGATTTGATCACTTTGGTTCCTGGTCGCGTGCTGCGTTTTTCTCCCTCGGTGGTGAGCTGCTGGTGGTGAGCCCTGCGCAGGACCAGGTCAGTAATGGCTCCTCGAGGCCCTTGGGCATCTGGAAGGCCTAGAACTGTAGCACTGATTGGCAGAGGCAGCGATGCG
Organism: Rhyacichthys aspro; assembly: GCA_036850595.1. Classification (NCBI taxonomy): domain Eukaryota; kingdom Metazoa; phylum Chordata; class Actinopteri; order Gobiiformes; family Rhyacichthyidae; genus Rhyacichthys; species Rhyacichthys aspro. The sequence goes on from CM072155.1 coordinate 4,107,266, forward strand.
TCAGGTCTCAGATGCTTGTCTGGAACATGACAAAAGAAAAGGGTTAATAAAAACTTATGGACAAAGTTTCTTTCAGATAAAAGTTAAAGAATGCAGAGCAACATGTGTTTCTTTCTGCAAAGTGAAATCGGTCTGGAGTCCCTTCTCTTGACAGCCATTCCTACTCTGTACAAAATCCTGTCAAACCATATGTTTTAGTTTAGTTTGGTAAAAATGGTGGGTAAAATAGGACAGGCTTTATGCCATGCTTACTTTCTCTGATTGGCTGTAAGTCTAATTGCATCGAAAGGCAGTTTATTATGCATCCCTTGGTACTGCTCCCTGTTCTCTGATTGGTTACGTCCCTTGATTAACTTTTGCTCATTTTTACCTCCAGATGTGACCGTGGCGCTCTCTTTAAGAAACGCTCTCAGATCTCCTTGGATGGACGCAGCACCCATAGCTCCCTCCAGAGAAGTGCCCCTGGCCTTCACTGCGGACTGACGGCTGGGCTGCTCCGAGTCCACCTCCAGAGGTGAGGCCAGTCTGTGTGGCTCCATCAGGGCCGAGAAGCGCCTCCGGACTCCTGACGGTGGGCTTGAGTCACTCTCGGTGAACGAGGACTCGGAACAGGACAAGCGTTTCCTGAGATAAAAGCAGAAAGGGCAGAGTTGTAATCGTGATTTGAAATGGGACAGGGCAAAAAATGTGTGAATTCATAGTGACGTGTTTGCATAATAGAACTCGGAAATGAGCGATACCCTTTCCATCCCACGTCTCTCTTTAAAAATGTTATACCCAGTGTCTGTCTAGATTAAATAAAAAAGAAAAATGGCAGTGTCCATTTAATGAGTCAGATAAAGTCACTGTGCTCTTGTGAAACTCTTGTGAAATGAGCAGTGTGACCATTTGTCCAAAAGAAAGTCTAATCATCGTGTTCTGGAAAACTTTTTTTCTGTTTTTAGTGCCTAGACTATCGTAAAAAAGTGGATTTTGCCAGCTCTAATTAAATGCAAAGGTGGAATATTACTTTGAGAAGTAAGTGGATAAAGTCATATTGTGTAATGTCTGAAGGCACTATGTTGCCAAACTGTGAGTTTACATGGACTTGAGTATTCTTTTTTAATTTAATTTAGCACTTAGACTATTTTTAGATAATTTTTGGGGTTTTTCTAGTTCTTATTAGATAGAACAGTAATTAGACAAGAAATGGGGTGACACAGGGGAATGACATTGGGCAAATGACCCAGGTGAGAATCAAACCCAGGTCTCCCAGGTATATGGTATGCGCTCTACCAGGTGAGCTCTGTGTGGATGATGAGTTTGAGGCAAAAGGTGAATGCCCATTAACGATAATATTGCGATAACGATAAATTTGCGATATATTGTAAAAATGTTTCTTGCCGCACTCACAGCTCCGGCGACCCAGTCCTCCAGCTCTTGTCCCGGAGCGTGAGGCTGCCCAGACTCTCTCTCTTGGCCATCCTCTCTTCCCGGGGGACCTTGTGCTCTCTCAGAGTCACGCCGTGGGGCTTGTGCTCCAGCTGGGACAGATGCTCCATGCTGCTGTAGACCTGCGGGCAGTCAGGCATCGTGCTCACATTTCTAATCCACACCTGCTCCTCTCGAGGTGCTGAATTTTTAATATCCCGAACAGCAGTACGTGTTCACAGCGTGAGGCTTACCTTGCTGAAACGAGGGGAGCAGGACTGGAAGCGATGGATCTCCACAGGCTCGTCGTCGTTGGTGTCGTCTTCGTCGTATGAGTGCACGTGGTGGTAGCGCTCGGAGCGGGCTGAGGGGAGAACAACAAAACATCAAAGCTCTACTCTCTTATGGCTCTTCATGTAGTGCTGCATTCATGTCATCCTTGGATATCTTACATAAAATTTTCACAGTTAAAATGTGCAAAAAACAAAACAAAAAACAAACTCTATCCAAGTTGACACCATATGGATTGTCAACATGGCAGCAAAGTATTTTTTTTTTCATTTGCATATTGCAGATATTAGAGAAAGCATTGATTTCCATTAAACCCTCAACAGTCTTTAAGGTTCTTCACATTAAACCCAGATGTAATCAGGGTTATTTCACACAGATTCTCCCCTGACATGATTTGTGTTCAGTAAGGGTGGCTTGACCGAGCTAACATGACGCTAACAGACAAATGACGTGATTAATAGTGATTAATGCGCTGATATTGAAACTACAGTTATTTGAACATGTAAGAAACATAACAGTAGAAAAGGTAGAAAACGAATCTAAAGAGAGTATGAGGCTTCAAGAAGTACAGCGTTTGCGCCATAACCTCACCATGGAGTGTCTACTGACAATGTTCTCACGTCACCGGTGTAAAAACTAGGGGGGAATTTTGTTTACACATTCAGGTTGAATGGGTAAAAACGGCAAATAGTCTGGAATGCATATGTGAAGAAGGCTTGAGAATGTTTATTAGAGTTTTAGACCTGTATTTAGATGTGATTTGGAGGCAATGTTAAAGTGCCACAACATTTTTTTTTTAGTTCGTCTTATTTTTCAGCTATACACATGTATTTGTTGCTGTGTTTTGAATTGTTGTACCTATTGCATGAACCAATCTGGTCCAAGTTTCAATAGTTGGACAGTTTTTACACCAAAAAAGGAAAGGTGGCGGTTTGATGTTGCCATTAGAACAGGGGTCTAATTTACATTGCCTCATGTTTTTTACCCAACCTTTTCCTACCTCTATGGTTTATAAGCCTAGGTTTTTGTTTGCTTTTCGACTATGCCTTGCCTTTAATAAAGACAATTCTATGTGAGCAGCTAGTTATCTCAGCTCCTTCTTGTCAAAAGTGTTAATTCACACCCAAAGCATCTGTGAATTAGCATGTTTCTGGCACAACCTCCCTACGTTGGCAGTTTTTCCATGCAGGAAAAATAATTTCATGTGATTAAATACGCTATCAATGCCCGTTCCAAATTGTGTGTAAGAGGTGTCAGCTTTAGAATTAAAATTAGAACTTTACTTTAAACTTTAAAAGGTTAGTGTGGATGGAGCTTCCACAACACTGTTTTAACTATTCATCTTCACCTACAATCCCACTTTTTAATTTGAGCTAAAATAACCTGTGTGATTTGTTTATTAGAATGAATTATCTGCAGACTCTTGTGGACTTACTGTCAAAATAACTCGTATCCTCCTCAGACTCCAAGTGAGGGATGAACTCTGCTTTCTGTCTCAGCAGGCTGTTCCAGTCCACTTCTGTGAAGAACGAGTGCTGCTTGACTTCAAACGCACCGCCTGGAGGGAGACAGGAGTGGTGTAGTGAAGACTGAGACAGAGAGGAATATGGCTCTCGTTGAGGTAGACTCTGGGTAAATAAATGGAGCTGTTACTGACCTGTGCCCAGTCGAACCAGTGGGTTTGTCTGCAGAAGGGATGAGATGAGGTGCTGGGCCTCAACAGGCAGCGCTTCATCTCCTTCGGGCCACTCTATGTCATCTACAAACACAGCCAAAACATGTTATTATTATAGGATTAGGATATTAAACTGGCAAAACGTGCAAACACAAAGACTAATTGGGGGAATTCCAATATATTTAAGGGCAATTAAATGTTTTTCCTTACAGCAAAGTATCATCTATGTAATGTTTTAAAGTGGGTTTGTTGAAAGATAACAGCATGGCCCTGAAGGACACATCACATCTTTAAGTAAAGCTTAAGAGTATTTCTTCCCTCAGTATTTGTATTGTTCGTATGGGAGTAGAAGTATTGCTTTTGCGTTTTTACGCCAACATTTCGTGGATTTTTGGAGATTTGATTGAATAAGCCTTGCTGTTACGTGAAAGTGCTCTCACCGGTGATGACTTGTCCAAAGAGTTCTTCTGGAGTGTCTCCAAAGAACGGCACACAGCCCACCAGGAACTCATACAGGATGATGCCCATAGCCCACCAGTCCACAGGCTTCCCATAGCCCTGACGCAGAATCACCTCCGGGGCGATGTACTCCGGAGTACCGCAAACCTAAAAAATACGTAAACAAGACACATTTTATCAACTTATTTTGTTTAAATACATTAGTACATCTGCCTGTTATTTGAACAATATTTATACTATGTTGTCATGAGCAAAAGAGTATCCCCTCATTGATTTTAGCCTAATGTAAACACACAAATAATCTCAATGTCGTCTTAGTTGCTTACTTTCTTCACCTTGGCATTTTTTATGAACAAAAATGATGCCAAAATTTTAACAAGTAACCCCTCACACCATGATTCAAAAGATCTAATATTAACAGCAATGTCAAATAAGTAACAGCTGCTAAGGGGTCTGCGCACTGAGCTATTCACAGAGCAGTCAGAAAAGTCACATAATAACAAATACAGGCCCAGGTCGATGAGATTTACTGGAGAGTCTCTTCAGTTTACGGGAAACACTCATCATTTAAGGATGTCCATGTTCAGTCATAAGTTATAGTTTCACTATTTGCAGATACATCAAAACGTCTTAACCCCCTGAATAAAAAGAGGGCAGACATCCCTCCATCTCAAAAGTCTTAACCTTCACAGCAACAGTGACATAAACGCAAGCGCAATTCCAAACAGTGCTAAAAATGGGTTGGATCTTCATTTTTCTTGTAGATATACAGTACAAGAAAATGACTTATGTTTGTAAAATACTGCTCTATTTAGCTCATACAAATACACCACATGCAAGGCACTAAAATATTGCAAAAAAAGTATTAGTGGAGTTAAATAAAGTATTTTAATGAGGTTTTTCACAACACAACATAGCGCTATGAGCAAGAACAGTCTGTCTCTGTGTGATAATACATATTCCTGTCTGGCCGCGCAGCTCACTTCTGAGATGCCAAGACGAGATGAAAGGCCTGCCGAGGGTTTTCATGTGCAGATGAACAGATTCCTGGCTGCCACACTGGACAACCATTAATGAGGCCTACACTTAGAGCCCGAATAAAAGACACTGGGTAGACAAAAATAACGCTCACCTAAAAGAGAATGATACTAATGAGAGGGAAATACTGGCCTATTGTTCTTTCAACTGGGTTTTTTTTTCAAGCTTCGCATATGCCTGGCGCACAATGACAAGGAATATGTTTGCATAGAAATGAGGACATCAAAGCATAATTTATATTTAAACGCAGCTTGGATCATGCTACAGCAAAGTGCTAAAGACAGGATTTACAGTCTCGGTCGTGATGCATAATTCGCACCTGTTTATCCAGAAACTCCCGCGTGTCCTTCTCTATGTGCCCTTCGTACAGGTTGGTGGTCAGACTCATCAGTCCGATCTTGGACAGGCCAAAGTCGGTCAGTTTGATGTGACCCATGGATGTAATCAGGAGACTGCAACGGGAAATATCAAGGTTACATTACCATTATATCTAGCATTGAATAACGTAAAGCTTCAAATCTAATTCAAAATCTGAAGCGCTAACTCTAACCCCAAGTACATGTTATCACAAAATAGAGCATAACATAATAAACAAATTAATCATACCACTACAACCAACAGGAGGTAATTTGTAACCCCCATAAATCCCAATAAGTTCTAATCTTGGACCTTTTCCATATTAGAATAAGTGATGTTCTGGTGATTTCAGAGCTTTCTAGATTAAAGGAAAGGGAAATTAGTATCATTTATGATATAATTATGATATATGTGATATAATTTAATTTAATTTAATTCAGAGTACACTGCAGAAAGTTTTGTTGGCCTACTAAAAAAGATTTGATAACTAGACATAAAATCTAGGTAATTTTGGCACGTTAGAACACCATATTACCTTTCCTTTTACAAAACCAGTAAAATCAAATCTATACTTTACCTTTTTTTTTTTTATTTGGACAAACTGCAGTGTAAAAATGACACTGTTGTTCTAAGTTTTATAATTATGACATTTTGATTGTTTAAATGCACAGTGATTTCATTGCACTGCCATTAATAATAGTCCAATACTTGCAAAGAAGCAAAAGTCAAATTTGTCTAAGATGTTTGCACTAGTCCAATGTCCCTTTAAATATTATAATAATTAACGAACTAAGTAACTAAGTAACTAACTTTTGATTGCATCTAAAAGTCAGTAACTTTAGAATTACAATTAAAGTATTTTACATAATCATTGTGTATATTTATATAATATGGGTGAGTTTATAAATCTAACTTTAGGGCTGATCTCAAAATTTTTCCATCAGCCATTGAGCACAGTGCATCAAAATACATTGAACAATTACTAACAAGGGCTGCAAAATATATTGCAAATATATACAGTACTTACTGTAATATTAACATGTCCAATATGTAATGCATACCTTTAATGCTAACTTTTTTACATTGATAAAGTGATAAAGAGAAGGTGGACGGTTTTTTTTTTCTCACATAATATACTGTACATCTATTGCATGTTTGTTATCTTTATGGGATACTATTTGAGTGGACACCACAACAGCTCTAGAAGCCTCTTATGATCACTTTATAGATGGATTGAGGTAGTTAGACAATACATATATAACCCACAGTAATAAAAAAGAGACAATCAAATGGGAAATTAATAGTTGAACCTGTATCTAAATGAAGTGTGCACATTATTCTGCAGTCATATCTGTGTCTCACTTGTCAGGCTTGAGGTCCCGGTGCACGATGCCGTAGTTGTGCAGGTACTCCAGAGCCAGGACGGTCTCTGCGAAGTACATCCGCGCCATTTCCACAGGGAGAGCCCCAATGTTCTTCAGGAGAGTGGCACAGTCTCCACCTGCAATCCACATTCATTATTCCATTAGAGTGCTAATGAACCACTGACATTAGCAATTCAGATCAAAGTCTCCTGGTGCCACTTGTCCCGGAGCAAATTCTTTTACCATTTATGACACAGAACAAAAACTGTGAATAAAGAAATTAATTTGATATGTTTGTTTGGATGTGTTTTTTCTTTTTTTAAATATGAAATGATCAGTTTTATACAATCTCTAATGTTGGTTGTCTTGGGACTATTGCTTCAAAGATTAGTAGGGAGCTTTTTAAAAAGGTTGTTTTCTGTATTAGCTTTTGGTCAGTTTGTCGAACAAGAAGTAAGCCTCACTGGTTCTTTAAGCTGCCTATTTTAGTGACATAGGGTCTTACACGTATAATATGAATGACCTAAACAAATGGCAGTGCACCCACTTCTATAGTTTACTGGGGAATTTAAAACAAATAACAAAAGTGTTCATGGGGCAAGTTTACACCAACCACTAAGGTTTAGGGCCAGATCTGCTAACAGATCTGCTGTCCAAACTGATCTTAAAATTCTATTGACTGTCTACAAAGCCCTAAGCAGCCATTCTCTCCACAACATTAGCGCTGTAATTACTCCATATGAGCCAACTGGAGCTCCTTATTGTTCCAAGTGTTCAGTCTAAAGCAGGTGAAACTGCATATTTGCTCACAATGCTCCCAAAACATTGAATTTACTTCCAGTCATTGCAAGAAATACACCAACAATAACCTCTTTCACCTGCTCTCACTTGTTTATTAATGACAACTGTAATATTTTTGTTCATGCTGTACTTATGTTTTTGATTTATTTTATTTGTATAACCCTTGACTATGACTTGTCTTATTTACCTTTTATGTGTTGCTTCTAGTGCAGGGGTCACCAACCCTTTTCAGACTGAGAGCTACTTCAAGAGTACTGAGTAATACGAATGGCTACCATTTTGATACGTACTTCTGAAATAACAAAGTTGTATGACTTACCTTTAATTATATGTTATTATTAATAATGATTAATGATATTCATCTGTGTGAAGACACTGTCTGACCCCCTTTGTTATTGCATGTAAGTAGCAGCATTTTTACTAAACCTGTGCAGGGTCAATGTTACAAAGTCAAGTTGCGCAAAAAGTTGCACTGACAATGCACATGACTGAAACCAAGAATCTTGTGATCACAGGATCAGGAGCACAAATATTAACACAGGACATAAGCACAGTGGAGAATTAAGGAATGCTACTCCATTAGCACAACTCCGAATCACTAACAAGTGAATCTGCCGAGGACCAGAGAGGGACATACATCATGCTCCTTACTGAAAAATGGAATCAGGCAAGATGGACTGAGTTTCATTTAAATCAGGTTGAAATTGTACAATAGAATTATAAGTAAAAAATGTGATGCTCTCTTAATTTTTTTGATTGGAGTTTAGAATACTTGGAAATAACCTGACGCAACCATCTTTATCTACTATCTATTTATTCTATTGGTACATACAGTGTGTTTTCTTCGTACAAGAGTTTGTTTCTTCTGCAGAATTCTCCTTACTCCCTATAACTCTAAATTCCACTTAACCGTCTCAATGTGAAAACTCCTACCTTCCACATACTCCATGACCATGCACAGGTGTCGTCGGGTCTCGAAGGAGCAGAACATGGACACGACGAACGGATTCTCGGCGAACGTGAGGATGTCTCGCTCCACGAAGGCCTGCTGGATCTGGTTTCTCAAGATCAGGTTCTGCTTGTTGATCTTTTTCATGGCGAAGCGCTGCCGTGTCTCCAAATGTCTCACCAGATACACGGCCCTTTACAAACACACAGATGCTTTAACACTTCAGTGAGGTAAATGAGACCCGATAATGATCCACTCACCCATATGCCCCATTACTGATCAGCTTGATAGTCTGGAAGTCGGCTTCTCCTGGGGGCTTCATCGCTCTAATTTTCCCCTAAAGATTGTGAAAGATAATTAAACAGTTGCATATTAATAAATCATTAACAGTGTCTCGTGCAGGAAGCGGCTTTGTCTGTACAACTGCCACAGGCTTGTTTTAAAACATACTGATTTCTTTCATTTTTTCTGTCTACTTAGCGTTGTTTTGGCAGTTGGAGCGCTGCCTAAAGCTTGAAGCATGGCCCCGAGACGGAACCGGGGGAGTGCTGTTTTAGTGCTTGGGCATAAATTAGCTAAATGAGATGGATAACGTACGCCAAAAGATCGGCAGATGGGGAGGCATTCTCAGTCACAGTGACAAGCCAGAGGGAGCATATGCACGTCATGTCGAATAAAATAAATAAATGTGTAAAAAGAAGTGTGAATCTTACCTCTGTGGAGTCATCTGTTTCAGGCGTCAGGGGGCCCTCGCTGTCGTAACTGTCTAGGTTCACCATTTCTGAGAAAGCACACATGATATCAGTTACAAGAGTATTAGAAATGTGAAGTATTTGAGAGGACATTTTTAAGACAGTCAGAGACTTTTTTTTACTGTTATTGTAGTATGACAATTATTCAGAAATTTAAAGATCTGAAAAGGTTGAAATTTTAGCTCTGAAAATAAACATAAAAAATGTTTGGTGCACATTGCAAAGTACAGGAGCCAACACACTTATTTTCAATTAAATCTAAAATTCCTATAGATTATAAAATAAAGATCAGAGAAAAACTACTTAATTGGTGTCTGAACTGCCAGTCCTACCCTCGATGGGGTCCCGGGTCAGTCCCAGTTGGCTGATGATGTATCGGGGAATGTCCGTCTTCATTAAATGACCCTCTTTGGCGTGATCCTCAGCCGCCTCGAGCAGATGGTAGAACTCCTCGGGGTTAAACTCCTGGAAAACAAAGCAATGAAGATGTCACAGTGTTAATTAAACATACAATGTGTGAAAAGTGTTTAGTCACTCATTAGCATATTGTAATAGGAATGATCTGTGAAAAAAGAAGACCTTAAGAGTTTGTGTTTATTATCAGGGATTTTTATAGATGAGAATTAGGTAATTTATAGCAAGGGAGATTAATTAAAAAGAAAACAAAAAAGATAGCTACATTTCTAAACTGAATCCTTAAACCCTTTAAAAGAGTCATATTTCTTTTGACTTTAGCGAAGTGGCAGGAAATCAATAAACACAAACAGCATAGAGTCTGTGCAGCATACTGTGTTGATTTATGCAAATTAGCCATGTGCTTTGGAGTGTCTTTTAACTCCTGTTTGAAATATAATTATTAGAACTGGTCTATGAAGACAGAGGGCTAAAACTAAAAAACATAAACTATTTTATTTCCACTGTGAAGGTAAAGCACACTGCTGCTGCTGCTGCTTTGCAATTCTTGTTTTGTTTTGGCATTGTGCAGAAAAAGAAATTAAATATTTTAATTACAAAACAACTTGACAATTGATTCAAATGAATTTTTAAAACTATGCACATTTTTTTGTAGTTAGTGTACACTGTGACACTCACTACATGATGTAATATCTAGATACTTTGATGCAAGTTAATCAGCAATCATTTTTGATGTGATACAAAAGGACACAGTTATTACTTCAAATCTAAAGGATTTCTCGTGTGGTTATGAGCTTTCCCTCCAATCAGTGTAGTCTATTCATCCCATAATTGAAACGCCATGATGGAGATTGTACAGATAATTCCCCATTGTAGCTGTCGGTCATATTAACTGCGTCAGCGCAGTATGACTCATGGAGACAGAAATGAAACTGACACTGTGTTTTCGAACAGAGTTGCACTGAGTTAACTAGGAAACAAACAGCATACATAAACACTTACTCCTGAAGGCACCATGGTCACAGCATGTCTGAGACAGGAAGCAGGCTCACAGCGGGGGGTTGGGCCTGCCATTAGTCTACTGTGGCAGGACAATTTTTAATCTAAATGCAAATATCCCCGTTATCCAGACAGACCGGACCGGGTCTTTCATTGAAAATCTTTCATGTTGGTTGGTTCTGGTTTTGTACCTACCCCGCTGTGTAATACATCACAGTGCTTAAATGCTTATAATAGGCTAATAAATGAGTAGTGAGCTCATGTTTATTTAAAGTAAATCAATTTCTCATAAAGCTTAAGAGGGATGTGAACCGTGAAGAGTGGTGTCATGGAGCGGCAGGCTGTGACGGTGAACGGGGAGAGGATGAGGATGAGGTTTAAGTTCTATAGACCACTGCTCTTCTCCTGAGAGTTTCAGAATGAGTAGACAATTTTGTAGTAACAGAATCAACCACTTTGCAAATACAGTCTCCATACAAGCGTTACACAACACATCATCTCCAACATATAAAGCATATATGTTAAATTTGCAATGTTGCAGACATAAAATACTACTTAATGAAACGCAAATGTAAGCCCCTTTTATGCTTAGTTTTTGTCGTTGCATATAAGTGTCTTTCTTACATCTCACCTCATAAAAAGTGCTCGATATTTAGATGTTTTTGTGTAATTCGCGCTACATAAGCTAAAGGCTACATGCTAAAAGTCACTGAAATGCTTCTTCTCATGCTGGACAAGTACAGAAGCAATACACAGGAGTTTGTCAATATACGCTTAGAGTTTATTCATATAAGATCATCAATCGTGTGTTGTAAGTGAGCGGGTAGAAGGCAATTCAGTGGCCTAATATTATAGCGGTAAAAGTACAAAAACATGAACAGTGTGTGTTCAAGAAACCACATTTGTGTTTATTCAAGCAAATTAGTCATGTGCTTTTTGGTTTTGATTTCATTCAACTTTTTTGCTCATTGATTGTGTTCTGAAGAAACTGCCTGCATTGTGTCCACTCTCTGGTAACCATTACACTGTTAACACTTTACACTCTTAATTAAAGGGTTTCAAAAGTGGTATTGAACAAACCTACTAATTTGACTTCACAAAGTTTTGACACTGGAAATTAAAATGTGTGATATATCCAACAAAACAATGTACTGCCTGGTGGGAACAAGGCTTTCACGCTTTCTTACCAGACATTCCAAAAGCCGTGCCGGTCTGGAGATGATAATGAAAAGCTTCTTCACAAATTCTGTGATGAATGTGACCTCTGCGCTCTCCGAACGCTCAATGGCCTAACAGAGAAAAACCCAGAGACATAGACATTACACAAAGCATAGGGATTAGCGTCTTACAGACAAGCAGAATGACAGCAGAAAAAACGCTCCGAAAGCTGCGAGACAGAAGCATATTCAATCACAGCAGATAAAATCAGGCAGACACAGGCTTCCCACAGTAATCACAGCATCTCATCAGGCTATCACAATACGGCTGATGATGAATCTTCTTGATACCTGTTATCAGCGCTGGCAAATCACAAGCTCAATTACAATCCATTTACCACAGTCATTTCAATCTAATCTCTCACTAAAGACGGCACCTGTGGAATCAGATCACAGCTGAATCTGTCCTCCAACCAAAACTTTTCTTGTCATGCACGTGTTTAATTGAATACAATTATAGTATTATCAATCTTACAATATATTGCAGAGATATCAAAAGTGCTCTCCTGGGATGCCTGCAAAACCATTTTGTGCCACTAGATGGAGTAATGAGCTACTGTTGGCTATAGGGGGCTAATATACTTGTTTTGACGTTGGTCCGGATGCAAAAGTGGGTCACAAAATATTTTTTGCCCAAAAATTTGAACTCAATAATTAAAAAAAAAAAAAAGTAAACTGAAGTCAGTGGGCAAAAATAGTGTTATTGGAAAAGTGTGTAATATGTAGGAAAAAAACAGTTAAAAGGAACAAAACCATGATATAAATTACCAAAATGAGATTAAAAAATAATTAAAGAAGGGTCACTTAACCAACACTAAAAAACAATGCAAGAAAAAAATGACCAAAACAAAGCTAAAACAAACAAAGTACAAAAAGTAAGTTGGGCCACGGTTCTAATGGCATTTTAAATTATGAGTCAACTGAAAAACAAGTCTTTCGAGATTTGATAACCAGACATTGCTTATCTTGGACTCACTTCATGAATGAGCTTCTCCAGATTCTCCTGCAGCTCAAAGAAGTAAACCGAGGTGATGAGACCTTCACGGGCTTTGTCCAGACAGTCTCTGGCCAGCTCGGCTATCTGGTGGTGGATGAAGCTCAGCGCCCCGTCGGCCAGTGGGAGGACGTTTTCGGGAGAATAGGCTTGGATTAACTCAGCCAGCCTCTCCTCCATCTGCGCAGTGGCCTGATGGGAGGACAAAAACAAAGTGGTCACTAATGCGGTATATTTACCCAGGTACATTTACTTGAGTAACTTTTAGGTGTTGGTGGAAATACAGGTTGCCTTACAGCCAGCCACACACCTGATTTTATTTTAATTAAGTGTCAAGAAAAAATGTTTAGCAGCTGTTATAATTGTTGTAGTAGTAGGTTGATAATTGATTTGCCCATTAATAAATTGTTGACTACTTCTACCTCTATCTGAGTAATATTTTAACGTTCAACGTAACACCACTTTTACTTGCTTCCAGCAATATGACTTTGTGCCACTAGATGGAGTCAGGAGCACAGCCCTAACTGCCATTTGTCCTATTAAAACCTTTGTTACAGAGGCCTATTATGAAGAAAAGTCTTTGCATTATGACATGACTTGTGTCTAGACAAACCCAAAACCTATATAGGACTATATAACATAACTGTTCAACAAAATAACAAAAAGGTCTTCTCTCTTTATAAGGAAATCTCTCTGAACCCTTCATAGCTTTGGCACGTTATTATAAAAGTGAATGAAGTCTGACTGTAAACAGGCTAGGGCTCAGCAGTGTCACATAATCCCATTTGCTTTGGTTTACATCCCCCAAAGCTACTTTTTACTTTTTGGCCCCATGGTATTAAACCAAAATGCACAAGAATTTTCAATCAGAGATGCCCAGTTTTTTATTATTCAAGCTTTATGGGATTAGACTTGACATTTCTGTGTTTTTTTCATGAAAGCTGATACTCTTGTCTGTTTAATCCTCACCTTAGGAAAGCGCTCTTTGTACACATGGTTCATCATGACTATCTCATTGTCATAGCAGGAGGACGAACGTCCCGGGCTGGAAGACAAAAACAACAAAAAAGTCAAAACCCTTCTTCTTTAGTGTGTCCATTCAGAATTCAGACAATAAGCCAAGTGGAGGTTATGTAAAAGCATTTACGAGATCAACCTGGGGCGAGTTAAATCTGTTTTTAAGAGTTCTATTGAAAGAGGATGGTTGCTTTTTTTGGCAGAAGGCGTTGTTTAATCTACCGGGTCTGACCTGAGACTGCGGGAGCGAGGGCGCATGTGGGGGGAGCAGCGGCCCCCGTCGTCGTCGGTGATGCTCTCTGTGCTGCCGAAATGCTTGGATAGGAAGTGCAGCTCGTCCATTGTGGGCTGGAAGGGCAGCTGGTGCAGGCGCTCCTGGGATGAACTGGATGACTGCAGGGGGAATAGAAAATAGTAATAAGCCTATGATTCCATCCAAAAACAAATATTGACAAAAGAACTTAAAAGCATGGCAGCTAGCAACAGAACTCTATGACAAAACCTAAGTAATTGTAAATAAAAAAGCAGACAATTACATGTGTTAGTTTTATTTATTTTCTATGGCTCTTTTGTATTTCTACTACTGGTCTGGCAAGTTTTCACATTTGATTTGCTCGAGGTTAGTGCAAGGCTACAGTTTTTGGAGTGTGTTCCAGGCGTGTTATGACATAACATAAGGTTGTGTGTTTAGTTTTCACTCTGGAGACAGAAAGTAGACCTGCACCAGATGGATGGCTGCATTGTAACGTTCCATTAGGCCAGACAGGTAAAATCATGTTGACTTTGACTGACAGAAAGCCTGAGTAATAATGTTAGCACAGGTGTTACAGGTATGTGGTGCAGGTGTTTGAGTTAAGATTTAACTGCGGTGGTCTAAACCAGCTGGAGACTGTCTCCTTGACTTTTTAGAGATCAGTTAACACACTGCCACTGTAGTTTGGTTGAATAAGAATGGATAGAATATCATCAGCGTATCTGGGTTGGAATATAAATCTCTTGAAGAACTAATATATAACACGTCCAATAAGCCTTAAATCTATCCGACAGACAAGCCACGCTTCACTACCTCGTTTACCTTTATCAAAGCAGTGAGACCCTCTGACAGAGCCATTCTAAATGAGCCATCGACCACTGATCAATCACAGTGACACTCATTGAACACAGAGTTAAACAGGTGGATGGATCCGGGGAGGGGACGCAATTTCTCACTGTCGCCTTTTCATTTGGAGCAGTGCGGATGTTTTACAGGCGCTCTGCACATAAGATGCTCTGGGTTGTGCCTTAGTTCTTTTTATGAGGCTGACTTTGCCTTTTGAATATGGAACAAAGGCAGGCATTAAAAGAATAAACGAAAACTGAAGTTATTAAGTCATCTGACCAGACAGTTAAAATGACTTCAAAATAACAAATAGCAGTAGAGCTTGGCGATAAAATCAAATTGATTTGTTTCTGTGAGGAGTGCAGCTTACTTTGTTGATTTGAGCAAATTCAGAGTGCTTTTTGCGTCTTTTAACAATATTTTTTGGTGTCCTAGAGTAGACAAAAAAAGTAGACTACCTTTTTTAAATATATTTATTCCTACTGGTTTATTTTCACACTGCTGCTTTGCTGTTACTGTTTTGTGTTGGCATTGAGCAGAAAAGTTAAAATTTTTATTCAATTAAAAAAATAATCTCAAATTAACTTTTTGTGGCCAGAAGCAACAGAAAAAAAATGAATTGGTGTGGGCAGGGATATTTCAATAAAATTATCATTGTATGCTACATAACTGTACAAACCGTTACACTAGGAAATAATAATACATAGCAATAGTAATTCATCAAGAACAAGGAGAAATAGAATTTTTATAAAGCATTTATGAGATGGAGACACCTGTCGGATCACATTGGTGTAACTCTGAACCAGCTGTCATGTTTTTTGTAATGGGGAATATGTTTAGTTTTACAGTAAAAGGTAGACAGGTCGCTATGTTGTTTGTTGTTTGGGTTGGGAGGGTGACAAATGGATTTTCAGCTACTGCTTTAACTTCCTTCAGATGACTGATTCAAACTAGAGTGCAACACATTAAAAGGAAATTGGTAAATGCAACCTCTTGTATCCTGTCAGACACAACTCGGGGCAAAACATGTCCATCTCTTTTAACTAAACTAGCACTATTTTAGGAAGATTTAAAAAGGAATGCTGTGATTGAAGCAGCCTAGCCTCCTCCTCCTCCTCCATTCTTCCTTCCCCCCATCCCACTAAAGAATCGGCCCCATTCATCTGACGTTACTGTTATGCAACAGACTACGTGGAATAAGACACAAGGGAATGAGCAGGAGTGACGTCAGGCTGGACTCAGATGAAGGTTAAAGAAGAGAGTGTAGTGAGTTACCGTGGAGCTGGGAGTGTTGGTGCCATATCCAGACGAGGGCAGCGACGCCAAAGACCACCTCCGACCGTCCGCTCTGTGGACAGGACACGTTATATCACAGATGATGCAAACACTGGGCTATATGAAACCATGTTAGATGATGCAACTGAGCTATATCTATAGGAGTGTTCATATATGAGTCTGCCATACTAGTTAAACATTAAGCATGGTAGTGCAATTCAATAAAAAAATGACTGATCTACATTTAAAACAAGCTGATTTGAAATGTACATTTTCATTGCACCAACATGTTTCAAACTGCAATCTAAGTTTAAGTTTAAACTAAGGAGGTTTAAACTGAGGAGGTTTAATCTTTAAATAGCTGCCTTTTGTAATAATTTCAGCATTTCAATATAGTGTGTTTAACACCTTTAAGGGATTGTATCAAAATCCTACAGGAGACAGAGAAATGCAGCTGTAGGTCCACTGATGCTGTGACTGTAAGGGATCTGACCACTGACAGTAAGCTCTGTGTAAACAGTGCAATTGCTACAGGTAAGTTTTGTTTTACTGTGTAACAACAACAAGTGGCATATGAGCAGAAGTCAGAGGTTTGCACACAAAACGGGCATATTATGAAAATATCTGTTTCAATTTTTAATATTGCATATATTACATTCTCCAACTTGATCTTATTTCACTTAACTCTACTTAACTGATGTTAATATATACCAGAAAAAAAGAAAAAATACCAGATGAGACGAAAGATTAAATTTAATCAGAAAATAAGGACGAACTTTATTCCCAATGCCTTGTAAGTAGACTTGGGTTGTATCCCATGAACCAGTCGTTTACAGATGTTTATATTAAAGACACACACAATTTAATCTTGATGCTTTGTACCTTTGCAACTCTGTACACTGGCACAAAATACATCACTTAGTGCTTATTGCTATCCTAGTATTCCTTTTGTTGCGTGTGAATGCTTTGACACCACAGTGACTGATTTGCTAAATGAGGATTTAGTGAGCTTCCACTCCCTTCACGGTCTGACTTGAAGAAATAACAGTCTAATTGGCCCCTTTTTTCTTACATCTCGCTATAGAAGACACAAGTGGCTTACACAAGCTTCTGAATTACAGCGCCACCATTATTTTAGTCCCTTTTCTGGCCTGTTCAGTAAAGTGCCTCAGCCTACAGCCGAGCACTGTGAGTAAACAGAGCAGCAGTGTGGGTATAATGGCCTGGGCCGTTCTACATGAGTCACCCTGTTACTCGGTGAGAGCCTGTGATTATGCCCCCCCCCCCCGTGAGCCCCAGACCTCATGCACCAACACGCCCAGCACTTAGCCCTCTCCTCAGCTGCTCACTGCTCAGTCTCACGCTGTGTCTCTCTGCTGCACTCTTATAGTCACCATTATCCACAGTGAGCAGTCACAGTCCCTTCAACTCTACTCTTTTGCACTGGTGTAAAAGATACCTTCAAGAATGGAGAACTGTGGAATAAGGTGTGAGGCAAAATAACTGTTTTGTGCCAGTTATCTTGTTTACATTATTGTCAGAAGCTATAATCATAATTACAATCTGATTAATTGTCTAGCCCTAACATGTGTGGGAGTTATAAAATACTGTCATATAAAAACTGGACCATGGTGCAGTTTGGACCAGACCTAGATCACCTCTTTTCCCTGCACCATGTATAAAGGATGTTGTTGTTTGTTGACGTGCTCATTAGTGACGTTTGTACTGTGTGACTGGTGCTGTTAGCAGAGTGTACCGTGCACGTAAACCTCATACTTTCTGAAGCTTTAGTTTAAGTTTGGAGATATGTTGCATATATCTTAAATAAATGTATCATTGATATTAGTGCATTAACCGCCACCACTGCTGTTTTGTGCAGTGTTTCGGAGATGCTAAATGATGGATACCTTGGTTATTCACACTACCCAGACTTCTGGTGTGAACGCACACGTCAGGAGAAAGTCTAGAGGACGTTCTAAAGACATCCTCCAGATGATATGTGTAAAAAGGGTCGCATTGACTCACTATTAAGCACTTGTTTTCTTTTTTTAAGCTAAAGCTAACTTTAGCCAGTAGAGGGCGCCGATCCCTTCCTGTGAAACTGGACTGTATTTGTTACTATTTGTTTAAGTGGAGAAAAAAAATCCAGAAAACATTCCTTGAAAACTGACTTGTATATTTTGATCTTTAATTTGCCGTGAGGTTTGCCAGGTCGTCTCTCTGTCGTTTAGTGTTTAAAGTTTTTAATACATCATACAGGTATTAGGCATTTTGTGTTGTTCAAGTTTTGTGCAGTTGTTGATCAGTATAGATACCAAAGAGAGGATTATCTCTGTGTACAGATATTTGGCGTTTTGATTTCACTTTCACTCCACATTATGTTATAAAACTATGTGTCACATTATTTTAATCAGGAATGCCTCTGCACTCCACAAAAGCCTACGTTCAATCACTGTCTTACACCCCTCTGTGTGAACAGGACGATGGCAGACAAGTGTGGCTGATTGGTGGGCCACTTTAGCACATCTGCAATTATCTCTGTAAAAAAAAAACAACCTACAATCACATGTTTTATCAGGATCACTGACCTTCGGGACGAGGTGAAGGAGAAGTGGGCTGGGTTGCTGGGAGAGAAGTTTCGGGGGCTGTCCAAGGGGCTGCTTCCTGGAGAGATAATGACACATCAAGGCATAATGAGAGAGGTGAAGGTTATTATTGATTTCTATGATGTAGAGTACTTATTTTTCCATTTTCTATAGACATGATTGTAATGAAGGTCTTGATTAATGATCTGTAGGCTACATTTTACACTGTCAAACCGCTCCAGAGTAAAATTTCTTAGAATTTTTTTTGATCAATAAACTATCCTACATTTAGTAGATTTTGTATTTTTAAAGAATTATACCACTAAAAAAGTCAGCTAAATTTCTAAACTAAGGATTTCTGAACTAAGGATTTTTTATTAAAGTACACATACAAAGGCCACATTGTAAGCCTAAACCCGAAAATGTGGTGATAAAGTTGATATTTTGAGCACGGATTCTTGAAGTCAAATGTCTTTGACTTTATTTATTTCCAATCATTAAATGTATATGTTGTTCATTCATTCATTTTTTTCATTCATTTGAACCGCTTAGTCCCATTTTGGGGTCGCGGGTGGCTGGAGCCTATCCCAGCAGCTTTGGGCCTTAGGCATATTAGGTGTATGTGTTGTAATAACTGATATTTTTTACAGTGAGTCCACAGCAATGTCATCCCCCCAAAATGTTTTCACACGGCAGTTTTTAAATCCGAACCAAAGGACCTTTCCTAACTATGTGACCTGACAAAAGGAAAAAGGAGTCATGTCTCGCGTATACAAGTTTGTTCGCTTCAGCAGCTCATTATTACAGCTTTAACAGGAAAAATGAATATTCAGATTGGTGTGAAGTCATTACAGACTTGTGATAAAGCACAGTAACATCAAACAGTCTGCTTAACACTCGTTTGATATTGTTATTACACTTATTAAGAAGTGAGCACTGGCGACATGGCCTATGTGTGGAGTTAAAAATGCTGTAATATATGATGAAAAATGGAACTTGGTTCAATTTGGTCCAGACCTAGGAAACTCTTTTTGTTGGACCAAACAGTAATGTCCGAAACAAGAGTAAAGCTCCCTGACACTAATTCTTACAATAGTTGAAACAAGAAATATCTTTTGCTTTTGTGTGGAGTGTGGTTGTTTCTATTCTCATCTGCAGCAAAAATGGAGCTATAAGCTAATGCAATGCTGTTTCCCTGTGTGTCTCTAATTTGTTTGTTCGTACCGAGGTGTCCTGGGAGGGGCAGTGGGGAGTGAGGACGGGGCAGCGTAGGAGACGTGGTGGTCAGGATCAGACTCTTCCTGTTACTCGTGCGACAACTGAGAAAACACAGACAGAGAGAGATGTTAACCTGTGACACATGCTAGATAAATGTTGATACTTTAATCGTAGCATAAATATACCCAAGATTTTAGCAGACGTGGGTAGAGCTGTACTGAAAATGTATGTTTACTTCAGTAACAAGTAGTATTCCGTGAAAAGACTACGTACAAATGTTTTTGACTCACTTAGGCCAATATATACATAATATACTGTATAAAAAAGATAATTAATTAAAGAAACTAATTATTACTTGAGCAAGAGTAACAAAGTTTTCTGTAAAAAATCTTCTCATGAACACTTACTTTTGACTTATCATGCAAGTTAAGCAAATCTCTGCACAAACATTGCCATCTGAATTTAAGAATACAGAATGAAATGTGAATATATTTAATCAATACAATTATAATAATGTTTACTTAGTAATATACTCAGATTACTTTTGACCAACCATGCCAATATATGGACATGTCTTAAGTAAAAAATTTTCAGAATATACTGAATGAAAGCATGAATATAATGAATGCAAATGACTAAGTTTAGAGTAACAAAGAATAAAAAGTATTACTCCAGTTAGTTTTTACTAACCATGTCGCTATATGAACATGTATTAAGTAAAAATAACAAAACATTCTGAATATACTGAATGAAAGAACAAACATATTGAATAAATAACATATTCCATAAACAGTATTCAAACTAGATGGAGAATATATGGAATGAATTTAGATATTGAGAGTTCATTACATGTATTAGTTATATAGTTGTATATATGACTTGAAGAAGCAGCTATGCAAATGCCTGGCTCACTGCTGGAGCACGACAGAGATAAAGGAAACACAATTTCCTCAGTCATCTATCTACTGCCTCACTACATCCAGATAGGAAATGAGCGAGGGAGTGTGGAAGAGTAGCACAGTGGCAAGAGGCCAAGCTCAATAGATGGGAATCAGCAGCTTTTGTCACAAATAATACGCAGAGTGAAAAGAGTTGCCAGTTTTGTTTAAATACTGTGTAGATGCAGTGCAATTTAATCTAAAAGCTTTTTGAAAAGTAGTGTATTGGAGGTGATGAATAAATGCAAATAAGTGCAGCGCAGATCAAAGTAGAGAAGACAAAAGAGATGCAAACAGCGTTATCTCATCTGCACTGTCAGGACAAGACACTGGAGTCCCCTCATAGCGCTCTCAGTCATGGTCACATGGGTTCACATGTGAGCACAGTGCACCACACACACACACACACACACACACACACACACACACACACACACACACACACACACACACACACACACACAAAAACACACATGGTAACACTTACATGGGCAGGCTTTTACAAACAAACGTCCCGTAAAACACTAATGGACAGGACATTTGGATGAGTAGGAGGAATAAAAACAGTAGAACCTAATCGACCACAAGTATGACGTCACCCATATAAACTACTAAACCCATATAAACTACTAAACAATGGCTCACAATGAAGCAAAGCGGCCAGGTCCCTGTAATGAAAAACAGCAGCTGTGAAGTTTGCTGGAGCTGCACCTGATATAGCAAGGGATGCTAACAGACACTGAATTAGCAGTGTATTATAGAAACATTTGTAGAATGTATTGTAGACGGTCTGGTTTGATAAAGAACCTTGTTACGGCAATAGAAGAGGAGTGTTCAGTACAATTATTCAAATGCTGCGTTCATACGGTTGCCAGAAGGATGGTTAAAAATACTGTTAATGGGAAAGTAAAAAACAAAGGGCTTCTAACTTCTTGTTTGGTGCAAAGACATCTATAAATTTAATGATTGCCAAGCAACATTGTCTGATGTGCCATGCAAATTGACCTTCTGCCACTCGGTCAGACTGTGTTCTCTTCCAACCAGGCCTCATAAGGTTGATCAGTTTGTCTCAAAATTCTGAAAAATCTCAAAAGTAATCATCAACAGACTAGACCAGACTTTTGTGATTTTTGTCAACTGAAGCCAAGCCTAATTTAAGTATCTACTTCTTGGCTAGCCCATGATCCCTTGGTCCATTAATTCATACTGTCTATGGTAGATACTCTTTACTAACTGAATATAATAATGGATGTAAAACAGTGGGATACATCATGCTTTCAGGACACACTTTTGCATTTCTTTCCTTTTCATTCTCCATGTCCTGGCTTTCATAATGGACACACTGTGCCAGTGGCAGTGTACCACCTGCCAGTGACTCTGGAGACAGGCACAGGGACACCTTGTCAAACTGTCAACCAGCCACCTCAGAAATCCTAATTATAACTGTGCTGCAAGTCTTCTTCAGCATCTCACTGAAGAAAAGCAAATGTATTACAATATCGAAAACAGAATTCTTACTTGCTACAACAATCAACCTGTATAACCCAATCTCTTTACAACTGGACATGTACTACATTAAGTTGTACTGCTATATTTCAACCACATAAAAGCTCACATTCGTGTTCATTCAACTTTGTGGAAAAAAAAGCAATGGAAAATGTCACAATGACCTACTACGGGACCAAGCGGAAGAAGATGAATGAATAACTGAAGGCTCCATTCCACCAGCAAACACTTGCCAGTTACTAGTTGCTGGAGCTTTTGCCAGTGGCCATTTCTACCTACTTCTGATGTATCCACCTAAGTCTCATACGTTGACTGAGCGCAAACAAGATATTTGATTTAGTACACACACTTGTTTACAAAATTACAAAGCAGATACTAAACTGAGCTTGCATCACCCCAGCTGTCTGTTTTCATTACTTTAACTGCGCACAGGAAGTCCTGATCAATCCGATCTATAACTAGCCTTATGGATATTGATCACATGAGCCCAGGGGTTTCATTTAAAGTGCAAAGCCAATAACTGATGGTTCACACATTAAACACTCCATCAATTCAACTCTGACAGTGTTGTTTTTTTCTTTCTTTCTTTCTTTAGGGAGAAAAGCTTTAATAATCTTTCTCTTTTGACTACTTTACACACAGATATTTAATTCACATATGCCAAAATTATGTAAACTAAAGAAGTAGAAGTAAAAACCTAAGTTAAACTGAACAATACAAAACATATATATCTCATGATTAGTTTCACAGTGCTATTTTCCACAAACCTACTTACAGTCCTTTGCAGATGAAAAATCCTGTCCCAAAATCAACTAAAACAGTTGACTTTGTGAACCTTGAATTTAGTTGGCATTTATGTAGCCTCCATTTTGGACTTACATGTTGCTAATGATGCAACAGCCTTTTACTGGATGTAGCTGTCATCGATTGGTTTAAATTGTGACATGGCAACAGTAACTTCATTAACTTAAGCCTATAGCCTGTTGTGTCAAAGTTCATTGTATTTGTTGGTGTTGCTAGAGATGGGGACAGATTGGAATTAAAATGGGTACTTTAGACAAGTAACTACAAATGTTTGATGAAAGTTGAACTTTACCATGTAAATTTGTATGTTAATATATGTAAATATCTTTTGAGAGTGATATTTCTTCGTAATTTTTTTTCAAAGAGATTGGTTCTCTTTATTTCTTTATAATATTTTTAAACTGCTTGTTAAATTTTGGATCCTGGGGTATTGTATTTTGTTTGAATCTTTTAAGTCTTCTCTGTAACAAAAAAGAATTTCCCCTCAGGGATAAATAAAGGATTTCTGATTCTGAAATCCGAATGGCCTTTGTCAAGCTGTGCCTACTTCACTGTAGATGCAAGTTGATATCCTGCTAATCATCTTAGGTTTGTGTTAAGCAAACCCAAAGCAAAAAGATAGAAACACCTTCAAATATGTCTTATCTTTTTAAAGTCTATTACAAACTTTAAAATTGCAAGTCATTTTGTCCTCACTCAGTAACATCCAGTTTCGATTTTGCAAGCATAATAAACCTAGAAGCCAAAAACGTTTTCATGCAACCACAACAATGACTTTTACGGAGCTTTAAATGTCCCCTTTTCCAAAACAGGCTAGTATAAAATAAAAAGTCTCAGCTAACATGTAATAAATTAGTATCTTTCTCATTCAAATAAAAAGCAACCATCTTTGCCTTTGGACCTTACTTTTTTCAACAGGGTGCCTCTTTACCATTATTTATAGCTTGTAACATGCTGGTGACTTTAATTTTTGATGGAGAATATAGTTACTACTAATACTAGGTGGGCAAAGTTTGTACACAGAGGACAAGACACCATACACCACCTGTATTTTATCTCCCCAAACAAAATCTTTGGCATACATCTTCTATCTTTGGTCAGTATTCTTGTATGATAAGAATACTGCTTTGAATATAGCTACGGATACATTCCTCAAGCCTTGTACACTCACAAATAGTCACGTTTTTCAAAGTGCCCTGGTGTGTGCTCAGGGCTGCCTTCAGTGACTCACTCGTCACTTCTTCAGAGAGCACAAAGAGAAAGACTAAGGCAGAATAAAACAGAATAAGACAAACAGCGTGGCACCACTATTCTTGGTTAATGGATTCTCAGTGCTGCGGGAAATCGATGAAGGCCGGCTGTAAACACCAAAACACTCAGCACTTGCGTTGACTCCGTTACTCTTCAGCTCCGTGTGTAAACATGTAGACACAATCTGACCACCGTTTTAAAAAGACGCCTATGGCTAGATTCTTATATGATGGTCAATCAAGGTCAAAACAGAAGGCATTTCACAGTACTTGATAATCTGAGCAGCACTTGTTGGGTATCGCCGAGGGCTGGAGGTTAGAGCGGTGCAGCGCTCATGACATGAAAGTGAAATGAGGAGAAGAAAGCACTGTAGGGAAACTACGCATTCAGCAAAAGCAGCAGAAGAAAGTAAAACAAAGAAAGAGATAAAGGAATTTGAGAAGCAAGGAAGGCTGAGAGCACTCGCAGCGGTGCTCATCAGCCCCACGCTGGCAGCGCTAAGTAAACATGACCCACTTTTTCACTTTCACACACTGCACAGATTTGACAGGCTGCGTAAAGGGAGCATGAGGAATGGGTGTGCGCAGCGAGAAAGCCAGACAAATCGGAGCCTTCGTCATCAGCGCGTTCATGGTACGAGGATGAAAGAGTAGTATAGAGCATTAATATTGATTAAAACCTAAACATTTTTCATACAAGAGCGCACAAAGTCAAAGTGTTATGCTGCAAGAGGGTAATATAGACTCGCATATGAGGGGTTGCTTTAGAAGGAATGATAATACAGAAGACAATAGTATATAGGGCAGTGTCTCTAGAGATTCTCGGTCATAAACTAATAAAAGGTTTCAAAGAAGGCATCAGGACATGACGTTTAAAGGACATCTCATTGTTCATGCAAAGGACTTTTAGACTGGTGGGAAAGCTGAGTTTATATCAGAAAAAGTGGTTTACCTGATATCCACTCTAGGGTCAGTTTGAGAGCTCTGGAATCAGTTTGTCATCTCCAGGCAGTGAAAGGAACATGGAGTAATGGAACTAACAGCCCTTCTATTGTGTTCTTTGGAGATTCAAATGTCAGTTTTATCCAAGACACTCAAATGCAAAGAGTGTTTTGTTCAGGAGATTATATACTAGTGAAAATGTAGATTTAAATGATACATTTGACTTTGTCCAATTATATTCTACAAAACAATGCATGGTTCCTCTAAAAAAACAAAACAAAAAAAACCCTGGTTGGCCTTGGCATTTCCCTGGAAAAGCTGGAGGAAGCGTCTAGGGAGAGGGAGCTTTAAATGGCTTTTGACTTAAACTAACAGTAACAGTAGATGCAAACAGAGTAAAATTGGGGCAAAATCAATTGATGTAGCTGTACTGTACCATGTCAGTGTCAATGTTCTCTCGTTGCTGACATTACTTTGCTTGTAAAAGAAATGCAGCTAATGAGCATGTCTATGATAAAATGCCCTTTGTGTGTCATTCCACCCAGTGTCTTTTACCCAAATAATACTTTGTAGTTACATTTTAAAAATTTATTCTGACTTTTGGTCTACCACTATATTCAGATCAACTGCAGAGGATGAGATTCTAGTCTATTGCAAAGTCTTATGACAGACAAAGTAAGGACAACTGCTAGAGCAATTCAGAGAGGCTAAGGATAGTGAGGGCTGCTGGTAATAGATATGAGAGGCATTAATAAAGGCGGTTATTTAATTTAGCTACTGGAAAATTCGAGAGAGAGGAGGTAGATGTAGAAGTGGCATTGATCCAGTAAAAGTAAATACAAAGCTTAAATTATTCAGAGATCTTTGTTTGATTTTACAGACTTTTTCCAAGGTTTACACAGTAAGATTCATGTCAGGTTCATAAGAACCCATGAGGATTGTGTTTGTGGAGGGTAAAAGGAGATGAGGTCAAGTGACGTGTTGTTGCTACGAAGCGTGCGGCGCGAGGCACTGATAAAGGCATCTAGGGACCACATTGAGGGAATAAGACAAGTAGAGAAACACTGCCTATTACGAGTCACTCAAGTTCACCGTCAGAAGTGTCATTTCAACACAATGAGAGATGTCACAAAAGAGCAAGAAGTAGGCCAATGGCACAGTGACTTGTTGCTGACCGAAATGTCACAACTATCATTAGTCCCCTTGTTTGAAATAACAATGTTACAATATGAGGCCATCTTTGAGCACACCTTAATGTCTTCTACCCGTTATCCTGTCTTACCACATCTGGGTTACTGCACTTCTGATCCTCTTAAGCCTCACCAACAAAACCCAAGAACAAGACGAAAATGGGACGACCTAAAAAAAATAAATCTTTATACCTCATGACAGGTCACAGCTGCCAACTGCTAGAAAGGGTAGCTAGTTACGATAGAGCTCCAGGAGATGACAGTACCCAACTCGAATTTAGGCCACACATCTGTGCACTGAACTCTAGTATTACAAAAATCTGTAGAATTGTTGTCAGCCTGTGCTAGCAAATTCACCTAGCAATAATGTAAGCAAGTCAAGCATAGTTAGGTAGTAATAACTAAATATTAATACATTTTAACATTTTAGCTTACCTTGTTATACAGGCTGCCATTTACAGATTAACAGCATATTAAAGATACAGTATCAATGATATTCTTTATGACTATAAAATTATAGAGGTTTTTCATTAGATTAGTTGGTTAGCACAGTCTTTTGTTTATAGATTAAAAGTCAATATGAATGGTATACTGCTTAAATATCTGCTTTTTTTTATTACTAAAAACTAGATCAGTAGCATGTGAAGATGGTGGATGTTAAATCTTGCCTAATATATGTTACAGGGGCTTACCAGAAACTTGAAAATGAGTTTTTGCGTAATGTTAAATATTAGACAACAGGCTTACTTTAGCTTAGATTGCTAGCGCAGACTATGGCTGCATGAAAAATAAATCTAGATAGTTTTTAATGTGTTTAAATATGAAAGATTTCAAAATCTTTCCTAAAAGTGCTTAGCATTAGCTTGTTAGCATAGGGTACTATTATCATATTTGCAGCACGTAAAGTCAATCTAGGTGTTTTTGTTTAAATATTCAGGACTATAAAATCTTGTTCAATAAATGATACATGCTTCCCATTAGTTTAGCTTGTTAGCATGCTGGTACTGGTTACTAGTAACATAATAGCTGCATATAAACTGAATCTAGATAGTATTATGGTTAAATATGGGAGCTTGTTGTCAAACATTGAACATATGAAAGACTACAAAATATTCCCTAATAAATGATAATAATTAATAATATTTGACTGATAATATAAACAATTCATCAACTAAACTTAATCGGATGCAAACAAAGCTATACTAACCTGCTATTAGCATGACAAAAAGGCATAGTATGACACATTAGCAGCATTATGACTGGTTTTAATAGTATTCTATTTAACAACTAGTCAGTTTTTTATATTGTTTTTCAAGCCATCTGAGCTCAACATCAAGGCTACGCTAAAACTAATCCTTAATGGGGTTACATAGGCTACAGATTGAATCCAGTCATGTTAGCTTTATTGACGTACGTGTTAACCCTTGTAAACCCTCTTTAAGTGAATGTCCCACTGGGGTCACATGGGCCACAGTAAAAGGCGAGGACAGGGGCCTCAAACGGTCATGTGTGGCCCTGAGGCAGAACACTGTCCTCCCTCTGCTCTATCACTTCTCCACTCGGCTGCACTGCGCATTGTGCTAAATGTCAAAATCACAGCCTGACCTAATACACAATGGCCACAAGAAAAGTGCAACAGACATACCGACCTCTTTTTTTTTTAGCTGTCTGGACAGCCTTTCAAAACCCTTCTACTTTGGAAGCACAACATTTTCTTGTTTTTTTCAGTAATAGGCTCAAATAGTCTGGCGAACACACAACAGCTGACAGTGGCAATATCTATCAAGCCCACTCTGGGAAATAGTGCTTTCGAGAAGCCCTTGTCTTCAGAAGTGTTTTTAGCTGTGAGTAGCCCTGAGGAGGCGTCACTAGTGATGAAGCGAGAGGTTTAAACAGTGTAAGAGTCCCTGTACTCAAAGTCAAGAGGAAAATACAGAGCTCCTCCACTAAAATCAAGTGCTTATTCTATTCTAAGGGCTTGAGCTTATGTTAGAAGTGTATTATTGAATCAGGATTCCTTTAACCCTTTTATGCAAAGTATCAATGTAATGTTTACTGTTACCTCCAGACTGGGTTATTATAACAGAATTCTTCAAATAGAAAACATCATCACGAGGCCTACTGTAACAATGTAACCTTTAATTTTTTTAACTCATTATTATATTAGCACAGGAATGCATTTAGACCTTCACATTGTTTTGGTTTTGGTTGGTTTTGATTCTTTTAGAAAAGGTTGGACAACCTTTACAAACACAAACAGTTAACAATGAAATTTTCATCTAATTGCGGCAAATAAAACCCGACCAATGACGTGAAGTGCCACTGTAAAATAATCGTGATTACAATAATGACCAAAATAATTTTAGATTTTTTCCATAATCGAGCAGCCGTAAGTCCAGCATAACAAAGTACAATCAGTGATATGTAGCATGTAGTCTGGTGTAGCCTCCATGCTCATTTAAACGGAGCCGGTAAATACTGAGCAACTCTCTAATGTTCTCTACCCACTCACTGACACCGAACACAAGTAGCTGGTCGGTTGCCATTTGCCAAATTATGTTTTTTGTGCAGGATTTGCAATTTTTGATGGCTGATGCCCCTTTGTCCATTCAAAATATTTTGTGGTCTGCTTCATTTTCGCCAAAATGTGCACAGTTCATCTTGTATGCAAATACTACAGAGACTATGCATCAACTCTCTAGCTATACATTTTTGTAAAACGTTTTTTTTTAAATGTTTCCTTGTTTTGTTAAATAACTGACCTCACATGAGAAGCAGATGGTATTCCAGCTAGCTGCATGGCGTACATCTGCAAAATGGAATTAACTGTAACGACTTTAAAAACTGATTCGTTTTCATAAATCAATCATGGAAGGACTGAACAAATCCGAAACACTTATTAGCTGTGCTGTCTGGCTCAGGTGCCTTGGCCTGCTATTGACCTCCTTTGCTTTGCACATAAGCGGTTAAGTGAGGTGTAATGGCGTATCTAGTTACAGTGCTGGAACACGAGCCCAGGATGCTATTGTGTGCAAGTAAGTGTGAAAATTATGTGACAATGTGTGTAACTGTAGTCACAAAAGTGGGTGTGTGTTGTTTGCCCTTCAACTGGAACATCTGAAGTACAAAAAAAGACAGAAAAACAGATGCTTTTCCATGATTCAAACCGCTGTAATGAACCGGACTGGGGCGGAACATACAGCGAGCATGCATGCGCTGTTCTCACGTAACCTTAGTGAGCGCTCCCTAATGGAAGCACAGACACAGATATCACCCCAGGGCCCAGCGCTCTCTCCCAGCCTCTTCTGCTTTCATCTCTTGTGTAACCTCCACCTCCTTCACTTTCATCCTCTTAATCACTTATTCTCTATGCTGGCTATGGAGTTACATCCATATCGCATATCTTGGTTGCTCATTTCTAGTCAATTTTATATCTTCACAGGACTATGTGCAAATGTAGGAAGAGTAGTCAGAATCTAAAAGTACTGTATTGTAGAGGTAAAAGTAATCCAAACAACTTTCCTGGGTGGAAATATGAGGCTCATTCATCCATGTTTTGACATAAAGCATAAAAAGCAAAGGATAATGTTAATAGCACGCTGCTAAACCAATCATGTGACCGGAATAGAGTTACATCAGGTTTGAATGACGCACACTGCGCCAGAGAGGTAACAGCCGTCATTATTTGTCAGGTTTAACTGACAGAAAATAATGTTTCGACCATCAAATAACAGAAGAGTCTAAATGTTCTGGGAAGCGTGGTATACAACTTTGTACTTTGATGTAGTTGTGAGCTACTGCAGCTACTTTTGTCACAGGGGATTATTAGACCATCCTATCGTTGGTGTGACACTGAAGAAGTGTAAAAGCGATGGAGAATGATAGCAAATTGCAAAAATGGTAGAAATAGTTTCTATTACTATCACTACCTGCCATTGCATATGTGTTGTTTATTATTTAATTTTTCAAACCGCCCACATTCTATACACATATCACAGCTTTTTGTCTTTGAGCACTTCTTCACATGTTTTTCCTAAGTGCATGTGTCAGGGCTCAGGTGCACTATTACGCCTAATCGAGGGTCTCTGCTGTAATATAAACTGCTTTAATCCCTTAGCAGCGGGGGGAGAACCAAGTCACAGGGAGAGACTCAGCGGGACAGTGACTGTTGCTGGGGCTGAAAAGGAAAACTCCTGCTGCTTGAATGTCATCTTCAATTTTCCCATCAGAGTAAACAATTACGATCACGTGCGACGATAAACAGAAATTTCACTGAATATATTCAATGGATCTCTGCGAGTCTTTTTACTTAGCGACAAAAGTCAACCAAACTACTTCGGTATTATGCCAGTCATTGACAATTACAGCTATGGCTACCTTTAAATACCTTTGACAAAGTGGACCTTACAGAACCTTTGTAAAGTTTGACTCACCAATTGGTCATGTAATCAGCGGTTGCTCATATAAGAGAGTGAATCAGTCTACCTGCAAGTCAGTCGGAAACGTTAGTGTGGCATGAGTGAGTCACTGCAAACATATTCAATTACTGTGTTGTGGTGTTAGATTCAGATCAACATCAAGTAAACAAGAGCCTATGACTCTGAAAGTTCCTGTCGAGTAGAGATATATGTAGTGTTGTAGCCAAGACCAACCTGAACCGAGATAAGCGTCGGACTCAGGTTTTGCCTTAAAACAGGTCTTGGCCCACCTCCAAATGAATCCCAGTGGGGTTTGATTGAGGTGAGCAATAAAAGTGAATACAAAGCAGAACAAACTAGAAACCGAAGACAAGAAGTGAAAAAGTACTGTTCACCAATGGTAAAAACATAATACAAATGTGCATCTAATATAAAGACAAGGGAAAATCACAGCGGTTCACAAAAGAAGTAGAAGAAAATATGTTTGTATATTTGCTACTGAATGTGCCAACTTTAAACTAATAGACAAGCACGATTCATTTTACTTTCAGTTTCTTCCAGACAGACCAGTGTTTTTGGAGAATTGCTGCGACCGGCGAGGGGTGTTCCTGCATTATTCAGCAGGTTTGACAATGCTCAATGGGAAAGATGGCCAGTTACAATTTTTGTCTCGAATCAAACCGAGTCTCCAGGTGTGAAAACCAACGCACATCGACCCCTCTATTTCCGCTGTACTTTTAAAAGACGCAATCCTCTAAAAAACTCTAGCGACCAAACCTTTCGTCATCCTCCAGCTTCCAGCCGACCCCGGCAGAAATCTAAAACCTCTCCAGCAGCATGCAGTGACCTCACACTCCGCTCTCACAGTCAGCACGATCCTGTCTGTAATGAATACTGCAGAATGAGCCTGGCCAGAACACAGGTGAACAAACAGAGTGCCCGTCCTGCCACATCACAGCATCCTCCCCTCGAAGCCGCTGTACCTTTTAGTCCTGCGGAACATCTTTAGGCGTAGCTCCGAGCAACAGCCGACAAGGAGAGAAGTCAGAAAACAGCGAGTTCCTAAGTCATCCTGATGTAAAGCGCAGTTTCCAACAAGCTCGGGAAGTGGTGCGCCTGGTCTGTGCGTCTGACTAAGTGTGGCCGAGGAGAGACGGGAATAGACAGATATAAAAAGAGAGGCAGAGAGAAGAGGGTGGGACTTTCTTTTAGAGAGAAACAACAAAAGGTGGCAGGGGATTACGGGGCATTTTCTCGAGGCTAATGTGCAGTGTCATTCTGCAACTTGCTTGTGTTTAAAGTACTGAGAGAACATGAGGATGAGTTAAAAGCTTATCACTAGAGGCTACGGGTGCTATGAATGGGAAGAAGGAAAAAGCATGAGAGGTTAAGTCATCGCCACATGGGGCAAAGAAGACGCAACTGAGGGACACATGTCACATGGGCTGTTGCGTAACGGTAAAGCAGATGTTGAATGAAAATGCATAGTGATGGTACATACAGTGCCATCTGAAGCCCAAGGCCAAAAATACAGACTGGACTATCTCGTCCTCAACTGATGTCGAAGGATGACTCTATTTTTTGTAGGTTCATGACTGTTACATTTCACTCCATATTTGTGTATTTTTAGTTAAACTGGATAGATTTGCCACTGCAGTATACTAAGACATTACATCAAACTGAAGTTTAGCGCTTACCTTAAACCTTTAGCTCTGAGTTCTGCGTCAAACCTGTGTGATCCTGCCATTATCTCTCCATTGTTAAACACTGCTTGAATGTATTGCCAGTATTTCTTTCTTTATACATTTGAATTTAATTGAATTTTTACTATGTTGAAAAAGTTATTATTATTGCAATGTTCAACATAGTTATTGCATATCTCAGTTTTTTTAATCTATGTAACTATGTACTATGTTTCCCTTGTCTAACTGTGTGTTTTCCTGCCTAAACATAACCATACATATCACACAGTAAAACAATAAACTCCATTAAAGGTGCACTGTGTAAAACTTTTATATTATCGAGAGAGTATAAATGCCTTTAAATAATTTTTCACTATCTTTTGACAAACTGAGCACATCTTGAGGAGAAGCACATTCATGTTTCATGTTTTTTGACTGCCCCATCTTGTAGGAAGACTAAGTAGGACTAACAAGTATGAACTAAAGTGATTTTTTTTTTGTAAATGTTAAATGTGAATTCATCTTCAGATTTATTTCCACAGGGTTCATTCAGCATGTCCCTGAGAGGCTTCCGTAGTTGCTCACAAACCTCAGAAAGGAGGAGTGTGGGCCATGGAAAAATACACACTGCATCTTTGAATATGCATAAAAGTCAGGAGAGGAGCATTTCAAGAATATTATTATTTTTATTGTTTTGTTTTTTATTTTTTTTTATTTTACCCAGGTAGCTAGTATGTAGTTGTGGAAAAAATATGTTACTTTAACTTTATTTACATTGTGAGATAGTCTTACACCAGACTGAGTGAGTGCAGATTTCTACCTAAGTTCACATTTCAGCTACTCAATCCACCTCTGGCAACAACACCTTGACCCATTTTCTGCACATTACGCCCAGGGAATGAAAACAGGCTGGCCGTCCACATGTGTGCCCAGTGTGAATGGACATGTCTGTTTACCCATGAATGGATGCAGCAGGCAGATTGGATCCACCGGGCTCATCTATAATGGATAGAGCGCTGATAGTGTCCGCCTCTGCAGTCAGGATGTGATAGTGAAAGGAGATAGACCGTCCCAATAGAAAGACGCAGTCAAGGCAAAAAAAAAAAAGGGAACTAGTCTCCGAAAGTGAAAGCCAGAAGTGAGACAGATAGGGGAGCCAAAACAGAACCGGCGTGCAGCTTCATTTCATGTGTGATTAGCCGTGATGATGGCGATGGGGGCAGTAGAAGAAGATGGATGGGGCAGGGAAATGGGAATACGGACGACAGACGAGGGCAGACAGAGGGGTAGCAGCCTGTAACCACCTGCGAAAAAAAGAAACTCCCACTCACTCTCTGCTTGGACCTAGATTTACAAGGTTTCATCATCTGGCCTGTTTCTATCGAGTGTGTTCTGAGACAACAGTGTGTCCCTGCAGGGCTACCATAGATGCTCATAAGTTTTGGAAAGATGTGTGAAATGTGGGTTTGCAATTTGCTCAGACCGGAGTTTTCCTAACTAATACTTTTAACTGGTAAAGCACATATTTTAATGCTGTTGAATTTAATCTCTCTGAATTGAATTCCTACATGAGTTGAATTTGAGTTTTTTCAACATTTATACTGCTACAGCCACAGTAGTTAGTGTATGAATACATTATACTGCAGTAGCAACAATCACAATGTACTATCCATTGTTTTACTGTCCTGCTGCTCTAATAAACTGTCTTTCTGTTTTGTCCAGGCACATCCTCCATCTCTGTAAAGAGCTTGTAGAGTTTGACAATATATATTTTTATAATTTTAGAAATGTTCTGTCAGCTAAGTCTGATGGTTGGTTTCCCTGGGATACGCTTCAATGTTCTTTGTAAAATGTTCAAAAGTAATTGGCAGCTCTAGGTTTTAAACTACTATAGTGGAGAATATATTACAATATATTTCCAACTACAATGCAGGCATGGTATAAAATAGCACTGACTCAAAATTCTTAAAGGTACAATGGGCTAAGACTTGCAGCTTTGGGCTGGTTCTGAGCATGGACTGGAACTCTCTGTGTTTAGTATATCTTTCTGTTTAAAAGGCCAATTTAAGGAGAATACATATAAATTTAAATAACAGTTTTTATATGATAATTCCCTATAACCATATAAAGGGGCAGTTTGTTGACGACAATAACGTTGAAGGCAACAAGAATTTGCCAATGCCAAAAGCTCATAATTATATATAAGAATAATAATAACAATCATAATTGAATATAAATATGTACTTAGTCTTTGTGTATGCAATAGTTGCCTTATTATAAAAGTTTATAAAAATACATTTTAGAGTCTCCAGTCTACAGCATACAAAAAAATCAAACATAAAAATGGCCCAGGCTTACTTTTATCAATAAACAGATAAAAAAAAATACTGAGGTCTGATGCACAATATAAAAATATACTTTATTTTATGATGTACCTTTTGATAAGTTGAATTATCTTTAAATTTA
This sequence comes from Rhyacichthys aspro, assembly GCA_036850595.1. Lineage (NCBI taxonomy): Eukaryota > Metazoa > Chordata > Actinopteri > Gobiiformes > Rhyacichthyidae > Rhyacichthys > Rhyacichthys aspro. The sequence continues at coordinate 4,142,376 of CM072155.1, forward strand.
TAAAGAAATACTGGCATTTGATGAACATACATTGGTCACACTGGTGCACCACAATGGAACAATGTTAAATTTGCAATGTTGTAGAGCTCATTGTAGGTTCATTGTTATTTTTCTACATTCTACATCATCTCTCGCTGTTTGAAAAGGTTTATTTGCTCTATATTTCTGTTGCCGAAAACGTCCAGTCAAATGTATAAGAGGGATATAGGAGACAAAGAGCCATATAAGCCATGTGAGTGAAATTAAGCAGAGAATAGAAGCCAGACAGAGCCAAACAACGGGAACAGAGCAGTGGCAGATAAAGAGCACGAGGCTAAGCCCACTGGAAAAAAGCAGGAGGCTTTCAGCACCATGGACAGCTTCCAGCGCTCCCGACTGGCCTTAATCACACTCCGCCAGACTCCCAGAATTCCATAGAACGCCTTTTCTGTTCGCTGTTCACACCAGAGCCGCACCACTCCAAAACACGAGGAGAGGTAGGCTGCCAGTGCGATGTCAAACAAAGACAGAGCTGATGAATGTGCTCCCTTATCGTCGGCTGGTTGTTTTTTTTTTCCTCGCGGAGACATGGCAAGACCTGGAGTGTGTCCCCAGAGACTAGAGGAGAGACTCGGGACACAGAGGCAGACGGAAGGGAGGGGGATCAGGGGAGAGGGGAAGGTAACACTCACCTGCTGTTCTTGCGAGGCAGGGGCAAATCCTTCTGGAAGGAAACACAAAGAGAAACAGACAAAGAAGAGATCAGGAAGGAAAAAAGATACATACTTTCACATATTCACATATAATATACAGTTTTGAATAATCTTGAATTTTGGTTAGTCCTACATTGGTGATAAGCGTTTGTTAAAAACATATTCCTACATACATACTAACATAAATAGTACCTATACACCCTGATCTAAAATCTCCTGTAGCGGGTGCTAAATAGCGTGTGTTTTGAGATAATTGTGTTATTGTTGTCCATGCAAAAGCCAAATTCATGCATCATAGATCACAGGCCACAATCGAATGGAATATGAGTTAGACATGAGGAAAAGTTACAGATTTACCCTTTGTGAACCATTATTTCATATTTCCTTTGGCTAATCTTTGCACAAACAACAGCAGTCTTTCCTTGCATGTTCCTTTAAACACGCAAAATTTACACTATTTTAGCTACAGCAGCCTAAATAAATTAGATAGTGGGCACTGAATTCATTGTATATTTCTCTGTCTTGGCTTTTGTGAACTCTGGAGAAAATGCCACATTTTACAAACTGAATAAAGCACTGGAGCAAAATCAGCTTCATGCTCAGTCTGACCTGTGAGAGAAGCTAAGATCATGTGCTCAAGCAGTAAATCACTGTGCTCTAAAAACATTTATCTAAAAATCACTACTGTATCACTTTATGCTATAATTTGTAATCATGAGGTGAATTTCTAAACCTAAGTGAGGTTGTTTTTTAGCCTATTTTGAGGACATTTCAAGGTTTTCTTCTTTCTAATCTGGATTAAACACAAATCCACACAAAGCCTCAGAGGGTCATACATTAAACTTTAAACTTCCATTGAGTTTCAAGTGCATTCATTTGACATTCCATCCTTTATCGAACAGCCATTTAAGTCATTTCCAGGACGTTTTTCGGGTTTTCAAGGTGGTGGGGGAACCCTGTTCAAGTTATAGTTCAAAGTAAACTATTTCACAATGTTTGCATGTTAATAGTAGCTTTCTGCTAGCATGGCAGCCATACCCAATCACCAAGCAAAGTAAAATGCACCTAGAATCCCTTCCCTGCACAGCGATCCCCACTTAATTCTGTCAACCAATTGTAATCATAAAATTGCTAGCAAGTCACTTCAAGCTTTTTCACTACCTTTACAGTTGCCTTAAAGTCCCTAAAATTACTGTAATTATAATCAATGGTGTAGTTTGATGCTTGCAAACCAGCTGCTCTATCAATTTGTGACGCAGCTTGAGTCTGGATCTTTTGCCAGATTGCGTCCCATATGGATGCTGAACAGTGTGTGGAAACAGCGGCAGACACTCAGCCCTCTAGATGCAAAAGGCAAGAACACAGCCAATATCTGATCCAGCCGACTGAGCCTGTACAAAATCCTGCACCCTGAGACAGAGAGGAGGAGGTAGTAACCAAGGCTGAAGTAGAGCCTGGGGCCTTTTGCTTACTAGTCTTGTCTGTTCCACGCGCTGTAAAAGAGGCTGAACAGTGTGGAGAGTCTCTGAGGGGCCCAGTATATAGTCACAAATGCAATTAACCACTCCGCACCTTCGCCTGTCACACCTGAGCTAACGCTGTTACGTTCGCTGTTAGCATCGCATCGACCGCCTGCTAACTGCGGTCAGTGTAATTATTAGGTTAACCTTCAAGTACACGTGTGTCGATGAGCCTATGGTGTATGTGTGTGTAGACCAGCTCCGACTGCGCTCCTCTTAAGCAGCACATCAGCGCCATGCGTGTGAGCTCTGCCTACAAGGACGAAACTCAAGCGCAGAGTCGGTTTTTATTGTCAGTATCCTCCCACTTCACAAGGTTAAGTCTATGAGATACAAAATAGAGCAAACGAGAGTGCAAAAGGAGAATATTAATGATTATTTGCTGCAGTTTTTGAACTAGTTTTTGACAACACTGTACGGATACAAGTATTTTAAAACTCATGTTCTCTTCCTGTACCTCTAATGTGATTGGCTATGGGAGAAAAACAACACAGGATTCTTGACAATCAAGTTGATTCCAATTCAGCCTCATTAGAATGTATTATCATCATGTAAAAACACTGTCAATGAGAGATCGATGGGAGATATTATTTTGGTTCACATTACAATTTAAAGATTTTGATTTGGATGTAGACTGAAAAAAACAGTCCCATTGTGGCTATAGTTCTCTGAGTGCGGGGGATTTCCAATGAGAATGTCCAGACTGGGAACATTTTTGGTGTGTGTCCCTGTTTATTGAACAACAACAAAAAAAAAGGAATGAATGAATTATGAATATGGCTTCGATTGTGTCCAAATGATGTCTATGGAGTCTTGCTGGAGGATGGATAGTTATTATTAGATATATCCACTGTGTAAGTGTGAGCGTGAAAAACCGTGTGACCTCCCATCACCCAAGCACCCTGAACTCCGACTCACTCAGGCCTATATACACCTTGTACCACACCACCACCAGTGGTCAGGTAAAATACAGGTCACCACTTCAAACAGGTGTAAACAAACCACCACCAAAATAAAAACAAGAATAATCCAAGTACATTTTGGCTCCAACAGTGGCACTTTTTCAAAGTACAAGTGCTAATCTAATGACATACCTAATGTGGCCGTGGCTTATTGAAAAACAAACCGCCTCTTAGAAAATTCCCAAGTAAACCAATTAGGAACGTGTTAGCTCCATCTTGATGAAAAAGGGGTAATTTAACCGTTCGATATCCCTGAGGCGTCCGTGTAAACACAGCTACAAATCCCTGCATTACAAGGACAACTGCATATTCACTACATTGATCCCCTTTTCACTTTGTCCTTCATTGATCAGGCTAATTGACCCTGAGCCGTCAGAGCTGAGTGAAGATGACTTACAAGATCCAGAGGCATTAAGAGAGGCTTTCCTGTGATGAGCACGGTTAACTGTATGGAGACTCTAAAACATGACAGCTCGAACTAGTGGAGGGGCTGTAAAGCTGTCAGTGTGCAGATTAATTACTAGTATTGCCAGTATGCCATTGTCAGATCTCAGTTTAACAGTCTTTGGTGAGGAAGCACAGGTCCTGAAACCACATGTGCACTGTACCGTGTCCAGCGTTACACAGTCCTAACCATCCAATGACTTGCAGCTTGTAGCCTTTAGCTGCTGTCGACTAAATGCTCCGACACTTAACCTAATCAAACTCTTAAAAAAAGCCCTGAAATATTCCTGATCCAATTAGCAACAGAATCTTCCTCCTTCACACCTGAGAACAGCTGCTCACTGTCTGCCTGCCGTCCTGCTTCAGCTTTCGGAAAGCTTCAGTCTAGACATTAACACCGTGCACATAAACACAGAGCAGATGTCCATTTGTGGTGAAAAGAATAGCCCCCAGGAGGAGTGTAATAGAGTAGTCCTCAAACTGTGATACGGATAACACTAGTAGAGGTTAAACGTAATGGTACTTCAAACATGTTAGACTCACAAATCCAAAAGTGATGTCAGTGGCAAGCATACGGTAAAGAACTATAGTTACTTGGGCAACTTTTCTGCTATGTAAACTATTGTTTATGTAGTTAAATAGGCCTAGACTTCCTGGAAAATGCTGTAAAACCAGCAGGATAAGAAGTGAATCTTATCCTGCTAAATTAAATCTTACTCTCTTTAAAACAACAGTCTTGATATGATACCAATACACTGTATTACATAGATATTAGCAGAAGACTTAGGCCATCCAGGTTCAGTGTGTCTCCCAGTGAATAAAACAGAGGGTTTTTAATGTCAAAAACACATACATCTGTTGCGTATCCTTGCTAGGGACAGTTTGCATTTACCAGTGAATCCACACAACTGATATGAATATCCGTGCCACAGCTACAGCTCATCCACAGCTTAGTGCCACAGCTACAGCTCATCATTTTAATCCTCATATAATACAACCCTTATTAACCCGATGGAAATTCCATTAAAGACATTGCCGGTCACTGTCACTTATGCAACATTATATTTCCTGTTAATCACTGCAACATAATTTCAGTATTTCCATTACAAATGTCATTTCACTGCCTTTTCTCCACTGAACTAATTCCCTCATTCCAATCTAGACGATGTAATTGGTCATTTGCAAGGAGTCTAGCTTTGAATTTTCTCCTTGTGAGTCACGGTCCACTGATGAGAAAGAAATTGTGTACTTGATGATCTGCACTATATATAAAAATGACCAACAAGTATTTGTTCCTTAATCCCCCTGAGGTATAATTAGTGAGTCACAAGTCGTGCTTGTTACTCACTGCATGACTGCGTATCCAACGTCACACAATGTAAAACGTTTGGGGCTGCAGTTTGGAGCTGAATGCTAAAGTGGTTGCGCTAATGAAGTCTGGTACCGGTGCAGGGTGACTGACAGCAGATGGGAGGCACTGTCGCAAAACATGACATGCCCACGAATCACAGATTAGAAAGCAACACGAATCCAGTGCACTGACAGGCCGGGCTGGTCTTTTTTTATCCAGGTTTAGCTGCGTCCTCTGGGGGAGTGGGTTGAGGTTTGGAGCTTATAAACGATTGCCTGATCCTCTTTGGCCCTGAGCAAACACTGTGACAACACTACGTAGGGTATAGTGTAAAAGAGGGCATAGGACAGACAGTATATCACAATAGCAGTGCAAACAGATATGATGACTTATATTCGCTGTTTGGAGGCTAACTGTGACACTGATTAGAACGTCTGCATGTTTATGTGTTGCCTTGAGATTGCATGAGGTTTTAAATTAATGCTGTATATCTGACCTGCAGATGGCCTATTTCTGCCCAAACATGTTTGCTAGCAGACAAGCTTATTTATGGTTCAGTTCCAGCACTCATACAATTTCCTGTATGTACAATACTGTATGTCTACACTCCAGACGATTGTTTCCTGATAGCCCCTTGAGTCACTCCACTCAAATATTGGTAACTCCCACAGTATATGAAGTTTTAGGTTAAAGATCTAAAAAGACAAAGATTCTGTTACTCTGGCATCCTTCTGAGGAGGGTTTTGTTTTGTTGTCGTACAAACGTAAAGATGGCGTCCTCAGTAAAAGCAATGACATAACAGACATAAAAGCCATTGGCTGCTAGCTACTCACTGCAAGTAGAACAACAATAGCAAAATATTATTAATTTGATGATACATTGTTATAGTAATACAGTGTACACATGTGTACACATTTATACTAAGTCTTCAGGATTTATCGGGTTATTTCTTCTTGTGTGTTACAGCGGGCTTCACAGCACCCCTAATGACCTCACAGACTTTTGGTACATTCATGTGGTCCTCTGAAACTTGGAGTATCCAAGTTAGGAAGTCGTTCTTCCGACTTTATTCTTAACCATAACAACAAGGAAGATGGATGGAAGATGGTATGAAATATTTTTTAATGACTTGATATTACTAAATGATCTTAAACATTTGCTTTCCTCCCCCATGTTGATAATGAAGATAACGTCAACATGGAATCTTGGGCAACTCCGACTCCAAGTTTCCAAGGTGTTCTGACTTCAGCAGGCATTCATGTGCATTTTTCAATTTTTCAATTCATTCAGAAAAATGTTTTCCAGAGTTTCCGAGGACCACATAAACGCACCAACACTTAACAGCTGAGCGTAGCCGTGTAAATGCAGATTGTTTTTGTAACATTTTGGGCCAGAGTCTGCGTTTTGGCACCTTTAAATGGCCCCTAAGGGGGGCCTGTTGTAGCAGTTTAGTAAAGAGCTACTGTAGAGCTCTGTTTGTAGTTTAGCCAGCCAGATGTATTCACCTGTATCCTTTGCGTAAACCTTCGTAAAATTTCCTTTCCCTTAGAAGAATTTCTGACATGTCTCTAACATGAAGCGAGCTTTATGGATTACTTTGTTTGTTTCCTTGATTTCTTTAGTTTTATGTTTTAGTGTCTCAGTTTTTTTCTGCCATGAAAGTACTTCTATGATTTTTTTGTACAAAATGGAAAAATCGAATGGGCCAGGCTAGTTTTTAGGTTTAATTCTTCTTTTCCACAGGGCCTATTAGAGTGTTTTGATGTTTCAAAAGCCATCGTAAAATCTAACAGTAATCCCTGTGTGAGAACAAAAACATTTGCATATATAAGCTTCTCTGCTTGCATAAGTAAAAGCAAACTTAGCCCATTAAAACTCTCTTTCTGCTGTGCCCTTCAAGTCCCCCTGGCTTTGCTGAAGGAGTGGAAATGCCCTTGTGATAATAAACTGGCATTAGCTGATGCAAATGCACATAAGGCAGTGTGCTGCTCTATGGGGATAAGCCTGCCTGCCCATCCGCTTTGTACACAGGCTTTAAAAGAAGAATGGTTGGGAGAGGACCCTAGAGGTGGACAACAGGATGATCAATCTCAAAGTGTCACCCTGCCAGGAGACAGTGACCAGCACAGTCATCATACAGAGGCAACTGACTAACTGATGTGGTTTTGACAGATGGACATGGCAGAGGGGCTGATGGGAAGAGTGAGCCATGACTCTGTAGTAGGCTATATATGCCTTATTTAACAGCGCACAGAAGAATTGTTGAAAAAGGGGAAACAATTGATTTGACCATGGATGTGGGCCTCAGGCTGTAATAACGTTTCAATTTGAGGTAACTGACTAATGATGAATTTTCCTTTTATTGTTTGCAGCTTTATTTTGAAGCTGAAGAAAGAGACAAAGACTATCTTTTGTTTAACAAATGGTAAAAACGGGTTGGACTAGAGCCTGTTCCAGCTGAGGCAGGGTGAGAGGCAGGACACACCTTGGACAATAACCAGTTAATAGCAGGGCTAGCATTTAGTGAAAGACACTGACAAGACACGCTCACCCTTATTCACTACAGGCGATTCACTAATTCACCTACACAAAAACCCACCATAATAAGGGAAAGACATGAACACCCCATGCAGAAAGGCAGTTGAACTCTGAACCTTCTTGCTGTGTAACACTGTGCACACCCTTTTCAAATGTAAAACTGCTAATGTAGCTTAGCTTAAGCTAAATTTTAACGTCTTCTTTAATAGCTCTTATAAACCACACCAACAGTACCATATAAGCAGATAAATATAGACAATGTTCAACACCAGTAGTAACTAATTAAAAAAAAAACCCATTAGCTTAGCCAGGCTACCACATAACCCCCTAGCTTCTTCTCTTCAGCTGCTTGTTAATTATGTGACTTGACCCTTGAGCTGAGAGAAAAGAAGATCTGTAGAAGCTTATTTTCTGTGATTTTATGGCATTATGTTGACTTTATGGAAGCAGGAATGAACATATTTGGATGATGTTAGCTTATGTTAGCTGCTAATGGTAATGGCCAATAAATTACTACATATCCTGATAATACTTAAGTGGTACACATTGTAGCAATGGTTAATTGAGCTCATAAAATGAAGTGGCAATAAACAAAAAGTTAAAGAGAGTTAAAAGCAAGAACCATATAGCTGAAAAAAAAATAATTTAAATGAGTCAATGGTAGCCATGCTTCAGGAACCCAACCCCCACTTCCACACCAGCAGCCAAGCTAGCTCCACTGTTAGCTTAGTTTAGCCTTTCTGCTGTCATTAACCAAAGCATTCCAAATCTATTACCCTGTGCACATGACATTTTGCATTATCTCACATGGACACCGTTATATAAATGTCTTGTTGAGCCAAAAGCTGTGTCACGCACTGCAGAAGATACAAAGATGTTCATTTGTTGTTAGTCATACCGAAGAGATGCATCATGGGCGTGACCCCCCCGACCCCCAACTGCAGGGAGAGGGGTGTGTCACCATATGGTGCTGGGAGACTGGAGGCACACACGCACAGAGCAGTGACAGTTGGGTTGATGAGACCCGTGGGACTCACAAAACAGCAGAATGGGACATCCTGCGCCAATCACACGTCAACACACCATTTTATACACACACACGGGTGGTGATGATGACAAATGCCTCTGGTGTAAATAAGTGTCTATGCTTCAGCCTATCTGAAGGGCTGGGCATGTTTATATCATTCATATTTTATTATTACAGCACCAGTTTAAAACAAGTTCATCTCAATGTGCTTAACAATAAACCTGATAAATCCCTCTTTAAGCAAGGCACTTGTAAAGAGAGTGGTCATCTGTCCAGAGCAGCTGGGGATAGAAACAGAGGACAGAAAGATGGAAGGCAGATATAGCAGTCTCTGAAAAAGCAGAAATTATAGCCACAACAATAGTTTTGGCTTGACATCAAAGTGCACACCACTGCAACCCCAAGCATATGGTTTAAAAGAAGCGAGGGGATCATGAACACAATTTTACAGTGAGAGACAGGCTTTCTTGCTTGCAAAAATATTATTATGCTATTAACACTATTATATTACAAATTATGTGTAATATGCAGGCTAAAAATGTAACCTAATGACTCAAAGTTGACATTATGCACTTTATACTCACAAATTAGTACCAGAGATGAAAGGAAAAAAGAGAGATATAACTGTTTTGTATTTTGTCTTACTAAATAGCCTCATTTCCACTGCGGGATATATGTGGGTCAGTTCGGGACAGTTTGGTACAAGTAACCCCTGAAGAGGCACGCTTTTCCACTCAGAAACTTGGATGCTCTATCAATAATGAATCTAAATAACAAAATAAATCCTAGTGTGTAGCAGCAAGAGGCTAGAGGTACAGCCCATATTTTGCTGCAGTAAACATTAAACTGTTTCTGGTTTATTACGGGCTTTCAGAACATTTAGTTCATAGAGCTGCACAAATTTTCAATCATTTAGGGACTTAATATTTGAGGCCACAGATTCTGCTTGTGTTTAATACAGTGTAGACAAGAAATACAATGTTTAAATTCACGAAGCAAGAGCTGTACAATGCCGACTGTTAAAAACCGGTGTTGCTAATAAACACTAGCGTTGTCTTTGGGGAAAAGTACAGCATTTAGCATGTTTTCTGTTGGAATATGACTGCTATCTTGTATCACAGAAACAGGTTGTAATTTATTTTAAAAAATTGTATATGTATTTTTATTCTTTCGCCTCACCTTTTTCCTGTGAGGATTATATATCGTCCAATCAGCTGACAGCAGTGTTTAGCTCCACCTTTTCCAAAGCGTACCACAAAGTTGGACCCACGTGGGACTTCTAGCCAAGGTGTCCCCAAAGTGGCACGGTGCGCTTTTAGGGGACACTTTGGACCCTTTTTGTACTTTTTGTACAGAACCGACCTGTACCGTACCGCTCCACTGGAAACAAGCCTAATGCCAATGTAAGTGCAAGAAAGCTTTAGCCATGAACCGGTGCTATTTAAATATAATTACATTAAAAATAAAGATTCTACTTACTCTTTGATTCCAACTCCTAAATTCTGACATTTTTTAGTTGTAGTACAATGTCTTTGTGGCTCTATAATACTTCATATGTCTGCCAAAAGAAATATGTGATGCTTTTTAGATCAACTTACATGAGTTATGAGTAGGGTTGTCTAGATACAGACAGTTGTAATTGGTATTGACAAGAATTAAAGCCTCTCATACATTTTTTATTCCCTGTGAAATTGCATCATGAGAAGTTTATTCAGTGGAGTCTGAGGTTTTGTTCTGCTTTTGCAGGAAATATAGCATTCGTTTTTCTTTTTTTCTTTTTTATTATGCTTTGCAAAATGTGAAGTAGACTGAAGTAGACATCCTTCGTTATTACGTGATCTTTATCTATAAACTAGATTTAGATAAGTTAAAATGATAAAGGTCTTGCTTTTATATGTCAGCTGTACTAGCATAGTCAATGTCTTGGCAGGACTATAAATTCAAATAACATAGTAAATATCAATATTGACCGACATGGAATACATATTGTGGCTATATTTTTGAGCCCTAACCATAAAGTGTCTGTGTCTTTGTGAGTGTGCCTCTTTGATGATTAATTCCCTCAAAGCTGCTGTCATACATCACAACCGCAGTGAACTGAGCGGCGAAGGATGAGCTGTGAAACCATCAGCACACCTCACCGCTAATCCTCCCATGATCCCCTGCTTCCTCGCACTCTATTAGGACTCAGTTTGATCATTTGTTCTCCAGCCTGAAAACACATTTTATTTTGAAGGCAGAGGAACGGGGACTAAGGGAATGAGGTCGCACTCCACCCCGGCCTGGGAGGCTGCTCATTTCTGCTCAGTTCACTTGACTGCACCCGCAAAGATGGAGGAATAAAGTGGGTGTGGGGGGTGGATGACCTGTGCTTATTAAACAGTCTCCTTTATAACAGATGCACACTCAATTTTAAACATCAGTATGCATGTGAGGGGGGATTTATTACCTCGCCGACAATATATTGGCCATTGAGACGTTCTGCGTGAAGTCGCCAGTGGAGACAGATGACCCTAAAAGGAGCGGGAAGGACGGAGATATTCACAGAATGGGGCTGCACTGAGTCTAAATACTGCTTTTATGGGCCGTGTGTTTAGAGGAGACACCTTGAGAGGATATGGTGCAGTTTGTTACAGTGCAGCTGACGTGCCATTAGCTGACAGTGACAAGTGGGCTAGCTCTGAACACTATGTACATTCAGCTGATGTTGGTCTAGATTTTGTATATTTCTAATATTTCGATTTTGTAGATCATAACACAAAGAAAGAAGGCAGGACAATGAAAAACCTAATTACAGGGAATAGTGGGAGTCTTTCTGCAATCAATTGTCCATATTAAACAAAAACAAATACATCCATACATATTGAAATTTTAGATATAAGCCTGATATGAGAACCATCTTATTCAACATAAAGGTCTGTTTATACATGCCACTAGTTGTTTTAAAAGAAGAAACATATCTATTTTTTATGATTGTTTTGTAGTTATGTGAAATCAGATCTTATTGTGTTGTAAATATAGTAAGAAGTTTGATTTAAATGTAAGCGCCCCATTGGTTTGGGGCTAAAGTCTATCCCAGTTGCTTTGGGCTACACTCTGGATAATCGCCAGTTAATTACAGGGCTCCCACTCAGAGACATACATATTCATGGTGAATACGCTGTGCTACCACTTAAAAGGTATAGCCCGAGGATTGGGTACCCACGACCATCCTGCTGTGAGGCTGGATTGTAAACCACTCTACCTCTCATCATAATCTGGGGTAATTAATACATAATAACACATTCTAATATTCTGTTAGCTTTGGTTTACTGTACAAACTTGTATATGTTTGAAAGTCAAATCAACTATAACTACAGGATATTATAGAAACTAAAATGAACTAAAGAAACAAAATAATAATTATGAGTATTTCCAGCAAATACGATTAATTCAACATATAGCGATAAATCGGAAAAACTGATAAACACTGACTTTGAACAAGTACAATTTATCTAATTATATTCACTTGCATACTCGGCTATATCCAGTTTTTTACCAAGATTTTTCCTCAAATAGTCCTCCACAGCTCCTCTTACAGCATGTCTAATTAAAACACCAGGCAAACAAAATGCTACAGGACTAAAATTAACAATTTGACGTCGATTATCTTATAATTGATCATTGCTACAGGCCAAACATTACCATTTAAATCGATTAATCGCTTAGTGGTAACCCCTACCGCACCAAACAATTAAACACCAAACATATTTGTCACAAGCACCACTCTCTCAAAAATAATCTCAGTCTATCACCACTCCAAACATATTCCACTAACTAATGTTTAGTCATTTGAATCGCTTTTTTCCGTTGGTCCCACTTACTTTATTTGCATACAGTTAGTAAAATACGGTCTGTTTCACTGTTTATGTCTACTTCCCCAAACTGTCGCTGCACTGACAACTACACACGAGCTGGTATTATTAAATTTCACTGTAAGCAAATGTAAAAGAGAACTGCCTCGTTAAACATTCTGCTAAGGTACAGCACATGGATAATGCTGCCTCTATTAGCATTAGGACAAAGTAAATAATACTGTCTAAACAGGCTTGTGGCTAATGTGTGCCACGGTCCGGTCAGTGGGGCTAAACCCGCTCACCTGCAGCCTTCGGCGTCTTATTATCCCCGAGTCATCCATGGCTTAGCTCCTGGTCGGGACTTCCCCCCCTTTTTTTTCTTTTTTTTTTTACACTTTACTCCTCAAAGTGTCTATAACGCGGTGCTCCGGTTCATTCAGAGCCCAAAGAGTAGTCCATAAAGTCCCGTGTCACGTCGAAGGAGTCCACGGTACGACGTAGCCATCCTGCGTGGAGTTCGTGTTAGACGCATACACTCGCGCTGCCGCGTTGCTCCATCCTGCAAGGAAACGTGATCCTCTCTGCGTCTGGCCACAAAGGACGGCGCGTTCAGAGCTCAGAGCGGGGCTGTGCGACCGGCTGGTGCCCCTCGCTTCATGCTCCTCGAAGCGGTGCCGTGGTGCAGCCTGCCCGGTCCCGTGAACATCACTCAGGAGCGTGCGCAAACAAACTCCTCTCGTTCATTCATCCCCCTTGCTCCGCTGTTTCCGCTCTCTCTTCTGTCTTCACTTCCCTTCAAACCGCAGACTGGACGGGGCCGAGGCAGCAACGCGATATTTGTAACCCCTTCGTGGGAATCCCTCTCGCCCCTCCCCCCTCCTCAAACAGAGCACATGAATGAGAGACGTGAGAGAAGCGTCTAACCCAACAGCGCGGTGACTTACTGCTGCTGCTGTGGGTGGTGGACCACTCTGACGTGGGTTAAACACAGCATCGTGGACGTGCCCTGGGTCTTAAAGCGTTGGGAAAACACGTGACCAGTGCCAGTCCAGCACCACAGACAGCGACACACAAGTCAACAGACCACTGTGGGCTGTGCTGTAGACGTGAGGTGCCAACTGGTTTTCTTCTATTTGGTAAAATGTTATGAACTTCAATGCCTCCAATGAATGCATATAATATCATCCACAATGAATTCAGTTCTAGTGAATGTAGAAGCAGTTCTTATCAAAGACAAGGCACAAGACACTATTGTCTGAGCACAATATTTGACAAGGGCATAGTGTCAAAATAATTTTCTCAACTGAATGAAGAAGTTCAAGAAGTGCTATACTAAACAACATGGACCATCCTCTACTTGCTGTTTATTATCTGATTAATAGTTTATTAGTGATTTTACATATACATTATTAAATACACCTTCGGGGTGCACGGTAGCAGAGTGGTTAGTGCTCCTGCTTCACACCAAGAAGGTCGTGAGTTCGAATCCCGGCCGACCCAAAACATCTGATTGTAGCCAACTCAAACATCTTTCTGTGCATGTCTTTCTGTGCATGTTCTCTCTACAGTGCCCCTAGTGGCCCCTAGAGTGAATGGTTGTCTGTCAATGTCTGCGTCTAAGTGTCAGCCCTGCGACGAACTGGCCAATGTCCAGGGTGTACCTAAGGCCCAAAGCTGCTGGGATAGGCTCCAGCCACCCGCAACCCCACAAATGGGATAAGCGGTAGAAAATGAATGAATGAATATACACCTTTGAAAGTAGTTATTTCAAAATAAAGTACTGAGAATATGTACTATATTTTTTTTTGTCAGTGCCTTTGGAAAATGCACACTGTTGCTGAAATGAATTAAGCATAAATATGAAATGAATGTGCATAATCCTCTTGTTTTGTTTTTAGAAGAAAAAAATCTAATGAATTAATTAATGAATGTAAACAAACTTGTCTTGAATTTCTAATGATTGTTTTGTGGCTTGTCCTGAGTATAACAGAAGGTTGGACAGGTGTTGTGGATGCTTTATTATACAACATGGACCATTTTCCACCTGCTGTCTGTCAGTAGAGCATACTGGAATATATCGGTAATAAATGGGACACTTTTGACAGAGATAGATGTTTAAATTGATAGATACTACTAAACTGATCTAGGGAACTTTAGGTGACATGGTGGACGTTATACTAAACAACATGGACCATCCTTAACATGCTGCTACACAGAGGGTTTTTTTTACTTGCTTACAGGGTATACCAGGATTGATTGAAATTTCAGGTATATGTGATTAACAAGCCTTGTATCAGAATCTGTCCTTTCAAAATAAATTGAAGGTGTGAGCTATGTGTAAATTTGATTATATTGTGAATATGTGCAGAGGGCATTTTATCGCATTACCTTGATTCTCAAATGTAGAGGGAACTGGGTAATGTGGTGCATGCTGTTATTTGAGAACCAGTCCAAGAAGAGGAGAGGATTTTAGAAGATTTCTTTCAAACAGATTCGCTGTGAACTGGAATGATACTAGGCCCATTTTGTTATGGTCGCCGTGATAAGTTAGTTTTAGCACGTCTAATGTAGGGAGCTCAGAAGGTGTGAAGATGTCATGTGATCTCAACCTCAAGCTCTTTCCATTCTGTCTAACTTGAACACTATCTAGTTACAATCCTGAGCAGATATGTGTACATGAAAACATCCAAGAAACAATATGTCTTTTAACAATCAGTTAGACATATAGACATAAAAAAAAATCACCTAATGTTTAATGCGACAATGGTTACCACTTTCAATAACTGTCACTAATTACCCATAGTCTACTTAATACGCTGTTTAAAGTATATTATTACCTTTGTTCCACAAACAACAGTCAATAACAAAATGGAGCTAGTCCGTTGTCCGTTTAACAAAAGCTGTGGTTTGACTTGTTTAAATCACATGACGTCTCACATGTCACTGATAGACTGGAGCAATCCATAACAGGAAGCAGTCTATATGTCAACCTCTCAAAAGGCCAGTGACCTCGTGTTCGACAATGTGAACATAGAGGCTATACCATAAATCAAATGTTAATTTTTGACATGCTTGATTCGTGATAAAAAAAATAAATAAATCAGATAATATGAGCCTTCTGTGCCAGCTTGTTCTGATGGTTTACTGTCCCACATGAGGGAATATGGTTCACAGGGCTGTGCAGTGCCCCACATTTAGGACAGAACTGTGCCATTTTCAGCAGCAGAGACTAAAACAGCCTCACAAAAATGAGAACAGACAAGGCAGCTGTTGCTTTTGGAAGGAAATCTTCTACATCATGGGCTTCCGTGAATCTAGGCTTATATTACTGTATTTTACACGATCTGGCATGTTCAGATGTTCCTCATTAGGCCATTCAGAGACCCTCTGCAAACAATCGAAGCTCAGACAATAAGATTTAATGACCCTAAAATAACAAAACAGGAAATGGGTAAAGGATTCATGACCAAACTAAACTGCCCACAGTAAATGTTAATTTAGAAACATGTTCTTTGTCTGCCACACTTCCTCTTTGGCTGTATTTACTTTCCAACCAGGAACTTTAGTCCAAACTCCAAAACACAGGAGACCTTTGTGTGCTACTTTACACTTTTCAGTAATATGTCAAGTCCAACATACAGTTCAGGGACCAAACAGGGTCGGATTATGGTGGGCCACAGTTTAAGTCCTCATTTTTCCTCTATTATTTAAGCCAACACTGCTGACAAATGAAATGGTTGAATTGCATAAGTCCCTTTTACATTACCTTGTTGCATGATAACTTTTCGTTGTGTAAAAACCTTGTGTGATGTGTATAATATATGCCGCACAAACCTAAAACAACAAGGCCAAATTAGTGAAGTGACAAAGAAAGACATTTCCCAAAAAGTATCCTGTAAACCGTCTCAGTAGAGAATTATATCGAGGTGCTTTTGTTGGTGTCTTCATTGGCCAACGGACAAGCTCTGATATCAGAAAACCAAAATAAGGAAATATCAAATACCAAAGTAATTAAAACATGACCACTGATGTTGAAATGAAAGGTTATTAGCATTTGTATTATTGTTATGGTTCTAAACTTTCCAAATGATTGAATCTGACCTCTTTTAGAGAAAAGTTTGGCCACCAGGCCATGTTTTCTGTCCAGATTTACAAGCATTTGGGCCTTTGCTGAGGTCATTGCATAACACCAGTTGCAGATTAGATCTTTTGCTCTGTTTTTTATGTAACATATGGTCTGAGCTGCCCACACAGCTCTGACCCTAATCAGCGCCAGAAGCAGTGAGAGATCAGCAGTGCAGTGTCCAAACCCCTGCCTGCGCTGACCTGCCCAAAAGGAAACGACTGGGTGGGACGCTGCTGGTGTGGGGCCAAAAGACTGACTGGCAATTTTGGAGGTAAACAAGAATAAAACAATTCGATTTAACCTTAATATTAATAACAGGAGATAAGGAGCAGAACACACTAATGTCCAAACAGTACAGTCTCCAAATGATTTTACTGCTGTGGTGTTCAACTGGACAAATGGAGAGGGGAACGGCTCCAGTAAGCAGGCTGTGTTTTGTTAGATTAAATGGAGCTGTCAGGCCTGTCTCGTTGGCAGTTGGAGAGCCAGATTGTGTAAGTGCTGATGGCAGGGTTTTGTTCTACACTGTGTATTCTGCACAAACCACGCAGTATGACAACAGAAAGTTGGTTCCCACTTTGTTCTGAGGATCATTTTGCTGGAATACATGCTATGACAGCAACACAAAGAGGCAGATAGATAATGAAAAGGAAAAGAGTGGAGCTTATAAAAAGAGAAAAATAGGCTTAAATGTAGTGTGCAGTGCTTGGTATTGGTATTGGCATTAAGTGGCATCAATGGACTATTTTTTAAAGATCTCAGTCACACCTCAAACTGATTATACATGTTCCTGTCTCAGATTTTAGACTTCAGATTTAAGATCAAGAATGATTTCCCAAAGCCGATGTAAGCCCTGCCTTCCAATGCTGTGTTGTTAACCATTAGCAGATGGTGTAAGAAATCTAAGAATAGATATATTTTTGAATAGCCCTCAAGCTGTATGTATGTATGTTATTCAACCTAAAATGTAATGGTCTAATTTCTTTGTAATGCAGGCACTGTTCAGAAAATGTTTGGACTTTAGCATGTTTATGCTAATCTCATGAGCAGGTTGGTTTAGCAGGCTTTGATGAGGAAGCACAGGTCCTAAAATGATCCATGTATAATTCTTGGTCATCAGTCTAACATTATTTGATGTTCAGTACATGCCCATAAATAAAAGAGTCCTATATGTTCAGTGTCTCCAGTGATTATAACCTGAAGATGGAGTAGCCTAAATGCTAAACTAAATATCGTCACTTGCTATTGTTCTCTACCTGCTCACTCACAGCAAACACATCAGTCAGTTTTTATTTGTCAAAATCATTGTGTTTAAGCAGAATTTTCAATTGTTGGTGGCTAATGGCCTGTTGTCTACTGAAAAAGTAATAGTCCATCTGCTTAACAGTCTTCAATGAAACAATCTGCGTATAACTCTAGCCTTTAGCTGCTGTAGCCTTAATACTCATTCATATAGAGCTGTAAAATATTGCACCACTTGATGTTCTCTACCCATTAAGTAACAGCACACATGTAATTAATGACATGCCATTTGTCCAAATCAAACTGTTGCAGAATTAGCCATTTCTGGAGTCTAATACACTTTTGCTTACTTCTATATAAATAAATCTTGTCCTATTGCAGTCTACAAACAGGGGTCTAGTTTGCTATAGAGTTAATATTTGGTAAGACTGAACTTGGACATTTTTAATTTTACAATGGTTATCTTGGTCTTGACTCAGTGTCACCCTGCCATGGTCTTGATTTCGGTTCACTCAGGTCTCATTCCTGATTTGGCCTTGGTTAGTCTGATCTCCTCCTCACTGTTAAAAAGCATAATGGGTACTATTACAACCCTTGAAATATAGGTCACATTTCACATTTGGTAAAGTCATTTCCAGGGTGGAACAACAATTAAACAGGACATTTTACTTTCTATCTCATGTCTGGAAAACTTGGGAAGCTGTATTTGAGATTATCCAAGCAGAAATCCTGGCAGCTGCTGCTCTTCCTCAGCTCCTACTGCAGTGGAAGTGAGCCGAGGCAATCGATTGGAGCCAGCGCCGAGGCTGAACGGAGCAGAAAATGCCGAGCACAGGTGGAAGTCTGCCTGAAGAGACGCACTCCATTGGCTTCGGTGATGTCGTCATTTTACAGGCCCCAGATTGGAGTGTTGCGCCTGTTTCCATATCCCCTTATGTAATGAATCGGTAATCCCAGTTTGGAGACTAACAGCTGCTCATGTTGGTTTGGAACAGGGGTCAGCCGAGCCATTTTGTTTATGAGTACAAAAACTGAAGGACAAGCCATTGCAATTACACAAGATACCGGATGTGAAAAGGATATGGGCTAATCTGCTAAAATGTTGTATTGGTGTCAGATGTCCACTTGTTATTTCCTATAAGTCCATGTTCACATTGCCAAGAAAAGTAGGTCAAACCAGATTTTTACTATTCAAATTACTTACTTAACTAACTTAATTAGATTTCACATCAGGAAGTGGCCCGATAGATCAGATTTCATTTGATTTGCATGATCCCAGTAAAACGAAAAAACAAAGAAAAAAGACCCACTTTTCAACATAGCCTTAACACTGACCGTATGTGGAGGATGGTCCCTATTATTTAGTATAGCATCTATCCTGCTATACAACACATCACCCTGTGGCATGGTTTATTCTTTTAAAGTCTTTTGTCAACATTTGAATATTTAAACCTTTTTCATCTACATCAATATGAAATATGCCAGAACACAATAGCATAACAAAAACAGGCAATATTGTACTGTTAAAGATCTAAGCGTTCTATGTAACAAAATAGACATGACTGTAGCTATTTTAGCATTTGTGATTTGTGTGCATTTATGACCCAGTTCAGCCTGTTGACCAGATGCACTCCTAGATGTTTATCAAAGCCACCATTTGAAACCGTCTAACTTCCTATTCTATTATTGGGCACATTTTAAAAAAGGTTGTGAACCAAAGTGAGTCATTGTCCACTTTGCATTCACTTCCTACACAGTACACAAACGCAAAGTGTACATAATAAGCAAAAGGCATGACCCATAATAGGGACATAATATGTTGTGACCAAAATTCAAATGTGTAAATGTCTTTTGAGGAATAGATTATGGATTAACCTCTCTGTTTACGCCAAATCACTATGACAGTGACAGCAAGTCCCTTTAATTTAAAAAACAAACAAACATATATTTTGGATTCACTCATTATCTAGTTGCCCACAGTAATAATTTAACAGTAACTGTAGCTGGGTTATGAAAGAGGAAGTAGCACCAATGAGAACTCACATATGAGCCAGAGCACAACTGCAGATGGGGAAGAGATGTTTCCGGATCACAGCCTTCTGCGTCGTCCTAACCCAGCTGTCCATCTGCACTTCAACAAGCCTCACTTAGCAACACACAGGATCATTACATGTTTATACATCTACAAAACCCATACAGTTTGTGCTGTAAGACTGGAACACTTATTATTCTGGTCATATGTCGTGCCCAGGTGAGAATATATTCAAATTTATACAGCATGCAACATTTATAGATCACTATTTGCAATTCATGATATGAAATGTTCATGTATAAAACAAATGCATGTTTAGTTAATGTTCCTGACTTTACATAATGCAATCAATCCAAATCACAAGGACAAATTATGCTGTGTTCTTTGAGCCACACTTCAAGAGACGACTTCTCACAGTGGCCTATTTTGACATTCAAACTGATGCTCAAACAAGGATGTTTGCCTTTCGTCTTTATTCTTTCCCTTCTCTACATCTGTTTGAATTTGAAGGTCATTTTAATTAAAAAGTTCTCATTGTCTTCTGTTTGCTCTAGCCTAAAACACGTCATACCAAAAGAAAGCAAACTTTATTCCAAAGCCTCTGAATAGCACGTTGAATATACTTTGCTTAAGCTGAATGGCTGCAGACAGTATCACATTCTGGCCAAACACATGACTGCAGTGTATGTTTTATCATGCATGAGGTCCCTTGTGTTTTGTGTGAAATAGATCAAGAGGATAAAGTTTTAACCTGTGCTGTTCTCGTGGAATCTAGAAATGCAGTCCAGTGATTTAAACATAATGAAGAAATAGGATTGCAAACGAATGGACCTACAAATAAAAAAGCATTCATTTTTACAGTAATGTATAGGACAAAAGGATATTATTAAGAACTAATAAGAAATGCCACAGTGACTCCTTGTGGCTAAAGATGGTAGTGCAGTTCCTTGGGTCCACTTATTCATTTCATTTAATAAAAGTAGGACTGACAGCACTCTAGCTCCTCTGTGGTGAAGAGGTTAGTGCACACTCTGTAATTTCCCCCAAAGCTGGTTAAGACAATAATACTCTCATCATCTTTGATCCATTAATGTTACAAATGGACTGCTCTTTGAGATGTTATTTGAAGTTTCTTAAATGGCAGCCCACACAAATTTGAACAAACCAAAGGTCAGGACAAAATAACCAATACTAATAGCTTTTTTTGTTTTATTGTTTGGTTCAATTTTACCATACCTGTGGGGAATTCAAAAATAAGCAAACTATAAAATTTTGACTGCTGGACCGGGCTTCCTCTACTTTTTCTCACTACTGCCACACTACTTGGCCTGTTGTATAGTGTGGAAAAGGTTAAAGAACACGATTAGTCTCTGCTTGTTTACCTGCAAACAACAGCAGTGGATTATCTACTGCTGCCCTCAGTCTGTCACTTCTTCATTCTTGCTTCCTGCTTCCTGTCTTTGAGCACCAGCCGTTCATTTACTCACTGACGTCACTGATTGGATGGCTGTGGTGTGGCAGCGGGCAGTGTGCGTAATCCTGGCGGCTGATGCGTCTTCATTCTGAATGGGGCCATGTCTCCTGCTGGCAGCGCACAGCCCGGGCCCAGTGGGACGTCACTAAACCCTCCTCTGTATCCTCTGCATTGCATACTGCTGCTCCTCATGGGCTCTGTAAGAGGATTGGTTCGTTGAGTCCGGGCCAAAGCACACAACTGAACAAACGCGCAGGAACACGGGCGTAACACTCAAATCTGTGTAAATATTAGGCTTACATTTAGATTCACAATGTTGAGGTTTAGTCTGGGAATCTCTCAAATGAGAAGTTGACTTTCCTATTTAGGCAGCCCACTTTAATTTGCTCCCCTATAGTCTAATTACATTAACTGAACTTCATTGTTTTGTATTTAGGGCTTCCTTTAACTATACAGTACTACACAATAAAAAATAAAGAATAAAAAATTAACTTAAAGCTGCAGTGTGTTAGTTTTGGCTGCATCATTGCACACTGCAATTCCACACCTCATTTTGTACAGCCTGTGAGCACCTACAGAAGCCTGGTAGGGACATGCTGTGATCGATGAATCAACCCAGTGGAAACAGGTTAGGAGAAATTTAAAAACAAAATCGATATTGACACCTTTATTTTTTTGTACATTGAAAACAGCTTTTATTGATGAGATTGATAAAAAAAAAAAAAAAGTACAATGGAGGCTAAACTTTCAGAATATCTTTACTGTAACATTTTTTTTTTATCAAGAAAACAGGGTAAATAACGAAAATATTGGTCAATGCAAAAGAGAGACTGGAAACAGATAAAGAGAGAAACATCAGGCTTACTTTATGATTTCAACTGAAGCTCTTAGCGAAGACCTTAACGCTACACTAACTGAAATACATACTTACTGGCCCTGTTACTTTTCCCTCCACACTTTCAAAGGTACAGTGTTAGTAGTACATCTCTGTCATTAGCCAAAAATGCTAATTAAAGAGATAATTATTTAGCAATAGACCTAAATTTAGACCTAGTGCTCAATAATTTAAGGCCGGGCCATCACACGTCAGTCAGCAAAATTAGGAAGCTTAATGGTGCTGTTGTAGTCCGATTCTTGAGCTATAAAAAACATCCCATTTTCCTTTTTAACAGCAATAATATTGGTGCCATCAACATCTGTCTATTATCCTATCAAATAAAGCCAAAAAATCTTAAAAAATAAAATAAAAAAATACAACATTTAATACACAAAATATTTTTTTTTACATGTACGAACTAGTGTGTTTCATGCTCCTCATAGAACAGGTTATGACCCGAGTGTAAATCAGAGTTTTTCTTGGATTTCTTCATTTTTCTATTAGGCTTAACTGCAGCATAACAGAACAAAAAAAGAACAATTGACAGAACTTTGTTGCATTATTCATCATTACACTATCATTAAACTAAAAAGCCTGACTGAGCCGTGTGTCACAACAGACGATGAACAAAGGCCAGTGTTATCAAAGTGCTTTTAGAGTACAAGTCGAGAAATTGATTAAAGTCAATGTTAATGTGTTTTTTTAGTGTGTGGCGCTGACGTTTGGCTTCAAAGAGGCTTTGGCAAGAGTGCACTAGTCCTTCAGACAGATAAACTGACTAAGCTTATTACGGTGACAGGCAAAAAATAAACATTTGTAAAGTAGCACACAGCTGGGACTTGGTGCTTTTAACCTTTAACTCTTAAACAAACCGGAAATGTGGACAAAAAGGTTTGTAAAATAAACCATTAGGGAACTTTAATTTGCAATATCGCTGAAGTAAAAACAGACGGGACTGTGAGACTTGAGTTATTTATTGATCCGCAGGTGTCTTCCAGGTGTCATTTCAGAAGCAGACTGATGTGGAAAAACACAGCTGTACGTCATGGCATTGTTCCGCCATCCATCAGCTGCAGACGGCTGCCAGAGCCAGCGCTTGTACTGCAAACATGAATCTGTCTGGCTGTCTACGCAGTGATAAATCTCTCGGTAAGAGCGCCCACACTGCGCCCACATCAAGAATCATCTGTCGTGTGTTAAGCATATGCTAGACATGTAAATTCCATTTTACAGAATCATTACAGAAACATTTGGAACAATGGAAAGAGAAGCCAAAACATCGAAGTAGATTGTACAACTGTCAAGCCAAGATTATAGACAGTCCCGTCAGCAAACAGAAATTTGACATGACAGCAATCAATCACCATGTTGTATAAGCCTCAGTCTTCGATGGTATGTGAAAGGTCAAACAGTCGTGCCTTTGTCTCAAGCTTGAGGCCAAAAGATAAAGAGGAGATTCAGAAGTCAGTGTTTTTTTCAGTAAGACAGTTAAACCTATGCTGGGCCCTCAAGCCCATCATTTTGAATTAATGGATTTCCTATGCGCTGTGATGTGAAATGAGTGATATGTGGCGATAAATAAAGATTTTATTTTATTTTTTTTAAGCTGTAGTGTTCAGTTTTTGGCTGCATCACTGCACACTGCAATTCTCAGTAGAACTAGATGAGTAGAAATTTAGAAACAAAATCCATTTTCACTGTTATTTTTTGTATATTAAAGCTAATATTATACACATACAAACAGGGTGCAAAAATTTGGTCTCTGATTTCCAGACACAACAAGGATATACAGTACCTTGGTTCAAAAGAATAAGACCCATGAACCACAGGTTGGCAAATGAAAAATCAGAAAACAAAATAGCTCGGACACAATCGATGTGTCAGCTCTGTTCCTGCATCCCACCTCACACCAGACCTCTGCAACCTTAAAGGGTAAGCATATATGGATAAAAACATTCAAATAAACATTCAAATCCCTTAACTGTGTCTAACAGGATTTAACAGGGACATGTAACACGAGACATTCTTTTTCATTTCCATATAACATGACATTCTATGCAAATCTGGGACAGAGAAAAATAAGGAAGTGGCAGTTTGGTTAGGTGAAAGGTAAGGCATTAAAACACTCCCAGTTCAGTGCTCACACACAGTTCTCTGACCAGGTTTGTAATATAAATATACACTCAATTATCATATCATCAATAAACTATACTATTGTTAATTTTCAATGCAAAACTAGTACAAAACTGAACTGAATAAAGTTGGATTCCTTGATCTGCCTTCACGTCCTTGATGCGTTCTATTTTTGAGCCCTGTCTGGACAGTGTGTGAACTATTGTACTAAGAGGGACCTTATTCTGTCTCCCACAGCTGCTGCTGACGTATTTTGGCAGCCAGCTGAGTCAGAGGATTTAACGTACGCAAAGCAGGCTGGCTAGATAAAAGAGCATGTTTGGAAGAGATAACCAGGTATTGTGTGCTTCAACCGCTGTAAGAGGACAAGTAGAATCTCAGTGTCCAGTGTTGAGGAGCTGTCCAGTTGGGAGCCATGGAGCCCATTGTGCAGAAAGTGGAGGCGGGAGACGCTCTGGTGCGCAGGCCAGGCTGGAGGTTTGTGGCAAAGCGCGGCGCGTCATCACATTTTGTGGGGAGCACTATTATGATTTTGTCTACTTACGCGGTCACTTCGCTGACCATGAACATTGGGAAGAACATTCAAGAACGAAGATTTAGGCCAAATGGCAACTAAGGACATTGGGCTCACGACATATGTGGATTCAGTTCTCTCTGAAGGTTGGTAATGGAAATGGGCGAAAAGAATTGCAGAACGTCTTCAATTCATTTTAAAATGTGTTTAATGTCACTGTCATCAATGGAATGCAATACGGGAGAACTGATTGATGAACTAACGGTGAACAATGAACAGGCAGGAATTAAAGCCCTTCTACAGCAATGCTTGTAGTACTACGATGTGACCATAAGATGGAGAACAAGGGCTACGCCAAGGCCTTAAGGACAATCCACAACTTCACAGACTTCAGCTTCTTCAAGAATTCACTGTGCTTTTAAAATGTTGCAAATAATTTATGTACATGCTTGCAAGATTTTTGCCAACTGAATGTAAAGCTTGCATGGGAAAAAAACAGAATATATTGGACAGAATAGAATCTGTGTTCCACTGTGCATTCTGATTAAAATTCAGAATCAGAATTGTTTATCAATGGCCACACAACAAGTATACTATCGGTACAGCATGACAGAAGCTCCGATCATCTGTGACAACACACAAGACAACAATAAGAACAATTACAGACAGACAATTCAGACAATAAATACAAATACATACAGAGAGAAAAAAAATGAAAAAAATGGTCCAAGAAAACTGCACCCAACAGATAAACTCCTGAGTAAAAAGGTCACAGCAAGAGGATTTAGAATCAACAAAAACCTAAAAGGTGATTCAAGTTAGACAAAAAGAGGGAAGAAGAGGCATTCAGTCATTCTTCTGATTTATCTGCAGCAGCCCTCAGAATCCAAGTGACATTTGTAATATTTCGTTTTACTTAAATCCTCAATTAGTAACACAAAAAATATGAAATTCGACCAGTGACATTTATGCCAATAGAAAGGTCACTGACTGTGATCTGCCTCAAAACCTCCACTGGTTGCTTTCTTAGCAATTAAATGTGACAAATGATTGCGTAAGCCAAGGGTTAAGGAGATAACTGCTTATTTTCCAAATCCCACAACACTAACACACAATGAAGCTGATGTTTTTCTTGTTTTTCTAACACAGTTGGAATAAAAGGTTGTGCTTTTTGTACTGACGTGAGTTAAGTTAGATTAAGGTGCACTTTAATATCTTGGAAGGAAATTCACTTTTTGCATCTGCCATCCATCATTCAGAGAAGTGCAGAGGAACCATTTCCAGAGCTCAGACATTATTAGCCTATAATGTTTTTCACTGTTAGACTCCAACTAACTTGAATTGTCCATCTTTTTTTTCTTTTCTTTTTTTACAGTTTTAATATTGTACATTCTTGTCGTTTTCTCATTGTCATTGTTGTCTTTTTTCAATAGGCTAATAAACATGGTACACTATATGAATGTTGACTGACTGGTGTAATTGACACCGTGTAGTCTGCTAAGTTCTGATAAGACACTTTTTCATATCTTAATGAATCAACAATAAAGTTATTTTATAGTTCTATTGTGTTTAGGGTATTTCTTAAGCCCAACTGTTTATTAGGTGATTCACAAATGCTTTACTAACTCCATAATGACCATTAGCATCAACAGCTACATCAGTGACCAAAACCTTTGTAGACTTCTTGCTTGCAGAACACTTTTTTAAATGTGGTATTGACTGTCTGATATCCTGGAGTTAAAAAAATAGTATGGTTAAACAATTTCAACATCTACAGCTGTAAATGTTTTTAACGGAACATATGTGTACATTAGTGTGTGTATTGTTGAATAATAATTAAATATAAACAGAGTTCTTCTTAATAAAAGAATGCAGTTCCTTAAAGCAGGGCTTTAAAAAAACCTTTTTAATGTTATTGGTCCATTTCTTTGACCACAAACAGCAGCAGTACTTGCAACTTCCTTCTGAACAGTTCCACTCAGTCTTCACCCAAAATTTCAAGTCTTTACAACACCTTCACAGAGGTTTATATCCTCCAAGTCTTGCCTCTTAAACCTTGTTTTGACCTTTACCTCGTTGTCATTGGCTGAAGCAGATCCTGTGATTACGGTGTACCATGTGATTTGATTCAACAGCTTTTCGATTACAGCTATTCTTAAAGTTGTGCTGGCAGCAAGGTAAGTCTGGTTCCTGTCGATTCAAGTTTGAATTCCAGAGGGCAGAACAAATAGACACAGATTAAACAACCTCAAATGCAATTGGACAGAAATACAGTCCAACCAATCAGGATTCAGGGGTCAGTAACAACATATGCAGAATAAACTGCCTCTTTTTTGAAAATATACAACTAATGAAACAAAGCATTACATAAAGCCCAACCCATTTTAGATAAAAAGTTATGATTGGTTGGTATGATTGATTCCACAGATAACCAGTTGTAATGGGAGGGATTCCAGAGCCACTTTTCTAAGCAAGTGAATGGGTCTGGCTGGCCAGGTTAAGTTTCTAGTATTGTCTCATCAGCTCATAAAAATAGCAATATGTTATAGTATTTGTGGGTTTCATACAATGGAACTTCTGTATACCTTGAAAGCCGTAATTGTCTCTGTATTTCAGAATTCAGTGTGTTTTGCTGCTAATCAGGTCTATTTCAGGTTAATGGGCAATATCACATTTGTATTACTATCGAAGTACAGTCTTAGTACAGTAGTATAGTTTTGACCTGTAGCCAACATTCTCAGGACAACCCTTTGGGCTCTGTGAAGCAAAAAAGATGTAAAGTGTACATGCAGTAAAACAGGCTCTGGAGAATTCTACTTCTTCTAAACATTTGTTGTGAAATATAGGTTAAAAATAGGTCAATGTCATGAGTCAGAGAATCTCCAAATGGTGGAAATGAATGTCTGTCAGTTAGTGGGTGGAGGACAAGGATGGACGCTCTTGTGTGGCAGCTGAGGGGCGGCCACAGGCTCAAACATCGGCACTGGTCCAATCCTGTTAAATGAGGCAACAACAACAACAAGGGGACAGAGAGTGCACTGATGGCCCACTTTGTCCCCAGTTCCTCTGTTCCCTGAATAACTCCCACACAAAGGGTATGGTTATTCCTCGTCTAATCACCAGATGGAGGGCTGTTGTCTGCTTCTCGCTCCACTGTTCTCACTCCCAGAAATAAAGTCATCAGTGGTGATGGCTTACCTCAGTTATGACACATTCTGGTGCACCTCAAGGTTTATAACTGGCTCCTCGTTCATTTTTCGGCACCATTTCCTCTACACTCTGTTTATTTATGTGATGGCCCTCTTTCCACGGTGTTGTTGCCCAAACCGATTGTGTCTAAGGCATGTCACTTGTTTCCTAGAGTTGGTTTTAGACAGCTATATCCGAACCACAAGACACTCTCCATCTGCTGTGCTGTGGCCAAAAGTCTCATTAGGGCACACAGGAAGCGTGCAAGCGATGCACCCGGTCAGGGATTAGACTTGTGCACTAGGTCCAAGGGGAGCGGAGATTAAAAGCCAGGACAAGTAGCACACAAACAGTGGAAAAACAACAACACACAGTCTCCTCCAGATATCCCTACTCAAACTGGGCATTGTAGGGATTTCACAGAACAAATATCAATGTTTGAAATGTGTGTTTGCACATTCAAACCTGAATTTGTAGTGAATATGTTTTGGCTCATATCTTACACTTTGATGTGATTCAGTCCCGTCCAGTTTTATTTTAAAATGAAACCACAAACTTGGGGGTGGAGCCTTGCCCATTTGGATTTCCCATCTTTCCAAAATGGCCACGCTCACAAAAGACAAAAAATTTGAGGGCAGAAGAAATGCAAAGATTAAATTAATTGTTTCAGTTTTTATATTATATTTTAAATGTTATAAAGCTGCATTACCACAAATTCTCTTCTGTTTTGGTCCCAACCCTAGCCCCCACCAACAACATAGTGACCTGCGTTTTCTATACTCCAAATTCTAAAATTCACCCTTCTCTTTATTGTTATTATTATTAAATAAACCGACTATGATGAAAGTGCAACATATTCTTGAGTCGCCAAATCAAACTAAATGTTTAAAATGTCTGTTTGCACATTCAGGTGTTTCCATTCTTTAGGGATTACAGCTATTTGCCCAACTCTGCAGACTGATGACCCAGAGTGAGGGGATGTTTCAGGGTATAAAGGTGCTGTGGCTTGCGGTGTTTTGTTCTGCAGAGATTTGTGTTCCCTGTCCTCAGCATATCATGCAGTATTAAATCTCCCCTGTACCCTGCTCTAACCCTGTCGTCTGGAAAAAGCCCTGACCTCAGGCAGAGTTACAGAGGGACAGGTGTGACTCAGCACCACCTGTGAATGTTTTGCTACACAAAAAAAAAAAAATCAAGGACAACGCATCCCTCTTGGGCTTGTTTTATGCTTTTAAATCAAATTTAGCACCAATCTCATTTGAGTGTTTCCATTCGTACTAAGATGGAAGGAAGGCTGTCAACAAGGCGGATTTGGTAAACATCTTATTTGAAGATTAACAAGAACAGAGAGAGAAAGGGGGGGAGAGTATTTTCCCAGCTGGAGGGAGGGAGGATTGGAGGAAGGGAGGGGGTGAGCCGCCTGCTGGAAAGGACAGAAATGCCCTTCATTTAAAGCGGTGACAAAGTAGCGAGCAGCGGCCCCTGGGCAGTGGAGATCACAGACAGACAGACAAACAGACAGAGAGAGGGAGAGGCAGAGGAGCAGAGCCAAACAGAGCAGAGGGCTGGATTCACAGACGAACAGCACCGAGACGGAGAGGAAACACGCGAAAGCAAGGAAGACAACTGGGGAACTCAATCCGGACGGAGCATCCTTTCGCCCACCGACAGGTAATAGTAACAGCCGTCGAAGCCACTGCCGATAGATAAGATATGCAATATCTCCTGGACTCTTACAAATAAATCTATCACATAACTAGCCTCGATTTGTTTGAGGATGTTAAGTCAAAGTAGTTCCAAATATGCAAACAAAGGGTTGAAAAGAACTACATGAAAAACTTGTTTGTTTGTTTAACCATAGCTGTAGGAGCCTTAATTTTACACTGAACTCTTCTGGTTTTATGTTCATATTCATTTTTATTTCTATAAAGCTAAGTTTAGCACTAACATAAGGCATTATATTTTAGTCGTTTGCAGTATGTTTATGGGAAGCACCATTATTTGCACTTTATTTGTTGGCAAATGGTTAGAATTTATTTCCTTTTGCTCATATAAGTAATGTCATCTTTTTCTTGTATTCTTCATTATTCTTCACTGATTTTTTGTGTAGAATTATGTTATTGAGCTCAGTCAGTCAGAGTGGAGTTACACAGTTTTTGTTTTTTTTACCTTGCTCTTGCCCCTGTTTGTCTGGCCATTAGTAAAAGTTTTTGACCGTTACGCTGCTCTATGAAAATTAAATGACTTTTTGGATCCTATTACAGAGACTCTTAATGAGGTTGTGGAAAAAATGTTAATATGGCTTTACTTTCCATTAACTAAACTGCATCAACATGATATTTGTAATTTATCTAATGTCTTTATGACTTAACAGGCTTGACCTAATTTACTTGAGCTTCGTGACCTGAAGTGGTGCATACAGTAGGAGGCCACAGTGTCAGGGCTGCGTGGTCACGTCCCACAGATTTGTTCAATTCGACTTCTATAGGCTACGCAGCGGGTGGCCTCGTGTCACATTAAACGACCACGCATGCCATCCGCCTCAGCAGGGTGCCGCAGTCTCACCTAATTAGGCTCACCCTGTCGACGAGGTCAGCGCACACAGGGAGCACGGTGCTGTTTGCGGCCAATACCAGCTGTAGAGTCCCAAAAGCAGTGAAGCTGGACATTAGTGTACATTCAATAAATCTATTCTAGTGATGGACAATAAAAGAAAAACATGCTATGAGCAATATCTTTGTTGAATGTTGGAGTGAAAATGTAACTTGCAAGATTGGAAATTTAGGCTAGGCATAGTAAGCTTTGAACTGAATTAAGAAATACAGAGCTCTGGACTATCCACTCTGCGTTCTCATTTTATTGCACCACAACATTACTTAAGGCTCCTTATCAGAGGCACCTCTATTCTATCATGACTTTAAATGGAATTCCATAATGTTTGAGGTTCCAGGTGACTTTTGTTACATTATTATTAATATATTTATAATAATCTTTATCTAAACTATAACTTTTAGCAACAAGGTTTGACAGGGGCTTAACAACAAAGTAAACAACAATAAAACAGAAGCAACAACATTTACCAAAAGAATTCAGAAGGAGATGTGCAATTGAGCTTAGATAAGAACAATGGACAATGCAAACAAAAAGAATATAGAAAAAAAAAAGAGAGATTTAATTAAAGGCCTAAGGCTGAGCAGTGACTCATACGTAGTTAATAACTCAATAAAGGCCTAAACAAGCTTATATGACCAGAAAACGCAAATAAGTATATTGTGATACTGTTAAAGCTAGTGAGGAGTCTCATTGCTGCGTTCTGAACTATTCGGCGGTGACTTATTGCTCAGACTGGAGAAGAGAAAGTGACCATTGTACAGAAAACAAGAGCGTTGATGACCTTTTTGAAACAGTCTTGTCGTCAGCATAGTAATGGGAGGATACTTTATGAAAGATGACAATGTGTCCTTGGAGAAGAATATTAATGGAGAATAAAATCGGGCCTAAAATGGACCGATTGTACACCTCAGGCAGATGACGAGGTGTAATTAACTTAGGTGATTCTAATGGTTCTGTCCTAAAGATAAATATAATGTGTGCCATTGTGAATGCCGTAATCGAGAAAGTTTTTACATGCCCTTTGCCTCTGTCCATTGTGCTAAACCTTATTATAGACCATTTCCTGGTTGTAAAGATGGGTGTTACCTCTCGTTCGCTGCTCCTGGTTTGCTCGTGTTTGGCGGCTGCGCTGATTGGTGGATGCCACTCAGAGGGGGTGTGTCTTCAGGACGGCAAGCACAAGGCCACGCCCAGCCCAGAGCCTCACTTGAAGGAGTGCTCGCTTTACGCCGACAGTGAGTATCATCAATTCATCAGCAGTCTCTGTAAAACATTGTGACATTGTTTCATGGTGTAATGACAGATTGAGATGGAAATATCAAACTCTACTTGAAGGCCCAGGCTGTCGGATGATTGAAATGCCTTCCTAATATTTCTGCTGACAGATAGTTGTTGCACAGAAGAAGACATCCAGGATATCTCCCATGTTCCCTCTACCACTAATAAGAATGAGCCCTGGGACAAGTGTGGATCGCTGAGCCCTGCGTAAGTCTTAGCTGTAGCTTTATTTGACCTTACAGCCTTCATTACTGTATATTATATGAACATTACTACATTATAATTGCATAAATATGCAATAAGTACTTAACTACAAAGCGCAGCTATGACATGGCGCCAAACAGCAGGTTGATAAAGTTTCACACTAAGCCAGTCCTTCTCAAATAGTGGGGGGGGGCGTGTGACCCCGGGGAATATGCTTTTTTTTCTTTTTTTTTTTCGCCGTACTAAAATAAAGTCTAATTACACATCCACTACAGTAGGTGGCAGTGGCGCTCTCATTGTCAGAATGTGAGCTCTATGGTGTAGGGTTTCCTTGCACGGAGCATGCGCACAGATCAGCAGATATGAGATATAAGTGCAGTGAACTCAGTAGCGAAACCATGGAAAAGTATTTGACAGGGATAAAAAGAAAGGCGGAGAGAGACGTTGAAATGTATGTAGGGGTTGGCTTCACAGTGACTACGGTGGGAGACGAGGAAAGACCGGTGTGTGTACTGTGTCTTACCACCCCGGGGTTCCACTGCATGCGTTGTGGCTCCGTTCCGCTGCGGAACCCCTCCGTCCGACGTCGCACACCCGAGCCAACTGCGCAAGAAATACGAGATGGCGCAATAAAAGCAATTGATAAAGACGTGTGCAGGACCCATACAACTGTTTAGCCAGAAGAAGGAGGACCAGAAGACAAGTTTAGTTTGCAATCACAAAAAAGCTTTGTTTTTGCAGATTTTACTGCATTTTATGTGTACTCGTGTATATAAACGTATAAATATTCGGGGGGCACGAAATGTTTTCCTCTTCCTTGGGGGGGCGTAACAGAAAATAATAGAAGCACTGCACTAAGCTAACACAGGTCAACTAAAACATTTACTCAATTTAATTTAAAAGGGTTTAAACCTCTAAAAAAGTTTAAAATGTCCTCATATTTATCGAGATTTGTTTAAATTACATGTAATTACACTACAAGCTATTTTCTAAGCTACAGAAGGTCGGAACAATCTTAAAGCTAACTGCTAACGCTACGCACCGTTAGCATACATGTTCTTAATATATAATTATATAAAAATTTATAAAATATAATATAATTGCGAATGGATGCTTTTAGAGTAAATGTTCTATACGAATGACTTGCAAACTAACTTATTTCTCCTGTAGATGTGAAGGCTTCCTGAAGCGTGTGTCGTGTTTTTACCGCTGCTCCCCTGACGCCGCCCGCTGGCCTCACCCTCACCGCCGCTCCTACATCCAAGCTGTGCCCCTCTGCCACAGCTTCTGCCGTGATTGGTAAGCTGCCATCACCTTTATCAAACCTAAGCCACTTTCTAATAATACAGTCATGCTCTTTATCTATAATGATATTCAAGAATAAATACAAGGGTACAAAAACAAAATACAGTTAAGTTCAATTTAACTACACTTTATGAATCCATAGGGGTAAATTCAGTTGTCAAATAAGTGAAAAAGCAAATCAATAGACTTCATCTTCCATTGACTGATTGATTGGCAATCGTGAAGAAGGATTTCCTGCTCACTGATCTCAGACGTCCACTGGCTGCTCTCT
The DNA here is from genome assembly GCA_036850595.1 of Rhyacichthys aspro. NCBI lineage: Eukaryota > Metazoa > Chordata > Actinopteri > Gobiiformes > Rhyacichthyidae > Rhyacichthys > Rhyacichthys aspro. The sequence goes on from CM072155.1 coordinate 4,176,005, forward strand.
GTTGTTCAAAAACCCAATACAGGGGATGGTCCATGTTGTTCAGTATAGTATCCATCCTGTTGTGTTGTCTGTTGCTTCACTGCTTCAATCAGAGTCTCCAATCTAATACCTATAGTTGAAACCAGCCTCTCTATTAGTGTTTCAAGGCACCTGTTATCTCTTTTAACTAATTTTTCTGTGTGCCTAATTTGTGTTTTGTGTGCGTGCATCGGCCGATTTATTTATTATTTTGAAATGAAGTGACTGACTCCTCTATTTTTATTAAAAGTAAGAGCATTACTGCTGTCTAGACACATTATTATTGGTGTTTTTGCCTGTCATGTAGACTGAGCACCTTTCTAAATTGATCTTCCTGTATACCCCGTCCACACCAAATTGGCAAAATTGAAAAATCAAATGCACCATGCCATAGTGTATCAACAAATCAATCCCTAAAGATCCAGTTCTAAAGATAACAATAGCTATTTGCAGCAGTGGCTTTGGTTGGAAAGAGATCTTTCCAAATGGCAGGAGGAGACAATTCCCTTCAAAGTCCATACATTTTACACCTTTTAGTAATAGCAGTAAAAAAGAGAGGACAAACCCTTCATAAGCCTGCACACACAGTATTTCTTATATTTTCAATTCATAGAATCAGCTTTTCATCAGGAGCCTCAAAAATCTAATTATTATTTCCTAAAGATAAGCCCTACAGTAATCTGCTGTACATAATTTTTGAGTTATCATCCAAACTAATCTCTACACAAACTAAAGCTTGACCTTGACCAAATTGAAGACCACTAAAATCTTCATAGAACTGATGTCCTAGATGTTTGAAAAAGCACGCCGTGTAGTATTTTGTATGTTTTAGAATGTTTTGCTCTATTTTGTTTTTGTCAGGTTTGAAGCGTGCAGGATGGACTTGACCTGTGCTCGGAACTGGGCCAAAGATCCCCGAGGGCAGAACTGCACAGGGACCTGTGTTCAATATCAGCAGGTAGGTTGTGTCACTGTCACTGTGTCCTGGATGTGTGCTTGTATTTCTTTTTAGAAACAGTAACGAACACCAACATTATTTATTTATTTTTTTTTTTTAATCAAACTAAAATCAAACATTATTCACCAGTTCCACCAGTGGACTGCCGCAATACGGCAGCAAAACTTCCCATCCCCAAAAAGGATTTTCCCTCAACAGCTCTATGTAAAAATAGATGTTTACTAAATTGACAATAATTAAAAACTATTGATAATATACCTGCAACACCAAGAATACTTAAAATTCCTTTCTTCATAGCTAGTATTTATACCATGGACTGCATATGTCAAAAACCCAAAACAGCTAACACAATACTTAATTAGTTAATCGTTGACTTTGCAATCTGTCATTGGCCTAAAGTGCTAAGTTAGCTGTATAACATAAATACAAAAGCCAGTAGCCATTTCTTTTTGCATATGCACCAATAAGCAACATAAACACTAAAATCATTTGCTGTTATACATCATGGTGCAAAATTATATTAAAATAACAAAATGAGGTATCATCACAAACATGTGACAAAAACAAGGACAAAGGACACCATTTTAATTCTTTGTACAGCCTATTAGTGCTGCACAATATATTGCAAATTTATTGTTATTGCAATATCCATATCACAAAGAACTACTTGTATTGACATTATATTGTAGTATCAGACCCATAAAGTGCCATTAACCGTTTAAATTTTTTCTTTCCTGGTCTCAGCCTCATCATCAGAATAGCTGCATTTCCTGCTTTCCTTTCATTCAAAAAGAAAAAAAACATTTTCCACCACAAAACACTAATACCTTACATAAAAGTTTAAAGCTTCATTTTCTGTGCCTCGTTAAAGTTTTCCATAATGCAGTGACAATATTTATTTTCTACGTGTAACTTTGCTTCCCTTTTATCTATTTATGGTTGTCTTTTTTGCTCTTTCTCTAAGTAAAGAGATAGAACTAGTTTTATCTGTTGTCATTACTTCCTTGTTGACATCGCTGCAGACCAATGGGAGCGTCCCTTTTTCAGCAGTGAGCTTGTGATTGGCTATGGCTTCCATGCTTATCTAATCAAATCCTCTTAAATAAAGCCTAGATGACGTCTTCAGGTCTTGTTTTGCAATCAGATGCTTAAACTTTTGAACCAATTCTTTAGAAGCTTGTATTTCTTCATATTTTTATATCTTTGGGCCAACTTATACTATAGCAAGAGGGGCTTTCAGATATCGCAAGTCATATCATTTATGCAGTTTTAAACGTTTTTATTGCATATCGCATAATTTCTGATATTGATCATTCCTACTAATTTGTTTTAACACAATTTGTTAGTATTTCTGAACACTTCTAGAGCTTTGATTAATTTTACCTTTATATTTTGGAGCAGAATTATGTAGCGCTTCTCAGACTGACCTTGACGCCGTCCGTCAGAGCTGTGCGTGTGTGTGGCAGGTAGAAGATGATACGCTGAAACGCAGTAGTGCCAGTGTGGTGCTGGTCAGAGAGCGAGTGTGGTCAGCTAAGGGTTAACGCTGCAGGGCGACACTGTGGCTGTGGGCTCAAGCATGAAAAGGTTCGGTCCCGCTCCAGTGGACAGAGGCCAGCTGGGTGATTTAAAAAGAGGATGGGTGACCGAGAGGCTGGCGAGCAGCTGAGGCCAACAGCAAACAAACACGGCTATCCATCTCTCCATCTACCTATGTCCCCGTGTGGTTTTCATTCTGTGTTTCCAATTAAAGCTGCTGGACGGGAATGTAATGAATGCTGGAAATGGCAGTTCAGTTAGAAGAGGAATTGTTCAAGCAGAGCATCTGAATGTTTGTGTGTGTGTGTTTGCCTGATTTCCCTTTTGTGTGTTTTTTTTGCCCTATTTTCATCTAGGACACAGCTAATAGCTCAAAGATTCCAGTAACTGACAGAACACAGTTTTCAAATGAGTCACTGCATTCAGCAAATTAATTCCAACAGGTTAGATTTTTGTTGAAGGTCACATCAGCACAACATCTTTTTGGTCATTCTTTATTGTTCTTTAATGTCTTCCACTATGTGCAATGTCACAGTCACTGCACTTTTGTCCAGCTACAGAGATACATTGGATAGAGATATATTGCACAAGAAACAACATTTTAGAATAAACCTGAGATATGGTGTCATTTAATTTTCATTAAAAAGTCTGAAGAAACCTGAAAGTATAATTAATATATCTTAGTGGTGTGCCATTGGTTTTTGTCTTTTTCTTAATGTCTGTTCTTAAAATCTAGCATTTAGTTCAAATAAGGCACTTTTCCTACCACCACTTTAAGAACGAGATGTCATTAAGAAGCAAAAGCTGAAAATGTAGAGCCAAAAGCATAACAAGACTTTGAACTAACTTAAAGAAAATAGTGAATTATTTTTATAATGCTTACTTTTTATTTTTAGCTTAGTTTGTAGAATTAACATTATAGGGATATCAACTGTAGGGCAGCCTGCTGTATCAGTCGGACTATGCTCATTAGCTCGATTAAGACATCCAACTGGAGTTCTCTCTTTGTCTGAGTTTACATGCATGGGAGACAATCGAATGATTGAGTCCACAGTGCTTCGCTCGGGCTGATGCTGCATTAATGTGGTCTTGGTATTTAAAAGCGTTCAGTATTTGTTAAAAAGAGAAAAGAAGCTCAAGTGAATCCTGAATTGTTTGTACCTTTGAATGCTAATAAACAAGGCTAATTTTCTCCATAATCATAGATTCACTAAAGAGTAAGTGCGCCTTCTGATCAACATATCCAAGCATCATAGGCTACAGTAGACTAGATTTCTCTTTTTAGACTTTTTTATGCTATGAGAGACCAAAACAACCGACAAGTGAGTTAGTCAGCAAGAGTGATCCAAAATCTGCAGCTCGGGGTTGTTTTTCTGACTGTAATCATACCAAGACATTTACATGTATTTAAAGCTTCAGTTACAATTGGAATTAAGCAATAATCTGATCTATCTCTATTTGCATGTTACCGCATTGACACAGGAGACCCACCCTCAGTTGGACACGAATGGGAGGTTTCTTTGTCCTAAGTCTATTACACTTTCTTTACGTTGAATAGTTTAAAATAATGTGTACATTTTATTTGCTACAATCGTTTAAATCCATTTGTTTGTCGCTAGCTTAAGGTATCCGCCCGCTTCTGAAAAAAAAAAGACTGAAAATGTTTGTGCTCTATATTTATATACACCAAGGGGATTTGTAAATGCTTACTGCAGTAGATGTCAATTTGCATAGAAACAAGCTTATACATCTAAACACAGACATCCACTGCATGCAAAGTCCCCCTGGCTCTGTCTCTCTCACACTGTCTTTGTGCTCATTGGTCACATTATTTTCCAGCCAAGGTCTGATTTATCTCAGCAGTAGTCCCTTTTTTCTGCGCCTCATTTGGTGGGAATGAGGTTACATCTGCCGCCAGTGGTCGTGTCTGCGCAGGCCTTTGAACACAGCGTCTTGGAATAGATTTGATTGGCTAATTAATCAGAGCATTTCTTTATAATTACAATGTCATCTCCTTTCCACAGATTCCAGTCTCCTTTCGTCCGTTTTCTGGGTGCAATGCCACTGACAGAGCCCAGCAAAGGGCGAAATTAAATAAGATAAGGATTGGAAGGGAAGGGAAGCTAGAGCCGGCGGTAATTTCAGTATCTCCTTTATTCGATAAAACCATGTCGTCTAAAGCTACTTGGGCTTGTACCGAATTAGGTCTGGCAGTCTGTCCCGAAGAAGGAAACAAGCGTCTGTGTGTATGTATTACAGGGTCACAGAGATAAGACCTGAGAGTCAGATGCAGTATATGTACTTCAAATCATCCTCTGTGCCCTTCTTCCACAGTAAGTGTATTACAGCTTTTTCTTTCCCTGAGCATCCTCTGTTAATCCCCTAATAGACAGCAGGATGAAAGAGAGCAGACAAACACACAATCGAGAGATAAAAGATGTATTTCAACAGTAGGTGCAGCAACAATGAGTATTAATAGAGACTCTTTGACGAAGGAAACATAAGACTGATTTGAAGGCGAAGGGAGATTAATTCTTAGATGCTGGAGAAAGGATTGCCACATCTACAAGGACAAAAATATGGCACCATTTGAGCACTCTTTTTGTACTCTTAAGGTTGTTCAGTGCCATGAATTTGTATTGCTTTTTTTAGTTGATGAATGCTAACTTTTCCCGCTGTCCACAGTGAGCTATGGTCTAGACCGGTGTGCTGTTTATTTTAAAATACAGTGGTAGTAACAGAGACAAAAGCCTTAATATTTCAGACTTCATGGTGCCAACTCCCTATGCAAAACAAGCACCACAAAAAGCATGAATGAAGCAAAAACTTCAGAAAAAGTATCAAGTCAGCCCAACCACCAGGCGCCATGGTACTTAAACTTAATTTAGCCATTTTACTATGTTATTCTTGCTGTAGGATGTATCCCTGTGTTAGTATTTGCATTTCATTTTTCATTGTCGACTCAAGAAGTGTTTTCACATGATTTGAACTCTATTCTCTGCAGCCTTCAAATCTCTCCATATGGCTCTAATACTCCATCTTATTCAGTTACGCCAAAGGATTAAAATGCAATAGTCGGTAGAAGACAAATTGAGCTACAGTAGGAGACGGGGACAATGACTCCGTAGCTCTTTCTAATGGCTGGTTAAGTGTCAGTCCCAGACAGAGACGGGAGCTTACACACAGCAAAATCACAACTGTGTCTGTAACTGAAACTTCACTAATTAGCTCTTTCCATCAAAACTAAAGGAAGACACCACTTGGAACAGCCCATGAAGGTCGGCTTTAACGGGTAAATCGTAATTTGTTTCTTTGGAATACCCTTATAATCCTTATACGTGTCTTATTAGTGAGAGGTCCAATTTTTTATGCTCCGAAAAGCATAAAAACGAATGTCGGCAGTAATTGGAGTTTGAGCTTAAAGTAAAACTTCATACAGGCGGAGCGCTGTAATAAATTCCCTGTCAGGTAACACAAAAGCCAGGTGACCTTTTTCTGATAACTTCAGACGGGCCCCGCTATGCTTTGAGGTTTCGAAAGAATCGTCACTCCGCCGTGAAGACAGGGCTACGGTGTGAGCCTTTCAAGGGCACGCCTTATAATTTGCTCTCGAGGCTGGAGCAGATGATGGAGGTGAGGAGGGCGACGGTGGGAGCAGCTGCCAGGTGCCCACAGCCCCCCCCCCCTCAACACCTGGTACACCATGTTTGTTTTCAAGGCTGATGATGGTGATGCTCCCGGGGCAGAATCTGTTATCACACGGCAGGGTCACAACAAAAGGCAAAAACAACAACAGTACGGACTTTGCGATTCATAAACAGGCTTCGGACTTTATCGCTACACCTGTCATCAAGGGATTTTCAGATTTGTGGAAGTTCGCTTTATAGTCTTTTGGCATCTGCTATTATCTGACAGTTTGGCGTACTTTGTTTCACGTTGGCTGATGATAAGAAAGTAGATGGCAGCTGTGATAATCGACGTGCGACGCTTTTAACAGTTTGTCATTGCGTTGCTGAATCTTGTATCTTGTCTTGTTTATCGCCAGTGTTAATCAAAAACTGTTGAAAAAGTGTTGAAAAGAGTGCGTTGTGTATTTCTTTATTATAAAAAAGAAATGACAAGGCAAGGAAAGAAGGAAGGAAGAATAGGCAAGAGGAAGAAGGTGGGAGTTAATGAGGATGGGTGGGAGAAAGTAAGGGAGAATGGGCAAGAGGAAGGAAGAGTTGAAAGAAGAATGGGAAGGAGGAAGTAAGGAAGAATGGGCAAAAGGATGTAAGTGAGAATGGGCGTGGTAGACGAAAGATAAGATAACAGGAATCAGGGATCGAAGGAAGATAGGGCGAAAGGAATCAAGGATCAAAAGAAGACAAGAGGAAGCAGGGGTTGAAGAAAGATAGGACGAGAGGAATCAAGGATCGAAGAAAGACGAGAGGAACCAAGGGGTGAAGTCGAGCGGAATCAAGGATTGAAGGAAGATGGGATGAGAGAAATCATGGATCGACGGAAGATAAGATGAGAGGAATCAAGGATTGAAGGAAGATAGGACAAGAGTAATCAAGGATCGAAAGAAGATAGGACGAGAGGAATGAAGGTGTAAAAAATGAGAAAACAAGGAAGAATGAAAGGAAGAATAAACGAGAGGAATGGCAGAAGGGTTGAAGGAAGACTGGATAATGGGAAGGAATGGTCTAAAGAAGAATTGGCCAAAGGATGGAAGAATGGGCTTCTAGAGAAAAGAAGGGGCAAAGCAAGCGTGGAAATTGGAGTAGCTGAATAAGTCACCCCAATTTTCCTTTCAGTTCAATAATGCAATTAAACCAGTGATATATAAAACTGGATTTACATTTCAAAGTACGTTTTGAATGAGTCAAATTATATACTTGATGATGAGCTTTGTACATCACCTACTATAAAACAAAAATAGATGTCTTCTCTTTCTGCAGGCTAACGATCTTTAGCCCATTACTATTTTGAGAATGAGCATAGATGTGTGTCAGATACTTGCCTGTCACAGTCTGACAGTCTCTGAAACATCTCTCAGAATAGCAGCTTCTTCTTTTCACCTTTCGTATCGTTGGATAGCACTGGGGGCTGCTGTTGCATAGAGTCATGTTTCATAATTATGGTTTTAATCTCCCTTTATGGCAATTAAATGTGATTAAAAGCCGTGGTGTGTAATCTTAATAGGACACACTTTAGTTAGCTTTTTTCTTCTTTGTATTAGATGCCTTTCTCTACATATATTCTCTTTGTTTCCGCTGCTCGCAACAAACACTTACAATTAAAGCATACTAATTCAGAATTCAGTGATAAATAAAAAGATGTAATTCTCACATTTTTATTAAGCTTTTTGTCATTGCACATGCAAAGTTACAGGAAGGAGTCACACTAAAGCTAAAAAAAGAATGAACATGAAAATCTATAATTGTCAGACATTGGATCTGATGTATGCCACAATAAAATATTTTAGATATTTAAGAGACTACAGTGACACTGTAATTAAGGCCATGTTTATATGGTTAGGAAAAACTGGGTAAAGTCATGCACATTAAAAATGCAGTTTCAAGTTTTAGAAAAGTATAATCAGCCCAATATCAAGATATATGTGTTTTCAATCACATTCATGTAGGATAGATCATGAAAAACCAGCTCAACTTTTTATATAACAGCAAATACCTCTTGTTTTTGGTTTATTTCTGAGATTTAATTTAATGACACACCTTTGGTTTAAAATACCAAAATGAAAATCACATTTCTGTTATCAATAAAGTCGTTTTAGTCTTGAAGATTTGGTGAAAGGTCATAGAAAATAACTGGAGGAAAAGTGTAAAGGTCAAGACTAAAACATTGATGCACATAAACATTGGTTTATGTAAAGCACAGAATCTTGATGAGACTGTCCTTGCTGTTTTCTCTTTCTTTCTAACGTGATCTAGATGTACCAGCACGGCCGGGACCTGTGCGAAAGCCTTTGGGGCGACGCCTTCATGACCGTGGAGGACGAGTCCGACGAGATCTCCGAGCCCGCCTCAGAGAACAGTAACGGCGGCCACCCCTGCGGCTGCCTCACCCTCAGCCCCTCGGACAAGGACGTGATCGCCGCCCTCAGAGCCCAGCAGGACGACCCGGAGGAACTGGACACCACCAAGACGGGACTGCCCCAGTACCGCGCCCCCTGCAAGACCAAGTTACCCCAGCAGACCCAGAGAGGCAGGAAGGGCAACTCTGTGCTGCGTAAGCGCTCAGTGGTGGCGGACGACGTAGAGGGCAGCGGCAGCGGCATGTAGACAGAACAGATAGATGGTAACGTACTTAGAGAAAACTGTAATATCTATTTTATCGGAGTCGTAAACCTTGCTCCTGTAACTAACCGTACCACCACAGCTGTCATTATCTCATTTTAGATCAAGGCTTGACATATTTCATATAGAAGCAATGTGACTCAAGGCTCACGGCACTTTGAATAAATACCTGCTTTCTGGACCAGTGAGCAGCCAAATGGCTTTTGGAGATGCTGCACACATAAAGGTACATTCTTTGTCATGGAAGGGCTCCGATTATGAACTACCTGTCTATATTCAGAAATGGTTGCACAAAAGGACTAATGATGTCACTATGAGTCAGCCATTTCATTTACAGGGTATTAGTAGTGTGTTCTCATCCCAAGACGTAATGTATGGTCACTGTCCCATCTCAACACAGGATTTGTGATACATTCAGATAGATTCATTTATTTGAATTGAATAAATGTTTATTTTGGTCAACTTATAAAAACAATTTTACAATTTAATTAAACATAAAAGGAATAGGCAGAAGCAAAGCCTTTTTTTTTCACCTATCCTGTTCTAATTCATGTCATTTATGTATTTATTAGGAGCCAGCAGTCATTTAGAGGCTGTCCCCTTGAAAGACAGAAGGAAGGTTTAGGCAGTGGATGAGAAATGAACTGGCGTTTCTGTCAATGGAGATGATACATTTTCTCTTGAGGTGATTATAGGAGCACTGTGTAGCTCTCTACCTTTTTAAAAATTCATCATCACCTCTGTAATAACCTCAGATTGACTAGTTTAAGTGGTTAGTCAATGGAGTCACATTTGATTATAATTTCATTAGCAGAGTAGTGTCAGTGCTCTACTCCTTTTATTAGTGTTTATTGTGACTGAGGTGTAAGAGACAGCTCTGATGAACAACAGATTAATATGTCATGTGCACCATCTCTAATAAACAGACGTCACTATAAATGCTTTATATATTGTCTTGTAACCCAAAATTATCTAGGAGGAGTAGAGCAAAAAGGCTTAAATATATATATCCAGTACACAATGGTATCAGAGCACTGTCATCACGGCCACTCTTTTAAAACACATTAAGTACAACGTAAAAGTGCAGCCATTTTTTGATTTAAAGGCGAGCTGCTGTTACAGTGAGAGGTTACGTAATATTTGTGATGTTATAAACTTGTGAATTAGCTGATCAAAAAGTCATGGGAACAAATATCAAACAGTCAGCCCTGCTCCAAATGTGTAACTACTTCACCATGTAAAACCCACACAAGCTGTAGAGTTACGTGAGGGTATTAAGAGAGGAAGGAAACAGTTATGTTTGTGGTAAGAGTCACAACCTGGCTCAAAACAGCTGTAACAAAAAAGGTGAGAAATGTGATTAATTTATTTGAAATATGTTGACATCATGACATCGATTTCAGTCAGGATTTTGATGAGTGCATTGATAAGAGAGGAGATAATGTGAGCAGAAACAAAAGAAACAAGTGCACGGGAGGCAGGTAGAAAGGGCATGGCTTTTTGGATGATGGGATGCTCTGGGTCAAGGTTACTCCCTTTAGTTCCCAATGTCTGCATAGATGATATCTGTGTTATTACACTACTAAGATAAGGTTTAGTTTAGAGTCTTTAGTTTCAAACGGTTCAAATAATGTCAACGCTACAGTCCATCTCACATGTCACGTATAATTACGCCTTGGAAATGGGAATTTGCTCATTACAACATACCACTTTTTGTTCTGTGGTGAAGTCTGCATGAAATGTCATTGTAAAGCATAGGACAATAAGCACTTATTACAAACATTACACACGTTTCTTCCCTGTCACTTGTTTCAAATCAACTAGGTGACTGTTTTCTGTGCATTATTCTACTGTTGTGATGATGTAATGTTCAGTCTACTCGTCTTACATGAGCTGTGCAATAGTGGAGACGTAATAATGAATGTATCTTAGGTGTAGAGTGGAGAAGGATATGTTTTGACAATGTAATAAACAGAGTCCTTAGGGAAGGTTTTAATATGTAGAAACAAAACCTTTCAGGCAGAGTGTAAATTGTCAGAGGCAGTGTTCACACCAGATGAGGTCGTTCTGGTAGTCATTAATGTACTGTGAATGTTCGTTTTATAATTGCACTGTGTGGTTCTAGTGTGAGGCACTGATAGATTTTCATGTTTTGTAAAAAAAAAAAAAAAATCACAAAAGGTGGAATGTGCTTCATGGTAAGCCTGTAAAAAGGATGTCCCTGTGCTTTTCTTTACTCCCAATAAAGACATTTTTAAATGTCACCCTGAGAATGTCAGAGTTCTTCAGGTTGCTGTTTTGAAAAAGAAATGGCACTGTTACATAATAAATGTCCTCACGTGCTTATTTTTTGCCCTCTTTATGTATTTTTGATGAACTTGGAAAAGTTTTGAAATGTGTGTGAGCTTTTTTATGTTGGTTTCAAAGGACAAAGATTTTGAAAAGAGCATCCTTGTTTAGAAATGCTGCTATATAGTCCTTTTTTGAAATGGCACACCCCCTGCTGAGCAGAGCTACTTATACCCTACTCCTGTGTGTCTGCAGCGAGCTCTGACACCTCTGAGCAAAAGTGGAAGAGACAAGATGATTTACTTTTTTTCTGCGATAGAACAGAAAAATAAATTAAAGCTATATTCATAATACATATTGAAGGAGCCACCACCAATATTCAATTAAGTAAAAGGTCTCTTACACATTGCTGTACTACAATAAAACAATATTTATTTAGTGCATCTAAATTAACTGCAGGACCTTGGACTAAACTTAATCCAAGAACTAAACCAGGACCAAACCATAGCAGGATTAAGACAAGATTGAACCAAGGTTGAAACCTGCAGAAAACCAATGACCCACAAATAAGAAAACAATCAGTCTAACACTATGAAGTCAGAATTAAACCAAAGAATAAACCATAATCAAACTCAGAACACTTGCCGTTTTTTGTGCCATCAAAATGAACTCTGGTGCAGTTAAAAAATTAAATGAGCAGCGGGCAAACGTGGAACACTGAGGAGGTAAAATGTCTTATTAGCATTTGGGTCAACAGCACCATCTAGTGTGTTTCTGGAGAAATCCCTTTTTTTGTTGTTTGGCCTGCTATTAAAAATGCCAGTTGTGAATGCTAGTGAACTAGAACTAAATTGTTCTCTGTTTTGGTGCAAACAAAATAAAGCGTGAACATCCAAACCAAGATTTAATCAGTGCTGAACCAGGACAAAACTGATGTTAGGTGTTAAGCAGGACTAAACCAAAGATTAACCCAGGATTAAAAAATGATAAACAACGGTAAACACAGACTGAACCAAGACCCACACCACGACTGAAATCAAGACTAAACCAGGATCAAAGCAGGACTAAACTTGACAAATATCAGACTGTTGGAATTTATGCTAAATTAAACTCAAGAGACCAAACCAAGTGGAAAACCAAAGATAACAAAGAAATGAACAAGTATCAATACCAGGTCTAAACCAAGACCTGAACCTAGATTTAACCCAAGACTAAGACTAGACTATGCTGGGGTGTTAGGCAGGACTAAACCAAGGATTACTTCAGGAACAAGTCAAAAAAGTGGGCCTAAACTAAATTAAGGCCTAAACTAAGAAAGTATTCAGAACCCAGTTTGGCTCTGAGCATAACACTTGAACTAAACTGAGGAATAAAGCACTGAATTACACAAAACCTGAGACTGACCAAGGATTAACTTCAAAACTATGACCAAAGCAAGATTTAATGCAAAACTACATTAGACTCAACCTATGTTTTGCGATTGCTCTCTACAGCACTTCAAGTTAAGATGCTGCTAAACAATCCACCCAGTAACATATCACAAATAATGTCACTTTTCATTCTTCTTTGCTTTGATCTCTTGTACATTCCCTCGGGTCCCGGCTGTTCTGCTGTGAAACCTTTGACTCGGCTGTCTTCTCCCACCTCTGATTATGGCCGACACTGTCTCTCCTCAATGTCAGCCTCTAATTTACTGATACATCGTGACAAGTGTGTTTACCCTCCCTCACAGACAGCTGTCACCCGCTCTCGCCTCTGATCTGAAAGACGAATTGAAATCATATTAAACCGGAATAAAAGTAGATTTTCATTTTAATGCTGTCGACGTATAGCTATATCATGCTGTACCGTATTTAAAACGAATGCGCTTGGGCTTGGGAGGATATTAGTCCCTGCAGTGATTCAGCCAGACAATAATTGAGCTGACACTGAGACTGCACAATCTGAATCTGGCAACTACATCTCTCCCATAAATCCTAGCGCGCACTTTTATGAGAATCTGTGAAATAGTGTTGAAATTAAGCCACACTAAACAGGTTATCTTCCCAATCTGGCTGCTCTGTCTTCCACAAATTTTCATTAAAGGTGCACTGTGTTACATTTGGTATTATATTGTGTCAGACACATTTTGATGAACCAGGACTAAATGAGGACTAGACCTGTAGCGAAATTGTCACTAAATTCATACTAAACCCCGAGCTAAAACCATAACTCAGCCGAGGCTAAACTTTAACCTTGAGAAATTGTAAACCAGACTAAATTGGAATTGGAACTAAACCAGGATTATAGGTAAGCTCACACTTGCTTGGCGTGTTTGGTGCGGTTTAAACAAACTCCACCAAAACAGAGGTCTCGGAGCGCTTCCAACTGAACTCTGGTACGGTTCGATTAAAGTGTGAACCCCAAGTGAACCACAGACGAGCCCAAACAGGAAGAGCGTCATAAAATGGCAACGAAAATGTCGTGTACTGTCCAAAAAAAAAATAAAAAAAATAGAGGGCAAATATAAAGCACTGAGGGAGGTAAAATGCAATGGTAAAATGCCTTATTAGAATTCGAGCAAGGTGTCTTTGTTGTGTTTGGTCCGCATTTTAACGTATGTGAACACACCTTAAAAGCAGCAAGATAAGTCTTTGCTAGGACTAGACCCAAAAGAAAAAGCTAGGGTTAAACCAGACTTAAACAAAAACTAAAGTAAAATAATAAACCAGGACTAATCTAGGGGCAAACTGTAGCTAAACCCAAAACTAAACGGTTATTATGGAATAAATCAGGGTTTTGGTTTCATGTTGGAATCTCATTTTTTCAGTCTTGAGAATATGACATGATTTCCTTCAGGAACTGTGTTTATGAGTGTTATAATATATTGATAATATTTCTGTAGAACGTTGCTTTGTTGTGTTGTTTTCTATGACGTCTCTGTCCTGGCAGGTATAACATCTCTAATCATAATGCTCTGCGGGGTAGGAAAAGCAGTGCAGTGGGTGCCCTCTGCAGGTGAAAAGGCGCCCCAAAACAAACTGTGATGGAAATGCCACCCTCTACGTGACATTTTCCTGCTCGAAAGGACAGACAGACGATGAGAACATCCAAGGTACTAAGCCACACTCCTGCCTCTGACGCATCCACATTAACGACAGAGCTTCGGTGATAAGACATTGTGTCAGCGGTTAAAGGTGGTTATCTTTAAATTAGTTCCTGAGTAATTCAAGCTTTTGGATCATTATATATTATCTCTTGAATATGTTTCAGCTGAGTTCCTGTCAGACCTTCAAAACTCCAGAACACAGTGTAATTCTCTACCTTTGATGCAGTGTGTGGTGAGCTGGGTTTTCCCTTTGTGTGGATTATTCTTGCTTCAAAGGGAAAATATTCAAATAAGCCAATGGGACAATGTGTTTCCAAATACAATACCACACATTTATGTAAAATGTGGAAAGTCGCTAACAGTTACATTATAATGCAAAGCTTATAGCTAAAGCCAGGGTTTTATAGCTAGAAGTGCTTACCACAATCGTATCTGAAACCTATATATTTAAAGGCACAATAGGCTTTCTACAATTATTTCAATATGTTACTTTTGAGCCAATGTTTGTTTGCCAAGGAAAATAAGTTTCCGTGGTTTTGTGATTTTGGCAGTGGAAAGTCATCATTTCTGCCCACTTTATGCAGCCATAATCAGCCTATAATGAAGCGCAAAGCATCTCCTGGTTTTAATGAAGGAACATTTTGGTAAATTTGTCTCTGTCTAACTCAGGACACTAAAAGAGCCATGTGGTAAACTAAAACAATTTTACTTTTGGCTGAGAAAAAGTTTTTCAAATAAAAAAGTGCTTACCACCCTTCCAGTTTTTCTTGTTGAAAGGATGAGTGTCTTCATTCAATTCAGTTTTATTTATAGAGCCTGAATCACAATAATAATTGCCTCAAAGTGCTGAACTAAAGACAGTAAATATACAAACAGGCTGAACTAGACAACGCCCCCTCTCCTTAGACCTTCCATCGGGGTGAGGAAAAACAAAAAAAAAAAAACTCAGCCAGGGAGAAAGAAAAAACACAGAAGGTCACTGACATAACTATTGCAAGTATACGACTTTCCAGACACAGGGGCTGGCTACACACTGGCTCATTTTACCATAGACATAATATAGTTTAATATTTAATATCTGTGCATCTTACCCCACTCTCCCCTATGTCTAAAACTCTATATAGTAGGGTTTTTTTGGAGTTATTTTTGTTTTTTGAAGTGACATTCCCAAAATACTGTCACTAAATGGCTAGAAAATTTCCCAAGCTAACCATGTTATGAGTGACAAACAGCTGCTAGTTGCTAAAGGTAATTTTAATTTACATTTTACTACTACTACTACTACTACTACTACTACTACTACTACTACTACTACTACTACTACTACTACTACTACTACTACTACTAAGAGCTAATTACAAGTTTTCAACTGAATTTTTTCTTTCCCCTTTCCCCCCCCCCTTTCCCCCCCCCCCCCCCCCCCCCCCCCAAAAAAAATTTTTTTTGCCTACATTCATAGCTTACACTTTGTGGTTGTAGTGTAGTCAGTGTTCAACAATACAGATAATATGGTGTGCTTTTCATTCTCCACAGTAAACTGGGATATATTTGTAACAAGTAAAAACAAAAAACATTTGGTTATCCAAGGTTTTTGTGAGAAAGTAGGGCATCTTTTAGTATACCTGCTGTTCTACTCTGCACCACTAGATGGCAGTATGTACTTACAAACACTATTCGTTAATTTAGGCCTGAACATGGTTTTATGTTCTGCTTTAGTAGTGAGATCCCATCACACTACCTAATCATGTTTAGGGATATATACATCAGTTTTTAACTCAAAAATAAGTTAATGCTGTTTCTATGCCAGCACAGCTTAAAGATGAGAAATTATTGATGCCCAGAAAAATGAGCTGAATGAGTGAACACAACAGCAGGTGGGTTACAGTGATGATGCATATTGAAACTAAAAATTTTGTCAACCTTTCGAAAAATTACTGCAGACAAAAAACCTTGGCCTTTGGATTATTTTATTGGTGTCTTTCAAAAAAAAAAATGTTCCAGCTCTAAATGTTAAGGCGTTGATGACCAAATGTGTCATCGTGAGCTGTTAGGGCTACTTGGATCAGCCTCATAGTTCGACTTTATGAGGAGGTAATAAAAAACACATGCTCAAGTGCATTCAAATAAAGTCTGCCAAAGTTATGAGTCTAATATAATTGTATAGCCTATGAAAAAAACACTTTAGGAAGACTGATGGAGCCTCTAAAATTGCAAACAAGATATTTTGAAAAAACATCATCTTTATCTTATGCAAACTGAGCATACAATTACATACTGCTAATGTAAAGTTTATTATTACTCTTACTGAATTACATTACAATTATTTTCTAGTCAGGTATTCGACATGACTGCACTAACTAGAATTATTCATTGTCAGAGCAACAAGTCTAAAGAGGGTTTATTGTTAGAAATAAGTTACTGGGGGTAAAAGACTCTTCAATTGGATGTGTGTCACACTGTTTTAGGTTACATTTCACCCTAAAGCTTACAGCTGGGGCATCTTTATATATCAGCATCAAAGTCAAGTTTTTAATTAAAATGAACCATGTAGACTATTAAGGCAGGTTTTTGGGCCACTTGAGATACATTTAAATCATTGATTCATCTTCTTCTGCTTTGTCCCGTTGGGGGTCGCAGAGGCTGTAGCCTATCCCAGCTGCTATTGGCCTGAGGTGGGGTTCACCCTGGACAGTGGCCAGTTATTTGCAAGGCGAACACTTCGAGACAGACACTGACAGACTATCATTCACTCTCACAATCATCCACTCTGGGCAATTTGGAATGACCAATTCACCTGAATGTACACGTATTTGGATGATGGGAGGAAGCTGGAATACCTGGAGAGAACACACAGTCACAGACAGGCTGCTCACAACCCGGGGATAGAAGTCACAACCTTCTTATTGTGAGGCAGGAGTGCTAACCACTCTGCCACCATGTACCAACATTTAAATGATATTGCAAAAGAGTCTGGTATAAGTGAGCTACTTAAATTTAACCCATAATGAATACCTCCTACTTGGTTATTTTCTGTCAATCAGGAAAGACAGATAATTAATTTGTTTGTACAAGATAACTATGTTGTGTGTACATGATAAGATAAATATGTTTTTCATGACTTTAGGGGCTCTACCTAAAGCTAAATCGTCTTACTGTCAAAAACACTTTTTCTTTGCACTTGTTCTTTCACCAAGCTGTTTCTAGGCCATTTCAAGAAAATGAGAAAAAGCAACCTATGCACAAAAAGCATTTCAAAAAACACAAAATGTAAATATAGAATGAATTCCAATCATCAACCTTTTAAACACGCTAATTTTGAACTAGTTTGGGTTGGGATTATCTAGCATTGCATTACCTCAACTTTACAGGTCATGTACTTTTACTGCAAACTTTCTCCACTTTATAATGAGACAGCCCAATTCCAGCTCACTTCTCTAATACCACTCTGGCTTAATCCAACTTGTGTAAGAACCTCAGATGGCCGCGTCTAGGTGGGAGGAATATTCACGCTCGTCAAGAAGAGAACAGAAGAGTGTCGGTGGGAGGGGAGGGGAGGGGGGCCTCGCAGAGGAAACTCAAACCCACCCGCCATCCAGTCCTCGTACGTCAGCGTTCGCGACACAGATGTTCCCACAGACACTCGGAGTGGGCCGTGGGCTGTGGGCTGAGGGCCGGTGGAGAGTGTGTTTTTGTGTGCGCCATTAGAATATGTAGGCCTGCTGTGTGCGTAAACGGAGAGAAGAGACGCTCGGGGCTATTTTCAGAAAGAGATGGTTCCAGTTTGGGCTGATAACAATGGTGTAGACTTGGTTCTGTTCCAGGGTTTGATTCTGGGTTAGTCCTGTTTTAGACCTGGTTTAGTTTTGTGTTCAGACTTGGTTTAGTACTGGGTTAAGTTAAGGTTTAGTCCTAGGTTTAGTCTCTTAGTCCTAGGTTTGTCCTGTTTTAGCCTTGTTTGATTATCCTTGGGTTTAGTCTTGGTTTAGTTCTAATGTGGTTCTGGTTTAGTTCTGAGTTTATTCCTTGAATGGCCTGGTTTAGCTTTAATACTGGTTTATTCCTATATCTGGTTGAGTACAGTGTTAAGTTATGGTTTCATCCTAGGTTTTGTCTCATAGTCCTAACTTGATCCTGGTTCAGCCCTGTTGGTTTAGCCCTGGTTTAGTCCCAGTTTAGGCTCTTTGTCCCCTGGTTTAGTCCTGGGTTTATACCTTGTATAGTTCTGCTTTAGTCCTAATTAAGTCCAGATTAGGTTTCCAGTTTACTGGGTTTAGTCTCTTAGTCCTAGCCCTGGTTTTGTTCTGGGTTTATCCCTGGCTTAGCCTTGCTCATATACAATACTTTAGTCTTGGTTTAGTTTCTGGTTTAATCCTGGTTTTAGTCCACGTTGTCAGATTTTATGGATTAAGCCCATGTTAGTGTTTTGGCTCTGGTTTAGTACTAGTTTAAACCTGGTCTTGTTCTGGGTTTAGACCTAACATAGCCTTCCTTTAGTCCTCTTTGGTCCCATTTAATCCTGGTTTACTTTCTAGTTTCATCCTGGGTTTAGTTGTATAAATACAGACTTGCTTTATTGAATTAGTCTGAGTTTTGTTCTGATTTAGTTTGAACTGAGTCTTGCAATTAGACCCAATTTTGTCCTGGTTTAGTCTCAGTAAGTTTAGCCTCGTATTGGCCCTCATTTAGAGCTGGTCTAAGCAGAACCCTGGGAATTTTCAGTCCAGTCTCAGCTCTGTCTGTGACGTACACACAAACATGGCCGCCAGTAGACAGACAGTACACACCGAAACCACTTCAAAGGCGTCCCGTAGTGAGGCTTGCGGTTTGTAGCACTCTCACCTGAACCTGTTTTGGAGGAAAGCCTCTTCTGAAGTGCTTTCATGTGCCACGTTTCCGTCAATAACAAGTCTTTCTCTTCTATTTTTATGCCTGAGATGTGGAAACAGAACCGGGCTCTCCCACGCGACTGAATTTTAATGACATTTGAGGGGATGTACGCACTTCGAGATAAGTAGCTGTTGATATCAATGTGTTTATGTGACCTATATTCAATACATTTACCAAACAGGGCTAAACCGAGGTGTAAACCAGGACAACATTAATAATACTAAAACATGACTAATCTGTTGTTTAGCCAAGGACTAACCCATGACTAAATCACAGTTGAATCTTTGACTAAACCTAAACCAGGCCAGGATTAAACCTTGGATTAAATGTGGGGTATAATCAGTATTAAACAGGACTAGAACTAGGATTATGCAGGATTTGCCTTTGAGTAAAACTAGGACCAAACAATGACTAAAAAAACTTAAACCAGTACTAGATCAAGGCTAAAGTAAAAAATGTTAACTACAGAGATAAACTGATAATAAACTGGCACTAAACCAGGATTAAGCTTGGATTTGAGCAGGACTTAATCCAGAACTAAACCCTTAAGGACTTAAACTATTCTTAAAATAAACTAAACTTAAACTGAACAAAAAACAGACCTGGGTCCTACCTAAACCTAAACTTGGTTTTAGGCAAGACAAAACCAAGGACTAAACCCAGGATTAAATTAAACTGAAGAGCAAGCCCAGTTTGGGATTAAACCCAGGCCAGGACTAAGCCTAAAACTAAACCTGGAACTAAACAGGAAAAAAGGTGGGTTTATACTTTTAAAGCAGAACTGAATTGGTACTAACAGCAGCCAATAAATAACCCAAAACCGGATTAAACAAAAAATTCACAATAAACTAGGAAGACTAAACTTAATACAGCTGGACATGACTTGGACAATAACCTGAATTAAAGTAGAGCTAACGTTAGACTTAAAGCCAACTCTGGCCCAAGCCCCGTTCCTAAATGGGATTAGCCTAACTTTAGTTCCATCCTGCTAAAATATTCCTGACCCCTGGCTTGTCTCGTAACCCAAACTGTCATGACTCACTCCCGTCCCCTTAACACGGGACTTTCCCCCTTTTTCTCCCATCTTTTCAGACACACATACTTGGCCACTGATGCGTCCCGGCAGAATGTTGTGTTTGGCATCCGCACAAACAGACGCTCCCTCCCTCCATCCATCCACCCATCCCTCCTCCTGCGCTCGGAGGACGCCCACGCACCAGCGCCCTGCCAACAGACGCCCCCGGCATTCCACGGGCCGCTGTCACTTCCCCTCGTGTGCAGGCCGTCGGTAATATGTCTCTGACAAGTGAGAAGCTTCGACAGGTTTTTATTAGGATTTACTAGGATTCTCTGGAGTACTGTTATCATGCTGTGTTAAAGGATTACAGATGATCCATAAAGTTTTTATTTGGAAAAACAATATGATTATAAATGTTACTGGCTTGGTTTGGCCCTAGCTCAGTGATAGTTTGGTTCTGGTTAAGGCATTGGTTCAGTTTAGTCACAGTTTAGTCTAGTCTTCTGGGTTCTTGGTCTTTATTATAGCCTTTGGATCAGTCCTGGTCTAACTGTAGTTTAGTTTTGGATTATTTGATTGTTTAATCCTCGTTTTGCTCTGGTTTAGTCTTGGGGTTAAGTTTATAGTTTAGCCCTTGGTTTAGTCCTGGTTTAGTCTTGGTTTTTTTCCAGTTACATTCCAGTTTAGCTGCAGTTTAGTCCAGGAAAATTCTTTGGTTTATTCCAGGTTTTGTTCTTGATTCATCCCCGGTTTCGTTCCAGGTTTAGTCCAGATTAAGCTCTGGTTTTAGCCTTGAATTTACTTTTGGTTTAGTCTTTGGTAGGTCTTGGTTTAGCTCTTGATTTAATACTGGGTTTGTCCTGTTACATCTTGCTTTAGCTGTAGTTTAGTCCTGGTATCATCTTTGGTTTAGATCTGGTTTAGCTTTAGCCCTGGTTAGGTTTAGTCTCAGTTTAGTGCTTAGGTTTTATGTTGTTTTAGCTGTGGTTTATTCTTAGTGTTAGTCACTGGTTTAATCCCTGGATTTAGTCTTTAGCTTTGGTTTAATGCATTTCCTATTACTTAAAAACCCTTAGTTATTAATCCTATTCTAAGTCCTGTCTTAGTACCAGGTTTAGCTGTGGTCATATTGATTTATTGTTTCTAGTTTAGTCCTAGTCTTGGTGTTCACTTTGACAGCTACCCTTGTGACCTTTAGAGCCATAATATTACTCATTTAGGAGTGTTTACATGTTACAACATTATAACACCCACTGTACTTAATTGCACTTCCTCTTCTCTTTAAAAAAAACGCTATGTTCTGATAATAACACGGTTAGACTTTGCCTCTTTACCCTTATTACACAATCTCTTAAAGAAGTTCCACTTTGATCGACACTGAGCGAGGTCTTCGGCTGAAACCACGCTGCTTTTACCTGGGCGGGGGTTCCCAGCAACCCTTCTCTGTGACGGAGTATCCACCAACATGCCCATATATGGAAAGCCTCGTGCGTAATTAGGACGTAGGCTACGTTTAGTGCGTAAAAACACGGAAAAAGAACATGCTTGTGTAAGCTTATTTTTTTTGTGGCCTATTATCTGCTACCCACTGCTTATTCCTAATTATAGTCGAAGTGTTTTGAGTAAGGACTCGAGAGAAAAGTATATTCATTTTAGGACACTTTACTTAAATACACATTACAAATAAAAACGACATTGTAAACATTAGACATTATCGGTTTGTCTGGATCAACCGGACAACCCAAATAATTTACACATAGAATAAATGCAGCATTGCAAGACAATAACATTTGTAAAAGTACAAAGAATTCTCATGTTATACCAGACTTATTTGTGCCATGTCTGGATGCTGCCTTTGTAATATCAGGTTGAATGGTCCCTCAAGCGGTGTCCAGCATCCGGAAGTCCCATTTTACCCCTTAAACAGTCCACACACACGAGCCGGTACAACATGACTCCAGTGTTATTACTTCGTCTCAGTCTCTTTTATTATTAGTAGTAGCAGTCTCTTGTTTTAAAACGCCTCCATTTTGCTGGTGAGCATGAGCTGACAGCCGCTGCTTACGTGCGTCAGAACTTTCTGTTTGAGCTGGGCCACCTGGTCCCGGAGCACCGACGCCGTGCTGGACAGCCCCGCGTTGTCACTCTTGAGCACTTTGACCTTCTCCTCCAACCGGGCGATGCGTTCGAGCTTACGTCGCCGGCATTTGGTCGCGGCGAGTCGGTTCCTCAGCCTCTTCCGCTCGGCTTTGATGCGCTCTTGGGTCTCCAAATCGATGGGGGACATTGGCGGAGAGCCGTCGCTGCTCAGGAGGTCCGGGACGGTTTGGGGTTCCTCTTTGAGAGCGAGGAGCCTCTGTGGGTGGAGAGCAGAGCCGGGGAGGGTCGGCTGGAAAGTGGACGTGTTAGCGGCGTGCTGCTGGTGCGGCGGCAGGTAGCTAATGGTGGCGGTGGGGTAGCTCGAAGCTGAGGAGAGGCTGGTGTTGGGGCAGTAGGCGTTCAGTGTGGTGTAGATGGGAGGCTCGGGTTGCAGTGCGGAGCCGAAGACGCTAGAGGCCGCCGCAGAACACGTCGTGACACCGCCGGCTCCGAGTGAGACGTTCGGTGGGGGCATTTGGTTCATCTTGTGCAGTTCATCCAAAGCCTTGACGAACCCCTCCGCGAAGCCCTCCTGCTCGTCCGTAATGCCCCGGTTGTAGAAGTACTGGCCCGGGGTGGGAGTGGTGATGACCCCGTTGCTGTTTTGAATGATGAGCCTCTCTAGCTCGGGGGATGCCAGCTTCAGGGACTCCTGCTGCTGTTGCCCCCCTTGGTGGTGGTGGTGGTGGTGGTGATGCTGCTGCTGGTGGTGGTAGGGGTCCGCCTCGGTTCTCAGCTGAGATTTCAGGTTGCGATACGGCTCTGTCAAGTTCAAATTCATATTCTGCTTTAGCACTTTGTAGTCGTGCATTGTTGCATCTGAGTGGCCGTAAGCCGACAGAAAAGAGTCGTCATGATAAAAAGGCTGTTCCATCTTTGTAGACATAAAGTCGTAGGAGAAAATTGAGGAGCTTACCAGCTGCTTTTTAGAAACTCACTCGGGATATTGAACAAATGTCAGCAGAAAACATGCGTCAATTGAGGCTCCGTCGTCTTTATAAACAGTGTCCCAAATTCAAAACTGCTTTCGAATCACTCCCGAAAAGCTAGAGTGACAGTCCAAAGTCCAATAGAAAGTGGATAAAACTCTTTTCCAATGTTGTCGCGTTCCTGTCAAAGCGCACTTAGAGCAGGTTCTCCCTTTTGCCGCTGTGCTCGCCTCTTGGTGCTTGTTGAGGTGTGTTCAGGCGGGTCGCTGTCAGAGTTTTTATATAGGCTCCGCACGCGCTTGCTGCCAGGGGCCGGTTTGCGTTTTGATTGGCTGGTTAGCTCGCGCGCCACGCCTCTTTGATGTGACGCTAATGCCGGGAAGAGGCGACTGTAAACAAGCCTGTAGGCAAGAGAGGCTGAGCAGGGATAGCAACGGACACCGCCGCCAGAAATACAGAAACACACTTTATTTACGTCGGGTTTGGGGCTTTTTATGGATTAAAACGTTTTGTGAGATAAGCGAAGAGCTCAGCCCATTATGTCAGCTAAAAGGAGAGTTATTTTAAACCTTTATGTGTTGTTATTCCATAAAAAACACCGTTTGAGCTTTTTCTAAATAAATTCTTAATAAATGAATAAACCAAACTACTCCAAATACCAGCCTTTTCCTTTCTATTCCCACCCTGTGTTATTCGCCAATAACAAAGCCCAGTGTTACATTCAAAACGCCGGTGTACAGTTCTCCTGCTTGGGATCTATCATGTGGAGGAAGTCCTCATGCCTAATATGGACATGATGACGTCCCAGTTCCTCTCTGGGAGAACCGGGAAGCCACGCCCACTTTGGCATTGTTCCAGCAGCATTCCTGCTTCTGTTTAAACGCCATCCATGTGCTAGTTATGTAGGGACTTTCAGCCTCAGCTGGAAAACTGAGACCATGTGTCTGTATTACAACCAGGGCAAGGGCACTTAAACACAACATGTAAATTTAAGATTCACTGTCTTATTATTTGATATTAGATTTGATTTCTGGGTTAATATTGCCACTCTCATATCTTACTAAAATCTGTACCTTATAATATTGATAGAACAATATGTTGAGTGAACATTATCTTGGTTCTAAATTATTTCAATTATTTGTGATACTATTTAAGTGTAACAGTTTGTATATTTATACAACTACCATAGCCATTTAAAGTCATTTTGTAATTTTAAATATGTGCGTGTTTATTGTTGTCCCCAACTTTCATTCAAAATATGTATAACCTTTTAATAAGCAATAACTAAATATGTACATTTGTTTACACTAAATGCATAAACTTATAGCTACTCAGTCAAGTTGTAAATAATGGGTGTTCAGATACAATGTGTAAATTATTTTCAAATCTACATACATTAGTAATTATTGGATCAAAATATGACATCACCCATTGGAGCTCACTATGCACCAAAGAGCTAAAACTGATATAATTGAAAAAAAGTTGGAGACAAAGCATGACGATCAAGTAAACAGCAAGTACAGCTTGTTTAGCTAGCAATGCTAACAGTCAGTAAAATGCCACAGAACATTTTATAGCCTTATTGTTTAATTCAATTCAAATAAAGCAGGAGAAAGATCGGGGTTTAAAAGGTGCAAAGCACAATGGTCACAAAGTTACCAGCAAGTATAGCTTGTTTAGCTAGTGATGCTAACAGCAAAGTACCGCTGTTATTTAGCCTTAGTTGAACATATTTTCTCAATCACAGTCGTGGTAAAGGTAAGTGTGAGTGAGCATTTGTTTATTAAATCTGCCAGTGCTGCCAGTAACATCGCTTGTCAACTCCTACATATAGTCATGTCACATTTAACTGGGCTTTTGTGCAAACAAGCTAAATGAAAATAAATACCGATGAGGCCCGATTTAGACCTTTGAAATGATGTGATCTTTTTATTTTTAAAAGTTAAAGCTAGGCTATTTGGAGCCAGCCCTCACTTTCACATTAGTCACTGTCCTCTGGTCCTCTGTAGCATCTATGATATTGGCAATGACGATGCAAAAATGGCAGTTCCATCCTCTGCATTTGCTACTTCCTTCAACACTTGGCTGACACAAATGTTGGTGCTTTTTTTCTTCCTCCTACAGCATCTTGACAGCTTTGTAAGGGACTTTTGATATTACCCATGCTTCAGGCTTGCTTTGATCATAAAAAAAATAGATCCAAATAAACCCAACTCAGACCATTATCCCAAACAAGGACATTCACTTCTACAATTTATGTTCCTTTCTCTGTAGAAGGATGGAAAACTCGCAGACAGAGAAAAGAAAGGTGACTCCTCGACTGTACACCTGTTTGGAGAAAACCTTTGCTTCCTGTTTGTAATTCTTCCAACGCCCGCACAAACACTGACAAATGCCTGCACCAGTGGATCTTATATCTCTGAATAGTCAAAACAAGTCAGGTAGGATACTTTGTGAGCGCTAAATCCTCTGGCTGCACCTGGGAGATTAATATGTGAGTGAGTAGCAGAGAACACAGCAGTAACACGAGACGCAGCTCTGTGCAGTGCAACTACATCATAATATTCAGTATGTGATAGAGAAAAAAACACACAGGCTTTTTTTTCAATATATTATTGCAGTAATGTATTGTAGTAAGTTCATCTAAATCCTTTGTTCAGTCCTGGGTTTTGTCCTGAGTTTAGACCTGTATTCATGTCTCATTACTTGAGACTAGTATTAATTTAGGCCTAGTTTATTATTTATTTAGTTATTATGTTCTAGATGTAGTCCTGGCCTAGACCAGGTTTAGGATCTGTTAAGTAATGGGTTAATCCTTGGGGTAGCCTTGTTTTTGAGTTAAGTTCTGACCATAGTCCTGATTAGGGCCAGTTTAGTATAGATTAAGTATTAAAATGTTGTTGGTTTTGTCCTGGTCTACACCTGGGTGTGGTTTTTGTGTCAGTCCTGGTTTAGCCAGTTTTTAATCATGCTTTAGTCTTGGTTGGTTTTGGGTTTTTCCTTGTTTAATTAAGGGTTACTTTTGATTTGGGCCTGGTTTTGTTCTGGGTTTAGACCAGTATTATTTCTGTGTTCAGTTTTCTTATGAATGACATTTATAATTCCTAAATGTAGTCTTGCTTAAGTTCTGGTCAAGTCTAGAGTCTTTAGCCCAAGGTTTTATTTTGTTTTATTTGTGGGTTAGCTCTTGGTATAGTTCTGTTTTGTTGCCAGTTAAGTTCCAGTTTTAGTCCTGATTTAAGTCTACAGGTTTAGTGCCTGTTTTTATCTAATCTTCGTCATGAATTTAATCGTGTTGTGGTCCTGTTTTATTGTTGGTTAAGTTCTGATTTTAGCCCTGATTTAGTTTTAGCCCTGGTTAGTCTTGTTTTAACATTGTTTTCCTGGGTTTTATCCTGATTTATTCATGCACCTGTCCTGGTTTAGTCCTTGTTTTATCCTTGTCCCCATAGCATCCAGTGTTGCAGGTTAGTCCTTATTGTAGTCCTGTTTTGTCCAGGCCCAGGTCTGATTTTAGCTCTGATTAAGACATGTTCAGTCTAAGTTTAGTCCTGGTTAAGTCTTGCTTTAACACAGATTCAATCCTTGGATTATTACTGGCTTATTCTTGGGTTTAGTTTTGGTCTTAGCTCTGGTTTAGTCAAGGTTTAATCATGCTTTGTCCAGCCCTTGTCTAGTTAACGCCTATTTCACCCAATAACACGACCGCTTCAAACATGTGTATTTTAAACAGCGTTGAATACTGAAGCCATGTGATTACAGCCTTGTGTAAACCATTATTAATACGTCAGTCCTGTTTGATTTATGAACCGCTATCATGCACATAACGTCAGGCAGCGTGCGGTTTGTCGGGAGGGGTGGAGCGTTGCCCTCTGGCGCTGAGCAGTCAACGCTCACCTGGAACAACACAAACATGTTCTAGAGAGACGTACCTCTGGCTGCGGTACAACTGCGCTCCTGGAGTTACTCAACAGCTCTTAAAACTGTCACGATGGAGAAAATGTAGTGACGGTCGGCCTGGCTTGGAAAATGGTCAAAACTTAGGGAGGAAAGTAAAGGGCTGAACACGTGACCTCTTGACCTGTGTGTCTCATTGGACATGTTTGGAAATTATGGGTTTAGCGATATTTAAGACCTAGTTTAGCTCTGGTTCAGTTATGGTTTAATCCTGGGTTTATTCAGAGACTACTCCTGGCTTTCTCCTTGTTTAAACCTGGTTTTAATCCTAAAATTGTCTAGGGTTTGTAAAGGTTTTATTTCTGGGTGTGTTTAATAATTAGTCCTGTCATAGTTTTGGGTTGGGTCTTGTCTTAATTCCTGGCTTTACTCCTTCGTTTCATTTCAGGATTACATTTTGGTTTAGTCTCTGGACACGTTCTGGTGTTTAGGCCCTGATTTAATCTCAGTTTAATCCTGTTCATTCTCAGGTTTAATCCAGGATTTATACCTGGTTTTGTCTTGTCTTAGTCCAGGTTTTGTTCAGCTGTCAGTGCTGGATTTGTTTAATGATTGTGCTAGGTTTAGTGCTGTCAGGGTTCAGTTCTCACTCTAATCCTGGTTTAGTCCTGGGTTTAATTCAGCTTTACTTTTCATCACCTGTTATGTGAAGCCGCTTTTGTTTTTTACCCAGCTAGGTTTGTGCTTAGGTTGATCAAACTCTGAGCTGGGAGAGAAAGTTGAAGAAACAAATTAATCCATCTTGGATTTGTTAGACTCCAGAAATGAGTTGTTCCTCTGGCTTCAAGCAACAGCTCTGTGGTTAGTACTGGTTTAGTCTTGATTCCTTTGTTCAGACAATTTAAGATTTTGACTTTTTTCTCTTGACCTAAAAATTCAAATCTATCTTTCGAATTCAAATATTCCCTTTCTTCTGCTAGATGCCAACATAAACATCAAGCAGCAGTGTGCGTTACCCTCAGAAGGAAAATAAAATTTAGCTTAGCGTTTTAGCCTTCTCCTTCTCCACAGACCAGCTCCAATAAAATGAAAAGTGTTGTTAAAAGATGTAAAAAGTGTTCCGATCACATGGCTAATTTGCATAAATCATCAAATCTGCTGCACACTCCACAGACACTACTCTGTTCCGATTCAGGTCAATATTCTGCTGTTTCACTAAACCGAGGCCTCACAGAAGTAACATGACTCCTTTCTCTGTTGATTGTTACTCTCCACAGACGTCTGCAGAGTCATTATGGACATTATTTGAGCTGCTCTTGGCACTAGGAGCAGCATAAGCCACAACACAGTGTATTACACAGTGGTTAGTGGAAAAAAAAACATTATTCCAGTAATTTCGATTTTGCTTTGTGGTTATTTTTCACATGGTTCCAAATTAAAAACTGAAATTGATATATTATTCCATTTATCACTCCAGAGCTATTGCTTCGTTTTTGGACAAGTTCTGGTTTATTCCTGGATGTAGACATAGTTTGACTTCCTGAGTACTGGTTTAGTCCAGTCTTTGCCCTGATTTAGTCTTGGACTTAATGTTGGTTTAGCCACGGCTCATTTGTGTGTTTTGATGTTTGTTTAACTCTGGTTAAGTCTTGGTTTAATCCCTGTCATAATTCTGATTTAGTCCCTTTTCATTCCTGGTCTTAGTTCTGACTTAGTTCTGTTTTGACCCTGATTTAGTCCGTTTAAACTGGGATTTGTAAGTCTAATCTGTAATGCGTACTTTTAGGGTCTCTAGCCCAATCAGAATAACCTAATGGCAGGTAATTGTGTGGCATTCACAACAGCCCTTCCACTTGTGTAGCGTTTTGTGCGTCTCCATGGGAATCCGGACAAACAGAGGGCAACAACACTTCCTGGCAGTGTTATGCCTTCACTTTGCCACCTCCCGTATAAATTCTATTCTCTGTGCAGCTGCCTGTTTCTCCTCGGCGCTGCGGCGGGATGGTGTAGGTTAGAGGTTGACCACAGGCCTGTTCCACTCTGGCAGAACGGCAGAGTGTAGGGTCCACGGTGGTGTGTGTTTACGGGAACGCTCGTGAGGTGGCACCGTGCCATTCAGACAAATGTGAGTGGAAAACAGTCACCGGCCAAAGACAATCTGTGAACGTTCATGTGAAGTGTGTTTTAGATTAATGTCCAGAGGTGGGGAGCGTAGTCTAAACATGTAGTCTGTATTACTCAATAAGAGGTTACTACTGCTATTGCTACCACTAATAAAAGACCGATAGGCATTCAGAGATAATGTCTAATTAAATATGTCTTGCCATTTATTTCTACACATTAAACGGGAACATCCTGTCAAAGGGTTTGTCCCAGATCCATCAAGACTGTCTGGTCTTACTACCACTCCCACTGCTCCTATTATTACTACCTTTACTTCTGCTCTACAAGGCAAAGTGGCATTTCCATATTTAGTCAAAACTGAGTTAAAGTGCCATTAAAGTGACACCACTCACCCCCAGCGTCAGCCCAGGGACCTCTAAAAAATAAAACCCAACAGATTTTTCCTCCACAAAAAAGGAATATTTTACTCGTTGTGTGATTGCTTTGCCATTTTTTTCTCTGTTTATGTTTTTCTTTTTTGTGCTGTTTATTTATTTAAATACTTATTCAACCCTGAATATAATCTGTTTTGTCGGCTTGTTACTTCCTTATTGACAAATGGTGTTGACCAATGAGAGCGCTCTTTTTTCCTGAAACGAGCTGTGATTGTCCGACGCTTTCATTCAGAAAATGACAAATCTCATCTTTTAAAATCCCTGATAATGAAGCCAAGATGACGTCTCGTTTTTTCACAGGTGATTCCTATTACATGCTCATAGGTGAATAAATGGTTCTCTATGCGTACTCCCTGTTTAAGCAAGAAAATGGGTTTGGTTACAGTAATGTTCCAGTTCAGAGAAATCTTGGTGTTAAATTTGCAGTAACTACATATTTTGGTCTTAGTACCTGCAGTTTAAAGTAATCTACATGAAGATTTAGAACACAGAC
Source organism: Rhyacichthys aspro (assembly GCA_036850595.1). Taxonomy (NCBI): domain Eukaryota; kingdom Metazoa; phylum Chordata; class Actinopteri; order Gobiiformes; family Rhyacichthyidae; genus Rhyacichthys; species Rhyacichthys aspro. Next base: position 4,206,120 of record CM072155.1, read on the forward strand.
AGGCTCTGTTTTAATACTTGCACTTGTGCCCTAATGTGTCATCATTCTCCACCCTGCACCCTTTATGCTCTCCACTAGCAACTATGAATTAGACCTCACATTTTCGATTTGATTTTTCTGAACTGGGACAAAAAGCCGTCAGTTTCCCTGTCAAAACATGGGGTTCTGATTGTGACTGTTGTAGCACTCTTTATATATGTTTTCATATCTACATTTTAGTGCCCATCTCCATTAATCGACTGCGCTGTTAATTCTGCTCAAAACAATGATATGTGGCAATAAGTTCAGGAGATCAGTTATCAGGTTGGTTTTTTTTTTGTGAGAAAAAAAAATGTCTGGCGTTCTTAGTCACATGTTAGTCACCTCTGTGTTTAGTCTATTTACATTTAGACTTGAAAATGCCCCACTCTCTGAGTTCTGCTTTTCTCCTCACTTAGCATCAGGAAGTGCTTCTGGCTTTACTGTGTTGATGTTGTTTTTAAAAAAATGCATATTTCTTTGGGCGAACTTTCAAAGAGGTCCAGGGCAGCTTCTTGGCAACAGACTCTCTTATAACAGTCGAATCACATGGACGAGCGCCAAAACCAACGGAGTGTTACCTGGGTGAGTTTGGGAAAGGCAAGGCCGGAGGCTGGAAGCAGGCTGTTTACCGTAAGATTAAACCAAAGCCAGAGTGTGTGTGTTTGTGTGTGAACATGCACGTACAGCAGCCAGGGAGGAGTGTGGCTTCGTGAAATGTAGCACATCTGCACAAAGGGAGGAGACGGTGGAGGGAAATGTTCAGGCCCTTTATGACTTCATTACAACCAGTGAAGGAGGAACCAGAGTTTCAACACTACTGAAGCTCACTGCCCAGTGGTCACACAGGTCATGAGGTCATCTGGAGTTTCAGATAAACCCACTGTGTCTATTTCAGCAATATATTATTCACTAACTAGTTCTTTTTTTATTGTTTCTGTTGATAATTGGTCTCTGGGACGCAGATGTTACATCATTTTCACAGTTTACACACCAAATTAGCAGATGCCCCAATGACACGTCCTGTGTTGGATTAAAAAATGTTTGTGTTTTCATGGAGTGAGAACACCATTTAACCAATTATTGTCACAAATGATCTGTTAAACCTTGTTTTAAACGTTTGTTTGCATTCAAATCATGATATTGGAACTGCTTAACAATGATACAATGGTTTGAGCTTAAATTCTTACAGCACATTTTGAAGATGGAGTAGTGTCCCTTCCATTTGGGGCCTTTGCCTGGTTTGCCTACCTTCTAGCTACTCCTCTGCCTACAGTAGCCCCGCAGGGACACAATATGTTCCTTTTAAAAATTCCCTTTCTAAATTCCCTTTTTAAAAATCCAATTTAGTTCATAAATGTCCCAAATCTTAATGCACAAATGTGTGCTCAAAAGGAAACATGAATGTGCCTCTCCTCTCCAGGCAGAGCTTTAAAAGTGTATTTTTCCCCAAATAAACAAGAGTCAACAACAATATTTTAAAGAATTATAGACTAGTAAAAACATTATTTTGACCAATGTGTTCCATTTGGTTCAACTGTATGCTTCAAATTTTTTACAAACATTTACTGCAGCTCCAATGACATCTGTCTGTGAATGAAGTCTGGGTCAAACTGGGCCATAAGATCCCACTCTGACCCGACGCTGACTTTGATCTGGACCTTATTCCAGTAAGCTGACAGTACTTTTCAACTGTACATCTGCTAATGCCAATTGCAATGTTAGCACTGCTACTTGATCAATGAAGCTTTAGTCAGCTCTAAAGAAGTAATTTTAACAGTTTTTAGCTAATGTTCCTTATCAAAACCTAAAAAGAAAAGGACAGGTTTCAACATAAATGCCACATATTTACATACATTGGTTGGTTCTTAAAGTATAAGTATGTGGATGGAAGTGTTGTTGCTTTCATGTAAATTGTCTTTGTGAGCAGCCTGAGTGAGCTTGTTCATTAGAACAAAGCATATGTTTATTTCACAAAGATGAGTAGATATTTTCCTTCCTCACTCACACCAGTTCCTCCTCAGGAAAGTCCCCCTAACTCTTCACTTATAGATGGTGTTTTTGAACAAAGAGCCTTTCAGCATAAGGTGCTTATGCCGGGACACGACTGTCCTCACCTCCTCCTCTCAAACCGTCCCATTGTGTCTCACCACCTCTGCACAAGTGTTCTTTTGTCGAAGCCAGGCTGCAGCCCACTAGTCGTCTGCTTGTGCACAACTCAGGGCCCTTTGGTTATTGAGACGGCCCTTTCACTGTGAGTCAGAGCAGTTAGGGCAGCCGGGGCCGATCAGGGGTCACAGCCCCCGAGCCCGAGGAGTGCCGCTGCCCTTCAACACTTCAGAGTCTTTCCTCTGACCTTCTCAAGTCAGCAAACACCCACTCAGCAGAAAGAGCGGGTTACAGAGCAGAGGAGGTCTGTTTGTGACGGAGAGCTGACTTCTTCATGTGGACATAATGGGGCCTCTCATCTAAAGAACTCCTCTTCTTTGTGGCTGTGGTCACGTCTTTACAAGTCTATTAATAAAGTGATCCGTCATATCATCATCATCATTGTCAACATCACATGACGACCTGATGGTGCCCAGTTTAGTCCCAAACATTGCTTCATCTGCAAATACTCACTTCAAGTCACTTTCTGTTTTACCAACTGTGCTGCAGTTCAGAGAGTTACCAAATGAAAGTGATATTCAGTGATTTTTGAGTTAGATTTGTATGTGGTGTATTATTGTGTGGACTCCAAAACTGGCCAGTCTAAGAGAGGCAGAGTACAGATGTCCAAGATGTCAGGGAAATGGGCCATTTCAAACAAAAAATCCTTGAAAGATTAAATACTCTAGGCAGTTGTTTTCCACCTGGACATCTGTAACCATCTGTCTCTAAGTGTCAGCCCTGCATCTAACAGGCGATTTTCCAGGGTGTACCCCACCTCAGGCCCAAAGCTGCTGGGATAGGCTTCAGCCACCCCCAACAGGACTAAGTGGAAGAAGATGAATGAATGAATAAAAACTAAAGCTCAGTCATGGAAAAACGTATACCCTGCGATGTCTGTGAAAGGATAGTTTCAGTTGTAAATGAAACATCAAGAAAGAGGGTGGACTTTGACATTGGACTTGAAATACTTGAAAATAAAACAGCACCAGTCAAAAATAAAACTTCCTACTTGTGGACTGAATGACTATGTTTTAGTTCACTCACTGATTCACTAATACATCTCTTATTTAGTTATTTGTTTTTGTGACAGAAGCTGGGACATCGTCACAATGCATTGAAATATTATGAGATATTGTTTTATGGACAAAATGTTACGCAGTGATCACTACTGTTCATTACACAAAAGCACTACTCAATAAGGTTCTTTATATGTCTTTTATGTTGCTATTACCTCAACATGCTAGCTGTAGTTAAACAATAAACACTTGCCAGCTGCATGAATCAGCCCTTTAAAATTTCATTTTCAGTATTTAAGAAACTAACACTTATCTTCATCAGTGATGGACCACCATCAGCTTTCAGACTTGTCTCGGCTCATAATCAGATATTTATGATGGTGGCATTATTCTGGTATGACATGCCCTTGCTTTCACATTTGATTTTTAGAAATGGTGTTGCATTCGAACAAGACTGGAATTGAACAGTTCATCACAGAAAATATATTGTTGTCCATGGATAATTAGGGAGTTGTAGTTTCATATTCAACTTAGCATTGACTTTAGTGATTGCCGTTATTGACAAGTGACAGGAAACACATACCTCCAGTTTATGAGAAGAACATCTTTTTAAACTAACAAAGTGTAACACATTCATTTTATTACAGGAATCTGTTACAGAGACTCTGGGGACAGAAACATTTCAATGTAGAATTTCCATAGGAGATAGGGCTTTAAAGTCACCCTACTCCTGATAATGCAAAAGGCAACTTACAATAATGCTAAGGCTAGTGCTAACACTGTTCATGATGTTACTCTCAAATGTTTGGATATAATAATGTTGCATTCAAGTGGTCCTCGGAAACTTTGAAAAATGCACACCACCTAAAGTCGTAAAAAGAACAAAGCATTTTTTGCCTGACTGGATATAATCAGTTCTCGACTTAATTTGTATTTTTGGACCTTGAGTCATAACTAAAGATTATTCATATTATGGGATTATTGTAAATTGCTGCTGACAAGATTGACCTGGTGTTGTTTACTAATGCAATGTTACTCTTAGTCCAGTATTTAAACCCTACCAGCCACGTTCATTAGCCAAAGCTATTTTTGAGAATTTATTGTCATTCATCTGTGACTTGTGAGTTGTGTTACACCCTGATCAGACAATCAGACATCAGACAACATTACTGACCAATAAGTGAGTCACTCTATAGTATTAATATTTAGATTTTCTGATATGAAAGCACATGAACACAACAAAATCAGAAAATCGACTTCCTATCACAGAAACACGGACACACGGAGAAGAACGCACCACAAGCCTTTGTTAATAAGGCTAAAATAATTTTATAAATAAAATAATTTAACTAATCATCACAGATATTGTCGTCCATGAATCATAACATCAAGTTTCAGTTTTTGTCCATCCACACGCAAATTTGAGGTAAGTGAGATCTATGCATAGTCACTTCAAAATATGCATTTCAAAACAGCTATATTGAAACTAAAAAAGTTCTTTATAATATTTAAGCATAGGCACTTTATAATAGGAAGATTCCTAACTGGAACTATATGACATGATATGCACTGTCTAGTGTACTGTCAAATTGTACTTTAGGGTAGGTAGGCTAGTTCTATGATGACTTTTCTATGTATTGTACTGCATCTTGGCACTGTATTGTCTATATTTATGTTGTATTCGTGTTATGTTTGCTTTTTTTCTATGACGTATGAAAATTAGCATTGTGCTAAATCCAGCGTATTTATGTATGTATATATATGCATTGTATGTTCATTAATATGCGCTGTCCCACCCAAATAAATGAATAATGAAGAATTAAATAACTAAAATGCTCTGTGTAAACGCTATAAAAGTAAATGTGGCAAATGTACAACAGTGTATATATCTTACAACAGGAAGCATTTATGCAGGAATCCCCGAAGATTAGATTATAACTGGGATTATGAGCGGGTTTACCGAGGTGTATTTTTAGCAGTATGAACAGATTAGCTCTGGGGAGAGAATCGCTGGCTCCTCACTCGTCCAAACTCAAGAAAAGTGCTGCAGAAGAATGTTGTGCACATGGCCTCGTGTGAACCCATGACTTTTCCTCTGGCCAGTGTCATTATGAGGCTGACATTTGTAATTTAGAGCTTACAATGCACTGACATTAGACTTTAGCTCCAGCAGCACAGCACCACACCAGCAGCTGGAGTGGGCCTCTCATTTTTCAAGTAGAATTTCTGCAGTGTAGAGAGATGACAAAAAAAAAAAATCCTTGAAATTAAAATGTCATAAGTGGGGAATGACAGACTAAATATTATGTGGCCACTAATGGTCAAATATAATTTTAGTTACTTATAAGATATGAGCGTAGCGTAGATCAAAGATTGTTGGCCATTGGGAGCTGAAACCAAACCATCTGAGTAGATATTTGTTATTGCCTGTTAGTATTAAAACAGTTTATTGGAAAGTCTGATTCAATCCTCTTTTCTGATTGGCTGACAGCTGTGCAACAAAAACTATAGCACATTGTTTGCTTGTGGCCATTACTACTGAAAATAAAAGCTGTTTTTAACACGGTATAGTCAGGTCACTACAGGTAAGTTTCCATTTTCTTTTCCATCACAGTTGTTGTTGTTGTGCCTTTTGGTTCCATCAGAGTGGTCTGATGGCCGTCTGTTAACTGGACGACAATCCTTACATGAGAAATAAAGAAGGAAAATTAAAAAACGCAAAATGACTATGTTTCCTTAAAATAAAGCCATTGTTTTTGAGTGAAACGGTCTTATTCAGAGAGGAAACAATCCTAAATGAAGAAAGTAGAGATTACTAGAAAGGTTTTTACGAAGCTGGCCTCATATAAGTATAAAGAGCAGTCATATGATAAAAAAAAATACATGTAAATACTCTACACTGACATATGTACTAATTGTATTTTTTAAAGTTTTAGAAACCTTGTTAGTCATTGAAATCATTAGGAGCCTTGCATGTTTAAAACCCTGTGGTATTGCTCCTGTCTGCTTCTCCAAACTGGCCCTTACCCTTCACTAAACATCTCATATCATTCATTTTTACAAAATACTGAACTATCCCTTCAACTCTGCATGGTATATAATTATTCATTGGCAAGACAATATTAGCCTAAATGGGAATGCATTCATTATTGTTGGCAAATTATCATGTTGTAAGTTAGTTCAAAAGTCCAAATAGAAAAATAAGAATTTAAATTGTAACCAAACAGTCCTTACTGCACTGTCTGATATGGGCACAATGACAGTAAAATGTAAAAAAAAAAAACCTGCACTAATGTGAAGAAGGAACTGGAAGAGACACCCTGGCCTGTAGCAATGCACCAAATGCTCACTCTGGATGGCCAAGTCCAAGTGAGCCGTAGAGTGGAAAATACTCACTGGCCAAATCAATCAACCGTACTTTATTTTATATTCAGCTGAAAAATCAAATAATTGTGAGTCAAATGAGGCATGAACGCTGCTTTGAAGTGACATGACCTTTCCTTTTTTTTCCCCAGCAAAGTCAGTTCCCTTGATCTTTTCGAAGTCAAGCTAACTTCTTCCGGAGACTAGTGACCTCTGCGTCCTGATTCCGGGCCTGTCACAACCTCTCCCTCTCTTCTTTTTGAGAGAAGGCGGGGGGTAAAAAGCCTGTCGGGTGTAGCCACATGATCTCACGCACTGCGCAGTCCATGAAGAAGTGCTTAGCTAAGTCCATCCAGCTCAGTCAACCTGGAGTGGCCTTTAGGAGCTGTGAGTCAAGTAGATGATCCGAAACTTAGTAGGGGGCTTCCTCGCTTACAGGCAGGGGGTGAAAATATACAAGCGGAGAGAAGAAGAAGTGATTAAAAGTGTCTTGTCAGTCGAGATAGACCTTGACATATTAGACGGCATCCAGCAGCTCTGTTCAGCCATATTACGTTTCTTTAATCCTATGCTACGTTAGCCTTAAAGGTCAAGTCACTACTTTGTCAAAATATATATTTACAAGTTAATTATGTGCATAATATATGGAAGTAAGTAATGCTTTTTTGTGTGTGTGTGTGTGTGTGTTTTTTATGTGCAAATGAGGCATATCAGTTTCCATCAAGCAATATAGTACAGGCAATATGGCACAGGTTGTATGGCACGAGTATTACGGAGCAGTTGGTATGGGGTTGTCAGTATGGTACAATCAGTATCAATGTATAGTACAGTCGCTATGGTACAGTCAGTGTGTTTTTTTCCAGTATGGTACAGTTGGTAGGGTACAGTGAGTATGATAAAGTCAGTGTGGTACATTCAGTAGGATACAATCAGTATGGTGTAGTTTGTAGAGTACAGTCAGTATGGTACAGTCGATATGGTACAGTTGGTATGGTACATTCAGTAGGATACGGATGAGTACAGTCAGTAGAGTACAGTCAGTAGGGTACAGTCGGTAGGATACAGTCGGTAGGGTACAGTCAGTAGGGTACAGGGAGTATGGTGCAGTCAGTAGGATAAAGTCAGTAGGATAAAGTCAGTAGGGTACAGTCGGTAGGGTACAGGGAGTATGGTGCAGTCAGTAGTATAAAGTCAGTAGGGTACAGTCAGTAGGATAAAGTCAGTAGGGTACAGTCAGTAGGATAAAGTCAGTAGGGTACAGTCAGTAGGGTACAGGGAGTATGGTGCAGTCAGTAGAATAAAGTCAGTAGGGTACAGACGGTAGGATAAAGTCAGTAGGGTACAGTCGGTAGGGTACAGGGAGTATGGTGCAGTCAGTAGGATAAAGTCAGTAGGGTACAGTCGGTAGGGTACAGTCGGTAGGGTACAGGGAGTATGGTGCAGTCAGTAGGATAAAGTCAGTAGGGTACAGTCAGTAGGGTACAGGGAATATGGTGCAGTCAGTAGGATAAAGTCAGTAGGGTACAGACGGTAGGATAAAGTCAGTAGGGTACAGTCGGTAGGGTACAGCCAAAATACGGTTTCTGTGGTGACTTAGAGCTACCATAGTTAGCCACTTTTTTCTCTTCGCTACATAATGAATTCTAAATGTGCTCATAATGACCTGCCCTATTAAGAGATACATGTAAAAAGCCAAAAAGCCTGTAGCAGTAAAAGACATTTAACACAGCTCAATCAGCCGCACATCCTCCTCAATTGGAGTCTCCGATGAGGGCAATAATATAAGATAGATGACATTTTAATCTTGGCAAGTTCACAAATCAAATCCCGCATGAATTCCTCTCCCATCCACATTTGATCCTGATGTATGTGCGCCTGCCAAACTGCTGTGAGATCTGCTTTGAGTGGGTTTTCTCAGTTATGGTTTGGCTCGGTTAGACACGCACAGCCGCTGTTTCCGTTTGGTTTCTTTATTTGCCACATGGACAGAAAAAGGCTTTAGCTTTTATTAAACCAAAATGCCTCTTGAGTATTGCAAGTATTTTAAGACTGGGTTCACCAACAAGGAAAAATGGTGAACCACATTAAGGAAGATGTAAGTGATTTATTTTGAATAAGTTTAAATTGCGCTATGTCCAAAAAAGGGCACCTGTGTTTTAGTGTGTTAAGTCAGCATTTTCTGGTATCTCATCTGCTTTATCCAGAGGTGAGAACTCTGCAAATAGTCATATATATAATAGTCACATATGGATCATGGATTATTGTTAGCTCAGTAGGTTAGATTTGTTGTCAGTGGCTAATCTTATACTTGCAGGTACATTAGCTACTGTCATCCAGAATTGATACAGATAGACTAAACTGACCTTTAAATTACGGTTTATCTCAATATTTTTGTCATCACTTTCTATCTTGATTCCTTTAAATGTCTTAATCATGTGTTTACATGATCTACACACTCTTGGACTAAAAGGGGAACAGATCATGCAGACATAAATAGGAAAAAGACACTTATTTTTAATGATTAACTGATGAAACTGCTCCATTTTTGGCTTCTCACATCACTCCTTTATCATCATCTGTAAACACTCTGAAAAACTCCCCCTTTTCTTCCGACCATATCAGCAGTTGTTTATTGTCAGAGCTCAGTCTCTTCTCTAGCGTCTGGTCCACTTCCTGGTTAGTCCCAAGTCAGATTCAGGATGAAAGCAGTGGAAAATCTTCATTGGTACCAGACACCTACATGTCATAGCGTAGGTAAAGGTCAGTTAGGGATATGAGGTCAAGACCCTTCACTGATAATAACATCACCGTCCAGTGAGGTGAATAGGTCAACGTGATAAGAGGAATGTGAGTAATATTGAAGTCACACACCCACAGAAGTCATAAATGTACATAACATTGGTTTATAAATTCCAGGTTAGAGTCAGAAATGTCAAAGATTAATGAAACTTCAACAATATCTAATGACAATTAACAAACCATTAACAAAAAATTATTTGTGAAACACCCCAAAAAATAGAAAAATAGAAAAAAATACGTGATAAAAAAACTACAGAAGCAAATTGTAAAACTATAAAAACAAACAAATTTAAAAAATATTGGTTAAGGGCTAGAACTAATTTAGAAAAATTGTTTCTCTGTCATAATATTTTAGCACCTCATATTTTCTGTCAGTAAACTTTGGTGTGCATTTTGTTTTAGATTCAACTTGCTTTAAATGACTTTTTTGACCCTCTAAGGCTGCTGTAGTTTTGTAGTAGAGTTTAAATAATAATTTCTGGATGTATGTGTAACACCTGAGATGTCAGTGTCAGCAACAATTGTTACATTACCCAGGTCCATTGCTAATGCCTATGTCTTATCTCACATCATGATTTGAAATTATCTTGACTTTCAGACAGATTTGGTCCTGTTCAGTGTTGACATGTGTTTACAGTCTTGGTCCATGTGGTGTAAATCTGCTGGGATTTTCTCGGGTTAAGGACAGTTCAGGCAGAAGGTGCAGCGCCAGCACTTTCCGAGGCCAAACGCTCACGTGCAGATTTTTTTTGTGTCAACTTAAAAGTCCACAGATCTCCACTTTGTCTACGTCTGCAACTCCCGTTAAGCCTCGGGGAACCATCGGCGTGATCTTGGAACCACTCCATGCCATTCCCAAAACCCGGGACCCGGCATGTCTTCAACAAGCCCGGACACAGACGCCCTGCAGTGAATCAGAGCCTGTAAAAATCATTTGAAAAAATGTCCGACTCCCACAAACACCCACGTTTTATCCACTTCCCCCGTCCTCTGTCTCTTACTCACATATGTAAATCCAGAGTTACACCTCCTCACTGCCGCCCGCTCTGAGACATGTTTGTGCATCGCATCTGGCAATTACTGTTCGCATGTGGTGCACTTGGACGCTACTCTACGGTGGCCCCGAACAACAACAATTCAACAACAAATAGTTGAACACAAAAACAAAACGAGAAACATAAAACACAAAACAAATAAAGAAGCACCAAATCACTAAACAAACCATGAAAAGCCAAAATGGTTTGTGAGATGCCCAAATTAAAAAAAAAACAAAAAAAGTTAAACACACAAAAAACAAAAAACACAGAAAGAACAATTCAAAATCACAAAACAGACCATGTAACTCAAACATTTTGAAATGCCCCAAAACTGGAAACAAACACAAAAACAACGATTGAAATCACAAAACTAACCTTGAAAAAAAAAAAAAAAATTGTTATAGGAAAAAAAATGAACTACAGAAACAAATTTAAAAATGATAAAAACAAACAAATTAAGAAAACAATTGGTTTAAAAACGAAACTATTAATGTTGAGTAAACACAAAAAATAAATACTTTTTTTTGTTTTGCATTTCTCATTTTTAATGCAACTTGTTTTTGTTTCATGATTAGTTTTTATGTCATTACTGTTTTTGTGTTTTACTAATTGTTCTTTTTTGAGCATTGCATGTTTGTTTTTGTTCTGTAATTTGTTTTGCGTTTAGTTTCATTCATTTTTTTTTTTTTTGTGTGTTTTACCTTGTTGTGATGTGTCCTTCGGGGGCCACCGTATTGCTCTGGTTCAACCACACACGGGCTTTAGGTGAGTGTTTGGAGTCTGCAGGTCTGGTTGGGTGGAGGCACGCCGAGACAACCACAGGCAGCCCAATTAGCAGCCTGTGGTCTGTTTTGTGGTGCACTAATTACCTCACGTTTAATGTCGTTTACCTTAAGTAGTGCGTTTAGGAAGCGTGAGTCTAAATATAGACCCGGCGCCTAAGTCTCTGGGCTATTTAAGAGTCTTGCTCGGTCACAAATTGTAGTTTAATTGTTTGCCTGGCTAAGCTGTTTACGAAGCAGCAGAACGGCCTGTGCAGACTGCCTCTAAACACCAGATTGGTACCATTTTCACAAACTCCTGAGGAAAGTCCAGAAATGTTTACGCTGAGGGCAATGAAATGTAAAATGGGAAACATGGGAATCTTTTGTGGTTTTACAGATCAACAAACCAACTTAGGCTTTGAGCATTTTTTTCTTAAGAAGAATAATGTTTTTCATGTAAATGAGAAAATGTGTTATACAATAATGTGTTCCTCAAATTTATGGGGAATTAAGAGATTTTTCCTAACAGGTTGAGGCGGTGGATGGGAAATCTAGGACTTCCACATAAGAGGCTTGTGTCATGTTGGACTCCTTAGGTAGTTAAGGCCCAGTCTTGACGTACTTTGATATTTTTCTATTCTGACATTTTTCTGGTTTAAAGCCTTGTCCACATCAAAGCAAAACATCTCTGTCCACATGCACCAATACAAAACAAGCACTCTAGACCTTTGAAGGATGTTTGTTTAGGGTTAGATTAAAAGTGATGAAAAAGGATGCTTTTTAAGGTCCTAATATGGCAGCCACCATTATGTTTATGTGGTTTCTATAAATATTTATGTTCTCAATTACCCAAAAGAACAATGAGCTGGCAAAAATTGAGCCTGAAGTCAGTGAATCTTAAAAAAAAAAAAAAGACAACATTAGATTAATTACAAGTTTTTCTCCAAATATACATACACGATGCTATACACTAAAGCTATGCAAGAAAGTCAAGATCTAGTCTTTATAACTGTTCAAGAAATACAGAACCATTTCCTTGTGGTTCTTCACAAACAGCTGCAGTGACAGGACATTCTATGGGGGGATTCGGAGTTTAAATTGGAGTGACAGCGAAAGAGAAAACAAAAAGTTTAGAGCCCTTCATACTGCATTTTTTTTTTTTTTTTTTTTTGCAGCAAACAGCATCTTCCCCTTCATCTCTGGCTCTGAAAGTCTTAGTCATCTTCACAGTGCCTCTCAAACAGTTCACTGTTTGTCATGGCTCATCACTGTGTCAGTCCGGGCCAAGTGAGGTGTTCCCATTTATTATCACTTTTACCTCTTCAAGAAAAAAAGAAAAGAAAAAGAGTTTACGCAAACAGCAGAGTCTTGTATTTCTCACTTTTTTACCCCTGCATCGTTGAAAATTAGAGAGAAGGCACACAAGAGTGAATTTTTGCATGATTTTATGTGAAATGAAGACATCGCCTGTTTGCTGCAAGTGATAGTTTGCCAGGAAAATTCCTCGAGTTGGTTGTGGCAGATTGCGTCAAAGCCTCAGTCTGGAAGAGCTCTAGGTGATCTAACATGTGTGGATTCCTTCCTACCATCGAGCTGCATCTCAGTAGATCAGCAGCAAAGCCAAAAATAGTTAGCAAGACCACAAGTGTCTCCAACCACGTAACCAGTATATCAATATGTCCATGTGTTTTCTTTTGCCAACCCAAGGCCTGACTTCCCTCTCCCCAGACACTTCCTCGAGTTCCTCCTAAAACCCCCCCCCCAAAAAACCCCAACGTTTTCAAGCCAACTAAAAGAAAAATGTTCACAGCACACCATTTTCACCACTTCTAGTCTAGTTTTTTGCGTTGACCTCTTACGATTCTTCAAACGTCATTGCCACATCTAAAGTAGATTGTTTCACGGTCTGAATTCGAGAGTGACCACGCTGAAGTGTAAGGGATGAGATTAACAGACTAACAACAGACAAGATACTCAACCCACCTGAGCTGGCTCCTCTCAGAGTGGAGGATCTGAGACCTTGGAAAAGAAATGATTTCACTTTGTTGTAGTTATTACTTTTTGTACTTTTATTGTACTTTTTAATTTGTACCTTTTTACCTTTTTTCTGTTCGTTTCTGTATGAGTGCTTTTAAGTGTTTTCTTGCATGTTAAACTAGTTATATTTTCAAATAGTCTTGTGTGTCAGAAGCCTTTGAGGAGAACATGTATTATTCAGTGTTTTTCTCTTGTTTTTCCGGATAAGCAAAAGGAGAGTTTGATGTACAAGGCCTGCCATTTCCTGTGGTGCTTGTTGGTGTTTTTTCAAGTGCAGGTTTAATGGGGCTTTTGCTCGATGTTTCAGTGTAAAGCGCGCAGACAGAAATAGCTAAACAGTGCCCGGCGGCTAGAGGCTCACATCCATAATGACCCCAACCCAGTGATTGAAGAGGCCCCTCTAAAAGACGGAGCAGGTGGAAGTGTAGGTGGTCTCCCCCCAGCACTCTCACGCTGCATATATACACACAGGCCCCGCTATGTGCACACAACATTACACACAGTCCACGGGTGTGTTTGTGTGTGCTTGACTGAATGTGCTTTTTCACTTCACTCTTACTCAGCCTCGAACACACTCTGAGATTTACACACTTCTACAGCAAATATAGATTTACCAGTTCAAATAGTCTGTCTTTTTCTTGCCTCACACGTTTAGCCTTAGTCAAAACTTAAAGAGACTATATTTTTGCTTTCTTCAGTTCCTAAAACTTCACAGTGTTAATGATAGATGCCCTCTGCCAGAAAATCATACTATGTTATAAAACATTATACTAAAAACCTACTATAATTTGTCACATTTACGCACGTTTTGTAAAGAATTACCACAACCATATTCACTTAGGATATTACAAAGTTTATATTGATAGGTTACACAAATGTCTAAATGTTCCCTCTGAAGGCCAAATATGAAGTACTTTCAAGTAAATCTTCATAGTTTGAAGCTGTGTACAGTCTTTAACAAGAGCCTTTGATCTGAAGAGCAGCTGTAAGGAACTTTTTCTTCTGCTGTGAGTAATAACCAGAGCTCAGTTCTAATCTCACTGAAGTTCAACAGATTGCAGAGTGTGGTGCAATTTACTGTAAAGGTCTACATTCATCTAATTGAAACTAAATGAAACTATTGACAAGAAGGATTGGTAAGTGTAAAAAAAAACGTACAACTGACTCCTCTGCACTCATCAGTCAGAGGGCCGTTGTGTGTTGGATGTTATCTGGCTGTAACCCCTGCCAAGACCATGAGCAGTGAGACGTGTGAGTCACAAACACTTCTGACATCTGATCAGGGATGTACTGTATGGGCATGTGTTTGGTGGTGCACCGCTCAAATGATTTTTCGACTTTAAATTGCCAAAGAAGTTGTGTAAGTAGATGCAGGTGGATCAGATGTTTCTCTGTTGGTGGCTTTAAATACACATGCCGCAGACACTCCCACTGCCTGTTTACTTCTCAAACGTACAACACACACTGCACCAGAAAAAGATATATACCCAGACTTAGCAATTATATTCTCTACATCACAACTGATTCAGTTCTACTCAATGTGAATTATATACCTCCTAAAAAGCCAGGGTTGTCCTGATACTTATGCTCGTTCAACCTCTTCTGATACTGCCACCGGAGTAGTTTACAATGCAATTGCCATCCCCGCTTTTTTATATGCAGGGCTGACAGCACCAAGGCTTACAGCAGATGACGGCAAAAAGCAATGAGGCTAACGGCGGTGGGATTAACAGCAGAAGAACTAATGCCAGCAGGGCTAATGGCAGCAGGGCTCATAGCAGCGGGGCTAAAGGCAGCGGGGCTAAAGGCAGCGGGGCTAAAGGCAGCGGGGCTAAAGGTAGCGGGGCTAATGGCAGCGGGGCTAACGGCAGCGGAGCTAAAGACAGCAAGGCTAACGGCAGGCTAACAGCAGCAGGTATACATATCAAGAAGGCAAATTTCCATGAGTAGCGTAATGCCAGTGTGTAGTGACCACTTTGGCAAAGGTAAGAGAGAAAGTTTAAAAAAAAGTGTTTCCTTCAAAAAAGGTCACTGGTAAAACATCTTAAAAAGTCAACATGGTGCTGAAATCTTGATAGCACTTTTTGGATATGTTGCATATGATGCATTGATATGCAAAATTCAGATGGATGTCAGGCAATGAAAAAGTTACTATCACATCTAATGCATGGTGATTTTCAGCTACTCTCCTCTATTACTGCCATAGCTGCTGTTTACTTCCTGCCCTCCATCTTATCTTCTTGCGTCAACAGAACCACGTGGCGGAAAGAAAGCTAGAAAAAATAAAAGAAGAAATCCCCCACTGCAGAGGTAGCCATTCTTATCAATAACACCCCACCAGCAGCCTGTTTACGCAAGCCTTAACTGCTCAACATATGATCAGTGGTTTCCACCATTAACTTTATAGGTCAGCTCACATAAAAACAAAACACATTACATACAGCTATATATGGCAAACTGCATTTACGCCATCTGCCAATGAGCAGGTTTATTTCAGACGTGTATTCTGGCAAAAAAAGTTCTTGATGTGAAAGTAAAGTTAAAGGTGGAAAGACAGCCGTTTGGCTGTGATCAGCGCTTACACTGAATCATCATGGCCTTCACACACATTCAGGGTGTGAGACGGACCATGACTGAGACAGCACTCCTGAGATAGAGCGTAAGCTTGTTTTTATTAAACCATCTTTAATTTCTTTGTTCTAGCCAGGACTCAAAATGTCAAGAAGTAGTAAGCTAACTTTTTTCAACCTTGTCTGGAAAACAACTATTACAAAATAGCCAAAAAAACAACCTTTTGTGTAACTTCAGATATTATCTTTCAACAACAAACCACATTTTCCCAGTGTAATATCAGTCTGAAAGTTAGGACTTAGTCATCTGCCCACGGTGTGAACAAAGACAACCACCTAACATTTAATCAAGTAAAGTTTTGTTGTTTAAACTATTAGAACTATTCTAACTGCGCAAGATGTTTACATCAGATTCTATTCAAATTTATTGCATGCAGGTTATGGCAGAAGAATCATATGGATTGATTAATATTTATGTAAATACCTCAGTGTGTGTTCTGCTGTAAAAAGTATGTATCAAACTTCACTGTACATCATAGGAATGATGGAATAAACTTACACAAAGGAAATGGGAAAAAAACTAGCTCAGGTTGCAAAGAGAAGGTGTGTTAGACTTGAGAATCCACTGAGTAGCACCATGGAAGCATACCCATTGCTTCATAATAAATGAAAGACTTTAAAATGAATTTAATCAAAAAGTAATTCATAAATTTGCAGAGCAGACACAAGCAAGGGCAACATTCGCATTTGACCAAAAAAAACAGCACTTTGTATGTTTCACTAGCTGCCACTGTTTAAAACTGTATTTATAACTTTTTTTTTTTTTTTTACATGTTTTTTCAGCTTTTAGGCCTTCTTCAGATTCATCAGCGTGACACACAGCTCTGAAGTGGTAATTCCTGTTTGCTGTATTTTTGTTGATGTCTGCTCTTCATATCCCCACCTCACCCTCCGCTCCCCTTTACAACATGCACCTGTGCTCCATCACAATAAAAGCCCTGGCCCAGTATCCGCCGTCCGCCCCTCACATAACACGAACCACGTTGCCAATAGCGATGATCAGAGGCTCCGTGTGCTCGCAACCACATTGGCTCTCAGCAGGGGCATCGCTTCAGCCCGCCGTATGCGTGAGTGTAGCCACTTAACCGGGGCCATTCAAAGCCATGTGGACCCAGCAGGTGCCTGTGCAAAAAAAAAAAAGTAACACAACCTCCTTCTCCCTGCACTTCTTCATCGAGCCATGCACGTCTACGTATCAATTAAGTCGGATCAGAGGGAAGCAAAAGTTTCCCGAGGCGAATCATCTGCAGAGCTAATCGCATTAGCGCTGGCTCTTTCACGCAACTTCGTCTCATGTGGCAGTGAATGGATTTTATGTAAAGCCGTCAGACACTTTTCAAACTCGCAGCCTGCATATGGAAGCGAGGAGGAAGTGGTATTGAACCCCAAAGTCTTTTAGCATTGATTGGAGCGCTTGTGTCGTTTTTTTCTCTTCAAACCCATTCATCTCCGTCCATACCCTTATGTCCTTCCTCGCAGGCATGACTTCCTGCACCGCTGCCGTTCTGAGGCTTTCACACAGGATGTTGAGGGGGCCGAGAGGATGTTCGAATTCTGATCGCATCCTGTGGCGCCGTGTACGTCTGCGCCTTTTGTGCATTTCACTGGAAATGACTCGAGCAATAAAGGACAGCCATAAATGCTAATGTGTGAACCGATGAAGACCATGATAGGTTCCATATCGTGGCAGTAAACAGCCCACAGCTGCACTTATTATTAAGCCTCGCTGCAGAGGTCAATGTTTCCGACTCCCAACCGCCTTATCACAACTGAGGTGTTTGTTGTTGTGGGTGTATTTGTACATCTGACAGACTTCTGATGCAAAGGCTTCAGATGTTACATAAAAACAGATACAGGAATTGCTTTAAAATCGGGAGAGAAAAGAGTAGTTTTATCATATGTCAATTTTAATATGTCCTATTCTGCTTTTGGTTAAAGTAATAACCCCAAGCCAAAGAAAAATCTTGGATGAAATTGGGTAATCTGCCCTGTGTTTCCCAAGTTCTGTGTGCTGGGGCCACTAGCACCTTCTCTCTAGGGCCCCTAGAGTTCTTTTCTCTCTGGTTCTACAATCTGTTTTCAGATACCTTACATTAATTTACATATTATTTCTATTGTCAGTGGAGACATGCTGCTCTATGTAGCCTACTGTATGCTTCCAGTGGATTAGCGCTTTTGTCCAGAGGGGTCATAGAGTTAACATTATTCACCACTGACAAGTTCCATGTAAATCCTGTATGAGCAGTGAGCTACTGTCAGTCTCTATGGTAGAGTAACAATTATTATTATACATTATACAGTATATATTTATTATTTAAAATGCCCACCAGTGCCTATACCTTTTGAGGAGGCTAATGTGGGCCGGACTCAGCATGAGCAGAGACACCTCCATGATGAACCATTTGTCCCATTGAGTATATGAACTGTTCACACCCTTCCCCTCAGGGAGAAGGCTACGCTGCCTAAAAGCCAGAGCATAAAGACTTAAACACAGCTTCTTCCCAGAGGCTGGAAGACTTTACAATTATCCCTTGTTCCCCCACTGTACTCTGTTGGATATAAGTAACGAGTAATGATTTCATTTACTCATGTCTTGCAGGAAAAAAATAACAAAACCCTTGCTAATCCAAAACTGAATACCAGTGAATGTGCATGTTGCCTTCTGATGGCATACTGCCACATTTTGGTTGGGGCACCTCCATCTCTCACACAGAGGTTTTGCCTCCAGCTGTATAATCACTTTGTCTGGGTATAATAGTTGAGAGGAACATCTCCATGAGCACCAAAAAGCCCTGGGCACACAGAGGCAGAAATGAAGGCAGACAGGCAGACTGCTCCCAGACGAGAAGTCGGACAGGAAGGATACCGCTCTACAATGCATCGTCTGCCCAGTGTCGGCAAAGATAGGAAAATACCATGAAAAGAAAAGGAAGAACAGGAGCCACGGGGTCAGACAGTGCACGCACCACACACTGGAATACTTTACACTGTTTCCACTTTCTTTTTCCACTAATGCCATTGTTACCAAGAGAAGGCCTGAAGCTCCAGGACAAAGGTCAATGTGTTGTTTTTAAAGAATTTGTTGTGGAAGCTTTTAGAGGAATGTCAAGCTTGTCGTTTTAAATGTATTGGAATTGTGCGCTGCATCCGAGGACAACACGTGTGGGCGTTCTCCGAAAAGGCCTAGGAATAGCATTGGTGCCGTAAACGCTGTTTAAAACAATCAATATCCTCTCACTGTGAGAGAGCGTGGAGGGTGCGCGTTTGGGGCTTTGATGACGGGCGCCCTGATGCCACGGCGGGGTGAGTGTGCGTGAGCGTCTGTGTGGGCTGGGGGGCCACCCTCTCGATCGTCTCCTCGGCAGCCGCTGGGCGCAGAGCGGGGAAGAAAACACGAAATGTAAGTCTTTATCGGAGCTGACAGCCTCTTTTTCTCCACTGCTGCATCGCCTACAGTACAGGCATCTCATACATGAACTTCTTCCCTCCCTCCCCCCGCTCCGTTTTTGATGTGGTCTTGGGAGAACCCTGTTTAAAGAAATTCTTCTCCGGCTTTGAAGTCGCTCCGCACTGTTTCTGCCATCTTTCCTCTTTTATCTTCTGTGCAAGTTGGGAGGCAAACAAGGCCAACGTGCAACAAGATACGAGCTCCACACACGCTATTTACCATGTGTTGTACCTGTGAACCTGAGCCGCCGCGAGCACTGAAGCTATTGTTTCTTAAAAGATGTGGGTATACCGCCGGCTCTTGCCAAAACACAACGATGCGGGGATCCTCTTTAAACGAACGGCGGAGGAGAGTTTTGATGTCATTCCAGGCGTTTATCAAAGGCGTCGGTGAAGGGAGCAGCGTACAGCTACGTCTGGTATGCTTAGGCAAATATGCGCCGTGTCATTACGGCTCCTGGCTCTGCAAAGACACAATTGCTTCAAAGCATTCATGAGGAGTTGTTGTTCTTGACAGGTCCACTCACTCACCCACACACAGCGCTGTCGAACACTGGTGGGTATGACAAGTGGGAAAGTCTCTAACAATGTAAAGGAACAAAACAATCCAGTCAGTTTAAGGTGTTAAGGTGTAACTTAACTTTTAAAATACAGGTGAAGCTTAAGATAATATCACTATGTTAAGTAGGGACACTAAGTAGAGTACATTGTAGTCTATGATTCTAACTTGACTATATTGGGTATAGTGGGTAGTTTGTGTTGCATGGAGACCTTAAGGTAAGTTATTAGCATACATTTGTTTACATAGCGAGCTAGCTAACTGGCATTTAGTATGGGTCACACTGGGTTTTTTACAGGCAAACATTGTGAAAGATTGGTCGACTTTGATCCTGCAACAAACAACCATCGATTTTTAGCCACAATATGGAACTTTGCCATAACTAATTAGTCGTTCATCAAGACTTTTGTCTGACTGACTGAAATCATTTGTAATTACATTTCCTGAAACGAAAGCAAGACCTATATGCACAGATAATGCAGCTTCAATGCCCGTTACTTAAACCTCAGACCCAAACATGCTCACTGCACATGTTCTTCACCCAGGCTTTGTCCCAGAAATCTACTCGAACAATATAATCTTCATGCTCAATTTTCAAACCTGTTTTCATTGTCATTGCATAAGACATCTGTAACCAGGCTTACTGTATATCCAACCATTCTCACATTCCTAATGCTACATGATGTTGTTAATACTTCATCTGAACCATCTCACTCTCAAAGCCCAAAAGAGGGACAGCGCAGGTGAGATTTATTGGTTTAGACACGTCCAGAGGAGGGAGAGTAGGATATATATCGGCAGGAGGATGCTGAGGTTATGGATGCAGTGAAGGAAGGCATGAAGGTAGGTTAGATGGGTTAGATGGAGGCAGATGATTTGCTGTGGCCCCTGAAGGGAACTGCCGATAGAACAAAACCATTTAAGCTACCTAGCGGCTAGCCACATCCCAAACATGTCACAATGGGATGTCAAGCGTGAAATAGGGCAGACTGTGTGCAAATATATTCAATTCAGGTTACTATAGAGGGTTATGAGGGTGTCTTATGTGAGCATCAATTGTATTATAATGAAAATCCTCAACATTTTATGTGAAATTGTTTTCTAATGTAACAGTTTAATAGAAGAGTTTCCAATATTGCGTTCAAAAAGGGGCATGGTTGTATCCTTCACTCACACAAGGACAGTAGCACAGTAAAACAGCGCATTTAAGCTCAAATGTAACTCCACTTAACTGTGTAATGTAATGCACTGGCAAAAGCAGTCTTTTTTTCCTCAGATGAAAGTTACACCACATGCTTAGGGTAGGTTAATGTGAAATCAAACGCACAAACAGATGTTGCAACATCATCATGACTAATTCTGCGTTTACTGTACGTTGAGTTCTGCAGAAATTCTGGCTGACCATAAAAACACCTCCTTCAATAACTGTTAAGGTCCCCAGCCTGATTTGAATTGAGAAGTGGTCACTGATTCTTGCTTAATTTAATGCAAAATGAATGTAACAGCAGTCATTTCAAGTAGCAGTGCTGCAACATTTCATCAGTAACTTTTCGAAAAACTGAAAAACAAGTTCGAGTAATTATAGACAGGCCTGTGCTCTTATGTGGATGCTGACATCTAATTTGCTCTGGCTGGCCTACATTAACCTCTCTTACCACCAAGACACTGCCCACATCAATGTTTACAGAAAGCACAGGGCGCAAATTATTCATGTTCACTTTTTATAGGCTCATTAACAAGTACAATGACAGTAAAAATGTCATGTTGTTTACAGCACAGGTTGAGTTATTGTAGTGCACAGCAGAGTCTATTGAAAAGGCTATAGCATATTGAGGTATTCTTTAATGTGTATTGGGTTGGGGCTGGGGTCAGCATGGTTGTATAATTATCGTATTTGTCTATAGCCTATAGTTGGCTGTTGTCTGCATATTTGATCATAAACTGTATTTAATTACATTGAGCAAGGCTTTCTGGTTGCTCAGCTTGGTTTTGTCCCGGCTCTTATTAGCTTAACTTTACAACTTGGGGTCAAAGGTCATGTGTCAGATTGCGGTGAAGGTTAAAGAGGCTGGGTGTAAAGACCTGTGAAAGTTCAACACTTCACAAAGTTGTTTTAACCAGCAGCTCATCCCGCTGCAGGCTACACTTGAGTGTCTCACCAACAGAGGCGCCAGAAATACTAAGGTGGGTCTTTAAACTTGATCTAACATTGACTTTCTTTTTTTTATATAAATTTCACAGTGTTATTTTATCCACAGACGCTTTTTGTACACCTGAAACACAGTTGTCTCAGAGTCTTTACAAACTGCACAACACTTAGCGTAATTAATCTCCCCAGGAAGAACATTGCTGGAAAGAAATGAAAGACAGGCAAAACCACAAGGGATCGACTCATATCACAGACAGCACATGTAAAGTCAGCACAGATCGGACCAGACAATGTCATCTGTTCACAAAGCCATAGCTCATTGTTTTAATGTCGATTAGGGACAATGGACAATGCATGAACACATCTGTACATTATGGTTATATTAAAACAGAATCAAGTTTCTTTTCACCTGTTGTCTATGTTAAAACACAAGAACATGATCTAGCACATAACCAAACAGATGCACAACAGATATGAAAGCATATGTCTTACAATCATGTGGGAATGGATGACATATGTTTGAAAGCATTTATGCATATGTTAGAAGACGTCAAAGATGCTTTATGGTTAATTAAATGGGCACTGCGTAACATTTAGTGTAAAAATATATATTCTCACAATCACTTTGGTGGTTTTTAGAAATGCTGGCACGGAGGACTCCTGCCTCACAGCAAAAGAGTGTGAGTTTGATCCTCGGCTGGCCAACTCAGGCCTGTGGAGTTTGCATGTCCTCTGTGTGTTACCATAGGTTCTCTCCAGGTACTCCAGCTTCCTCTCACCACCCAAAGACATGTATAGGTCAATTGATCAATCTAAAAGTACCCCTAGTGAATGAATATGGAATAGGCTCCAGTCTTTCTCCAGTCTAGCAGAATCAGCAGAGGAAAATGAATGAATGGTTCTTAGACGTGAGATCAGTAGAATCATGCCTATCTCACTGACACAGTACTCTCAGCTGGACAGAAACCCACCGATGTAACTTTCCTGTCCTGAGATGAGGACATATCGCAAGAGAGTAGTGAGTGACGCACTTTCAGCACTTTAACAGAGGGAGTAAAAATAGGCAAATACACTGGACCCAAGCAGAGTCTTTTTTTTTTCCAAACTTGCCCCTCAGACAGTCTCCACTTGTAAACAGATGCCATCCATGAAACCTTTACCTGCTAAAAGTTACGCAGTGCCACTTAAAAAAAAACCAAAAACAGTCACTCTAATACAATATAGGTTTCTTGTCACAAATGTTGCAGAGTGAAGCAAGTTTTATTTGGATTTGAACAGGATTTAGATGGATTTGAGCAAGTTTTAATTGGATTTGAATAGGTTTTGAACAGGTTTTGGATGGATTTGAAAAGGTGCTATTTGGATTTGAATAGGTTTGAGATGTATTTGAACAGGTTTAAGATGTGTTTGAACCGGTTTTAGTTGTATTTGGACAGGTTTTAGATGGATTTGAGCAGCTTTTACTCATTTATGTGCATTGGAGGGTCACATAAAGCATTTGGCCCCAGGCCTTTAGTTTGACATGTGTGTTCGACTTTATCTATTTTTTTTTTTACTGTACAGCACTTTGGTCAACCTGGTTAATTTTAAATATGCCTTATGGACGTATGACTATAAGGCTTGCTTCTATTCTGAGCCATGCTGAGTGCCATAGCATCTGGTTATTAATATCACACTTTATGTCCACTTCAGGGCCACTCTATGACACCAGTGAGCCGTCGGCATCGTCAGGGCCCCTACCCTGTCCTCCATGGCAACACCGCAGACAAACAGGAAGCAGCTGTTGCCAGGGAAACAGCCAGGAGGTCTGCAGCGCTACAGTATAAAGTGAGTGAGGTACAAAAAAAAAAAAAAAAAGGGACGACAAGAGAGAACGAAATGTCGCTGGCTGCTGCTGTGGTGGTGGAATCTAATTAGGCTGTGACAGAAGGGATAAAAAAGCAGATATTTCCAGCTTCCAGAGTGAGAAAATGTTTTGTGTGCGTGCGCGGGGGTATATATACTCGCACTTGCGCAAGTACTGTACCTGCGTGTGAGTCTGGGAATAGGCTGACTGACGCACGGAATGACAGACAAGCTTTTGGAGTCCTGGCAACTCGGCTATTTATCGGCCTCATCCTCCTTCCACACTCCCACACCTCCTACCGCCGCTCCTCCACGCCTGTCGTCTTCTCCCCTGGCATAAAAAGATTGCATATGGATCGTCACATAATCCGATTCTGTCACTGAGAATAGCTCCTTCGCCTCGGCCGGGCTTCTCATTTCCCCCCATGTAAATTAACAGGATAAACCCCGGGAACGGTTACATTAGTATTCACGCCGCCGCTTGCAATGTGTCACTGTGGGAATTAGTTTCACGCAGCCTGACATGGATCTCACCTGTGAAATGTTGGGAGGAAAGGGGATATGCTAGTTTTTGGATCAACATAAAAGGGCCTCGGTGGCTGCTCCGGGGGTTTTACTTAGCGCTGACATACAATGCTAAAGCCTAAGAGCTAATTTTAAGGCCACCTGACTTTGATCTGGTGCCGACAAAACAAACAGGATTCGAGGAAGAACTAGGGCTAACTTTAAAGCTCTTTAAAACTGGCACACTCAAGGAGAAATGAGTGGAATCTGATAGCAAAGAAGAATACCATGCCCCAAAAAACATATACAGTACTTTTATACGATACAAAAGGGGCTGAACACAATGTAATGCCCAACTGTGTGATCAAGTTTGTATCTTAATATGTTACAGGTGGGAAAGGTAAACTCGAATAGCACTCAGAGGCATAAATAGACATATATGGCAGTCAATAGATAGCAGAAATAATGTCAATTTCTGCCTAAATATCTTGCTAAGGGCCAGTTTTAAAGAGCTTTAAAGTTAGCCCTAGTTCTTCCTCGAATCCTGTTTGTTTTGTCTGCACCAGATCAAAGTCAGGTGGCCTTAAAATTAGCTCTGAGGCTTTAGTGGTTCATATATTTTAGTTTTCATGTAGCTAAAAATATTGATTAACTAAAATATTTAAACATGTTCTAGTTTTGATTTTCCATTTCTGAAAAAAAAAAAACTCAAGTAAAATCACTCATATTTATTTTACAAAGCATATCAATTTTTGGACTCAAATTTACTTATGTGATTTTCTTTCACCATGAAGGCAGTGCATTGCTCCTTTTATAAGGGTCTTCACGTCTGACATGAGAAAACCATAGTGGAAAACTGCAAGAGGTAAGAAAGACTGATTAGCATAGCAAGTGCAACTATGCTAGGTTTAGCCATGCCAGCATCTGTTTGTTTTTTTGTTTTGTTTGTTTTAGGCTTTGTTTTGTTTTGTTTTAACTGAAAAAGTACTGTAAAACACAATAAACAACATAATGTAGTTGGGCATGTAATGTTACTGATGTGCTAACCCAATCACGCTACAGGCTATAACATCATAAACATGCTAATGTCTTTGTACATTAACATTTTTAAGTTAGCATTACTTAATATCTAAGGCTTGAAAACATAATTATGTTGTAATCTCATTTTACTGTAGCATATCTAAATCACTGTTTTAAGGCACAATTAGACATGCTACTATGCCTGTATCCAGGATTTAGAAAACACTGAGGCCCAAAATACTGGGATGGAATTTCAATATTCATTACCCCTCATTAAAACATGCCATGTATGAATTTGAAGATTCTTCTTTAGCAAAAATCCAATACCAATCATGTTTCTATGAATAGTTATATTTATTGACTTAGTACATTTCAATAGCAAACTTACACTAAATCAAGTAAACAAAGGACAGCATAGTACCTAACACATATCTAGCTGATGGATTTTTTTCCCCCTTTGTTTTTGGGAAATCGGCCATTCCTGCCTTTGTATTTTTCCACCCCGCTCACACAGCTGCTGTACTCTCATTCTCACTCTGCTTCTCCTGGTCAGTGGCCCAAAGCTTTCACTACGAGTTTACCACAATGACCCCTCCATGGCAGCATGCCGAGTCGAATACACTCTCACAGCGCCCTGAGCAAAGGCAGTTAAAGAACGGCCGGAGGCGCCAGAGCTAGGTCAAAATAACTTTAAATAATGAACAGGGACTGCTAAAATAAATACAACACCTGGCAATGTGATTCAATGTCACAGAGGACACACAAAAGGTATATAGTGGTACTGTTTAATTTTTAGCATGCCAAACCCTTCAGCAGATTCTCTAAATCAAGAAAAACAGACAGGAAACCTAAACGCAATACTAGCCATAAAATAGCATTTTTTAAATAAAAAAGGGGAAAAAACCCTCATAGGGGGGGTTGGTCCCCCAAAAAGGGGGGGTAAAGGGAAATTTTTTTTTTTTATAGAAAAACACGGGGGGTTTTAACACACCACATACAATCTTGTAATGTCATTAATATACTAACAGGTTTTGTATCAACTTCAACTTATAGTCAATTACATTTAGGCTAACTTTGCTACAAATGCAAAGCTAATTTCTGATAACTTTAAACTAGTTGAAGTGGGAAATAGTTTAAGGCATCATGTATAAAACATGTAAGTCACTAATTTATACTTTTTTTTAAAAGTAATAAATTGCCAAAATAATGTACAACATTTATTTTGAACTTTTAGAAAGTCAAACAAATACATACCTCTCCTCAGAAAGGTTCCAGAGTCAAAGATGGCCGCCATTTCAATGCTTATGGTGCATTCATGTGGTCTTCATGAGTATCTGAATTAGGAAGTCGTTCTTCCAACTTCGGTGTGTTCACATGATTTTACCTCGGAAAGATGGAACACACTAAACCAAACCAAAAAGGAACATGGACGCGTAGCATTTATTTATTAGCAGCAGTTCAAGAAAAGGAAGCCTATTCAAAACATAAGAAGCTATATTATATTGAAATATCTAACATTATACCAGACGTAATTAAATAATAACTCATTAGTTATGTAGTCTAAATAAGCCTGTATGGACAAAAAACTAGTTGTACTATCAAATTATCAAGTTATTAATGTGCAAAATAGTTGGTATTATATATTTTAAAATTACTTATATTACTATAATTAAACATTTGCTTTCCTCCACCATGTTGATAATGAAAATATCATCAACATGAAACCTCGGGCAACACTGACTCACCCGTGTTTTAAAGCTGTTGTTCCAACTTGAGTAGGCATTCATGTGCATTTTTCAACTCAGAAAAATGTTTCTCCAAGTTCCAGAGGACCACATTAATGCACCATTAGTCGTTAAATTGCACATCTGTTAAAAAAGGCTTCAATGATTTTTTTTTTCATTTTCTGTGACTCATAATGTTACTTATGCTTACCTCAGCCTTTGTGTTTCAACTGCTTCCCACTTCTGTGTGATTCTTGCAATGAATGGCCCCATTGGCACAACACTATGATGAAATCACATCTTTTGACTGATAAAAAATGTCAGACTATTAATAAAATAATACATTACCTTATATTACATTTTAGCACATGGAGGTGTAAGTTCTTTTTGCATTGCTCTTCAAAGACACTTCTACAAGTGACATCATCAAAACATCACACTCCCTCCAAGGAATCTAAATCAGTGGTATTTCCCATTGATTTTTATTAGCGCCCAAGTTAAAATCACTCCACTACTCAGATATGTTGGTTTCTGTGTTGTTTATTTTAATCAAATTGAGAATGAATGCTAATAAGCTAGAACCTTTACTTATATATGCATTTGTGTAATGCTGATTTTAACAGACATTTTTGCGACTTCATAAATATGTATTCTAATGCATGCGTCATCCATCATAATATACATAGTCCTAAGCGTCCAGTGACTTGTAGCTTGTTGCCTTAAATAGTGTAGCCTATATCAATAGAACAACTAAATATGAAACCACTCTTTACCCACTCACTGAAGACACACTTGTAGTCGACAACTCACAATTGCTATTTTTGGTCCTTTAGTCCATTGAAAAGGCATGCAGTTCATGTTGTTGAATGCATAGCTTGTTTCTTCAATGAAGCTTTCAATTAAAAAAAAACAAAACACTATTTCATGCAATGTAATGTACTGTGTCTTTTGTCAGAATGAGATTATTATAACATGAATGGATGACTTAAGAACTACGATGCATCCTGCATAACAACACCTTGACCTTTATCGATTTGATTCATTTTTCACACTTTCTCAGTTTATTTATTTGTTTGTTGCAATCAGACAGTTGTGGCTTTTTCCTTTCCAGTACATTGTTCGATTTGACACATGACAAGGCAGGAGTTTTGAGAAGTCGAGTCATCAAGCTTTAGTTGTACGTCAGTGAGCAGCGTTGCTCAATCATCTCACAAAACCACAAGCCAAGGATGCTGTGACCTCACCCACATTCTGCTCTGTGCTTTTCAGTGAGCCAGGGAGACATACAGGAGCGTGAACGTGAAATTTTCCATGTAGAAGAAGACAGAGTTGGTGTTAGTCATATTTCCATTCAAACGACAACCTTAAGCATCAGGTCAGGCCCTTTCCTGTAACAGATTTTGCAACATTTGAAAATGCTAGCCACCATATGGAAAATTTACATTACACGTTCTGAAAAACCAGGAATATACTTAATTAGTTTTCCAGATATTGTTTAGTCATGGAAAATACTTTCCCCTAAAACCACCACTCCAAAGTTATTTATCTATCTTATTTTTTTATAAAGCAATAAACTGAACATTTTTTATTGTATTTTTGAGAAGATAAATTTACTTTTTATTTACTTTTTATTTATTCTTGAGAAGGAAAATTCTGATTACAACTGATAAATGATTAAGCAATGGAGAAATACACGGTCCAGTCAGATGTTAGCATCTGGGGCTACCAATGTTAGCAACATCTTAACGTTAGCATCTGGGGTTAGCGGGCCTTCTAAATTAGTCTAATAAATAATGTTATATCCAACATTTTGGCCAAACAGAACAAGTCCACTTTATTTATGTGCCCACCATGTT
Source organism: Rhyacichthys aspro (assembly GCA_036850595.1). Classification (NCBI taxonomy): domain Eukaryota; kingdom Metazoa; phylum Chordata; class Actinopteri; order Gobiiformes; family Rhyacichthyidae; genus Rhyacichthys; species Rhyacichthys aspro. Next base: position 4,235,039 of record CM072155.1, read on the forward strand.
ACCGTAGGTTCTGTCCAGGTACTCCAGCTTCCCCCCACCATTCAAAAACATGCATGCGTAGCTAAATCACCCCAAATGAATGAATGTGAGAGTTGATGGTTGCCCTGTGACTAACAGGCTATTGTACAGGGTGTACCCCGCTTCAGGCTCAGTTGCTCCCACTGTTGTCAACACAATTTCTTATAGTAAAAATCACACACCCACTAATGGCAAGTGCACTCTCAATTTGGCACCTGCTGTTGGAGAACTTCGTACTGTACTCTGTCCATGAAACTGGGTGAGTGTACTCAAGTAAAAACCCTCTTCTCACTCAAAATTGTGCCAAATTCTGACATTTACAGTGACATACAACAGATGATGAACCAGTCCATCAACACTTCACTCCATTTTTGGACACTCTACCTCTCACCTCCTCAACGCCACAGCATCAGGGGTGGATCTGACCATAACACGTTTATTTTTGGCCAAATTCCATGAGTAATTGTTCTTTTAATAACAGCAAAAGGAAGTGATAGCTTTCTGTTTTCAGCTCTGACATCAACATCAAGCAGATGTCTCTCAAAAGGTCATCATTTACTCCTTTCACCCCCCCAAAAAATCCCAGATTTCACCAAAAGGATTGAAAATGATGTATAAAGAAAGAAGCATTCTGGTTTCGTGTTGATTTATAGCAAAGTCTCTACGAAGGAACTAAAATCAAAACAAGGAAGCACTATGCCATCCATTTCTAGGAATAGGTCAGCAATGCTTTTTGTCCTAATTTTAAAAAACGTATGACCCGTGAAGAGTTTTGAAACGTATATTTTTAAATCAAATTGGGCTATGTGGCAAACATATTTTTTAACTGCAGCATTTGAATGAATTTTGATTTTATGTAAACAATGGTACTAATGGCCGTATGACTCATGTCTAAATAATAATATTGTGAATAGTGTGTCATCACTGCTGGGAATAAATGGGCGAAACCTGTCTTTGCCAGTCAAGCGTCAATATTGCATCAGCTTTTTATTTGGTATTTTCTGCTTCACTTTATGTAACTATACTGGTTTGTTTAAAAAAAAATAATTTTTTTTTGCCAAATATGGTTACGTGCTTTGGATCCATGTGCCAGCTTTCTTTCACTTCTGTCAAATGATTTCCTGAAAAGGCACACAAGTACTTTACTTCAGCTTTGTGGTTTTGGTTCCTGTTGCAACAAAACAAGTAGTGTGTAGTATTTTTTATCATTTCATTATACACATATTACACATGTAGACATATAACTACCATTTATATATATATATATATATATATATATATATATATATATATATATATACACACACCCCACCTTTGTATCCCAGTATAACTTCATCACCTTTTAAAAAAAATAAATACAAATTTAGATTTGCCACGCCTGGGAGTTGTTTGGAGCTAGTGATGCTAACAGGAATTCAAGTAGTAGTAATAAAAATGAGGTGTTTCGAAGGAGTTTATGGAAGCTAGGGTTTGTGGAGCCGGCCCTCACATCAGCCCTTGGTCCGTTGATCCATTATTTTACCTATATACCTATTACCTGACACAAGCTTTTAAGTGGTTGCCATTATAGCTAGTTATTATTTTACCTATAGTTTCTTCTTTATTAGTTAAGAAATGTTATGCAGACTCTTTTCCTGCTCTATTACAGCAGTAACAGTGTGTAAAACTCTTAGAAAAACTTGATAAATTTGAATGCTGGTAGTAGGTATGTAGGTTTTATTCTATATAAGTCATTATACTGTCACACTTTACAACAGCCCTGACTGTAGATTAGACCAAATTCATTTTGTAGCTGGCTTCTGTTGAGCATTGGGTATGCTTTCAAATTGCTGCTCAGTGCTGTAATTCTTTAACCCGTCTGTCTGAAGCAAGTTAGCATAGACAAGGTGGACTGTGAAGGAGGTAGACATTACCAGATACTCATTTAATAAACAACGTATTAATTTTCAATTTAAGTGTTCTTTAAGTATTGTCAAACAAACTTACACTTTTTGAGTTTTCCTATTGGACATATAAGAATTGGCCACTTTGGTCAAGTAAAAAGAAAAACTGTACTGACAAGCAAAGCCACCTCGTCAAAACTTTACACACTGTATTATTCTCTATGTGTCATCTCTTTGTGTCAAAGAGTGACTAATTTTGTTCTTGGTCAATGACAGTCAGGGTGTGAATGACAGGTGTAAAGAATAAATCACAAAGGATATAATGACATGGTCAAATCTGCTGATTGGCCAGGAGCCAGGGGTGTAGCTCTGTGTGGAATCAAAGTCTATAAGATTCTACCAAAGTCTACACACCCTACCTTTGCAGCTTTTGCAGCACCTTGAAAAAGCTAGTGATGCTAACGGTAAGTCAAGTCGTAGTAAATGTCAGAAACTGTTAGGGAAGCATATTGTAGAGGAATCAGTCAGTGTAATTGTGTTTTCAAAGGTTTTTATGGAAGCTAGGCCTAAAAGTGTTAAAGTGTTATTGCAGAATATCATAAAAATGTGATATGATAACAGTATGACCCTTTCTTTTCAATTTAAAATAGATAAACTAAACTTAAATTTGGCTCCATTTTATTGGGTTAATATTTTGTTATATAGCACATTAAATCCTGGTACAAAAATTTAGTTGAAGCAGGCTATTACAGTAATTTTTATTGCAGATTTATTGTGCAGCGTTGATTAGCATAACAATACTGTTCTTACCAGGTCTTATTGAAGGCATACACAGTAAGTACTTTAAACCCTGAAGATGTTTCTGTTGTATATCACTTTAACTGTGATGGTGGTTGGTCTTTGTGTGAAAGTTGCCATGCTACCACTACCACCGTGTCTCTTTACATGATCATTAGTTCAGTCAGCGGGGGTCTGAGAAGAAAGACTGTTTTTGTGTTCCTGAGCTGACACTGACTCACACAGGTGAAGCCCCTCTTCCTCTGTGAGTTAGGTTCACCCTGTGTTGACCCGCAGGACCACACAGGCGTCAGACCTCCACCGGTGATGAAGTCAGACCACCAGGAACCACACACAGGGAGCAAAGAGGAGGGAAAAGTGTCAGTAGTGATCGTAACTGAAAACCAGTAACACGGGAGTCTTTACGTTGAGTGGAAAAGGACAGGCCCTGGTCATGTGTCAGTGAAGCATGACATTAGACTTCCATTAAATGTTCAGTGTAAACATGACATAGATATTTGGAATACTTACAATGTTTTGTAGCATCACAGTAAAAGATGAACAATTTTAACAACAAAGCAATGGTTATGTTAAGGAATATATTACCAGTATTTATCCATGTTTCACTTCCCTTTTCTTGATGAATGTTTTTGCGCTGTTTTAAGCAGATGTATCCATCACTGTAATAGGCACATGGGAGTGTCTGTAACTCTACACAAGTGGTGTCAAACTCAAAGAGAAAGAATCCTTTCAGGGGCTGAAGATGGTGACACTTGGGATGCTTTTATAAAATTTTGAATGGAAGGTTTTATCTTCATTTGAGTCTTACTGAAGTTATCTAAACGTATCATCTTTGTGGAAACAGATTTTAGTTGGACCTGAACAGGTTTTAATTGGATTTGAACTGGTTTGACATGGATTTGAACAGGTTTTACATGGATGTAAACAGGTTTTACATGGATTTAAACAGGTTTTACATGGATTTGAACTAAACTTAAATTTGGCTCCATTTTATTGGGTTAATATTTTGTTATATAGCACATTGAAACCTGGTACAAAAATTTAGTTGAAGCAGGCTATTACAGTAATTTTTATTGCAGATTTATTGTGCAGCGTTGATTAGCATAACAATACTGTTCTTACCAGGTCTTATGACATATTTAAACAGATTTTAGTTGGATCTGAACAGGTTTTACATGGATTTGAACAGGTTTTACATGGATTTAAACAGGTTTTACATGGATTTGAACTGTTTTTAGGTGGATTTGAACATGCTTTATTTGGATTTGAGCAAATAATGTATATATTAGTAACAAAAACTGGCTTCATGAACAATAATCTGATTTGAATCCATTTAAAACCTGTGAATCCAATTAAAACAGTGCCAAAATTATCACCTACTTAATGCATTGGAGATATTGCATAGAAAACTGCAGAGGGCCTTGAGTTTGTCATGTGTGCTCTACACCTCCTCCTATGCCAGCATGGGATTGGTGATTTGACTATACTACTTGTAATGACAATGTTAACTTCAAACTCACACTGGGAAAGTATGTGTGTGTAAATCTGTAAGTCTGGGCTGTCGAGCGGAGAAGACACTAAGTGGTTTGGAGACTAAATACAGTACCTGTCAGTATATCTGGGATCAAGACACTCCACTGAACCTGAACTCTCCATCTTATAGAGAGGCAAGGTAAAAAAAAAGTAAACTGTGGTATACATGAGCACTTCAGTCAATAAGAGACTGTGAGAGCATGAGTCAGCTGCATCTGCCTACAGCACCGACAACACAAGAGAAATGAGTAGCAGCAAAACGCTTGTGACAACTCTGAAGGAGATCCAGCAGCTGGGATCAGTGAGAGTTTGTAACAGAGAAGAGAATAGGAATGCTAAAAGACTTCACTGTATGTAACTAATGCAGGGAATTCAAGTGGGGGTGTAGTGTCTGTGTTTGACTCAGTGAATTTCGTGTTTATGAAAAAAATAATGGCTAAGAAAGGCAATTTTTTTATTTTGGAAAAAAAATAGCTATCCATAGGTATGGACTTAGAAATTGTTGATGGAAACCAAATGTTTTATTTTATTTGCAGATGTTTTCTTAATTGCAACAGACAATGGCCCTGTACCTGGTAATGTATAATTCACTTTTTCATCTGTCAAATTGAAGACATTTCTTTGTTAAAAAACAAAAACATATTGCACACAGTATTGATTAAAATAGTTTTCTGTAAGTGGTTTTATTTTCTTTCTTTTTTTTAAAAGTTCTAGATCTAAGAGCTAGGGAACATAAGTTTCTCATTGTGTAAAAAAACCTGAAATGCTAACTTTTTTTTTTTTTTTAGCTATTTTAGCATTTTAGCATGTAAAGAATTTGAGAGATGTCTTTGTAACACACAAAAAAGTCATACATAGTCTTAATTAAGGAAAATATTTTTTTTAAATGTGTATGTTTAATTGTGTTTGTTTCTTTTGTCTTTGTTTCTTTTTTCTTTGAGTGTTTTTTTTATTTTACCACACATACTTGACATCTAGTTCACCATCGTTTAAATCAAATCAATGGTACAGATGCTATACAGAACAACATGGACCATCCCCTGCGCTTGGCTTTTGAACGACAGAGAGCAGCCAGTGGATATATACTCAAAATACTTAACCATCTATAAACTGTGTAATCATTCATTCATTGCTAACCACATGTTTATTAATGCTTTATTACTGCTTCATTATTGAGTGTGTGTCATTGTGTGTTATAGTGTTATCAGTAACTTAATAAATCCCACATATGGATTTCTATTCATAATCCTTTTGATGTAGTCACATATGTGAGGCCTTATGCTTATTCTGTATAATAAATACCATCCATAGTATACTTGAGCTATGTGTGTTTCTTTTTATTAGCATTTTTTACATGTATTATTAAACATGATGACAGTCATATCAATAATTGAGTGAGTAAGAGTTGAAGTAATGCCTTGAGGCCCTAACCCAATGCAAAGTACAATACACTTTTCACTATAATAATAATGCTCTTAAATTAAAATAAACTATCTTTTCATATACACTGTTTCTGTGAGTATATTTATCTTCTATGCTGTTAAAAATGAGTGCCACTAACTCAAACGTAATGAAGTGAATGAGCTGACAAGACAAAGCAGATGAAATATGATGTGATTTTAATTCCATTAAACGACCTGGGGGCTGCCTCAGTTGGACAGGTAGTACATGAGAGCAGGCGTATGACGTATTGAATGTGGCAGCCAGAGCTCCGGTGTCAGGGGAAGCCATATTTCCGCCTTCACACACCTGTCAATCATTCAGAATTCCTGTCCTGGCTCCCAAACGCCGCCATCACTCAAAAGGCAAGCATTTACGTTCATGAATATACCACAAATATATCCCTATGTGCATAAGTCTGCTTGAACATACAGCGCAGGGTGTTTTTGTGAATGAGTGAGTCGCACGCGCCTCATCTTTGTGATTGATGCGGGTGAGTCACAGGTGAAAACCCAGAATTTCCCTGTTGTCTCACATGGACCTCTAAATGGACATTCAGGACAGTTGGAATCACCTCTTTGGAATCTGTCTGCTCTGTGTTTATGGCAGGCCTGCACCACTTCCTGCAAGACTTTCTCACATTGGGGTTCACAATATTAGACCTATGACAAACTTCTGTTTCTAGTTTTATTCTACGTTCACACAGGGTTTATCTGGTTTTGACATTAAAAAAATTAATTATGGCCCTTAATCCCCAACAATCCACAGCAGTGGAGGGTAAAAAGCATCCCAGAAACTTCACTAGAAGAAGGGCTCATCAGTCAGTACATAAAAAATGATGAGTATGATGGCACACATACATACTCTGTTTTAGTGTCCATCAGTCAAGCAGTTTCTTTTCACCATACCTCCATATTAACCAGGACCCCACAACCTGCACCCCACATATTAATCCAGATCCTCCAAAACCATAGACTGTATATGTGATTACGGTTCTCCTACAGTACTAAGTACACATAACTGCCTTAGAAGCTCCTGACTCCATCTAGATGTCAAAATAAAAGGCTAATCCGTAGGGGGGTGCCCCAGCAGCTCAGGTAAAGCACATGCCAAACAAATGATTTGATTACCTTCTCTCTCACTCGTTAAAAGTTTGTTTGGTTGTTTTTATTGCAGAAAAAAGCAATAACTATGAGGCCATGAATAATGTTCGGCGGGGGGGGGAGGGGGGGGGGGGGGGGGGGGGGGGGGGGGGGGGGGGGGGGGGGGGGGGGGGGAGGGGGGGGGGGGGGGGGGGGAAGGGGGGGGGGGGGGGGGGGGGGGGGGGGGGGGGGGGGGAAGCGGGAAGAAAAAAAACAAAAAAAACAAAAAAAAAAAAAAAAAAAAAAAAAAAAAAAAAAAAAAAAATAAAAAAAAAAAAAAAACAAAAAAAAAAAAAAAAAAAAAAAAAAAAAAAAAAAAAAAAAAAAAGATAAACGTTCAAGCCCCACCATTCACTTTATGGCAGAAATGCCACCTTAAAACAGTAAATCAAATGTTTTTCAGCTCAAGTTGTAACTTTAGGAGCTCTTGACTCCATCTACTGGAACAAAGTGGTACAACAGCTTTTGGTGACAGCAGTTTTTAAGTCTGATATGTCCACAATACAAAACAATGGCCCTTATGTGCCATCACAACAATCAGTGTTTTCATTTTATGACATCTTAATTAAAAATACTACTTATGACCCCTTAAAGTGCCACCTATAGATAATTGGTGGTATAATTAGCATAAATCTATTGAGTACATTCACTCAGCTGAGAGTGGAAGGAAGAACAAGACAGAGACTTGAGAAAGAATAAACAAGCCAACAGGGTTTTATTGCTCTCAGAAGGAAGCGCAGGGAACAGTTGTAAAGACTAAATCACTTTTAACAGTCTTCATCTTCCCCGCTGCTAAATCACAAGGCTCTACATTAATGACCTACACATGCTCTGATATCAAATTCATTACAGCAATCATGCGCCGTAGCCTCCCTCCGAATCTCTTCTCTGAATCAGCCTTTCAGGACCCAGCTGCCAGCCTCTAATGGCTTCCAGACCTCCATCTCCTCTCCCTCCGCCCCCCCTTCGGTTCATCTGCAGCGTTTGAGACGAGCGGGCCAAAGTGGAAGTGGAAATGTGCTGCGCTTGAGCCAATGAGTCAGCGAGCCGAGCACCCGTTTGAAGGAAAACCGCAACCAAACAGTTTGAAGAAGTAATGGATTTTGTTTTTCACAAATCACGGCAGAGTCTGCTGGGGTTTTTCATATCTCAGATGGGAGCTCTTTGATGAGTGGATTAGTTAAATGTGTTTCTTAGCAGAAGGACACATTCTGGAAAAGGCTGGTGATGTGATTTGTCTTTACTGGAAACTGAAAATGTCTGAGTGTTATTGCTGTTAACATCAGAGTGTTTTTAATTGAAGGCCTCTGTTTAGCATTTTCAGCAAACCATTTTTTGAATAACAGATGTTTTAAGAGGAATTTTGTTTAGCTCAGTTGAGCCACTTGTAGTCTAATGCTGCAGTCAGTAGATTAAAGGGAAGTTAGGACAGACACTAACGCTCTGTCACAAATATAAAACAGATGCTTCTCACTTGACATTATACGATCATTAGATTATGCTTTTAGTTGGCATCAGACAACAGGTCCAAACAGCTTATCATGAATTAGGTGTAAATGTCCTGTAGAATAAATAATGATCCAGGCAGACTGCACTAATTCAACAGAAAGAGATTTGAATCACAACCTTTGACCTCTTACACCACTCTCAACACAGGAATATTTAGTGTCATATGATTTATTATTTCAACATCTAAGTGATCAAAAGACATGTGCTGGTGCTTTATATCTGGATAGTTATAGACATAGCATCAACAAAGAAAGTCACATGACTGAGATTTTTCTTTTTAAGAACTTGTGCTAATTTTATACTTCTGGGTTCTGCAAGTTTAGAGCTTTCATTTGAAAATCCAGATAAAAATACTGTAACAACCAAAAATGACTTGAAGCTTTACTATTCTGATAGGGAATTAACCTGTACAATTGGCTGATAAAGTATATTGGAAGATGGAAGTGACAGTTGGCTCCAAGAAGCCTTAATCCTATTGGCTTCTGGCCTTATTGCCTTTGTTTAAACACATGTGGAAGAGAAGTTTATTGTTGTCAAAATGTTGCTGCTAGCTTCCAAAAATATATGAATAAATAAAATGATACAACTATTTTATCATAACTGTATGTTGTTCTAATACTTCACAACAATTTTGCTTTCTTTCTGTGTGTTAGCATCACTAGCTAACTACGTGACTGTCGTGTATCCAGAACTCAAGGCCTTTCCAAATATGATCATCACTCCTGGCTCCTTAAACAAAGTCTGCCAACTTCTACAGTTTTTCCATTTTGTATTATCACACTCAATTGGTCCATAATTATAAACTGTAAATTCAAATGTCATCATAACATAACTTATAGTCACAGCTACATTTATTAAAGTGGGAGAAAGAATAGAGAGGAGGAACACTAACATTTTTCACTTTATTGTCTTGCTGTGATTCTCTGACATTCATAGCCGTGCTTGTAATTATACCTATTTAGCATTTTAATGTTCTTTTATGAGGACATTAAGTGTATACACTAAAGAGGCGGGGGAGGTTGAGCAGCGGCACCGTGCAAGCTGTTGTTATGATTACAATGCATGTTTATGAGTGATGATGGACGAACGCCTGGTGACAACAACTGGCACATTCACAAATGGAGCCTGACAAGTGACGCACAGCCAATAAGACCTATATGTCACATCTGAAGTTGCTAACATGCAGTGCACACACATTTTGACAGAGACAGTAGCGCTTTTAGAGGGACTTATTTTAACATTATAAACAACCCTACGTAGGATTACTCTGTTTAACAATTACAGTTTCTACTTATGCCATAGTGCTATAGAGATGTCTATTGATGATGGTAGCATTTTTGGGTCTGTTATATCACTTTGTACCAGCAATCAATTTAAAGTTAATTTAAACTCAAATTAAGCTTTTTTTTTATTTATTTTTTTATAGTATATCTTAACTACTGTACTGTTTATATGCATCAATACATGAATAAAACAGAAGGACTGTCCACGTGTGGGTTTTCTTTGGAGCCTTATAGTTAGACTGCCACACAACAGCAACAATATTTATAAATATATAACATTTTTGCAGTGTGAAGAAGACCAAACTTTTTAATTTAATTTAATTTAATTTAATTTAATTTAATTTAATTTAATTTAATTTAATTTAATTTAATTTAATTTAATTTAATTTAATTTAATTTAATTTAATTTATGGGTCTTTTTGCCTTTATTGTTTCATAGACAGACAGGTAACAGAGTTAAAGACAGGTTGAGTGACATTCGGTAAATGGCCTGAGCCAGAATCAATCCTTGGTCGGCCATGAATGTGGTATGCGCTCTACCAGGTGAGACACTAAGGCGCCCCTTTACTGCCACATTCATAAAAATAGCACACTGGTCTGGACCATGGCTCACTATGAACACAACTAAGGCACATTGTCAAAAGACTGGTATAGTTGGGATTGGGTAAGCCATGTTTTCATAGGCATTACTTTTGTACCACTTGGAAACTCCTCAGCTGTGTTTTCAACAGTATGTTACAGTTACTAGTAATAAAGTCAACACTGCGGTCTCTTTATAAGACAACAGAGAATGCTAACCAGAGTGATAGTGTTAGCCTCTTATAATGTGAACGGTAGTAAACTAGGATGACCATGAGTCCCTATTTACACTCCCTGCCCTATCCTCCATCAAATATCTGGAAAAACACTAATATTTCCCAGTTTTGAACGCGCATGTACCTATTGTCTCCAACCTGCAGTTTCATTGGAAACAGTTGCGTCTATAATGCACTTAGAAGTTCAAATGCACCATTGGGATTCTTCTTCATATTCTTTTGTGTTTACTGTCAACACAACGAAGCAATTACCAAAGTTTTCAGACGGAGAACAGATTTTGCAACACATCATCCAGTGGGTATGTGAAAAATGTGTCTCTATTTGGAGGCCTGAAAACGTGGTCAACCTGTATCATACACAAGCAGAAACTTGTGACATAAAAGGGTGAGCCCCTAAAAGGATGGAAACATTTAACGGAAAGGATTTGAAGATGGAAAGGAATTGGAAAAATGGAAGCAAGATTACTTAAGAACTATGTTTCCAGACTCAGGATTACTTTTTTTTAATGGCAATGAGCTTCTTTAGAGGTTACTGTGCTGTAGGAGCTATTTGTCCTATTTGTCTGTGTCTGTTATGTTATATTATTAGTATTTAGATTTTGTCTATTACATTACTTTTATTTATTTTTAATGTTTACTTTTTTATAATAATTTGTTTAGTTGTTTATCTTTGTTCATGGTTTAGCACTTTAGATTAGTTTTGTAGTGTTTCTCTTTATGTCATTTGCGTAAACTATGGGCACCTAAGGTATAAATATGGTACATAGCCCCAGTACCAGAATGCACCTGGGTGGAACTATGGTTTTTTTAACAGACAGCCTCGAGCAGGAGATGCAAAATTTGTTCATTTGTCTGCAAAAAACACATTTTCTAGCATGGACAATGGATTATTTGGACTGCGTAAACCACAACCTACGGTGCATCTTGGAGTTAAGTTTGTTTTCATTTGATTTCATTGATTTTAACAAATAGTCACCACACAATGGAATACCCGACCCATGACATATCATACCAAAAATAGTTTTATAATGCCTCTCTGATGCTTTTGGGCTGTTCTATACTCTCTCTATATATAAAATGAGCCCCCTACTAGTGTGTACGAGTAAGACTTCTCAATGTTAAAATTACTAACAGCCCGGTGAACAAAACAGACAAACACAAACAGTCCACTCATGTGCCGCAGCTGACTGAGGCGAAAGGCACTTGTCTGCACCACATCCACACACGCCGTCTTACATCAAGCGCTCCGTGACATTTTCATGGGAGCAGCTTTCTTTGTGGAGCGGGGCCTGTTTTCTACGACTGTTTTGATTACTCACTCTTACTCATCAGGTAGCAGCGGCAGCGGCAGCACCAGCGCACCAGCACAAAGAAGCCAGTTAAAGACGGAGACCTATCAATCAAATGAGGTCACTGCGGTCACCGCCAAGACCAGAGTGGGCAACAGGGCTTTTGTTGTGTGTTGTTGTGTTGCGGCCGGTGACATCAGCCTTTGTTGAGTCTATCATTAGAGAGTGATAAATACCCCGTTCGTGTTTGGTCGTAACAGTGGAAAGCAGCTTGAACGGCCCCTAATAGAAGGTTTTAAGGGTGTTATTGTGGAGCATGTAGGGGCCCGCTGGGGAGAGTCCCTAAACCACAAAGTGATGTTGATGTCAGTCGCTACAACAGGCCTCTTGAAGGACTGACTGGGGGTGACACTAAAGAGCTGAGATGAAAAAAAAGAAAGAAAAGAAATTGGTGCAATAAAAGCTGCGGTTTACTCAATGAGAATTTAAACACTTTCCATTATGGGCCTCTCCTGAAAGTGCTGTAAAAGCTCCCAAATTTGAGCAGCGTCACCGCTTTACAAGCATTTGTCAGCAGGTCGGTGTCACTGAAGATGAAGTATTTAATTCTCAATATGGAAGCAGATACTAGCTGAGTCATCTCACTGGCTGTTTTCAAAGGCTTATTCATGATCACCTAATGCACAGAAATAGATGAGTCCAGTTCAAACGTGCAACCGCATGTACGGTAGCCCAGAAGGCTCACAAAAAACCCAACAAAGCAACCACAGTACAACAGAAATGTATCTGTTGTTGTTGTTGAGTTATTATGAACGTTTTTTTGTTTGTTTGTTTGTTTTTTTGCGTTAGCATTAGTGGACAGAAATGTAAATGTGCACCTGTGAATGTAGACAATGGAAACTACGAGCTAAGTAGACACATTTGGAACATTTGAAAGCGAGATAGTGCTGTGACGTCATAAAAGTTGGACAACAATAAACAATAACAGTTATTTTTTGTGAATGAAATTATTTTTAATATTTTAATTTAATGATTCTGATGGATTAGAATAGTTAAAAACACTACAAAATCCAACCATTTTGGTAGCTGTGGGTTTCTTGTCAGCTAAATACGAGGCATTTATTTTTACGTTGTGGTCTGTGGGGGGAAAGTTTTGTGTGTGTGTGTGTGTGTATTTGTGTTGTATCATTTATTTGTATTTTTATGTTCATATTGTTACATACATACATGTAAAAGTTAGTTAAAAGTGTTTTAGTTACACAATATATGGATAAATACCATGGTCTTCTGAATTAATGAACTTAATTTATTCAAGTATTTAGTGTGGATTTTTTCAGTTCAGTTAAAAGTTTTCAAAGGCTGCTATTTACTTGCTATTTATTTGCCATGGTCACAATTTGGTAAAGTGATACCAAATCTGGAATAAGCTTTGTAGCAATGCTGTTTACAAAGTTTTATAGAAGAGATTATGGATAGTCCATGGTATAAATATCATTAAAGCAAACAACTGACAACAAGTGCTAATTTCAATATCAGGTCTGCAGTAGGAGTCACTGTGGTAATTCCCAAGGGGCAAAAAGCTTGTTTGATGGAAATAGAAAAGTAAAAAGAAAGAAGAATTTAGTTGTTTAACATTTAACATTTTTTTTATTTAAAAAAACAAACTTAACATGTTGAAATGTCTAATAGATATCTGTTATTCTTTAGTGGCTAATAAAGTTGTATTTACTCAGGCTTTGCTTTGTGTATTTTTTTAGTGTCAGGAAAGTGGACTCCACATGTCACTGTCCATGGACCACTGGATCTGTGGAGACTTTTAAAGGTACCACATCAGCTGCTTTGAATTTAAGGAGATAATTATCTGTTTTTACAGTTTCCTCTGTTAAACACAGCTTTTTTGCAGTTGTTTTGATGCTGAGTCTGAGTGAGGGGGTTCTAGTGGGTGAAGTCTGTGCATGCCCTCTATGCTTTGTTTGCTACTAGGGCTTAGGAAAATTAGTTTGATTCAATAACTGTTTCACATTCATCCAATGTAGTAACAAAGTACAAAGTCCATCCAAATTGTAAAAAGCTGCCTCATGTTGTATTGCATTCCATCAGCTTCCGGAACGCCCCAAATATGATTGAAATAAACACAGAATATGAAAACAAAGCTCTGTCTGTCTCCATATCTATATCTGAGTCTTCCACTTGAAAGTCATAAAAACAAACTTGACTGGGTGACAAATGGGTTACACAGCCGCTCAAGCCGGTGCATGTTTACTGTACGGTTTGTAACTGGTTATCTCCTCTGGTTTCAAACCAAGGGATCTGTCCTCACATACAAAGGCTGTTGATGGTGGTGACAGCTGCTCAGACAGCTGCGACTCACTAACGCTCAATAAGAGCCACTTGTCAAACGTGAAGAGGGCCTATTGAAATCATGACGGGGCAATCTGCCGTGGAGGTATTCAGTCTCTGGTGTAATGCCAGAGGGGGCGCGCCAGTGAAAAAGAAAGTGATGACTCACCAAAGTTCCCAAAATCCCCCTCCCTCCCCCGTCCTGCTTTACGGGAAAAGGAATGCTGTTTTTTTTTTTTTTTTTTACCCCAGTCTCAGATGTTCATCTTCTTGACAAGCTTTAGGGTCACGGCCCAGGTTAATGTTTGTCTGTGGGGCCAGTGGGGCAAATGGCTCTAATTATGTCATGAACGTCTGAAGGTTTGTTAGCAGTGCGGGGGCGGACATGAATAGATGAAGTAGAACTCGGCTGTGAAACAGATAAGCCTTTGTTCTGTGACTTAAACAGGCCTCTGGTTTACACTGGTGAGGCGGGAATGTGCCAACTGCCAAGTTGTAATTCACTGTTAATCTAAAAAGGATTAGTGTTTTATCTGAGAAGGGCAGCTTAGTTTTATGTTTCCTGAAGAGTTTTTAATTAACTCTAGATAAAGTCACTTGAGGATTTAGAGCCTCAGATCACCACAGTTAGTGATTAACCTGTAACTGTTTAAGCCACAATCAACTAAAAGATCAATTATCTACTAATTAGTGTCTACTCAATGAGTCCAGGGTCTTGGCTGCAACCACTTACCCACCACTCCTCATTGACCTTTGACCCCTGTAAGTTCCCTCTGAAGAACAGAGGCTTTTTTTTTTTTGCAGGGCATCTTCTAATTGTCCATTTAGTCACGGGTTCACTTCATAGTTGACAGCAGATAACAGCTCTTGTATATGATGTCATCATGATGCCATGCACGGCTCCTGAGAGGAGTCCTCTAGTGGGGTCCCTTAGGTGCTTACAAGAGCTTATGTAATGGTTTTATTTGTGCTTTTACAGCATAGCACTGAAAAGTAACACCTGGAAATTGTGTTTTAATCTGTCACAAGCTGCTCCTCTGGAGGATAAGAGGTGCTTATTGCATCTTATTCAGCGAGATGTCATTTTGATTGAAACTAGAATAGCTCTTTGTAAAAAAAACAATCTCTCTAGATAACCAGTGATTTGTTGTTTAATAAGAAGGCTGAACAGACATTACGTTTACATTGAATCTCTCATAGTGCTATTTTGTCAAAATCTGTAAAACAGTACAAGGGATGTCTTACTGGAGTTTTGGCCTGTTGTATGCAGACAATCGTAAACATATAGAGGGAAGTCTCTTAGCTATGTTTCAAAAGTGTTCAAAAACTTTCAGGTTGCATCTTCTGATCTCAAAGGTCTTAGCAGTAGGTAGGAAGTAGCGTGCAACATGACAAGAACAAAGACACGCTATTTACCCTGCAGGCCTATCACAATCATAATCTAAAACAAACATTTCACAATGAGTCTTCAATTCCTTTGATTCAGCTCACAGAACAGTGAAACCTAAGTCTTTGAACACACTACTGCATTTGATAAAGAACAAAACTAGCTGTGTTTTCACTATTTCTGCATTGTTAAGTAGGATTTCTGCAGTGTGTACACAGTTTGGTCATCTTTATAGTTTACCCCTCAACACACAACAACTCTGACCTCTACTGTATTGTCATCTTTTGTAAATAGTTCATGTAGACACTATCAAATAATTCTCTTCAAGTGGTAGAAATAAGGGAGTTATGAATAACTGAAGGTGCTGTTGTCAGGATGAGGAGCTGTTGGCAGTGGGATTGAGACCATACTATATCCCAAGTAAGTCCTCACAATCCAACGACAGCAACAAAACTTCTTTTTCCAAGTTGAAAAATGCAAACAAACATCCATTTACATTGGAAAAAAGTAAATATTGTTTCAATTTTTCCATCTTGACGTCATACCCATCATTACGATTATTAGAGCATAATAGTTTATTTTTGGTGGACTAAAGGGCATTAGCCACCAGATACTGCCTGTGACATCATCAGCAGAATTGTTTCCAGGTTACAGACCGAGCCCTGATGCCCTCTTAATCAAATGGGACACACAACAGGATGGATGCTGTAGTGAACAACATGGACCATCTCCTGCATTGGGCTTTTGAACAACAGAGTATTTAAATAAAGGAGTCCTGAATTTGCCTTTGATAAAATGTACTGACAGTAAAAAGTATGTTTGCTGAGGGAGACGTCAGTTTACAAGGGAGTGGATGAAAAATAAATTGCATTTGTGTGGATGGAGCCCAAGATCTTTGCCATAAAACTTAACCTGACCTGATTTACTTTTACAAAAGGTAGATTTCCACTAGTCATTCAAAAATGCTGAAATGAATTTCTCTTCTTCTTATTGCATCTTTTTATTTTTGTTGAAATGCCTCGAGCCAAGCCGTGTTGTAACAGTGAGCAGGGTGTGTGAGATCATTGTGTTCTCTGCGGTTAGCTGGAGCTGTCAGGTCGTGCTTCGGAGGAATTCAGACTGACCTTACGACTCGGGGTCAAAGGTCACAAGAGTTATCGTTGGAAATGGAGCTCTGATCCTGCATGACAACTCCCTTTTTAAGCACCTTTCAACTCACTGCTCTGTAATTATCTCCCAAACCGCAGCTGCTATCAGGCCGTCTTTATGTGTACGACTCTTTGTACGCGTTGCCCTTTATTGTGTTTACCCTTTAGTGCACCTGTGATAGGCATCGACACTTCAAAGGGCCTCTTTTCAGGGTCAGCTTTTCATCCGGCGACCTGGTTTTGCTAAGTGGAGATCAGAGAGATGACAGCATGGACTTGGGTTTACAGCAGTTGATGGATGGGTAAGAAATGGGGCAACATGTGGGGTCAGCAACTTTCACTGTATCGACTCATCAGTGTCAGTCCACAGCAGTGTGTCAGTCCTATCAGATGAGTGAGGAGTCAGTTCATTCACCTGGGTTTACTTCAGTCACTGTCTGAAGGCAGATATGATATGATAGATATGAAAACTTCAACTATAACTACAGGACTTAATGGATGTATGTGTACATAGCTGTGGTGTTCCCCAAGGGTCACTTTTAGGCCCAGTACTTTTTTCTCTTTATGTGCTGTTTTTAACATTTCTTTTCATTGCTTCACAGATGACAGATAAAATCTATCTGCCATTAAAACCAAACTCCAACTTAAACAAAAAGAAAACAGAAATATTTGCTTCTGGAAATTCCAATTAAAGTAGTGATGCCCTTTAGTCGCCCAAAAATCTTGGCATGATCTTGGCTGGCTTGTTTAAACTAGAACAACAAATTAGCTCTGTGGTCAAAACCAGCTTTTTTTTTGGATGCGCCAGCTTTTTTTTGAATACAGTAAAGGCGTATCTGCCTCCAAACTATTTCGTGCATTTAATCCATGCATTCATAACCTCTCATTTGGATTATTGTAATATCGGTACTGTGGGTTGGATCAGTCCTCTATACATCGTCTACGGTTAGTCCAAAATGCAGCTGCGCATCTTCTTACTGGTACAAGGTGTTTTAACCATATGACTCCTGTGCTGGATTTGATTGTTTTTTGAATGTCTAAATGAACTGTCTCCTACATACCTTTCAGAATTGTGGTCCATCCATGTTCCTACAATAGCAATGAGGTCAACAAACCAGTGTGATTTAGTTGTACCTAGAAATCGTCTCAAAACCAGAAATGAGAGGGCCTTTGCTGTTGCTGCTCTTTGGATATGGAACAGTCTACCTCTTAATATTAGAGTGGCCCAGTCTCTCAATATTTTGTATATGTATGTATATGTATATATATATATGTATATGCTCACTGAAGACCAATTTGTTTGCACTGGTTTTTAACACAAGTTGAGCTGGACTTTTACTATCTTTTTATTTGTTTTGTTTATTCTGATGTGTTTTATCATTTTTTTCTGTCTTGTTAGATATGTTTTATACTACCTTCCTATTTTTTGCACTATACTGAGCCTGTTAAGCACTTTGGGCAGCAATGGTTGTTTTAAATGTGATCTATCTACTATCTACATCTATCACCCCGAACTAGACCTCAACAATCCATCTCCTTCCCTCTCCCCAGTAACTTCCTTCAGCTCTTAAGGAGAAGGCGTTAAAAGACAAACCAACTAAAAGACAAAATCCCTCCAGCCTCTCATTGGATCATGACCCACAGTTTATGACCATTAGTAAGAGGAGCATAGTTCAGCCTGTAAATGCATTAGTTCGGTAAGAGATACAGGTACATTCCCCACATTGCTGCCGAAGCTTCCATTCCATCCTTCCCTCATTCTCGTAAAAGACCCTAAGATAACTTCACCTCTTAAGGCAAGAAATTTCCTTTTAACTGGAACACACAAACAATCCTTTTTCCATTTAAGAAATATGGCCTCAAACTTTCCAAAATGTGCATAAAGGCCCTAGCTCGAAGAAGACAAAAGAACAACATGAGCCACAAAAAAGCAGAAAAATCCTCCTTGAACTACCATGATGGAAGGGTTTGAGTGCCCAGATGATCCTAGGAGCTATGTCGCTAACAAACTTCCATGGAAAAGTCTCCACAGGATCAACCAGAGTCAGTAATAATAAGTAGTAACTAGTAAAACAGTGTATCAGTGTACAAAACTAGGATGAAGTAAAAGTGACAGGGAGGCATTTAAACTTGTGATTACTCTTTGTTATTCTGTCATTTTGTTAGTCACTGTAATATTACTACCAATAAATGTGCAGAAAAATCTCACTTAGCCAATATACATGTATGTTTGGTGCCAATGAAGTCAGCATTTTCCAGATTATTTTAGCTTAGTAATTGTTTATGTAGGTCTATATGCAACTGGAATGAATGTGACTGGTTTTAGGTCTGTTTAGGTTGCTTGAATCCAGTAATATTCATTCTTTCAAGGCACTCCTGTACATTTCCTTCCTTTTCTTCCATCCATGTTCACCTGGTAGAGTACTTTACCAAATGTCATTACCATTTCTTGACCTGTTTCCTGTTAATCTACTGTCTACTATCAAAAAAAAGGCCAAAATAAATCTTTAAAATCATGTGTTTCCTTCCTGGTTGGCAACTGCTGCAGTGGGATTAAGGGGGTTACAGGTGCAATAACGCCACTAACATCAGCGAGCTCCACGTGTCCGTTCACAAATATGACCTTCTTTAGGCTAAAGTAATCAGGAAATGGTGTTTACATGGCAGGGTCTTACGCTGCATTATGTGGACTTTAAAAACTCCAGAATTTTTTTTTTTTTCCAGGTTGAAAAATGCAAATGAACATCTGCTCGAGGCAGGGGAAAAAAAACTCCAAAACATAAATAATGTTGCTCAATTTCCTGTCTTGACGTCAACTGCATCATTACGATTATTAGTTTAAGGACACTGTAATAGTACTTTTTTATTGCACAAAAGGGAAAAAGCATTGAATAAAGTGCACTTAGTGTGAAATGCAAATGTGAGTGCTCAATTTTTAATTTACTGTGACTTATAAAAGGCCTAAATACATCTTTCATCTTTATCTAAAACTCCGGCTGTAATTGGAATATCGAATTTTGATTTGGAGTCCATTATGGCGGGAGACGAGTGTAGCTAATGAAATGGCAATTCAATTTTCAGCGGGCTAATTTATGCAGATGCTAGCCGTGTGCTTGTGCGAATCAGTGTCAGAGCAGCTCGCTGTAAGCCTAATTTGTTTGCCTGCGCGGCCCTAGTGGATGCGCTCTGATGTGGATGCGGGAGGACAAAGAACTCCCCGCTCCTCGCTCCGTGTCCTCGCAGTGATGAGGTTAACAGCACAGAAATGACAGTCCGGGCGTGTTGATTGCGGTGGACAGGTGGAGTAAACAGTAGCTGCTGAGTCAGGTGAAGTGTCGGTCTGCGTAAGGCCACACTTGTTGACTGCCCACTCCATGCCCTCAAAGCCCCACGGTGTAATTTAGGCAGTTAGGGAAGGGTGTCAGTTAAGCTAGGCAGGCCACACACATACAAGTCGGTCGTTTGGGTGTGTTTTGCTAGGAGTGTGTGGACCTAAAGAATAGGGAAGTTGTGCAAGAGCGAAGGTGTGGTTGACTTTTTTTCTTCTTTTGGTATTTACTGAGGACTTATAAGAATCTGGTCGCACACCCTGCAAACGGTCAAGAAAATTAGATTTAAGGGCTAAGCTTTGTCACCTCTGAACAAGTTTTTAATGACTTTGGCAGTACCTCTGTTTTGTGTATATTATTATGCATTGATTTAGTTGTAACTGCTTCTGAGAAATGAGAATTACAGTAGTGCATGGGAAATAATTGAACATTTGCAAGAGTGTAGATTTGTGGCGAACATGATTCACGTTTATGAGATATTGTTGGAGTGTGAATGAGCAAATATTCATGATAAAAAATAAAGTTTCTTTATCGTTTTCTTGAAAACAATTTTGACAGCTGTTTTATGGGGATAATTTGAGTTAATATAAGCATCATCAAATTTGAGACCAATTTCCCAAAACACTAGCGTGGACAAATTAGTTTGACACGTTTACAGTATGCTAGAAGAAAAAAGGCCTTGGTCTGTATACCCTAGTGTTGACCTGCGTACACATTATTCCAATAGATATTAACCAGTAAACAATACATTTTAATGGCCAAAAGGTCATTAACCTTCATAAAGTGCCAGTTTGGAATAAACTAGATGATTTTAGCAAATGGTAACCAACTGAGTGTGTGTGTGCTGTCAGTGATGGGTAGATATCCTCCTGACTACCAGGAAAAAAAAAATATCCCAATTACTTATTTTTCTAATTTTCCCAGTTGTTTAGAAAGCATTGAATACACTGAATACATTTTTTTTCCTTTATAGGTTTTTATTTACACTCTAATTTTACAGTAAAACATTGTTACTCTACCATAAAAAAATATTTAAAGTGTTCATTAGAGATTCATAAAAAAAAACATTACAATTCAATTTTGACCCAGAATTTGTTGAATGAAAAAGATTTAACATTTACTTCTCTTCTTTCCATAAAATGTGCTTGTGGTGATGGACACCATTTTCCTTGGAAAGGAAGAGGAAGTTCCCAAAACTCCACCCCTATAAATTTGGTATCATTCAAAAGTGCTAAACGTCCTCTTTAGAACACACAAGGAGTTGGTAAGATAGTATGCAGGGGATTGGAGATATTTGAGTAAACAAATGTCCACTAAAGAGGACAAATTTGAACTACGGGTAGTCAGGAGGATATAGTATAAGTATTTAGTCTACTCTAGGTGAACGGTATAAACTACAATTCTCTGGAGGCTTAGATCTATGTTAACTTGGACTTGTATAAAACAGATTTATAAAAAGGTGTGTTTCGGCTTCCTCATCAACCGAAAGATTGTTAAATTGACATCTGCCTGGCAAGATAGCATACACATTGCTAAAACAGCTATACATACATGAATGGCTGAAAAATACATGGACGTCCTAGCTTTTGAGCATTCTTTCTCTATTCGCTAATAGTAAACAACACTGCAACCAACATATGTACAACTGAAGTCCAGTAGTCCAATATTGAGTGTGTTAAACACGCATTAGACAACATGGTTTTTAGTGTCTAACTTGTGCACTTGCTTTTACTCTGGTTTGGTTTTTGTTTTTCAGCACTGCATTGATTTTCTGATCAATTTTGGCCTACACAGCAAAACTATGGTGTATGGTTTAAACAACAATTTGTTCACAACATCATTTTAGCTGCCATTTGACAACTTTGTCCAAAATTTTCATTTGGGCACTAACTTTGCATTGTACTTTTGAAAATAGTGCAAGTTGGCACATGTGGTTGCTGTCTGGCAACTCTTCAATAACTTCCTGTCACTTTCAAATAAAGTTATTTGACCTTTGACCTAATTTAAACTGTAACTTTATTTTTAAAAGAAAGACATTAGTGTGGATAAACCAGGTACCTTCAAGAATTTATTCAGGACTGCTGTAGAATAGAGTTTTGATGTAGAAGTCAACAAATTTCATATGACTGAATCTAGACTTTTCATTAAAAAAAAACAGCCTTAGTGGGTTTTTTTGTTTTGTTTTGTTTTTTGTGCCCACTGTGCAGGGGTAAACTTTTGATTAAGTCAACAATTTTTGCTCAATTAAACACCAGTCGTAAATGTACTTGTATCATAAGTAGAAAAACTAATAGGGACATGTTTACAATCAAACTTCACTATTCACAAAAATGAATGGAAAAAAACATGGAATATCACTTCTTCACTCTGAACATAGCCTCGGTTTATTGGTCTATTTTTGATCAGAGTGTACTCGGATGATAGATATGATTAGGTTAAGAGGCTTTGCACGTCAAGTCTTGTTAACCACACACCCAAACAAGTCAATGTCAACCCGCTGCACCACTAGCATTACACAGGCCGTCCACTCCTCCTATACTGTACCTAGGAGGGCGTGTGCAGAAAAAGTAAATAAGGTGAAGGAGTATAGAAAGGCTACACCTGGCTGTGGTTGTCGAGGTGGAGCCTTCTGCACGTTCTGCTATTGTTCGTGCTGACCGTGGGTGTAAGAGGTGTGTTTGGTGCAGGGAGGAGCAGGCTTAAGCACCAGCCATGGAACCTGTTATTAGTGCATCTCAGTAATTATTGCATTCATGACCACGAAATAACAGTGTGTTCTGGGTACTTTTAGCTGCATTTTGAAATAGTAATATTTGCAGATAAGCAGCTTCTATTGACGACAGTATTTATGCAGTTATGATGTATGACTGTCCACGGTGAAATAGACAATACAGTCTAGCAGCCTTACAGCCCTAATAGCTTGTTATATTTTGCTTGACTGAAATACTGTCTTATAATTATAGTTTTCTTTGTTATTCCTGGAGTACATCATGGTGTGGAAAAATGATTAATGAAGACAATTTTAAGTTTCATAAATAAAAAGATGTCATTGTGAACTCTTATTCAAAAATATGATTGATGAGCATGTTTGAAACAGTAGTCATCTGCTTTTTGAATTAACTGAGTAATGCTGGTGTCTGGAATAGTTATGTTAATATTTCAACTAAACAAATCCAAAGCAATTGTTAGTTATCAAAAATATTTTTATTAATCTTTTACTGATTCAAAGAATTAATTACATTATGCAAAAAAAACCAACTATAAAAGCAAAAATGTATTATATTATATAGGATATTATTGTAAATAGCAAACAGGATTTCTTAAACTGTACATAATGTTACTGTAAATAGCAAACAGGATTTATTAAACTATACATAATATTACTGTAAATAGCAAACAAGATTTATTATACTGTACATAATATTACTGTAAATAGTAAAAGGATTTATTATATTGTACATAATATTACTGTAAATAGTAAAAGGATTTATCATATTATACATAATATTACTGTAAATAGCAAACAGGATTTATTATATTGTACATAATATTACTGTAAATAGTAAAAGGATTTATTATATTGTACATAATATTACTGTAAATAGCAAAGGACTGTGTTGTAAAAATGTCATAATAAATACGTATGTCTTTTGTTACTACTTAATTTTAGGTAATCATATTTCGATACTTTTCTACGTAAGTAAAGTAGTAAAGTATGTTGGCAAAGTTTATACCCAGGATGCCTTTCGAGATGCAACTGTTCCCATTTATCTGAGCTTGGAACCGGCACAAAGGCACACTGGCTTGTGACCCCTTGTGGCTGGATTTAGGAAAATGAGAAAACGCTATTTTAATAATAATACTTTGTTGAAAATAAAGCTTAGTTCTTAGTTATTTACAGTAACTTACTGGCTACCTGCTGCCACTAACATGCACTGTACTCACATTAACAGTAGAAAGTAAGATCTAACAAATTCCATGCAAACTTTCGGTTGTTACTAATGCACAAAACCACAATGTCAGTTTCGTTATTTCTGTAAACACAACCGGCCAACCCTGAAACCATGAAGCCTGTTTTTTTACAAACCCTTTGTTGACAAAAACCCTCTTAATATCTTCAGAAACCTGTATCATCTTACATACATTTGGTATGCATTGGTTTTTATCTTCAACTTGCAAACAATGGAGCCAAGTCTCACGTTGCCAAGACAAGTGCTGCACCTGATCCACTCAAGGGGATTGGCCCTAATCACATGGGACTCAGAGGGACTCTCCCTGAGTATAGCCACTTGCTACCAGACCATTGTGACTCATTTGCGCTGGCCATGTGCTGCCTGTTTGTTTGTATGTGTTTGTTTGAGAGGGAGGGGCATCAGAACAGCCCATAAACAGAAACAAGGGCACTGATTAATAACATCAGCATGTCAATCGAAACATAACCTTGCATCTGTACACAGCTGTGCACACCTGTTTTTCACTTAATCAGACTCAAAACAGTGAGTGATGTGTCTGTTAGCAGCTCACGCCTGCCTCTTCCTCGTCCTCCACAGTGGGTCAGGCCTGAACAGAACTGAGAGGGGTTTGTGTGTGTCATGAGTCAGATTTAGATCGATATCTATGAGGGTCACTGTGGCTGTTACATAACCACTGCTTTAGTGTTTTTCAAGTGGCACAGACATAACAGTGTGTAATCCTGAGTCATCTGTGAAGCTAGTGAAACTGTTGCAGTAAAATAATCTACTACCCACTTTAAATGGGCTCTATATGCTAGTGTTACCTTACTTTTACTTTATTGTCTATTTACTTATTAGCCATATTCCCAAGATATTCCTATTGATTGTAGGAAAAAAACTGAATCATCTGTAAACTAGAACCTAACTGGTCGGTTCAGATTGTATTATATTGCTTTTTTATGTAGTGTGTAGTAAATAGTATTTCCCCTTGCAAAGAACAATAAATGAAAAATAAAAGAAGATTTTAAAAAATTATTAAAGAAATTTTGCACAGACATAAATATTGCACAGTTGAAATATTGCATCCAAAATATTTCACACTTATATGTGTATAAAAAAAACGCATTCAAAAATAACAAAAAAAAGCCCTGAATAATAATTGCGCGCATAGACGCAACGGCTCAGGACTCTCACAGTGCTGAGCCGTTGCGTCTACGCGCGCCGCCATTTTATTAAGTGCAATGAATTATGTCTAATAGCAGCAGAGCAAAACTAGCATAGCTAATAACAACATAGCAAACTAGCTAGGAGTTTCTCAGAGTCAAAATTACAGTAACCAGCAGAGGGGATATAGGTGGCAAAGCTAATGGCAACATAATTTGTGACTGCAGGGCGTCATGGCCACTGTTGATTTTCAGTGAGAGCTCACTGCAAACATGTTTTTGGCTTTGTCTGACCCTGTGATTGGTTCTGACCAATGAGCTTGATGGTGAAACAGAACAATGACGTCATGAGAATGTTTTGGGTTTTTTTTTTTCTGTTTACAAGATTTACAAGACAGAAAATGTCCTAGATATAAAAAATAGACAGCACACAATACAATATTAAACCTTTTTTTTATTTTAAATGTGTCTTATCATCTGTCTCTTTTTAAATCACGGTCTTTTCTAAATCACATCAAATTTATTTTTTTATTTTTTTGCTGTTGTACTACAAGTATTACTCCACTATTAGCATTGGTGAAAGGGCAGAGGGGGTGGTCCTACATCCAGTTCTTATCATACATTCATGAGCAGAGGCTTGAAGGAGCATTGCTAACTGCAGCCTCCTTGCATGCAGCATCACTAAAAACAGCAACACTAAACAAAGATATACTAAACAAAGCAACACTGAACAAAGCAATACTAAAAAAGCAATGCTAAAAAAAGCAACGCTAATTAAAGCAACGCTAAATGAAGTGAATACTTTTTTTTATTCCATATTGATTTGCTATTTTTTTTTGGAATACTGCCCTCTGCTGTTAATGACTGCAACTCATTTCTGAATCTCAAAACTACAGATAGCTCCTTCAACCCAGTTCAAACTTTATTGTTTATTAAAGGTTGGTGCCAGTTTTTCGGATCCGCACGTGCACTATATGGACACTCCCTGCCAAGTTCCAAAGGTGAGCTTATTATTGACTTCCTGCCCAAACAACACACATAAATCTGTGCCTGGAAAGTGAAGGAGGAGACGGATGATAAGGCAGAGGGTCATAAATCTCATGCAGCCTGTTTTTGTTCCCAGCTGGTGCTGTACATGTCACGACAGCCCGTACCTACTATGAGTGACCTCATGTCTAGAAAGGGGCTTTCTCATTACACCCCTGCTTGTTTTTCACCTCCTGCCTCACGCCTACGCTTTTATTCATGACCCGTCCATCTCCATTCAGTGGTTTACTTGTTTTTCCTTTCCCTGTAACACCTGGGAAAGCTGTAGGGGAAATAAACCGCTGCCAGCATTCCAACACATTCCAGCCACAAATGCCTGGGCACAGCCGCACATCGTTGGCATTCCTTCATTTAAAGGTGCAGTGTTTCATTGTCTTGCTGAACCACATCACTCAGATAAAGGCATGTGGGCCCTTGTAGTTATTGGAGTTTCCACAGCTTTCCAAATGGAGTAAGTTGTTTACCCCAAGAGATTACAAAAGGGTTATGGTTTAGGTTACCTCAGAATTATATCCTTATGTGACTGTCTATTGGATTAAATAGAGAAAAACTGTAGGTGTATGCAGCAAATGTGTATCAGATCTGGATGATGATACATTTTTACTCATTTGCCCCGTGAAGTCCCTTGTGAACTACCAGATATCTGTGTGCATTTTATGAGGTTCCAAATATAAGTCAAAAGGATTGTGGGGATTCATACACAATGTTCAGTAACACCACATACAGGACCCAGAGTTACACACTCGGCCTTCCTCATTCAAGACTGATGGGCCTGATGAGATTAACATAAGCATCGCAAAAGCCACAAAACCTACAAAGTGCATTAGGGTAAAATGGACATTTCCATTACAAACATGGATGTTATACAAATGCACATTAGGTCAAGTAATGGAAACATAAAGCTTGTGGGTTGTTGAGAAGTACGGCAGGGCTAATTTGCTAATGATAAACAACACCACAGCCAACAGAGTGAGTAGAGCTGTTGACTCTGTTGAACATGTGAGTTTTGTAGCCTCTAAAGTGACAAATGTAGTGATTTTATTCTACGCTCTATGTTCATGAGAAATAGCTCTGCTTTTGTTGTTGCAGTAGAATTGTAGCTTTTTGATAAAGAAAAAAAAGGGAAGAAGGGTCTACAGCACATTATATCTAGATAGATAAGTTAGACTTGTTCAAATTAAAAGATTTTAAATCCCTATGTTTGTGCTAATGATGGTTTTATATTATTTGTTAATATGTGTTATTGACAGATGTGTGCGATTCATCTGATGTGAGATGGCAAACCAATTAGAAGCAATAACATAAAATATAATAAAATAATAATAATTTTTACTGAAGGGTAAAAGTTTTAGGTTTGAGTAGAAAAACTTAAATGTAACACGTGATGTGGCGTAAGGTAGATAAACCCAATGTGTGGCAGTAACCTTTTTGTCCAGGTTTACTTAATTCACCCAAGGCCAACACAGGAATCACGCCTCCATCTGTGTATAGGCCTATTCTATAATACATAATAATTGTACAACTCTAAAACATCAAAACTAATATCATAATAGAAAAGATTAAAACACGTCTGTAAGGTGGCCTTTATGAAACATAGATTTCATAATTGGCCTTCAACTGTCTATCGTGAAGTACTCACTCCACCAAAAGGATTAGAAAAAAACAGAACTATCTGACTTTTTTCCAAACAAGTAAACCACAAGATTCAAAAAAAGGAATAATTACTCAATCTTAGCTGCTGGCCCTCCCACCTCCACCCGTTTAGTTCCCCCAAGAGGAACCTATGTGCGTCAGAAGAGGGCTGGAAACAAGGAGAAGTGCAGCTTTTTGACTTTCAGGAAGGAAACACATCTGGGGAATAAGGAAAGAGAGAACGGGTGAAAAGAGGAATTAACAGGGAGGAAGAGAGCTGCCGGACAAAAATAGTCAGCCTCACACTGCCAGAGCCCCAGCACCACACCTCCTGCCACTCAGGACTTAGTCAGCCTGACCTTCTACAGCTCACTACAAACTCCACTAAACCACTCCACCTCAGTACTTCTCTGGTTTTCATCCAATTTTTCAATCTAATACCATATCCTTTTTGGGTTGGTATCAGAAAAAATCAATACTAAAACCTTTTTTACATGTTATATTTCCAGAGAAAATGTAACACCCCAATATATTCCAAAGTTCTGACATATTAGGCATATTAATTATAATTCCATACACAGCAGTGATTATACAACAATGTGCATTTGCATCATCGGGATACAACAAATAAGTAACTGCATAATAAAGTATAAAAAACTGTAATCAGATCATTTAACCAGATTATAAAAAAGCAATCAGATTAGCCAAAACAAAAGGGAAATACCCAGGAGTACATTTAATATTACTAATAATTGAATATTACCACCATCATGTGCAGTACCAAAATGAATTCACTATTTTTTTATTTATCATTATGGCTGCTACTGATGCCTAAACATTTAAAATAAAGCTATATATAATGTGTACAATAAATGTAAATCTATAGGTAACATGATAGAAAGCTGAACTCTACACATGCATTTAAACTATCACTTCTACGATTACTGTTGTTTTTGTAAGACAATGGTAATGCTGACGGTGCAACAACAGTTCCTTAAAAACTCTATCAGCTAGTTTCTACATGAAAAAAAAAAGAACAGGATAGGACTGCAACAGGTTTATACATGACTGATTTTTATCACAACGAAGAATTCAAAAGTCATCAGATTATACTATTTTGTATTATAGATAGATTTTGTAGTGTTTATTATCTATTTTACATATTTTTTTTCTATTAAAAGCACCTGCTCTATAACAACTGGGTCATATAACAAGGAACTAAGGAAATAAAACTGCAACCCAAAAACTTTTTTGGCGTGCTGCAGTATTAAGCAATGTCCATTGAAAATAATGGGCAGCCATTTTTTTACTCATTCACTCTTCTAATACTGTATCTGTGGTCTTGCCAGTTCTAAACAGTGCAGTGTTTATTATACAAATCAGCCATGTGCTTTTAGGTTTGTTTTTTTCATTGCTTTTTTTCTATTTTGTTTCTTGCTTTTTGCTCATTGTGATGCACGTACATGACATATGTCACTTTTTTTCCCAAGAATGCCAGGAAACAGCCAAAAGTGACACCGTGGCTCCTCTTTTCACACAAGGTTAACTGTGACAAGATTCATGGGAGAAATTTTATAAAAATTCTATTAAAAATAAATCCATCAGTGATTCTGGAGCTATGTATTTTATGTCAAAAGTTACAAGATGCTTTTATTTCTCCTACTCCGACAGCAGGAAATTGGCTCCTATCTAACAAGTTCACAGATCTAGTAGATCTATAACAGTATCAGTAACATATATAATATAATAATATAATATTGGGAATATTTATACAAATCTCTGTGACAGAACACACTCACGTCGACCCCAAATTTGGCTGCAATGTTAAGCTATTGATTTAACAGTAAAAATCAAATTTGAAAAAGCCTGCCTAGATGACTGTGCACACTTCCCTTGATTGTTTTATTGCACAAAACTCTGGGTGTGTAGGGCCTTCTCCTGAAAGTGTGGGAGTAAAATGATACAGAATTTCTCAAAAACTTACCAGAGGATCAAACTATTGCATCAAAGTAAACTATGATTGAGATAACAGTGCTAGAATACAGGAATGATTTATTAGCACAAGGAATGATAAGCATTTCTGTAGCCAGCTCGACTAACCAGAACTCCAGGAGGACAAATATGGTTAGACCAGATTCAAGATGGTGTGCGCCCACTTAAGTTTTGATGGAAAAGAACCGGAAATAAAGCAGATATTTCATGTAACACAGGTGCGTGCTTGTTACACAGTAATTGGTTTAAAGCTTGCCAGTGTAAACAGGAAGTGGTGGGCAGTGTTTCACTATGACTGGTCACCTTAGATGTGTGGATGTGTGGTCGTGTGGACAGGCAGACATGCCGATTAACAAGGAAAAGGGAGTATAACTGTGACGCAACATTACTGACATGAGAGTTGCTACCGAAACTTGAGAAATTGACTGATACTGAGAGGATTTTTGTTCAGCTTCAATACAAACAAATAGCAACCTACTCTACATTGTAAAGGTGTTCTAGATCCATCCTCATTGCAATCAAACAAAAGGCTAAATCTATGCTCATATGCTTTTTATGTCAGCTCAAGCTTATTTGCGTTAAAAAACAAACTCATGTATTAAAATTCATATTGATTCATGAAATGCAGTGTTCTCAAAGCCTTAACCAAACACCTGTCATAAGCTGCATTGAGCTGTAACTGGGCTAATCCAGTGGTAATCTATATGAAGCTAGGTTCTGTTGCCTTATTGTCAACTAGAGCCATCCAGTGGTGCTTTAAGGAAGTCTGAATAAGGCCCGGTCTTGTCTTAGAATTGTAAAGTCTAATGTTGGAGGTTTGTGTTAAACATTAACAGAAGGAAGAATGGAGGAGACTTACTGTAAATGGAGTAAATAAAAAGTAAACAGACCAGAGTCACTGTTCTTAAGCTGTTATATATACCACATACACTGACGGTAACAGTAGCAGCATATTGTGGTACTTCAATTATGTGCAATCTCATTACATTTTCTGAGTAGTATTAAGTAGTTGTTCCATGATTATTTTTTAAGTCCCCCAGCTCTTATGACAAGCCTTCATCATAATCTTTCTTCTGATGCAGGATCAGTTTATATTGAGATTTGTGAAAGCACTGTGTTTGACTGTCTTTACAACCTGTAGCATTTATACCTTCACCGGTGAAAAACAACTAAGCTTTCTTTTTAAAGCAACACTTTGTATATTTTTGTGCATGTGCTCCCTCTAAAGGACTTTGTCTGCAACTGCGCTACTGGGTCTGATGAAAAAAGAAACACACTTCTTGAAAACTGACACAAAGAGCCAACACAACAACAGGTAAAAGTCTTGATGAATCTAGAAAAAAATAAAAACAGGCTATGACTTGACGAGTGACATCATGCACTGTGCTTGTGCTTTTAGACTTTAAAGCACTGGTTCCCAAACACTGGGTCAGGGCCCAAAAAAAAGGGAACGTTTATGTACAGTTTGCATAGATTACGTTGTTTCATGTTTTGCGTGGCTCTATTTTTATTGCTACACTATGGCAGATGCTTCCTGTGAAACTTCCGTTTCCTAATGAGCATTACACGACTTCTACATGAGGCAGGACCCCGTTGTCATGACAACTGTGAACGTAGGGTCAGTTAAAGTCCAGACTTCAAAAGACAGCGTACAAATTTGTGAGTTCTTAGTGCAGACCTTGGTGCGGAATTTCAGATGTACATCCTTTATTTGGGTTGCAAACAAATTGTCACTACAAAAACTAAACAAAAAGATCAAGTAGTCCATAGGCATTTGTTAGAAAAAATGCTGCATTGCCAGGAGCAAGAAAACAGAAGTAAATAAAAAGGAATGAAAGACTAAACCTATAACAAAAAATTCTGAAACAATGTTAAATCAATTCCATCACAATTTTTCCATTTTGAAATAAGGGTATGTGAAAAAGTGATAGTATTAAAAAAAAATGGATGTTGTCCCAGCATTTACTATAGAGACGAGCAGAAGGCCTACATTTTACACTGAGGGTTTGGCCTTCTGGACCTGCAGACTGAAGGGGTATACTCTTTGGCCCAGCTGCGTGTGGTGGAAGTGGTATACGATGGATGCTATACTAATATGGATCATAATGAGGCCTATATACTGTAATAGAGCAATAAAGAGTAGCCAGTGGATGTCTGAAATTCATTGTCTGCACTTTGAGACTTTAAGCATGAAAAACACCTAAACCTGAGCCAGAATAATAAAAGAAAACGTTTTTACGTTATTATTATTATTGTGCAAAAGGATATAGTGAGATGTATTAAGCATAATGAGATTATAATTTAATGAGATCATGAATATGTAAATGTAAGAACAATATGTAGGTTACTCTATTTTACGTAAATCCCCATTAAAAAGTTATTAGCATACAGTGCAGACAATTATTGCTATTAGGCTTTTTTTACTTTAACTTGAACAGACAAGCTGACCCACGGCTTTAATCCGTTTCCATGGTAACGCTCTCGGGACGGAAGCTCGCAGAGATAAAAACAGGTGAAACGCGCAGGGTCCGGAGCAGGAGGAGGCCATGGCTGGATAACAACTGACGTGGAAAGTGTCAGGGCTGAGTAACAAACTTATTGAGAAAAGTCTTGAGAGCTTTATCCACCGCTTCCATCGCTTCCCTGTTCGCTGCCGCTGAGGTATTTTCACGGGCCACGGCAGAATGAGTCTCGATAAAGCCGATCTGTGTGACTCTCTGTTAACCTGGGTAAGTTTGTTAATAGCTAGGTTTGACTAGCGCTGTTAGCCGCCGAGGGTTGACAGTCAGGCAGGTGAAGTAAAAGCAAAGTCTAAATCAAACTTAAAGTAACTCGTAGCGTGAACTGATACATGGCTGTTTAACTGAAGAGGCAAACTGGAGTCAAATGAGTTGACAATTAGCTTGAACATGAGCTACATTGTAAGCAACATTAGCCAGTCAGTCTAGCTAACCGGCTAGGTGAGTTTTCTCTTGGTTACTTGGCTACTTTGTTTCACCTTGTTATCTAACTTGACGTGTCAGCAATGACAAAAAGTAAACAGGACAGTCTGCTGAGTGAATGCATGCAGCAATATTAGTAGACATTTTCTCAACAGAAAACTCCCCGAGCTTCTAAAATCCACCTGTTAGGCACCTGCCACACAGACACACAATTTAGTTTATTGCCACATTTTAAAGGGATAGTCCAGCATTTTGTAAAAGGGGTCTGTGAGATACTTAGGGATAGGTCACTTATTTACTACTCACAACTGTGCTACAATTGTCCGATCATATCTTCAATAAATACTGTTAGTGCAAATGTGTATTATAGTCAAGGTATTCTTACATTACATTTCAAAACTATTTTGTTTTCTTTGTGTGGAGTGTTTTTGTCCCAATACAAACACTTCAGCTGTTTACTTCTAGGCTACATTTATTCTGGAACATTCGTCTATGGACCTGACATATAAAATGACACTAAAGTAGTTCAATGAAAACAGTAAATGGTTTAGTTTGTGTGGCTAATTGAACCACATTTTTGAAATACTGAAGGATATCTTTAATAGAGGGTTGTATTAAGTGAACTGATTCAGGGCATACCACTGATCAGAATGTATTTTACCTTTATAACGGCTAAAACATTTCAATATATCCTTTTTATCTGGAAATTAGAAGTGCTTAAACAACAAAACTGTGATACCATCAAGCTCTGATTCCTTGAAGTTATCACTATTTCATAGCGTGTCATGATGAGAGTCTTGAAAAAACATTCATGTATTTTTTATTGTTTTAAATCTTGTGTACTATGACTAAATAAAATATTCTTTTATTCAGTTGCAGACTTTTCAGGTGCCGTCCTGTAACAGCAAATATGACCTGACAAGTGGAGTGGCTATTGCACATGTGCTGCACAGAATGTAAGGACACACATTCAAATCATGTATCTAGGATTGGAGGAGGATTGGTAACTCCTGCAGTGATTATGTAATAACCTACTCACTGACATTTGCTTATCTGTTTTTGCTTCGGTGTATGTCGATTTACCCCAGCAATAGACACTGCTCTGCTGTATTTTCAGTGTAAATGTGTGTTGTAAACCGGCCTACTGACCTCTAGGTCTTTGACTTTGCACAAATTAGCATTAATGAAAACAACAACAAGAACATTTGACTATTTATTTTAAGGTCACTTCACAAGCTCTGATTATATACCCAATGGTCTATTCTTTGACTTCCACTAACTCTCACATGTCCAAAGTGTGCCTGTAACCTTGGTAACCTCGCTTTGTTCAACTGCGGCCGTGTTCCGCCTAACAGAAGCAGGAAATCAGAGCCCCGTGGCGTCCTGCGAATCCTCGTGTACATCGCCCTCGTCCTCACCACTGTTCTCTCTCTCGCTCTCATTAACAGAGACCCCTCTTGGTTTAATGAGACGTGGCTGAGCAGGATCAAGGAGGAGAGCGGGGCCAACTGGCGCCTCAAGGTAATTTGTGAAACAGCGGGATGTGACAGAATACCCCTCAGCAGTGGAGCATAATCAAACTGACCAGACTAGAGCTGAGATGCAACTCTTGATGTCTTTCTCTTTTTTTTCCTTTTTTTTTTCCAGGTCAGCAACTTGAAAAAGATTTTGAAGAGTATGCTGGAGTATTACCATGATGTAAGACGGCACACATTCTTTGTTTTTATGCATCACACATAATTCTAACAGCTTTTCTTCTGGACAGATACTCGGTCACCAGGTCACAGACGAGCACCTGCCAGACGTGAACCTCATAGGCGAGATGGGGGACGTGACTGAACTGGGCAAGCTGGTACAGCTGGTACTGGGCTGTGCCGTCAGCTGTGAGAAGAAGGAAGGTAAACGACCTTACAGTAGAGCAGAGGCAGCCATCTGTAAAGCATAACACATTGGATTAACTCAAAAGTCAAACCACATGACTCGTCTTTTTATCTGCACTGTGGTTTGGAAGGACAGAGCTAGGCTTTTATTGAATAAGTGAGTTTTGAAAGTCAGAGATATAAAAATGATTGCGACCATATTTAACAGCTGTTTTTCTGAACTTGTTTGTTCATTATGGTTTCTATGTTTACGGGAAATGGGCACCACTTGAGGGTGAAACAGACAAACATAGGAAATTTCAGGCAAAATTGTTATATATGAGAGAAGTTTTCACAAAATAAATATGGTGCATTAAATGATTGAGAACAGAAATGTCAATGTAACCTGACATGTATAGTATAACAACAACATATATATATTTTCGGGTTATATAGGTAGCGTCTGTGACATAGGTTCCTGATGGACAGTATTTAATTGCATGTTATGAAGGCTGTGGCAGTGTTAAGTGTGTTCAGATTTCCACCTGTCACCTGGCGAATGCAGTTTTCCCTACTGATTGCAAGCACATGTTGCTCAGCATGATGTGTTAGAGTAGTAAATGAATAGCTCTTTGTGTGACGTATACGGTCTTGGCAGTGATTTCTCAAGATGAGAAGCAGGTTGTTCAACAGTAGAATATACAAACACACAATCAACTGTTTAATGGGCAATACATTTAAAAAATCAGGAGATAATTCACTCCTAACTACCAGTTTTCAAAGTGATTTTTCATGGAACAAAACCTGTTTCTGACCAGCTTGGGCTCACCTTTTTTACTAGTTCCCAGAGTGTTTTTAATTAGGCTAAAAAGGAATATTTGTGACACTGAACATGCTGGCTTTAGACCCAGTAAAAGTTACTAACCCATGAACCTCACATTTACAAATTACTTTGACGTGTTTGTCCAATTACTAGGTTACTTAAGGCCATATAGGCCACATATTTGGTCACAAAAACATATCATGTTTTGATACTAAGTCTTGTATATTTGTATAGACCTTGTTTTTTGCAAGAGATTTGCATTAATCTGTATTTGGCTACACCTGCGCTGGTTGTGTATTTCTTTCCAGAGCAAATCCAGCAGATAATGACACTTGAGGAATCCGTCCAGCATGTTGTGATGACTGCCATTCAGGAGGTACGTGAGCCTGTTGCTTATCCTCGCTGCTTTCTGCTTTGCATTAATCCTGTTCTTAGTCACGCTTAATTCAGAATCATATAAATCCAGTGTAGAGTCCTAAAACGTTACTGATATTCCTATAATATACTTGCTTCTTAAATAGACTCGTACATTTGAAATGGTTGTCCTAAAAACATGTTACACTGTTGTTCTAATACTATAAAACAATGTTTAGTTTGACTAATACAGTATAGATCAATGTAGTATGTCATGTGAGTGCTCCACAAGTACTGCTTTAAACAAAAAAATGTCCTGTTTATTCCGTCTTTCTGAACTACAAATGGCTAAATCTTGAAATGTTTTTCTATACATCAGAGTCTCACTCTTTCATGTCAAATGTTCGGTGCTTGTTTAATGAAATTTTGAGTTTTTTAAATCATAAAGCAAGAGCTGTAAGACACTGACTCTTTAAAAAAAATCACCAAACTAATATAGTCTACTTTTGTATGGCTTTTAAAAGGTTTTTCTTCTTGAAATAGAAAATATTATTATATTATTTCCAATAATATAAAAAATAGAGAGAGCAAGGTATTAGTTTGGACACTCTGATTTGAAGAAGTGGAGCGACACAGCAGTATAGATGCTATACTGAACAACATGGACAACCGCCTGCACTCTGCTTTTGAACAACAGAGAGCAGCCAGTGGGGACTAATAAAGTTTAACAAAAATTAGTAGTTGTTGACTATAAAGCCCCCTGTCCACTATTTTGAACGCTTTAAAGTAAAGTTGCTGAGACAATGATGATTTATACAGAAAAACTGAACCTTTCACTAAACTATTCTTGAACTTGGTTCCAGCCAGATCCCCCTAAAGCAGCACACATGTACAGTACCGGCTCATCCCGGGACAGTGAGACATCACACTGGACTTCATTTAGAGTTTCTAATTGAGTAGTTACTTATGTTTGGCAAGTGGCACTTTCAAACTGTCATCATCCAAGATTTGCACAAACACAATATCGAAAGTAGACATCAGTTAATATCCCTCTCCTTGGTGTTTGTGTTTTCCCTTTTTGATTTTCATTTACACCTGACTGAAAATTTCCACTGTTCAAACAATAGACTGCAGCTCTACCTTTTAGTAATCGAATATTACTGTTGGAACCACAGTGGAGATGGTAGAACCCCTTTTAACAATTGAAACTCTCCTCTATGAGCCTTTGCCGTTCTTCCGCTCTATTGAAACCTGCCGTTAACAAGCTCTTTTTATTAACCTGCATTTGCATATCTTGAATAGCTGTTATCAAAAGAGCCCTCTTCTGAACCAGGAAGTCCAGACACCTACGGCGACTTTGACTACCAGGTAAAAACCTACTTTTTTTTTTTTTTAATCTAATATCCTCACTATAGTCAGCAGTTCTGTTACACTAGTGTTGTGTCTTCCTCTGCCTTTCATTAAAGCTCATTCCCCCCTGCTGTGACATGTGCCTCAATTTCCTTTCTCTTGTCTCTCCGCAGTCCAGGAAGTATTATTTCCTGAGTGAGGAGGCGGATGAGAAGGAAGACCTGACGCAGCGCTGTAGAGACCTGCAACATCAGGTGAGTAACACAAATAGTGTATATATACTTGATAGGACAATGTTAGACCATCTTACAATTTGTGTGTTGTGTGTGATGAATTATCAGTTTGGAGTGATCGTTGACATGCATTAAGTTTCATTTCTGTTTGTTGAAGTTCTATGCTCAAACACAAATGCAGGTTAAGTTTGTTTTTAACACTCACTCACTCTGTTTATTGTCTGTGTCATGCTCTGACTGAGTGACAGACACGGACCAATCACAGTGAGGTGTGGGAGGGGCTCTGTGCAGTGGACTCGCATGTGCAGACTGAGTTAGGCCAGAGATATACTTTTACTGTTTAGCCATATACACACATCTGCGTCACAACACTTGCTTATACACAGCATGTATATCACAGAGTGTACTGGAAGAATTGCTGTGAAGTGCTTCAAGGTAAACATTCAATAATAATACTTAAATCATATAACTGATTTCTTTTTTTTTTATAATAAAAACTTTTAATTTAGTTATGGACAGTCACATTTTAATAACCTATACTAGTTGAATTTCTGCCAAACCCATAAGATGCATGCACAATGGAATTTTTAAATGGGTACATGCAAGGGATGAAAAATAATATGGAGCTACACTATACTTTAAACAAAAGCCTAATATAGTTGGTTAGTAAAGAATGAGACTTAATTTCACAAAGAGCCAAGACTCAAAAGTAGAGCAGTGGTTTCAAATTCAAAGTGGTGAGGGGCCATTATTGTTAATGAGAATCCTTTCAGGGGCCAAAGATGGTGACTTTTGGGAAACTTTTATTCAATTTTGAATATGAGTTTTTATCTTCATCTTATGAGTCTTACATAAGTTGTCTTTAACATTATTTTCCTTTGATTATGGAA
The DNA here is from genome assembly GCA_036850595.1 of Rhyacichthys aspro. Classification (NCBI taxonomy): domain Eukaryota; kingdom Metazoa; phylum Chordata; class Actinopteri; order Gobiiformes; family Rhyacichthyidae; genus Rhyacichthys; species Rhyacichthys aspro. The sequence goes on from CM072155.1 coordinate 4,273,191, forward strand.
ACAGGTTTTAGTTGAATTTGGACAGGTTTTAGATGGATTTGAACTGGTTTTAGATGGATTTGAACTGGTTTTAGATGGATTTGAACTGGTTTTAGATAAATTTGAGCAGGTTTTAATTGGATTTGAGCTAGTTTTAGATGGATTTGAACTGGTTTTAGATGGATTTGAACTGGTTTTAGATGGATTTGAACTGGTTTTATGTGGACAGATTATACATATCTTTGTAGCAGAACCTGGCTTAAGATTTCATGAACAAATAAAATTACCAAAGTACCAAAAATATGACCTGTTAAATGTATTGGAGGGCCACATTAAACATGGCAAAGGGCCGCATGTGTGATGTAGAGTTTCTTATTTTCAGTAACTTGCAAAATTGTCATTACAACTACAACTGTTTTACTATAAGCAGTAGAGTATAGAAATCGTCTTCCACATGAGCCAGTAATTTAGCCAATCTTGATCTTGCCAAGAGATGAATGGTGATATTCTTGCCTTATTGCCCACCCCTACTCACCCAACATTATCAAATTGTCATTTGGAATTCGTTTTGTCCTGGTTTCTCTCACAAACACAATAACATAATCTCAAGGCAGTGTTTTTTTTTTTTTTGTCTTCAGAATCTTGTCTTAAATATTTTTCCCCACTTTCATACCAGTTTGCTGTATAATCTAGGCGCATGTGTTTAAAAATGCACTCCTGCAGCTTTTGTGCACTCATCTGTATTGATCACATTACCGTGTGCACGCATCACAAGCTTGTTTTTCGCTACACCGACTGATAAAGGATTTTTTATTTTTTTTTTAGTGCTTTCGAGCCACATTTGAGTTGCATAACGAGATAAAACTGACACATTGCCTCGGGCCGGAGCCAACAATAATTTGTACCGCTCCCTCCCACCTGTTTGTTTACTGCCGTAGCCCACGCATTAGGAATTAGTCATTTGTGTTGTTTTGATAGCTAATTACTGCTGCTGGTCTCATTGCTAAAGCATGCAATCTGTCCTTAGAGATCAGAGTAGGTTTTGGCTGTAAGTTGGAGAAATGTAAAGCAGGTAAGTATGTTTTATAATAATGGAATGCCAGCTTGTCTAACTTTTAATGCTCTCAGTCTGACTCTGAAAGAAACTTTATATCGCTATAAGTGTTGTAGGGCCACATTGAAAAGAAAAACAAAATCGAACAGTGAACATATGAAGGTTCTCATTCAACAGGTCATAGTGCACAAGAACTGTTAGAAGTGGACACCTGGACATTTCTTTTACACTTGTTCAACTGCCTTAAAAGACATAAATTCTGGAGGAAATAAGTTATAATACTTGAAGCAGAATTACTTTACTGGCCAACAAAAGGATGCTATTGTATGTACACTATTTCAAACACATGGCCACACCTCACAAGTATCATGCACCAGTAAAGAGCAAACTGGGCGTGTGGACTGACAATGGTACAGTAATAATACTCTTTTGCATCTGATATCTCTTTTCTAGAGTCCAACTTTTCATTATACTATTTACAAACCTTTTGTGTAGTCAGGGCAGAACATTACTCACAAGGGTTAATAAATTATGACAATACTATAAAGAAAAGGATAAGATTTTTATAGTGCAGTTTCTCAGCAGGAAATATCACTCGGTGGGAGGGCAGAAGTTGTCCTATTTACCAGATGAAGCTAAGTGAGATGAGCTTTAAAGGTATAACGTAAAATTATGCGGAATGACAGCATCGCCATATTATGAATTATGAATTATTCAGAGTTTAAATCTGTACTCAGTGTTAGTCAGTACCCAGACCAGTCCTACTCAGAGTTTACTGTTTCAGAAACGGCTTTAGAGTTAGGTCAATCAACTCTGAGTCTGTTCCTCTGAGTTTAGCAGAGGGGGGAAAATCACCATTAATGGAGCCAAGAAAAGGGGAGTCACCATGGCAACGGTAATCAAATGGAGCCCGGTGTATTGAAAAGTAAAGGCAGGCAGCTATTTTAAGTTTTAAAATTTTAAAAAGTGATGTAGAGTAGTTTGATGAATATATATATATATAGGAGGATACAAATACAACTACTAATATATTAATTCCCCCATTTATTGTTTATTATATGATACTTAATTTCAGTGACAGTGTCAGCTGAGCATTAAATACCCTGACACTGTAGCCTACTGGTGTTTAAGAACTGAAGTTGTCCTATTTCTAGGGTTAACACACTCTGACTTTGGAAATTTATCACAACATCTAGAACTTCTTCAGAAACCTTCTAAGAGGTTTATTTCCTCATCATCAGGCCTTTTTGCTGCTTTGATTGGCTGACCCAGATCATAACTGCAAATGGTCTTAGACGGACAAGCCAGTTGATAACAATGGCTAACAGATGTGTTGACTTAAAATATGGCCAACAAACTTTAATCCTTCATTGTTTTGCTTTCTAGTTGTAATATCAGATTTAATTTCTTTCAGTGTTGCCCTAATACGCCTTTGTAACCTCATCTGTCGTGAATATTTGTCCCCTCACAGCTGAAACATTATGTCCATATGGATCTATTTATAAAGTGAAGATCTGGGTTTGCCCCTGAGGGTAATGCAAACAACAACTTGTCTATTCATAAAGTTCCATTTGCCTGAGACCATTGCACACCATCTGACTAACCAGCTCTTCACACTGCGCATGTGGAAAGAGAATCAAGCATGTTTAAACAGCCCTTTATTCACTCGAACCATGAGCATGTCGTCGTGTTTTTGTTGCAGTAGGTTTCTTAACATTTGAGTACAGTTATCTTTTGAAGTTTTATGTTCCCTCCTCCTTCAGTTGTCGATGGTCCTGGAGGAGAAGTCCTTGCTGCAGGCAGAGACTCGCTCGCTGAAGGAAAAGCTGAACCGCTCCGACTCCCTGGACTCCAGCACCACAGCCATCACGGGCAAGAAACTCCTGCTGCTGCAGAGCCAGATGGAGCAGCTTCAGGAGGAAAACTACAGGTATCAGGAAAGAATAAAGCCCAAACATAATTATTGAGAGCTAAAATTTGATACTGAATTTGTTCGCATGCACTTATCCTGGTTATGGGCCTTATTCTGGTTATGACAACATTTGGGATTCGACGGTTACAGAAAAACCTGGTTATTAATACACTGGTTACATTACAAATTATAGCATCCCGTATTTAGAGGTGGGAAGTAATGAAGTACAAATACTTGAGTAGATTTTTCAGGTATCTGTACTTTACTTGAGTATTTATTTATCTGGGGACTGTTGACATTTACTCCCTACTTTTGAACACAAATATCTGTACTCTGTACTCCTTACATTGTCAAAACAGCCTTGTTACCTCTGCAGATGGCGACATGACGTAAAAGACATAACAAACAAGAGAGGAAAAGTCAAACTCCAACATAAGAGAAGGCGCAATTGCAAAACTGGTTCAGTCTTGATTATTCTGTCTGAAACCTAAACTGAAGCAGCAAACTGACACCAACTTGCACATTGTTAGTAAGACAGTTATTGCAGCGTTATCACAAATGTGTTGTGTATCATTGACAGCAAAATTATTTTTAACTTTTTACTTGAGTAATATGATATGAATACTTTTGCCACCTCTGCCCGTATTGAACTTAATGCTTAATAGCAGTTAACATACAGACATAGCGTATTTACTACGTTTTCAAACCAAAGGAGAAATAGTAGCCAAACAAGCGCATGGAAAGTTTAGAAAAAACATTGTGAAGTGTATGGCATGATTCAACAACAGAGACCAGCGACACAGTAACCAGCTGTGTTAAAGTGGACTAAGTGTTAGACAAACTGTACAGTTTTGTGAGATATCACTTGTCTTATGACGGTCTGAAGTTTAGAAAGATTTTCTGTGAGTCACTCGACTGAGTTCACACATGCTCTGTTCAGAAACTCTGATGCGACGTATACATGCCACAATGTCCCGGTTTCTTTTGGAGTTCTTCAGAAGTGGATCCTTGTTTCTCAAAACCGGGATACTTGCTTATCTGGGTTTGTTAAATCAGAATATGATCTTTACATACACAAAGACAAAAAGGGGATACTTGGCAAAAAATGCTAATAAACAATAATCAAGTGCATTTAATCACACTCACTGAGCAACAGAAAATGTAGTGTTATGAATCTATAACCATATACAGTATATGATCAGTTGCATGACAAAGACATTATTTTTATGTTGCACCTCATGTTTCTGCCATGTTTTGTGAAATGCAGACTAGAGAGCAGCAGAGACGACCTGCGAGTGCGGAGTGACGTCCTGGAGAGAGAGGTGTTTGACCTGCAGCAGAGAAATGAAGAGCTGACCAGCCTGGCTCAAGAGGCCCAGTCGCTCAAAGATGAGATGGATATTCTCAGGTGAGAATATAGATGAATCTATACCACAAAACCTTCTTCAAACTTTAGTTTATACCTGGAAGAGCTGCAGAAAGTGACGTAGAAACAGAGGGGCACACAGTGTTGTTCAGTTTCAAGACAAAAAAGTTGTACTTTGCAGATTTTCTTTGTTACTTTCGTTGAAGTAAAGTTGTGACACTACATCTAAATTTTTTTCAAAAATGCATAGCCTCGAGGTAATTCAGTGGATGGAAAAGGAACAAAAACTTATTTTATTCATTTACTACTGGCTGTACTCAGGCTTTCTTGAGTGGTGCTCAGGGATTATATTTATTTTTAAAACTAAAGATTAAAAATATAATCAGTCAAAAAAAAGTTCTTTTGTGTTCAGACTATTATCTTAGCATAATGTTGAGCTTAAGTCCTGGATGAACCCGGGGCTTGGTCACAGTTAGCAGAGTTAGGAAATACTTTCAAACTCGTTTAGTCTCTTAACAGTTCAATATTAGATTCATGTAAAATATGATCAGTGCAAAAAATCATGTTCTGTGACAGTTCATTTTTTAAACAAAGCACTATTATCTCAGCGATCGTCGGCTCACACTCATAGAGACAGCTGCCCACACACAGACGTCCATTCACTCCTCTCTGACATCTGTGATCTGATCTGAATTTTGATGCACTGACACCGTCCTGTGTCAGAGTTCTTGTGGTGAATATTGAAGTGCATGTGCAAACGGATCTATTATCTTTGAGTACGAGTCATATTCTGTCTGTGCAGGCACTCGTCCGACCGGGTGAACCAGCTGGAAGCGCTGGTGGAGACCTACAAGAGGAAGCTGGAGGACCTGGGCGACCTGCGCAGACAGGTGCGCCTCCTGGAGGAGCGCAACACCGTCTACATGCAGCGCACGTGTGAGCTGGAGGAGGAGCTGCGCCGGGCCAACGCTGTTCGCAATCAGCTGGACACCTACAAGAGACAGGCAAGCTGTGGGCCCAGAAGGGGAGGGCGGCCATACTTGTTGTGACATCCAAGTGATGTTAAACACAGTCTGGCTCACGCACATGCTTGAAAAACCCTGCAGTTTCTGAAGGACGCGCTGCCAACGCAGATTGTTGCTGTGCTCTCTGACTTTCCAGGCTCATGAGCTTCACACCAGGCACTCGGCAGAGGCCATGAAAGCTGAGAAGTGGCAGTTTGAGTACAAGAACCTTCATGACAAATTTGACGCCCTGCTGAAGGAGAAAGAAGTGAGTCGGACAAAACAGTCAAAAGAAAAGTTCAGCTGTGCTCGGAAACCATGTTACCTGCAGATTGTTCTCGCTGTGCTTTCTACCAGCCTCTGACCAAAAATCCCACAAATGTCAAAGCTCATATTCCCTCATATTGTCAAACTGTCACTAAAGTTTTTAATGGCGTACTTAGTGGCTGCAAGAGGAATGGATGCAAATATTGCAGCAGTTCTTGAGTGAACTTCCCACGTCGTGTCAGTTCTAGCACCTCCTGCGATCTGACACCAGTGATTCATGTTCCCAGTTACTTGAATGAACACATACTGTACTGACACTGTCTATTAACTTAGTTTGTTGTCGAGGTAGAAACACACCCATGCTCAGTTTAATCTTGGTATGTATCACCTGAATGAAAACTTCTTTGTATTTCAGCGCCTCATCTCTGAAAGGGACACACTGCGGGAGACAAACGATGAGCTCAGGTGTGCACAAGTCCAACAGAGGTGTCTCAGTGAAGCAGGTGAGTTTTCTATTTGTGGACATGGCAGTACCCCATGGTGTTTGACTTTCATTTACAGCTTGCCCCTATAACAGTACTAAGATTGAAGAAAAAGTCTCAAAGAATAACCCAGGATGTAGGTTTAAAGGTAAAGATATTTCGTTTTTGTGTCTTTGTCAATTCTAAGTTCAACTGGTGAGAGCTGAGTTTTAAATCCCTCAGAGGGTGGCATTTAACCTGAGTCTTATGTGATTGGTCAAAAGTTCATGAAAGCTTAAGTCTGGAAACCCTGGTTTCAGTGCCATTAGTGGTGGCATGGGCTGTGTGGGTACTGGTGGGGGAGCTGTTATGCTCCTGTAACCAATTAACATAACTGCTCCCTTTAGGTGTTAATGGCCTTTCAGAGTGAACTGTTTTGATTTTCGTTTGAATACAATGCTATAAATGTAGGAACTAACAATCTATTCGAAGAACATTGTTCAAGTTTAAGAAATGGCTTCCTTCACTCCTCTTTCAAACCTGGTCAAGATTCTGACATTGCTGTTCTCAAAGGAATAACCTTTTCCTCTTAAGATGGAGGTGTACTGCAGACTCCACCATGATTACCCCTTCTTTGTTTATACATCCTCTGATGAAGGACTTTCTTTGCGGATACGGATCACTACATCGGATATCAAGAAGAGTACAGTGATCTGTATATCAGGAAAAAAAAAATGTTTGTCCAAAAGCATTTGCTTTCGAAGGTGGGCAATTTTCAGGAGAAAACAGTAAAAAGAACAAAAAACATGATACAATGACAAAAAAGCTGTTGAAAATGAATTAAATGACAAGACAACTTAATTTTTATATATGGTTCCATTCCTAGAAGCAGTCTCTGTTATAATAGTACTCTTTATAATGAAATGGTCTTGTTTGATTGTTCTGTCTCTGCAGGAGGCCTGTGTGACAGTGGAGGAGCAGAAGGGAACCTGGCCTCAGAGATCATGCCCACAGAGCTCAAGTATGTCCTGTTTCTTACTTTCGTTCTACAGCTTGTGTGAGAGCTGTGGCGTGGGGGGTTCATGTGACTAATTTAAAACCTTTCACAGATTTTCTAGTGTCACTATCAGTAGCCCACTCGTGGCCTATATAATCCCACTCTGTAGTGCGATATAAACTGCTCAGAGCCACTAACCCCGTAACAAAGGTTTATTTTTAGGAACTGATTGCGCATTTGGACCCTGAAATAGTGACACATGGCAGCTGTGGACACTTGGCATGGGCGTTGTCAGATGGAGGCGCTGGCAACTGTGGGTTCTTTGACTCTGAAATTCACAAAACGCTAAACTCACGTGATCCTAAGCTGTGTCTCAGTAGCATCAGTTCTACTAGAGCGGTACTGTACAGGTCGGTTTCCATCTCAAGAGGGAGAAAAGGGGTACGATACTACTTTGGCTTTGGTTCCAACAGTGAGGTACGGTTACTGAAAGGCAGAACTCAACTCGATCTGTTGATTGAAACGTGTTCCTCAGATAAACTGTCATATACTAAGGAGACTGATTATTGCTGCAAATGATAACTTGCTTTATTCTCAATTAACGGCACTGCATCTCAGTTTTGAAGTCAGTGTAATCACATGCAATTGCCTTAGTCTGACTAATCTGACTTTTCCAATGACATAGGCAGAAATTCAAATGCCTCTTAGTCGTATTTATAATATAATTTGTCAGTCGATAGATGTATGTATACAGCTTAGTTGTGCTAAGGTCGGACAGCAGTAACACATGTAAACAACCCAAAAGAAATAAAGAAATCGGTGTTTAAAGCAATACTCACTCATTTTTAGACCAACTAAAATTCATCATTTTTCTAGGTTGCTCTACTGCTAGATAAATCTTTTTGTGTTTTAAAAGGAGTTTAAATGGGAAAAGCTGCATTACCATATCTTATGATCATGTGAGGCAGAGTGAACAATACATTTTTTTTCTTTTAACTTTGCTGTGTTCATGTGCTAGCATCTCAAAAAGTTGGCATTCATAAATAAATCAGTGACTCGTAAATGTAATTCTAAGGTAGCCATGTTCCTCAGAATTTAACACTACGAACAGTATAGATTTCCTCTTTTTAAACAACATTTGAATACCAAGAGCAGTGCAGCATTGGTCAGATTGAAACGCTGTGGACTTAATACAAAATGATTCTTTTCTGTGTGTGCAAACTGGGACAAAGACAGCAGTTGTAGATGGCTTAATTGAGCTATGAGCATAGCCCGACTAAGCTCCGTCTGTAAACTGTAGGGAATATTTGTACTGCCCTTTGAGCTAAGAGGAGTCCTACCAAAAAGATCTGGGTGTCTTTGGCAGGAGAAGTTTATTAACCATCAACACGGGACCAGAGGCAGTTGAACACAGTGTGACAGGATTGAACACTCATCAAAGTAAAATGGTTATAGAGCCTTGTGTATGTCGTTGTGGCACTTTAACAAGCATAGATGTTTACCTAAATAAGGGTAAGGTTTGGAGTAGAGTTGTGTATTATAAAGAGTTACGACCTTGGTGTCAGAGGTGATGATTGTCTGTATAACAACTTTACATCAAGGCTATAAGGCCATGGGAGTAACTGCAAGTAAAGAAGACAATGCAAAGCCTGGGGTTATGCTACCAAACTGTGCTGTATCGTACTGCTCATTAGAAACGTGCCTTACATTTGTTTTCCTCCCCTCATTGCTCCGGACAGGGAGACAGTGGTGCGTCTGCAGAGCGAAAACAAGATGCTGTGTGCTCAGGAAGAGAGCTACAGACAGAAGCTGGTGGAGGTGCAGGCCGAGCTGGAGGAGGCTCAGCGCACAAAAAATGCCTTGGAAACTCAGAACAGGTAATGTATTCATGCACGACAGGTGTGTCCTGTGTGACAACTGCGAGTACACACCGCGGCATTGGATAACCGTCTCCCCTGTGAGGACCATATTGTGTGTTCTTGGCCACGGAGCGGGTTGTTTGGCTGGTGGTGGGAGTGATATCTGCCTAAATGTCAACTGGCCCTCTGGACTGTGCGCTCGGCGGAGCTGTGTGGGCCGGGCTGGAGGACAGACAGCAGAAAAGCCAGATTGTCCCTTGGCCGCGTGCGTGTATGTGTGTGTTTACATGGCTGTGGGCATGTGGACATGTGGGTGGACTGTGTGTGTGTGTGTGTGGAGATCTATGCAACACCAGGGCCAGGGTGTGGGAAGACTCCTCAGCAACAGTAACAGGCGGAGAGGAGTGGAGTGAGCATGCTCAGTAGGGCAGCGCAGAACGCCCAGTACTAGATTTATTATACAAGAGTTCAAAGTCAAGTACAGGCACAAGTATTTAGTAGAATCGTGGAAATCTTGATCAACAGTGTTCCAATAGTTTCTAGAAGCCAACAGGGCATTTTCACTCCTAGCCACGAGTCAGCATTCGATAACGCGCTCCTTTTACACTGACCAGGCTCCATGCTGGTTCTGGTTACCAAACCTAATTATAAACTGACAGACGTATTCACTTTTCAGGTTCAAAACTCTCTCACTCTTGAAAAATAAAGTTCACGAGTGTTTCCTGGACCTCCAAAAAGTCGTACAAAACCGTTATAAAGAGGTGCTCTTTGAGAAGGGAACATCAAGCATAAAAGAAGCCTAATATTCATTTGGGAGGGGCGCCCCTGGCAGCTCAGGTAGAGCATATGCCTAGCACGCGGGAGACCCGGGTTCGAGTCTTGCCGGATCATTTAGCCAATATAGTTCCCCACTGTCACCCCATTTGCGGTCCAGCTACTTCTGTACTATTAATAAAGGCCAAAAAGCTCCTGACAAATATTTTAAAAAAAAAATTAACTGGTGCATGATCACAATGTACTCAAAACTCCCCTTGAGTCCATTGTGACCATGTCCTAGTGAATAGAGGCTTTTTTAATTTGATTAGTGCCTCAGGATTATTGTTGTTCAGCTTCCATTAAGCGGCTGTTTTTTGTTTTTTTATTGTCTCTCATACAAAATATATAGCATTGGTTATACAAATGGTAATTTTTCCGTATGGTACTACACGATTTAATATCATTTTCAATACACAGACCACGATAACTATCACAATAGAATGCTTCTGCAGACACTGAGTACATGATGATAATAATACCACGTTACAGAGATTCTGCAGATGTTAGTTTAGACTAAATTATGATGTGTGAAAATGTACTTTATAATGTATAAACCACAAAAAAGTTACTCTTTTCTTGCTGGAGAAACTAGAGCCTTGATTTACTTTTTATTAAGCTGATGTCAGCAAATGGCACCGACACCTTACATGTCCTGTCCTGCATGTCACAGTAACAAGTTTGGAGTTGTCACTAACATGCCCATGTCACCAAAGTCTCCAATCAGAAGAGTCCATGAATAAGTACCTTGTTAACAAAGCTCCGTCTCGATCGTAGCGTCCCTGTCTTTTCTATTTTAGGACGCTGTAGCTCATCATCAACCCACGGTTAAGTCACGGTGTACTATTCCCAAATGTTGAAGCAAGAAAAAATACTCTGCAAATACGTATTGTAAAGCATAGAAATCAGTTTGATCTACTCCAACCTAACAACCAGAATAGCTTTGTCCTTTCTTTGGTTTTAATTATGTCTGTCTCTCAGGTTGAATCAGCAGCAGATCGCGGAGCTGCGTGCCCAGATCGAGGAGCTTCAAAGAGCCCTCCAGGAGCAGGACAGCAAGAACGAGGACGTGAGTGGAGACGGTGGACACTTTCCCACTTTCGAGAGGGAATTTCGATTGATGTTGATGCTACGTTCTGTGTTCAAACAAATATTCCGCTTAAATTCAAGATTATACGTGTAAAGACGCTGTGTTCGCATGCAGACTGTTGTAGTAGTAGTAGTAGTATGTTCTTTTTTGGGTTGAGGAGTGCAGTGTTTGTTCTTCTGCTCTGATACATGTGTGGGATTTTTTAACCCATGTTTGCTGTGGTGACTCACTGTTAACGCCTGCCCCTCTCTGTCTGTCTGTCCCTCTGCGCCTGCCCCCATCGATCAACTCTGCCAAAATCAGGCCCTCGTAAGTACGGCCCGCCCTCTGCCCAAGCGGCCCATGATTTAACTCTTTACTTTGCTCTCACTGCTTATTCTGTGTGGTTTATCTAGGTTTGCCTTTGTCATGTTTACTTTGCTATACAAGTTCAACCTGTTCTTTTTTTAATCTTTTTTAATAGTCCTCCCTGTTGAAGAAGAAGCTTGAGGAGCATTTGTAAGTACTTTCCTTTGAGCATTTTACTTTATAAATTGATAAAACTGTCATTAGACTTACTCCTAACAAGCTAACAATCCTTTAACTCCAGAGAGAAGCTCCATGAGGCCCACTCAGATCTGCAGAAGAAAAGAGAGGTCATTGATGACTTGGAGCCCAAAGTCGACAGCAGTAGTGAGTCTTTTTTGTTTAATCATTTTATTCTATAGTCTCTTGCCTTTGTGGTTTCTAATTCCGTCTGTTCCAGTGGCAAAGAAGATTGACGAACTGCAAGAGATTCTCCGCAAAAAGGACGAGGACATGAAGCAGATGGAGGAGCGGTACAAGAGATACATGGAGAAGGCTAGAACGGTCTGTTTAGAGAAGTATATTCGACCAAAAAATACATTCATAAATAGATCCATCAATTTAGTTTTTTCACTTCTCCTTATCTCCAACAGTAGCTGAAATATTTGGTTCATGGACCATTATAATAAACTAAAACTACTAAAGTTTGGTTCTGGCTTTAGTCCTGGTTTAACCATAGGCTTAGTCCTATTTCTGTACAGTTTGTACCAGAAACTGTACTGCATTTATTCACTTGTATATGACCAGCAGAAGCTATATTAAACCTGTGACACACTCGAGGCTTTTAGTGTCACATTTTAATACTTATTTCAACTAACAGAAAGAAGCTTTTTGTTTGCTGAACGGTGATCTGACATTTTTTCTCCGAGTCATAAAATATAAAAGTATTTTGAGACTAGACTGAGGTTGATGGTGTTTGTGCAGGTGATCAAAACCCTGGATCCAAAGAAGCAGCCAACCGGTTCTGACATCCAAGCGCTAAAGAACCAGCTGTCAGAGCGAGAGAGGAAAATCCAGCACCTGGAGGTATGTCTCTGCCATAAATGTGTCAAAACAGATTACATTTCAATTCTAACATAGGCCTAATGAGGTGTTCCTGTGTGCAGCACGACTACGAGAAGAGCAGGGCCAGGTACGATCAGGAGGAGAAGCTCATCCTCTCTGCCTGGTACAACATGGTGAGTGCCCACACATCAGCCATGTTCCTCTAAAGGTCTGTTCCACTATACCTATTGTTTTTGCTTCTCAGGGAATGGCTTTGCATCAGAGGGTGGCTGGTGAGCGGCTGCTGTCGCCCAATCAGAGCATGTCGTTCCTGGCCCAGCAGAGGCAGTCCACCAACGCCAGGAGAGGCCTAATCCGACATCAGCCTCGATAGAGCTGCTGCGAGACCTGAGGAGAAAAAAAAAACTGAGACGATGAGGTGTTGTGACTTCACCTGACCTCCCTCTGTCTTTAACATTACGCCTTCTGCATCAGTGCACCTCGTAAACTTTGAAATGCTGCTGCTGCCCCCTGCTGGCACATGAGAATGTTTTTCTCTCTGGTTTTCAGAGAAGAGCTGCTGTTTTCTACTCCACAGAAACAGCTGTAGAACTTAAAGAGCCTTAAGGGTTGTCACCTTTTAAGGTGGTTTTTATTTTCTCTTTGTCGGTTAGTTTCTTTAAGGTACGTTTTGTTTTTAAATCTATTTTTAATTCTTTTATGGGACAATAGTACGAGACTGGAAATAAAGAGTTACAATTTTAGTGTAGTTGACAAAGAGCAGTGGTGTTTGTTTGAACAGAAATGTCCTGCCACTGCCAGAGACAGATTTTAATAAGTAACTGTGAGGGACGTATCAAATAATACTCTTAATACACTTGGTGCTTTTGAAAACGAAACACCCCATAGACGACAAACAGTGGATCACCCTTTTCTATCTGTACATCTGTGTGTGTGTGTGTGTATGTGTTTTATTTTTGTCCTGAGTTGAAGTGTGTTTATTCTTCCTTAGATGTAGATGTACAGTGTGTGAGGATGTCTTATCACTTTACTCTGGTTTTTATGTTTTCACTTAAATCTCTAAACTTAAGTAAAACTGTCACCAAAGCACTTTGTTGGGATGGTGGGTTTATCCAGTGCCTCACAATAATAATGTGTCCTGCCCTCTGGAATCTGCTGAAGTTATTTGAGTGATAATGCTGTCTTTCTGGCTCAACTGACACAAGTAGATTTGACCTAGACATGAACTACAGGGTTGTTTCTCTATGAATTTATGGCTTTGCCTGAAGAGTAATAGTATTTTAGAAAAACAACCAACACCCTTTAATCTTTGGGAAAAGATGAAGAAAAAAAAAAGTCTAATTGCACTCACCACTTTAGAATCTTTAGACACTTTAGTCAGACGATAAATAGGCAACCAAAACCTTTCAAAAGCCACGAACTGGAAAAACAACTGCGAAATGAAGACGTGAAGTCCTGTTAACACTAAAATAATGACTCTAATAATGCTAACTGCTGCTAGACTTGTTTTACAGTTAAACTGAACTGGAAGGAAATGCATTGACTACACTACACTGGATTTTTTTTTCTTTTGTTATTCTGTTTTCTTGTTTTAAGGCAGATGCCCAGTCTGTGATAGAACATTCTTAGGTTTATGTCTGCCTTCATTCACTTGATTTTTCACTTTTCAAACTGATGAAGTAATGTTTTGTCTGTAATAAGTTTCATGTCAGAACTTGGACGTCATCCCTGTTGATGTGTGTGTTGTAATCTACACAGACCTGAACCCTGTGTCGTGTGCACACAGTTTTATCTGAAGTTATGTTTGTAGTGGCTAATATTTCTGTTGACTTTACTTGAAGTTCTTTTGGTTGTCCACAGTCTGGTAGATTATTGTACTGCACGCTGGGGTTTGAGGCAGGTTCGAGATTTGTAGTCCATTTAACTTTTGCACTACAAATAAATGGGATTTTAGAGAAAATTTGTTTGTCTCTGTGTATTTTCTGCACTGTTTAATAGTTGCAGTCATTTTTATTTAGACAAAAATCATATGAAATGCCAGCTTGGTCAAAAAAAATTATCAGAGGGAACAGTATGTACCAGTGTCTAATGTCAGTCTTTTGTGACTCACCTAAATGAACTACACAATGCACTACTCCTTGCACCTAAAACAATTACAGAATCAGCTTTTTAAATTCACAAATGTGCTTTTATCTTCAAAGCAGGCATCCGTCATTGGTGTAAAGTGACTTTTGCTTCAAGAACTGCATGTCTTCAGAAGACTCTGGGGTTAGTCCAGTGACATGAATAAGGTTATTACTGAACATATGAATTGTTTTTTCTGTCATGTTGTAAACAATGAAATGAGAGCTGCCCAGTGTCTGGCGCCTCCAGAGCCGCAGGAGGCGCTATAGACACAGACCGACTCAATTTAAAGAAAACATGGCCGACAGTGAGTGAGTAATGTCTAAAGTTAGCAAAACGCTGTCGAAAATATTGCTCTAACACGAGTCTCCGCTTCAGTTATTGGGCTTCTGTGTCGAACAAAAACTTTTGTCGTATGTGCTTTTACTTCGTGCTTTTGTTTCGGTTGAGCTTTTTTGTATGAAGGCGCTGTCAAATCGGGCGCTAGCCCGCAGCGTTAGCCGCGTTAGCAGCAGAGCCAGCTAAATTAGTTTTTTGCTTTGCTTTGTAAAGAGCTGCGCTGGCGTTGATTAGGTTTATATTGCTTTTTTTCTGAAAAGTGTTCTCTGCTGAGTTGAACCCTGTGTGTTTGTAGTTACGTGGACTCTGTGTGTTATCGTCTCGCGGGTGGAGCCCGGTCTGTCTGTGGTTTTAAAATCCTTTTTGTTTATAAGGAAACGAGGCCATATTTTAGAGACGAAGCAACACTCATTTTGGCGCTGCGTTTTTTTTATGAACACTATCTTCAGAAAACATGGATTCTAAACGCTCCCAGGACAAATACGTGAGGAGCAGCAGCAGCAGCAGCAGCAGTGACTCGAGCTGCGGCAGCCCCTCGTCGCCCTGCTCCAGCCCCGCTCCGGAGGTCAGTCCCGCTCCGGCCGCCAGCGCCGCTTCCAGCTCCGGGTCTAATATGTTCGCCAACGACGGCAGCTTCATGGAGATGTTCAAGAAGAAGATGGAGGAGGAGATGCGGAAAAAAGACGCGCAAACAAGTGGAGACGGGACAAGCACCGAGCTGGCATCAGTGGAAAAGAAGCCCCCGCCTGTGACCACCTTTGTAAGGGGTTTAGCAGTTGTAAGATGTGATAGCTTAGTGCCTTTTCAAATCCAAGCACCATTTAATCTTAGAATAGTTAACCATCCAGCCATGATTTATTGGTTTATAGTAAAATGCAAAGATTTAACATCCATACAGCATCATTTAACACGTGCTATTATCTCTGTTGTCTATGCATTCTATAACAAAGTGCAGATGAGTTAGGTTTAGTAAGACCCTCATGATGGTTTCTCTGGTGGCGGCAGAAGACTAAATGTAGAACTTCTGCTCTGGTGTAGTCTCCTTCATTGGCAATCCATCTGCAAGGGCTCCTATAACGGTTTCAGTCTTCTATCCCCTAACCCAGGTGGGGAAGCGCAGAGGCGGGGTGTTCCTAAAGACCGGCATGGTTGCGAAGAAGCAGAAAAAGGACTCAGACGTAAGTCCAGTTCTGGTTGATGGTCGTTGTAAATGCTTTCTCAGACTGTTTATACTGACTCACTCTTGTCTTGTCTCCCACAGGCCGAGCCAGGCAAGAGCGATGCTTGGTCAAAGTACATGGCAGAGGTGAAAAAGTACAAAGCCCACCAGTGTGGAGACGACGATAAGACCAGGCCGCTGGTTAAGTGAGCTTCAGCTGGAGTGAAGTGACTCGTGTTTGAGGGGGCGACTGCCTGCAGGGGCCAACCAAACCTGACCTCGTGTACTGCCTGTACAAGTCACCCTTCCTCTATATTGTTTTGTTTTTGTAAACTGCTTAGATTGAGTTCTTTTTTTCCATTTTGTATTGTTATTTTTGTCTTGTAATTTGTTGGACTATGATCTTGTGTCAAAGGATGTTAAGTTTCAACATATTGATGATCAGTTGTTTTCCAAACTGGGTTAGCTTTTGTGACTATTCAAGTCTGATTTAATGACCTTCTCAATAGTTCAATTAAAGCCACACTGCCCAATTCTGTGGTGTGACTCTTTAGTAACACATGCACATTCCTGGGATGAATACACACACAAGGTGCTATATTAATGCAATAATCTCAGGCATGGGGGGTAGTGTGATTATTTTGGGGTTAATCTTGGGTTTCAGTGTATCAGTGAACCTGTTCTGGAGCAGGATTGATCTGACCAAACTAACAAGACATGAGCCTAAGAAATAGTAGCCACAGATAACCCAAAGATGTTAATTTAGTCTTCCGTAAAAGTTCACTTTTCCTAAAGTTTCCACTTAACAGACCAGTGTTTTTGAGTATCACACGTTTCAACTGCTTCCTGCAGTCCTCAGAGTCACAATGTTACTGTGCACACTGTTCAAGAATGCATAGGTTGTTAGAGAATACCATGTTTGGTTGTAAAATCCAAGCATTTTACTAAAGACCAATAAATCACAGTTGGATGGTTGAATCAGCTGAGAAGACATCGTATCATCACGTGACTGTTTTGAGAAAGACTGCAGGAAGCAGTCGAAACATGTCAAAGTACAATACTCAAAAACACTGGTCTGTTAATAGGACACTTAGCAATAGTGACACAGCTAAAGTGGTAACACATTTGTTGGAACAAGCATAAAAGTTAACAAGTGGCATCAACTAAATTGATCTTTTCACAGTTCAGTTAGTTTATACACATTTACAGGGTTCATACACTTTTTTCACCAAATTTCCATGTTAACAAATAATTACCAAAAAAAATTTTTTTTTGTATTTCAAACTTTAGTTCTCGTTACTTACAAAAAATGGAAATTAAAATATGCAGGTTTTTAATGTTTCATGTGCTATCCTATATACTGTCATAATGAACCGCATAATTAAGATAAAGCTAAAACATCAAGACTGATGATAATGATTGATACTTTTGGTCTCAAGTTCAACATTTCCAGACCTTTTTGACCAAACTAGAGAGCCATGACCAAAAATGTCAACATTTTTCACAACCTTTTGAATTTTGCATTTACAATGAAGTACATTTTAGCTCCTGAACAGTGATAAGTCATGTGACAGAAGGGCTGTCTGCCTCATATCCAATAATTAATAGCTTCTGTTGTCAAGTGACTATACTACGGATGTGATTGGTTGTTTAGTGCAAATCGAAAACTCTAGGATTAGCAAAACCCAACAGAAACATCTAAAGGGAAAGTTTTTAATTAAAAGCTTGGTTCTATACAGACGTGAATTCAGTTAAGAATTCAAATACAAGAAAAAGTGTACAGCTCTTATTAAAAAAGCTCAAATTCAACAATTTGCTGTTTACATTTCTTACAGGTATCAGTGATAATTACATGATAAAAACAGCACCGAGTAGACACACTGACCATGCATCAGAGAAGGACACATACAAAGGCACACTTTCAACCAAGAAACAAGCGCACACTCAGACGCCTCACTCACTCCTCTTCCCTGTCCACAGTGATATAGGTCTATGTTGTAAACAGTGACAAAAGCATTTGTCATTTTATTTCGCAAATCTATGAAGAACAGCATTTTAAAATTATCAAAATGTCTACAAAACTTTTATTTTTATTGTGGTGTTGATGAAAAGTTGAGCTGATCTTGGATGAGTTGAGGGTAGTCCAGTCCTTTCCTGGTTTCTCTGTATCATAAAGTCTTCCTCTTTACGTCGCCTTGGCCTTGACTGACATCTGGAAAAGAAGCGTATGTCTTCAAATATCAGAGACACGTTTTGCTAAAGAGTTGGTTTGGGATTTTCAAAGTGAGAATGTAGAAGTGGTAAACTCTAGGAGATGGATGAGTGACAGGGAACGAGCACATTTTAAATCAAAGTCCTAGCGTTTCAAGGAGCAGCACTGGAAGGTCTGATCTGTGTCAGGTTCTGTTGGAACACACTGTGGACCCGACCTGGTCTGATGCATACTTAAGTGGAGGTGTAGTAGGCTAAATATGTACCTATATCATTTTGAATGAGACACTTCAAGAGCAGGGAGTAGAAAAAGGTGTTTTTATAATGTTTGCAAATGTTTTGCCTGATCGTATCAAAAAAAGGTAAGTAAAGCGAATAAAGGAGAATATAGAGAAGTGTAACAGATGGTATTAAATATACAGTCCTTTAAACTGAATGATAATTTGAAAATTTTTATTTCTATATGAATTTTAGTTATTATTATTGTTATCTACTGTGCTCCATTTAAATGGCCTGAAATACACAGACAAGTCTTGAGTAAAGCATTCTGGGAAACGTAGTTTGAGCTGCTAGCATTAGCATGAACTCCTTACAAAGATTATGTATTTAAAATTGATACAATTTTGAATTTATTAGTTGTGCCTTTACATTACCTTTAAACAGTACCTGATTTGTTTTTTCTTCTAGTTGGTAAAAATGGTTTAAACCCAGAGATTTTAGAAGAATTTGTATTCAGGAACAGAAAATCTTGGCCAATCACATGCTCAAAAAGTCACATGCTCAAAAAAGGAACACTCCCATTGGGCGATATTCCAGGAAGTTTAATAGCTGCAGCTAAAGTGTATTTTCAGCGCTGAATATGTCTAACACAGAGAAACAATAAATCACGTAGAGTTTAACGAGGAGGAGATAACTGCTCATCTGATGCTGAAATGGCAGCTAAGCTAACGCTAAACTCTAAACTTCAGTTTGGTGAAATGTATTAGTATTTTGTGGAGGAAAAATTGGTCCAGTTTTATTTTTTTAATTAAAAAAAAGGCAGGAGAGGTCCTTAGCCTGCTTTTGGGGGTGAGTGGAATCTGAGACATGGACAAAAAAAGAAAATCAGGTAGTGGAGCTTTAATATCTAAATGTCCAAAAACTGAATGGTGCTAGAAAACACTTCAAAATACGCTAAAAACACACTGGCCTAAACAAGGAGCTAAAGCTAAGCCTATGGTTAAACTATTTCAGTCTGAAAAATAAAACCACTGTTCTACTTTTAACTTTTTTTTTTTTTATCAAACAGTCTTCAAATTCCCTCTCTTCATGACGCCGTCCATCTGATTACCGTTGCCATGGTGAATCCTCTTTTCTTGGCTCCACACAAAATGGCTTTCTTCTTCAGCTGAATTCAAAGTGAACGGACTCAGAGTTTGTGTATCGATTTTCTACATCTAACACTTTGTTGTTTAAAATGTGCTCTTTTCTTGATGCTGAGCCAGTTCACAGTCTCTCATCACAGCCCTCAGAGTTCTCAACTAGAGCCACAATAATAAACATCCTTCTTCCAAAATCCCAAACTCGCACTATAAAAAGAAACACTTAAAAATGGCTCCAGAAAGACATGCTGCCACAGAAAACAGACGAGCCAAACGGGACCAAACAGACGGACAGAACACACCAGACACTTTCAGAAACGAGCAGGAAACAGGGCAGGCTTTTGAGGGAAGAGCGGGTCCGATTGTTTTTTTTTTTTACCTGAGAAAGCGAGCTGCAAGTGAGGAGGCAGAGCAACCTGAGACCCTGACTGGAGACTCTTATACACATCTGAGGAGACAGGACAGGAGCACGAGAACGAAACCAGGAGGAGAAAGAGTGGAAGGAGAGCACAGAGGAGTCACGTGGGTAGAATTATTTTTGGTAAGAAACAAAAGGGGGAAAGAGGAGAAGTTAGGGAAGTGAAGCAAACAAAACGGAGAACGTCAAACAGCAGCTTACATTTAGACACAATGTGGTGATCAAACATGATGCAAAAACAGAACACAACAAAGCTTTACACAAAAAGCCCACTGTTCCCACACGAATCGAGATCTCATTTCTAACTATTAGCATATTAACCCTCTGAACCCAAAGACAGTTTTAGGCGCCTCATTTTTTCTGCTCGATTAGCATTATTCCTTAGAGGAGCAGTGAGCTAGTTCATTTAACTGAAGACTAAACTGGGGCTGAACAATATAGTTTATATTTATCGCAATATCATGAATCGCAAATCACAATATCCTGCCTGGTTCCGGTTTTTTTTATTGAATTAGCCTTTGCTTTGATGAGTGGAAGTTAGTCCAGAGTCTTTTATTTCTTTCTTTCGGTTCTAAATTGTTTTTATGATTGTCAAGTAACATTCATCAAATCTTTCAAATCACACTGTGGTGCCTCCAAATTAAAAAAAAAACTGTTTTAGACCTGTGTTTTTTTGTCTAAGGTTTTGGTGAAACCCATGCTTCACAGCTTTTTTTTTTCTTTTTTGAATTTTAATTTCATTTTTATCGTTTTCAATCTGGTTTCAGAGCTAAACACAGTGATAAATGACTTACTAACGTCAGCAGAAAAGGAGGAATCATCTAAGTGCACTCCATATTTCTGGATCAGCTTGAAAATTGGGTTGCATTAAAGCACTTTTATATCTCTGTTTCTATATTTCAAACTGCTAATTTTTAGTGCTTTTAATGGAACTTTCTGAACTTTAATATGGTGTACCCCAAGGATCAGTACTGCGCCACTTTTATTTTCTATTTATTTAAATCCCCTTGCAATTTTTTGAATTTTACAATGTTTTTTACCACTATTAGCCTATTAGACTCTGTGAGGTTGTCCCAAAATTACCTTCGATATTGGGACTAAATTGGGAGGTAATTCTTATTTGCCCCTCAAGCTTGAATGAGGAGTTGGGGAATGGACTGAAACACAGTATCGCCCTACAGCCGGAAATCTTGGTGTTTTATTTGATTTTCATTTATCTTTTGGAGGTTAGGTAACAAGTGTGGTCTAGGCCTTATTTCTTTTTAACCACTTGTTAAAACGCTTTTATCTCTTCACGACTGGGCTATTGCAATGCACGACACACTGGTTTTAATCAAGGTTATATTCACCACCTCCAGTTAGACTCACACTCCCATCCTTTGGTTCCTGCACTGGCTCCCTGGGAAGTATCGCATTGATTTTCTAATTTTATTACATACTTTTAAAGCACTTTCCATTTGTCTGACCTCCTCACACCTTACCTCTCCTCTCCTACCTCCTTACTAGACCTCTCCGTTCAGAGGAGGAAGCCTCACTGGTCATTCCTAGAACACAGTGGGCCACTTAAAGGAGATCTGGCGTTCTCACTTCTCAGACCCCTGCCCCCAACCTTAGGCACATGACGCTTTCACGAAGACAAAAGAGTTAAAAAGAGCAATAAGTGGGAGCTAGAGAAGCTTCCGTGTGGGCTACCATGACTCATATTACATTATGATATTTTTATGTTCGATTGCCCCGGGTGCAGAGGGTTAACAAGAGCACAGGTTCTGTTGTGGAAGCGTGACTCACTCTGCGTCAGTGAGGAGAAGGCGGCGTTGCTACTGGCCGTGGAGCCGCCGGCCGTGGTGCTGGAGGCGGCCGTACCGAGCGAGGGCAGGTTGAGCAGCGAGGGGAACTGGAAGGGCAGGGACACGGGCACCAGGCCCCCCAGCATCCCGTAGCCCAGAGGGAGGGACGGGGCCGCGCTGAGCAGAGAGCCGCCGGCCGACGTCGAGATCTGGACAAAAACAGGAAGAAAGGGGAGATTATTTTCAGTGAACCCAACATGTTTTTCTTTTGTAATTTACTAAACTCATCTGCCTTGATACTGGGCTGATTATATTAACACTGAAGCATCACAACCCCTCGTGATGTGACTATTTTGGGGATAATTATCAGGAGAGTCATGTTCGACAATAACAAATATCTATGTCTTTTATCTCCAATCCATAAAAAAATGATTTTGTTTCAGGTTTTTCATGACCGTATGAACCCTGTTTTATTTAAAAGATAACCCAGTGTAAAAAAGCTTGCTTCATTTACAATGCTGTCAAATTGTGGAGTGCATCCTGACACTAAATCCAGTACAATATAAAAAAATAAAATAAAGACCAGAGTTCCTTTTGCATTAGGATCATTGTTAGCATTACACCACCTTCCAGTCATGCAAATGGAATAGACAGACTTTTTAACCTTCTGCCTGTGATGAAAAACATGTGAATCAAAGGGTGTGCAGCCACATATGAACTGAGTTGATAAAAACAACTGCTGTCTCACATTCACAGGCACTGAGTGAGTTAACAGTGGCTTGGGCTTTGAAACCAAAACCTGTAGACCCTCTATAGGAGCCAGGCTTGTCATTAAGTCAATATTGTTATAGTTTGAATTCTGTGCTGAATGGAAATTTGTCTCAGTGTCTTTGTGTTCTTTCACTTTTCTCGGATGACTGCTCCCTTCTCATCAAAGAACACCGAATTGCTAATATTATGAAAACATACTTTGAGAGCTTTTTTTTAAAAAACACAACAGAGATAATACTAATAAGACGCGCTGCTAGACTGTCACTATAGTTAGCGTCTACCCTTAACATGCTTAGGGGGACTGAGGTCTTCTCTTGCCATGTAATGCTTTGTAGCTTAGCAACAAGTTAGCATCACTAACTAAAACAGCTAACTTTGTAACTATAATGTTGTTGAACTCCGGCCAATATGGCTTCTATGGCTCTATATGTTACATAAACTAAACAGAGACAAATATTTAGTAATATTCAGTATACTTCAACTGTGTTGTGCTGTGGATTGTGTCCCACTCAGGCTATTGTTGCATTCATGTGCTTTTTGTATTTAACAGCATTAAGGAAAAAAAGGGAGAGAAAAGCAGCCAACGTTTAACCTGACGTAGTATTACAATAAAGTAGTTTGATCTTTAGTAAACATTTTTAGACATGACGTGCAAACAAAAACCTGACAGACAGGATATCCAGTGGCAGTGTGACACAAGATGTGTGTCTATAGGTGTGCTGTATTTTTGCAACCCGTATGCAACAGCTGAAACATGTTGCTAGTCTATTCTTTTTTTCCAGTCTTGACTTTTGAGAAGGGTTAGGTTATTCATTTTCTATTATTACAGTATTGTTTCAGTATTATCTGTTCGTCCCAGTACAAACCTGTGATATCTGAGGTGAATTGGACGAGGATGGGACAGATGTGACCGGTTTGGCCCCCTGAGGTGTCCCCGGGCCAGGCCTCTGCCGCTGTCCCGGACTGGCTGAGGCCACTGTGGGGGAGGCACTGGCTGCTGTGTGTTTGTTTATGGACGAGCTGTTGATAAGGCTGGAGGTGCTGCTGCTGCTGGGGGTCTTCTGTCCCGGGACGCTGAAGCTGCCCACGCCCGCTTTGGCTGCTGCTCCGGGGGCACCTGAGAAGGGCGAGCGAAAGGCTGTGGAGGTTTTAGCGGAGTACTGGTGCATGGGGGCCGCCGGAGACCTGGGGGGCTGCGGGACGGGGGGCGAGGGGGCGCTGACGGCGGTAGGGGCGCGGGGGGACAGTTTGACAATGGGCGGGATGCTGCTGTGGCTGGGTTTGGTGAGCGTGGCGTGCATGGGCGTAATAAAGTTGGACTGGGGTGGGTGGGGCTGGCGGGCGGGCGTGTAGGTTTTGGGGGTGAGGTGGGGAGAGGCCGACTGAAGCGAGTGGGTCCGGGACGAGGGCGACGTGAGCAGGAGGGTCTCACCACTCTTGTTATTGCTGACTTTATGAAGGACTGAGGAGGGGCCGCCAGGGGCCAATAGGGGCGAGGCAGTGGGAGGGGGGCGGGGTTTAGGGGGTGAGGCTGTAGCGGACATGTTGGCTTTGGCCACGCCCACACTCACAGGTCTTTGAGTGTTCAGCACTGAGTGTCTGTGAGCCTGCGGTGTGACCTTAGCCGCACCAATCCCATCAGCCCCTGGCCCCCGTCCTGAGACCTGAGGGGAGCCTACAACGGGCCGGGACAGAGGGGCAGACGGGGACGAGGTAGACATGTAGAGAGGTGTGCCGGGGGCACTGCTGACGGAGGGCTTCTTCTGCTGCTGGAGGAGCGGGGAGGAGAGGAGGCCGGAGGGAGGTTTGGGGGCCTCAGGGGACGGAGGGCTGTCTCCCTGAGCCAGGCCCTTGGCGGCGTTTCCGAGGATGGCCAGGGCGTGGGAGATGGAGTCGAGGGAGGGGGCCAGCTCCTCATCCAGGGAGTCCAGACAGATGGGCTCAGACGGGGACGGGGACGGTCTCTTGAGGACTGGTCCTGCGGGGGAGGGGGTAGCACCTGCCGAGGGCGTGGGCCGCTGTGCCCACATCGATGAGTCCTGGAACAAACATCAACAATAAACATAAGGTTACAAAGACAGTATTATTAGTGATAGACACATACTTAGAAGTCTTGGGGCGGACCCTTTCTCACTTGGATTACTGATAACCTGACAGTAGACCACAGAATGTAATGTCCTTTAAAGTGACTTGTTAAAATTGGTGCTTTTCACTTCTTCCCAAATGTTTAGGCTAATCCTGGTCCTAACCTTGGTACAAAGCAGGCTCGGCTGTCAGCACAGGTTTCCATGGAGACGGAATTTGACTCATAATCACCCTTTTTTATGAAACCAAAATAACATTGAAGTGAGCCAGAGATATCAATGTAGGCCTAGATTATTGAGTAAGCTGCCTTTATGAAATACCCTGCTAATTTATTTTCTTCTTACAGACTTCCTATTATAATCCACCATTCTGCGTTTTTAAATTCATAAAATGGATAATCAACAGCAATTTTGTCTGTTTACCGTTTCAAGACTCATCTGTCAGGGGAATATCAACCATTTACAGAGATTATGTGTTGCTAATGAGCCACACAAAGGTGTTAAACTCATGAGACTGAAGACTAACCTTTGCCTTGGCCTTGGGAGTAGCAACAATCTTTTTCTTGGCTCTGGAGAGAAGAGAAGAAAAGTACCAGCCAGTCACACAACAGTTATTAACAGCAACAATTGTCACTCATCTCAGATATCCCTTCACACATGACCTTTGCTAACAGTACACCTCAACAATCTAATAATACCTTCATTTATTCATTAATTGGTTTGAAAAATGATTCAAACATACGTGTAGCCTGTGAGGTGACCATGTGCCATGGTGCTCTCTTTGAACAGCATCCTGTAATTGAACCACACACGTTAAAGCAAATGAAAAATTAAAAAAACATGAATCCAACTTGAGTGCCATGTACAGACCTGGCCTGCATCCAGCCTTTGGGCCACAGAGGCTTGACTTCAGTCTCCATGAAGGCTTTGAGGTAGTCCTCTAGAGACAAGGCGGTCTTACCCTCCAGCTCGTAGCATTTGAGCTTTATCTGCACCAGGTTACACAACAACGACCTGGAAAACACAACATGTAAGACACTCGAGTGTGGCAGCGAAGCATGTTGAAGGAGTGGGTTTTAAGGACCACTGACCTGAGTTTGTCGTCCCACACAAACTTCTTTCGAGGCCCCATGACCCTCTTCCCAGGTTTCTCTTCATCATCGTCCTCTGAGCCATTCTTCTCTCCCTCCTCGGACTGCTGCCTGGGAATTAGGAGGTCAATAATTATTCCTTAGTTGTTTAACAGTGTATGATATATACATGATTGATAAATGTCACACAGTTAATGTGCCATTATCTCAAAAGAAACAGGGTTTTTATAAAGACTATATATAAGTTTTACTAATCACTGCTAAAGGCTAGGCTAATGGTTAAAAGGCGATGACCTTATTTTTTTTTTGCGTTTAGTTTGACAGTTTAATCAACTAACAGCTAATTGTAATATGTATCATCTGTGAATAAATTACACCCAGGTTTTATAAATAAGGTTTTTAACAGATGAGAGTGATAAACCCACAGTGTGAGTCTGGCCAATTACAACTTGCTTACGGTAAAAAAAATGAGCGCTCTCATTGGTTGACACAGATGTCAAAATGTCAAAAAATGTAAAAAAAAACAAGGAAATTGATTATTTTGCTGTCAACTAAAACATATTTTGCAGAAGAACAGCTCAAAAAAGATATAAAATAGAGAAACAGGCAGCAAATTAAACATGGATAAATAGTGGCAATGCTTCGATGCAGTGTTTAATGAGGCAGAGATAATTATAGGATTGTTAATCTACAACAGTAAATTCAAAGCTAAAAGTTTCAGGTAAGATCTAAACTTCGATTTAATGTAACATCTTAGTATTTTCCGGTGGAAAATTGAACTGGCTTTACTTTTTTGTAAATAAAAGAAGCAGGAAAGGTTACTATGCTGCTGTTGGGGGAGACTGTTGGGGCTGAGACAAGGATGGCAAAAACAAAATTGGTACTGGAGTTTGAAATAAAATGCTTATCAACAATGGACTCACTCAGACCTTTAAAATCAAAGCAGGGAGTTATCAGGTCTAATATTGCCAGCTTTAATCATAAACATCAGCGAGACTGAAATGCAAGGTCGGAAGGGGACCAGAGAATTTCCATAAAATGTTTAATCAATTCATGTCTGAGTGGTTCTTTTGTATAAACAGTAGGTGACTTGAGTGGAGTCCTTACTTTGCTACTTTAGCGATACAGTCCATGTTGTAGCGAGCGATCTGCTCCGGCATCACGCTGCACACCGCCAGTTTGAGCTTCAGCAGGGGAGTTCGGAGTCGGTCGTCCTGAGAGACAACAGCGAGACAGTCAGGGAACATGCAAACACAAACAGCTCTCTCACTGCTTAATATAGAAACCAGGGCACGGCGTCAGCAGAACAACACCTCTGACTTCACCGCTTTGTTTAGACACACCTGCCAGATTTCACCAGCTGCAGCTTTTTATGCCAGTGGCAGTTTACGCCCTTTTATCTCCAAAGTTGTTGAGAGCACACAGACAGAAATATAACGCGTGATCATGTATTTACAGCTACCAAACTGAGGTTTAAGAATGAGTGAACTAACTTGAACTTAATCTAGGATATAGCTAGAATAACCTGTTTAGAAAAGGATCAAAGTTATTACAGAGGCCACTGATGAGAAGGCGTTGGAACACATTGGAACACCTGAAAAATGTTCTAACATTTTTGAGAAAACCTAATGTTGCTACTTTCAAACAAGATTTAAAATGTATAAAGAAGATTTGTGAACAATATTAATGACATTATAAAACTACTGAACAACACTGTATGGGTATTACAGCTTTTTGTGTCCATAAAGTGTGCCATTTATTTTTGCATAAATAAACAAAACTAAGATCATTGTTCTGTTTACCACAACTGTCAATATTAAGCCTCTTTCACAGCTGCAGTCGTACCCAGCAAAGTTCCTGCATTTTCAGTACAGTTTAATGCGTGAAAGGAAGCAGAGCTGATTTCCCAGAATACTGTATCTGTTATGGCAATTTCCCAGATCAAAACCTAGTACCGTTGCAGGAAAATTGAAGGGAAGGCTTTGCAGAAATATTACCGACACATTCACAAATCATAAACCCAGATTAGCTTTGTTTTCAGTTTTACTTTGACACTCACTTGCTTTCATATTAATGCCCCCCATCAGGCCATGAGCCTCATCTGTTTCCGGCTTTTGTTGACAATTATTTGCGTACTTTCTATCCATGATTAGCTTCTGCAGCAAAAACTTTTTTCAGTCTTGTTTAGTGATCAAAAAATGCATCAGACTGAGATGCAGAGGACATTTCTCAAGTGATGATTTGATTTGTGTGACTTTCAGTGTATTGACAAATAAATGTTGTGGCTGCTAATGTGACATTATTTTTTGTTAAACATAAACTGTATGTGTGCATTTTGGCAACATAAGAAAGGCAAACCACAATACATTTTCAATGGCCAAAAAGGTATTAGCCACCAAAAAGGGTGAGTGACTATCCGTGTGCTGTCAGTGAGTGGGTATTTTAATCCATTTATACAAAGAATTTAGGCCACAAGCAAAACATAAATAAATGGAAAACACCACTGCATTTATTTTAGGAATGGGTGTGTATCTTTGATGATACAATTGACTAATGTGTCTAGGTGTCATACTAAATAATGGTTGCACTAGATTAAATTAAACCTGTCGGCGCTTGTACTCGGATAAACCTGAAGTTGCGACATTTTTGTGCCGCAGAATAAACAAAACCCCTCCCACTCACCTGAATGTTGAGGCTGAGCTTCTTGAGACGTTTGAGCAGAGCTTCTTTATTGCAGGGCACAAAGGCCTCTAAGTGAGAGTAGACGCCTGAGCGCACCTCTGACGGCTGCTCCTGGACCTGTAGCTCGATACTGCACACATAAAGGCAGAAAATAAAGAGTTTACATTAATATCTGGCATATTTTATAGGAGCTCTATAACATGTAAATGTGTCCACTCACTCCAGCAAGATGTTGTTCATGTCCAGTGTGAAAAACTTCTTCCGGCCTTCTTGATCAAACTGCCTTGATGCCTGGTACAAAAAACATCATCTGTTTTCATCGCGTACACAGACAGGGCTTCTGCAACACTTTCTTTGCAAAATGACACTTATTCCTTATTTTTTCAGACCACATTTGACAATACGCTTAGTTATTTGACACCTAAGTAATATGTATTAGACTGTATAGGAACTGTGGTGCATTCTCTAACAGTAGTCTCTAGGGTAATAACTCTTCTATTAAGTAAGTGTTTCGACAAATGAAATTTTAATTTTGTGACCTTATCAACCAATTAGTTAAAACTCCACTTCCTGATTTTCATTTTGCCTTCACTGTCTCAGATTCCACCTGTAACTGACTGTAACTGATACCTGAGTCTGCAAGATTATAATATTTTTGAGTGAGTCGCCAATATATTCGAGTACATTTTGATTCCTGTTTTTTGTAAATAGAGGCACAACACTGGACACATGCAAAATCTCCATTATGTCCCATCCATATGCAAACCTGAACATAACTAAATTCAAATTCCATCCCCCATAAAAGCAATATGTAAAATACATACCGCTCTTAGGTCCTCGATGCGTTTTGTGAGAGGTGCTGGGAGTCCACTGGGCAGCGGAGGAGGGTTCATCATGTTACCCTGCGACACTCTCCCCCCAGCTTTATGCCCCATCCCGAAGGAGCCGTTCTCCCCCTGCCCCGGACTGGCTGGGTGAGGAGAATCTAACAACGAGAAGTCCAGGTCTCCCATCATGTCCTGCAGGATGTCGTTGTTGGCCGTCCCCAGCAGCGACATCACCACGGGGTCTGCTGTCAGGTCGGTCAGCTCGTTGTTGCTGGAGGTTTTGGGCTGGGCGTTGAGGAGCGAGCTGTTGGCCCCAGGTGCCACTTTGGGGTTGGCCCGCTGCAGACCACTGGCCAGGTTCTTCTTGCGCATCTCCTCCTTTTCCCTGCTGAAGCGCCGCAGCATGTTGGCCAAGTGTAGGGAGTCCTTCATCAGCTTCTTCCTCTTTTTCTTCTCGGGGCGATGAGAGTTCAGGGCCGACACACTGGCGTAACAGCAGACCAAAAAAACAAAACAACTGTCATTAATGGTCTCCGTACAATCTAAAGCACAGTTGAGATGAAATTCTAAAATGCTGCAAAAAGTGAAATAGGTGTGTTTACATTAACAGAAAGAAAGAAAGTCAATTTTGATTGATGTCACTTGACTATATACCTGCTCATTTTTCTGGCTCATGACTATTCAAGACAAGATGGCACTTTTAGACGTTTCTTATGCAAATTCTGGATGATCCTCGGAATTAATGTATTACTAATTAATGAAAAAAAATGTAAGTATGAAAAGTATGCAGCCTGCTCTGGTTTTAGCTCAGGTGGTAAGAATCATAAAATGTCAGTAGGACCACTATATGTGCTAGGAATACTAAGAATACCTAAAAATAAATTCATGTGGGAAAAAAAAGTGAGTATTACTGAGGCACCTGGGCCGCTTTTTCTTTTTACTGGATACATTTACTCAACCAAACTGAGGCTGAGCATGTTCACATAACAAAGAGGCATTATTTTATGTTATTCAGACTAAAATCACATGCTTTTTAAATAGCACATCTTTAGATCTTTAGACATGTTTTTCAAACGTGTAATCGTCAATGTGCAGGTAATGACTATCCTGCAGATACTGTATATTACTGTATGCTGGTTAATAAAATTTTATTGATTATTATAAATGGCAGAACAATCAAAACAAGGCCTAATGTTGCATGAAAATGAAGAAGTATAAGTATATAGTAGTAAGTCTAAATGGTTTTGAGGATACTACGAGGCCAACCACACAGGAAACACCAGTGTCTTTGTCAGTTTTGGAACGCCCACACAAATACAAAACTTTTTTTTTTTTTTTAAGTCACAGTAGCACAGACAAAGTAGGAACAAAATATGATATGCCTGTTTGAAATAAAAATGTACAAGTCTGGGCACAATCGGAATGTTTTTGAGGCTAATGGTTAAAGGGAATTTACAATTGTGACACCTGATACACGTTGGTGAAGTCTGGAACAAAGACAGAATATTAAACTGAATTTTTAATAGTGTCGGAAGTGAGAATTAAATGATTCATTCAGCACGGACTGTTCAGACACTTGAAAAGTAGTAGTCTTACCCTGACTTTGTTACTTTGTTCTTCCTGGGTTTCTTCTCCTCCAGGATTCCGCCATCTTGCTTCTTCCTGCGTTTTTTAATGACCCGTTCTTCACCATCTTTCATTTTCTGCACACAAGCAAAAAAGATCCTTAGTCTCAAAGGGTGAAAAAAAGTAGTTTAGACGTAGACATCTGGACATAATAATAATAATTTAAAAAGAGCAATGAGTAAAATTTCTTTTAGGTGTGTTTATATTCATCAGCATGTCACTGTAAGGCTGCCATAGCTTCAACTTTTTAACATGAATCTGACCTCGTTCTACTAGGTTTGGTCATATTCATTAAGGTGTCCCTGGAGGGCTACTGCTTCAGAAAGCAGACATGTAATACAAAAGACGTAATGTCACCACTAAATGCCTCCCAAAAACTACTAAACTCCACCTTAAATATATCATCACAATTCCAAAAGCTTTCCTCAGTTCTAAACTCCATTATGCAGTTTCCCATAGTGTTTTTGTTCACGACACGTTCACACAAGTGCTATAAATCAGAAACTTACCTTAAAGTGATTATCTGCTGTACTGGTGTCCTCCCCCTCTGAGTCTGAGGCAGGTCTGAACTGTAGCGTTCCTGTGTTGATGTAGAAGCCTCCATGTTTAGTTGTCAGAGAGGCCGGCACCAGCTCATCATACTGACAAGGAGACCAAAAAACACTGTCAGTTACAGCCACAGGCAACTGACCTATCACTAAGTCCCATCCAGACAATCATTCAGTTCAGTACGTAACTCACAATGGGATCTGTCACAACTAAAGCCGTATGCCAGACAGCATTTAAGGGACAAAATCTGAGGAATCTGTAGCTAACTGTGAGACAGATAGTGACTGTCATAAACCTAATGGGGTTGAGTGTCTAGCCTGTATAAGCTTGGGCTGTATAAGAGATTGCCTGTAGCACAGTTATGAAACTGTCTAGTGCTCTCCAGATTCACCCCCAATGTCTTTTTAATGATGTGAGCACAAAAGTAAACATAGTTGTAATACACTTTGTAATATGCGTTTGACTGAATCTTAGTCCGTCATTGATACAAGCCCCGTCAAAGTAAATAAAAGTGATGATCTGACATGTTTTACAAGTGTGTGCATGTTTTAGTTTTTTGGGAAACTTTTGTGATAAGACTCCCTTTTAGTCGTGCTAATGAGTGAACTCCTTTTCTTTCTCGTCTCGCACCGGGTCTAGCTCTTGTTATCATCTTGTTTGTTCCTGTCTGACAGAGTGAAATCTGCTCTGGCAAAACATGCTCTTTTTGTTCCCGTTGGAGGCACACCTTGTATCAAAAATCTGTTTAATCTTTAGTTCAGGCTGCTAAACTATGTCTCTGGTGAGTCTACTAATAATTAGCTACATAGTGATATCACTTTGACATGATTTGATAGTTGCTATGTGGAAGATAATTTCACTTTTGTTTTGTTGTTTGTTGTTGATAAATCCAAGCACAATAAATTCACAACTATTAATGTTTTTCTTTGAAGTTCTAGGCTCAAATTGTCTGAGTGCATCAAGTAGCTGCCAGGAATGTGATTGCCTGGTGACAAATAACAAAAAGCAACTATTTAAATTATAACTTAATAAATAAACATGTTTGACAGAAGGACATGATGAAAAGACTCTTGTTAACAATGGAAATTTCTCATCTTATTAAACCAAAAATTCATAAAAAACTCAAAGTAAAGATGGGCTGAGATTCATTTGCTCTTTTTAACTCACAGCTTCCGAATTGTCTATAAATGGGTCGGTCTCATCGTAGCCATAACCAATATCGATCAGATCCTGCATCCGGTCCCTTTTCTTCTTTTTGGTTGAGCCGCCCTGAGCAGAGAAGACAATCAGCAAAGCAATAAGCGTTAGTAAGAATAAGAATAACATGAAATTTAAAGTGTAAAAGTAATCTGACTTACATATTTGCTCTCAAATTTCCTTGCCAGCAATTCCACCTCACGTCTTTCCCTCTCGTCGTCAGCAAAGGGGTCACTGGGGTCGAGCGGAGGAGCCAGTCCTTTGGGTACTACAGAAGCTGTGGGCTTTTCCTACAGACAGCAAAATACATGATTCATTTTTCATTCTGCCTTCTTAATGGAGATTTTCAGCAGCAGAATTTACAAAATTGTGCAAAACTTTCATGATTCTCAAAGAAAAGAATCCCCTTTGTGTCTTGTGCAAATGAGAATAAGGAGCAGACTGAGCTCTCATTCACTAAGCTCTCTTCTTTGCTTTTAACAGCATGTGGAGGATGGTCCATGTTGTTACACAAACTCCTCATCTACAGTCAACAAACTTTTCTTGAGTCGGCCCGTCTCCTGTCCAAATTTTTTTTGGCTAACCTTGAGAGATATCTGCATAATAAATAAATCACCAGGGTTTAGAGTTTAGTGAAGTTCAGAATATTTGTGTTTAAAGTGTGGCATAAAGTATTCTTTCACACCCAAATGATGCCCACTGTAATAAAACTAAAATTTAGTCATTCAATTAAGTGCATCATTAGGCATTTACTTACAGCTTTATAGGAAATTAAACAAGGGTGTTTACGTAGACCACTATTGTCCTACACATTAGATAGTTGATAGAATTACAAAGAGGAAGGATCTCGT
This sequence comes from Rhyacichthys aspro, assembly GCA_036850595.1. NCBI lineage: Eukaryota > Metazoa > Chordata > Actinopteri > Gobiiformes > Rhyacichthyidae > Rhyacichthys > Rhyacichthys aspro. The sequence continues at coordinate 4,306,420 of CM072155.1, forward strand.
TGTTCTCATTGCCAAATAAACTGCTAAACCTCTTACACGCTTGAAATTTTAATAATTCTATTTTGAAAAAACCTATTGTGGGTCACACCATAGCGTTTATGTCATTGAGTGCATATTATACATTAAAAAACCCTAAAAGTTTTCTAATAACATTTCTCCTCTTAAGTCCATATGGTCCAGTTCAGCCTTTTCCACTTCTCTGTGACAAAAAGCGCATACCATTTCCTGTTTAGCTCCACGGATTAAAAGGGAAATGTAAACTTTAGTCAATGCGCATCTCTTTGGACTTGGTGGTAGCCTATTTAGTTTGACACATCTAGAATAGCTATCATGACTCCGTTTATAGTTATGGTATTAGTTTTATACAGGGCTTCATTATTCTCTTATCGCAGTATCCGTCTGTCAGCCCCCAGTGGTGTACTGCCAGGTTAGCCCCCCTGCCCATATCATGGTGCTGTCTTTGGGACTAACCTGAGGCAGAGTGTTGTTGGCCAGCTCGCTGTAGTTGAACTCCGCGGAGCCCCGTTCACTGGGCTCGCTCAGAGACAGGCTGAGGCGGACGGTGGGCTTGCTCTCGCCGGTCTCGCCGCCTTTATCAGTGTTCCCAAACGGATCCGCACCACCTCCTGACCCTTTGCCCGCGGTACTTCCACCTCCGTCTTTCCCAAAAGTGATGTCCGCGGCGTCATCTTCGCGGCGGCGCTTCTTACCGGGCTCCGGGGTCAGAGTTGGCGGCGGCGCGGTGTTGAAGGATGAGAGGGTGACAAAGGGCACTTTCCTCGGCTCTGCCATTTGACGCTCTCTGTCCCAACTGTAGGCCACAAAACAGGCAGCGCCACGCTCCTCTGAAAGCTAACCCAGAGGTGGTCCGAGTAGAACTAGCTCGTTGCTCTGCTAGCTAGCTTCCCCGGAATGAGTGCTGCATGCAACACAATGACTTTTCTCTCTTCGAAGCCCGTTTTAATCCATATAGTTTTAATCCTGGCGTTGTCCCTGCCGCCTACGAGGGACTTAAACAGTAAGAAATAGCAGTTTGAAGTGTTTCCATGAAATTGGTGGTTAGCTACCGCAAGGAGAATTGTGTAGTAGCCATCTTGATCATTATTATCATTATTCAGTGGCTGGGCGTGCATATGAAAAGAAAGCGGAAGCCAGGGAGGAAAAGGAACAGGGTTTGTCCAATGGCGGCGCTGGAACACGCCCACCTGACCCACACGCGCGAATGTAGTGGTCACAGGATTGTTCTGCTCAGGCGGGAGGTCTGCGCTTCACACGCTGACCTCGCTTTGACGAAATCTGTGTTTTAGTCTGTTTCTATAACCAGTCCATTTTGAAATTTAGGAGGCTCCAAAATACCTGCACCGCCACCATCAACACTTCCAGCACGAGGTGGACACAGGCAATATCTAAGTAAAACACGTACTGGGAAGTGACTTTATCTCATTAGATAACACGTACACCACGTGCCACTCCCGTCTGCCCTGTAGCATTTCTTACTAAAACATAACTTATAACCACAATTAAGTGACAGTAGCAGTTAATTCCAAATCCTAAAATGCATGTCACCAACCCTGTAATAGTTAATCAAATAGTTTTAATATTCCATTTGCATTGAAGCCTTAGGAATTACTTTTAACTAATCTAGAGCTTTAAAACTGACATTGAGATATTTACAGCCTTAAATAAAACAGAACCAAGTCAGCGTGTAAAAAACACTTTTATTGTTGTCATTGTCAATTTAAGACCAGTCAGAAGTGGCGCCACCCCACTCAGATGCCTGAGCTGTGGGGGCAGTGGACCAGTCCTCTGTGGCAGGCTGAGTGCTCCAGTCCTCTGCAAAAAGGGGAAAAAAAGAACTTAGTACCAAACTGAGATCATGCTGAATACTAAACTTAAAAGCTGAAGACAGCAACTCACCAGAAAAGACTTCACCGGTCTTGACAGGGGCAGCAGCTGAAAGAAATAAAAATCTATTTAATTGAGGCCCATAGACAAGACAATACTGAAAAGAACTTGATCTTACCTGCAGGGAACTGCTGGATGGGCACAGATGGCACAGCAACACCCTCAGACCAGTCAGCCACTTCAGGCTGGGCAAACTCAGCAGCAGGAGCGCTCCATTCACCCTGGAACTCCTCCTTACCAACGGCCTTCTCAGCTGCAGCCTGCTCCTCTTTCTCAATCTGCAGAGGTGTGTTACACAGGGTTAAGTGACCTGGGACAATTCTCACCATAGTTTACTGCATCTTTCTGTGCACATTTACCTCTTCAGGATCCCTGTAGAAGTACAGATCAGGCATGACCTCCCATGGGTGCTCCCTGGAGATGGTTCCCCTCATCCTCAGAACCTCCCTGGCCAACATCCACCACATCAGACCCACAGAGTGATGACCCTGTGACCAAGAGGACACTCAGTGAAAGGGGAACGATTTGATATCTATATTTTAATTATAGAGATGCTGTTGCTGGAACCAGTAACCTTTCCTTTGGTGTATTTCAAAGAAAGGCGGATACAAAAGGCCAAGCATGTTTATAGCACACATCCTACACCCCGCACCGCACAGACAGGACAGCGCCGGGCTCTAACGGTGTGCAAAATCATTTCAGATTGTTAATTTTTAATTCTCACCTTGTTGTTGCAGGGGATGGCAATGTCCACGTATCTGAGCGGGGAGTCAGTGTTGCATAGGGCAATGGTGGGGATGTTCACGTAGGAAGCCTCAGTGAGGGGCTGGTGGTCGGCACGAGGATCTGTCACAATCAGCAGGCGGGGCTCCCTGAAGGCAGCCTGGATCTGATTGGTGAATGTTCCTGGAGTGAAACGACCATGGAAGGTGGTAGCTCCGGTGGCAGAGGCGAACTTCAGCACTGCTCTCTATATAACGACACATTTACAGACGTCATTTACTCTGTTTATCATAGGTTCGGTAAAAGGTGATGTGGCTCGGGTCACTATCTAACCCCAGTCATAGGACAGCAGCCCTCATGGTGTCAGCGAAAACCCAGCCTGCTTGCTTTAGCACACTTCCGACACCAGAACACCGACGTCGATGCCCGGCTTTAACAGAGTGCATACAAAACTACATCTGTGTGGAGTTTTACCTGACCAGTGTTCCTGGAGGAGATGACACACACATCAGCTGGGTTCTCAATGGCAACAATAGCCCTGGCAGCCAGCAGCAGCTTCTCCCAGGTCTTCTTCAGGTTAATGATGTACACACCTGCAACACCAAGTCAACATTGATCGAACTCCCAAGTTCTTTTGACAACTAATACCCCAGTTATTTTTTCCCCACTCACCGTCACTTTTTCTCTTATAGACATACTGCTCCATCTGGAAGTCCAGGTTGGTGCCTCCCAGATGGGTTCCTGCAGCCAGGAACTTCAGCACATCTTCCTCCTTCATTTGAAGGACATCCAGACCTCCGGACATCGTGACCGCTTTCCCTGAGCAACGAGTAATTGGGAGAGCTGCAAGAGGAAGATAAGTTCAGATATTATATTTAACATTTTAAGTACTGTCGTACTAATTATAGGCAAGACGTCATAATAAGCACTGAACATAGGCATGCAGTGTTTTGTCAAGATTTGCCAGCCAACTTTACAATAGCACAAACATAAAGCGGCTAATTAACATCTTCCGTAAGGGTTACAAACGGTACAAAAACCTGGATTTTAAGGTCTTAATTTTAAGCTAACTGTATAAATAAAACGTATCCTCAATTGTCATTAAATAAAACTTAGGTTTGCCCAGCTATCCATCAATTTCAATTACAGGACACCCATCATAAAGCGTAAATATCGAGACATAATGGAGATGCTACTACCAGTACAGCATTTTATTTTCGCAAGGCAAACTCACCGACAATTAATTTTAAAACACCATAATGTTTTAAGCGTGTAGTTGTTAGCCTTTGTGGTGCCAATTCAACTGATAAACGTATTGAGCGTTTCCTTCAGCGCGAGAATCACTAGCATGTCCGCGTGCCACAAGTTAGCACATTAGCTTTAGCAATATGCATTTTAACACATTCTGGGTTGAAATTGAGATATGAAACGGTGGTGATCAGCTTTGTTGTATGTTTAAGCACTTGTCCGCACATATGTGACTTTAACTAGCTTTCATAAAAAAGGTTTCTGGGAGATAATGGCCTTTAAAACTCACCACGAAACAACGCCGTATGGAAATCTGACCACACGGTGAAAAAGAGGGCGCTGGGAGGAAATGACGTAAGATTTATACTCCGATTCTGAGGCTGTGATTGGTCAGTGTGTTTAACGCAGGAAGTGTAGTGGTACAGTTTCTTCTCTAGATGGCGCTTCAGCCTTATCTGCACAGTATGAGACTGGGTAGCCAGGGGTTGGCGGCAGAGTGGGTCGGATGAGTATCCCATATTAAGACAAAGAAGATGGAAAGACCATATTAAGGAAAAGCTGAGACGCTGACTTCTCGGTGAAAGACTTGCCTGTGTTGCAATAATATTTACCAAAGATAAAGAGTTCAGAACATTGTCATTGCAATGTGTACCTAAAGTCAGGGCAAACTTGTTGTGAAATAATAAGAAAAATGTGTTTTAATATGAGTAATGTGTTATGCACCTATTGTAAGAGTTTTTAAATCTCTTACATGTATATCATTGGTATTGACATGCTGATTTAGAAGTGTGTGAATAACTGACAAAAGCATTGGGCAATAACGTGTTTGGAGTTGTTTTCTGGGAAATGAGACCAAAAAAGTAGACATTAAATACATGAGTAAAAAAGGGCAGCCCTGTGGTGATTTGTAGATGTGTGATAATTAATTCAACGGTGACCAAAATTATGTGTGTAAAACTTAAACACACAGACTAATAATCTTTAAACTAAGTGCAAAGCTTTGATGTTACAAATAATACTTGACATATAAAACAACCATCTATAAACATATGTAATCACCCATCTGCTGGAACCCCTTTGCCACTTGGGGCAACTGCTTAGTAGGTCCACCCATACTTTAACACTTATTCTTGTAGGCCCTACATCCATAGGAAGTTACTTTATAAAAACTTTGCCAATCCTAATCTTCTCCACATGCTTATCTCCGTCTCACAGAGTTGAGATAAGTCTTTCTGCTTTTCTGCAGTCAGACTGTTGTAATGTGCTGAGCAATACGTCTTATCTTTCCTCTTTTCGATGAACCAGAAAACTATCCACCATCAACTATCAACTGTTTAACCCCAAGAATTGTGTCATAATGAGTTACACCAGCCCCAGTCACTCCTTCAGTGTGTGACCATCAGACAACATGACCAAATAACAACACAGCCTGCCCTGAGAGATCATACAGAGATGATAACCTGTGACTCTTAGTTCAATCATTTACATCAACAAACAAAAATGAGAATGAGCACAAAATATACTCAAAGTTATGTTAAACAAATTCTTTAATTATCTTAAATATCACCACCACAACAAAAATGTATGGTTCTCAACAGTGGGATACAAAAAACCAAAAAACAAAATAGCAGTCAAGAATATTATTAAAGTCAGATATTAGTAAAAAAAAAAAAAAAGACAAAAGTATCAAAACATAAATAATACACCGATTCTGAATTCTACACTCCTCAAAAAAGTGTGACTGTGCTAAAAGCTAAAACAGCTTTGTTAAAGTGCACTGCAAAATGTTTCCATTACAAAATACTTGAAATTTCAGTTTTTTTTCATGTTTTTCACAGGTAAATGAATTCACACAGTGTAGAATAATGGCTGAAATATCCATTCATCTGGCACAAATAGTTCAAAGGTTATGGACGTTGGATTTTTGTTATATTAAAAGCAGTTCGAATTTGGCCATTTTTTTATTTACTAGTAAAAATCATAAAAAAAAAAGAAAAAAAAAAAGACGTCTTAATTAGTAAAACCAAGCTAATGATTATTAAAAAGTGCAAATCAGACATGGCACAGTTCACATTATTAGTTCAAACTGAATATTTAAGGACAGACCTATTGGTTAACTTCACCTATGACCTAGTTAGTACAAGGCATTACATGGAGCCCGTCTTCCATATAACATAAGGTACAGCATAGTTCATGTTAGCCATTTTACAGACTTCACCGCCTCTGGATGCTCTTGAGGTTTGGTTTTCTGTCCTCTTCTTGTCTCTTGACTTTTTCAGCCATTTCTTTGATGAGCTTTTCTGTTCTTTTCAAAGTTCTCTTGCCAAGTTGTCTCTCAGGATTTAAGGCCAATGTGTGCCATCATCTGCTCATACACTGTCCACGCCATCGCGGCCATCATTGTCCTCCTGAGCAGCCGGGGCACTGCGCCTCTGAAAAAGCCATGCACTCCATGTTCCTAGTGGGAAAAGACGAAAAACTCGCTTCATATATGCTTGGAAAAAGGATCACAAAATTAAAATCTCGAGACAAACAGTAGTGAGACAATTACCAAATAGACGAATTTGATGGCCTGTGCTGTCCTGAGCTGTGGATTCACTTGCACTTGTGTTTTGACCACGTCTGCAGGCTGAGTGATCAGAGAAGCCAACACACCAGCCAGAACTCCGCAGCTGAAGTTAGCCAGAGGAGCAGAGGCAGACGTGCTGATTTCTGGGGGAAAAAAAAGATGCACAGTATTAGAATTAAATAGTTTGAAGTTAACACTGAGGATGTCAAAAGAATCATGTCCAATCTTTCTCCTTAGTTTACTGGAAGTTAAGCAAAATAGCAAAGATATGTTATTGTACAGAGGTCGGGGGCTTTTGATCACTGCGGCAATAACGCAATGTAGACATCATCAATACACATATGACAACCACACAGCCCTTTCTGCCACTCCTTAAGAGAATCTGCAGACATCGCAACCCAAGAGGGATATCCTTCAGGTAAAAAAATGAGTGGATTGCATGCAAATGAAGTTAAGAGAGAGTCTTGTGCCTGTGCATCAGAAATGTCCACCATTTGTTGAATGCGAAACTGCCCTCTTCCTTCACTCACCTCTGGGCAGTGAAGCTTTTGCCTGGCTGTAGAACATGACGTAGATCCCGGAGAAGGGGACATCTCTGAGGAGAGTGGCCATTAGACCAGAAAACAAAGCTGCAGGGCCTTCAGTCTGACACACACTGCGAAGAGCCCCAGCCACACTGCCATAACTGTACCTGCCACACTGAAAGGCAACAATAAACTCATTAGAACAACACAAAAACTAAAGCCATATTGATAGATTCTCTAAATGTTTGAGAGGCCATAATATTTGAAGTATTTGTGGCAGCCATTTTCGAAAAACTACTTTCTTTTTAGATAAACGCCTAATGCTAATAAAGTACTAGCACATGACCATAACATACTGTATGCCAGTTTGAAAGACCTCTTTTGGTTTGTTGTAAACATATGAAGGCCCGAAAAATAATGACATTTCACTTTTTTTTTGAATGGCTGTAAATTTTTTTAACGGATAGCCACGTTTTTACAGATTAAGGATTTTACTTTGTGTAAGAGAAATTTTTATTCAGCTGGTTTAAACAGTTCAAAAGTTACAGCTGTTTGAAGAAGCCATAATTTGGGTCCAATTTTTAAACATTAGAATGTCACAAACCATAGAAAATACAAAAATTTATACATATGCTATGGATGATATATACATTTATAAAACTAATAGATGGTAATTTTTAAAAAAAATTCTTGAAGTATGAGGGTTTAATGACACTTAGCCACTTTTGTTTTTAAGACATAAGCTTCATAAGCATAAAACTTTTTAGGCTTGGAAAAAGTAATAGGTAGAACATCATTTTCAAACTAAAGTAAAACGAATCTGGCACTTACTTCAAAGCGGGTTTTGATAACAGTTACAGGCAGCATGATGACCCCAGCCACAGTCCGGGCCCCTCCCCCCAGTAGAACCGCATCTATAGCCCCAGGACTGCTCTCCTGGAAGAAGTGCTGCTTCAGAGTGAAATATGTGCTGAAGTATATTCCCACACCTGGGATGGTCCGCACAAAAGACTGAAAATGTGCAAAAGGGAATATATTTAATGATTTTAGTGAATGTACAAATTTGAGAAAAATGGGACAAAAATACTGTGAACTAACCGGAGAAACACCTTTCCACAATCCGAGCAGCTTCTCTGTGCGCACCACGTTCAGAAACACCGTTACCATCCCCACTCTGCCTGAGCTGCAGAGCAAAAAGTTCATTTAGATAACCAGACAGAGAAGCAATCAATGATAATCAATGACCTCAATAGTACAAAACGTAGTATACAACACGTCAACTCGTGTGCTTCATTAAAACTGTCACTTCAACGTATTCATCCCTTTCACAATGACGCCAGTGACAGTGGCTGTAATACGTGTTTGTTTTGATAATGTCGTAGGTTTGTGCGGACTGACCCGGGCTGCACGCTGCTCTGTAGAGTCTGTAGGCGGGTCTTAACCAGGTCCAGAGGCTGGAACAGCAGCGTGGAGCAGGTCCCGCTGAGAGAGCCACACATGAAGGCTTTGAGAGCTGGGTGAGCCTGGACAGAGTGAAACAGACTACATTAGACTACACACATGTAAAGAATATCAGAATGGATCAAGGTTTAACCATTTTTCAGACTTAAACTGGCATTATCTAAAAGCTCAATTGAGATAAAAGAGACAGTAAGACATGACGAGAACGAATATCTAAAAAGTAGAGCAGCACATTTTTAGAAAAAAAAAAATCAATCAGTATGTGATAACTGTGGGGACTGTTACCGTTATACATACCATGGTTTTAAGACGTCATGATAATTGTGATATTAAAACAACTAATATCATAACAAACCATTCTTGCAACATGAGCTGATGAGACAGAGCAGAAATACACTGACTTCATTTATTTGGATAAAAACCTGTTTGTATTTGCCTCTTAAAATCACCACATTTGCCAGTGTCCATAATCTTGAAAACATTCACAGTTCTAACAAGAACCAGATTACATCATAATGTGACGTTTTTCTCAAAAGTTATATCATCAGAATGATAAATTGTCCCATACTTACTTTGAATGGACAATTGTTTTGACACGTGAAAAGTCAAAGTCCATCACATGAAATGTTAGATGCAGTTTTTTTGCGATACAGCTATTCAGACTGTTGCTATCACAATATTATTACATTTGGATGAAAGATTTGCCTTAAAATACTCAAACTAGTCATAATCCCCAAACAATGAGGTATAGATAGTAAACATTCAGAAAAAAAATAGCTTTGTGTTGAGTTTTGAATGTATGGAGGGATAATCCTGAATTACATGTTTAGAGGGAGAGATTTTCAAAGGGTTGAGGCAGCGAGGGCTATTCAACAAACTAAAATGATGATTCTTGTTCATAGGCAGCAAATCTCAGTGTTTCCCTGGTCACAAGGATAATCCTTAGCTTATTGTAGATGAATAGTTACAGAGAAGCTGTTTTGAATGAGGTAATCTAACCCTTAGCTTAATAGCTACTTATTCAGAGTTTGTCCAGTCTAAGGTGCAGTGTATTACATAAGTCAGCTACAATTTAACAGCGCTGTAGTACTTTGACACTTTGACTCCTTCACTTTGAAAGTGCAATGCGCCAACTTTGCACAGAAAACGGAGGCTAAAGTAGGTTATCAGACTGATGTTATCCAGAGAACACCGTGAACTACATTTAACTACAACCAAGATTTAGAATTACTAAATTGAGAAGACAATATGTGCAAAAATAAAAGTAGTAGAATGTCTTACCAGTGCAAGTTCCATGGCTCTTCAATAACTGCCACAATATCTGGCTTTTCTCTCACTGTCAAGCGGTCAGTCTGAAACTTCTGCAAATCAAATTCAAATAGTATATATAAAATGATGTATTTACAATGAAATAAACATTCACTGATGTTGAGAAGAAGAGTTGTGTCTCTTACAGATGATGTGCACAGTCCCTCTGATTGTCTAAGGCCATGTCAGGCTAAATATACTGGTCACCTGATCGACACTGTGCGACCCATTAGCGAGCATCTGTCAGACAGTCTATAGACACTGCCCACAGCACCTCTATTTGACTAACCACAGACATGCTCCCACATATTAGAATGGAGATGCAGCACGTTTTCCATGAGGATGAGGGTCATTTCATGCAACAGGGGCTTGAGTCACTTGACCCACTTAGATTTGCTTCAAACTTGGTGTAATAAATATGTGCATACACAAGAATCTATGTGCAAAATGTGAGCTTTCTGTGAATTACAGTTTGGAGAATTTATAAGGTTTAATAAAAGGTGTGCAGGGGCCAAATAATGAGGGCTGGAAAAAAATGGCACAAAATGACAAAATTCCAAGTATTTGTGTCAGATTTATGACATTTTCAGCAATTGTTAAAAAAATAAACTTCTTTTAGATAAAGGCTGGTTGCTAATAAAGTACTATTACATGACTAAAATGTATTGTTAGTTTGAAAGACCTTAGAGGATTTGTAGTTAAGATATGGCCCAGTTTTTGCAAGGCCATAACTTGGACAGTACAAAACTGAGGAGTGTGTTTTACCTATTTGAGACTTTATTTAGTAAAGAACAGTTCATTTCTGCTTACCTGGCACTAATAATTGAAAAGTTATGACTGGTGGAAAATTGCTATTCTCACATAAAAATCTCCCAAACTGAAAGAGATACAAACCAGAAGTGTGTCACATCTACTACTTGTGATACAGACACTGATTACACTAAGTTTGAAGCTAACCCAAAATGGTCCCAAAGTGGGATTTCTTTCTCAAATCTGATAATTTTACAGTATGACCCATAACCCGTCTATGTAGTCTACTGAAGTGTCTCTCTATCGAGTTCTGTGATCAATGCTCAAAGTGTGAGGTCTACTGAATCTGGCACAAAACACTGAACGTTAATTTAGATTTGAGAAAATGTCAAGTAAAATGTAAGGCCTTCACCACAATAGTTTCAATGACATATGTTTCTCCCTTTTATATGTAGGCAAGTAAGAAGTTACAGTAGATATTAAAAGGCAGACACATTTTGTATAGTTACATTATTTCGTGTATGCTCGCCAATGATGCATTTCGTTGAAATATCTGAAATCAAATGTATCTTTCTTTCGTCTAAGTCGATAAATTAGTTTTTAGGTTATTTGGGTCAGCCTTGTGAAGTGAGTGTTCTTACTTTGAAACCGGCGTGTCGCTCCAATATTTAGTCGCAGTTTCCAGTTGTCGAAAAGTAATAACTCAAAACAGTTTTGTTAGGAAACAAAGGTCCGAACGGCTGTACTAACCATACTTAAATTTTATTACAAACCAACCTGAAGCTCCTTCGTTATTAAACTTAAATGTCAAAGGACAAGACCCCTCTCTGAAATCTGAAACCGGCCGGTTCCTGTTTGAGCGACGTACGGCGTGGCGTAACAAATGGGCGTAACCACGTTCAACCCAAGAAACCCCGCCCCCTCCCGAGACGCACACCTCTGATTGGTTACCGTAAAAAAACCAGTTACTCTAGCTTACTTTAACATTTTTCACCATATTCTTCACTATAGTGCGATTATTGTTCTATATTACTACCTTTTGTAACGTCATTTTCTTTATACTATACCGATTAATTAGTAATTTTGCTGTAAACCATGTATATTTGATGCCATTACACTTTTCAGTCCATAGTTAAGGTCTGTGGTTTCAAAGGGACAAAACATAAAGCACATATAAAAAACGTAAGATCATTTAAAAAAAAAAGTATAAAGGGTAAAATCCCAGCTAACCAATACAAAATATATATTCGTTTTTCAAAAAATCAGACAAGTCAAAGCATTGAGTACTTAATATGACCAACACATACTTACACGTTAGAGCATTAAACACATTTCCTTAATTTGCTACGAATCATTTTATATAGCTATTTCGTATCATAGTTGATACATCACAGTATCAAACAAAATGCTAAGCTATATGTAAGGTAACTGTCGACTTACTCCAAACTTTCCATCTTTGTTTACTAGTTTTTAACCAGTTCTAACCTGCTGGGACTCCGCTACCGTTTTTTGTTTTTTTTAACCTGGACTGCCCTCTGCTGTTGACAATATTAACTACATAAACAACTCCTAGAAACTCAAATAACTTTTATATTCAATACATGATGCACACACTTGTAGCAGTTTAGAAAGCCTCTTTTATTGTAATAATACCAACATTTCACAATATGATTTCAATTCCAGAGGTGCAGACAGACAGAATGGAGAAGATGCAGTTTTTCTTTCTTTTTTTCCCAGATATTCCTTTAAGTGCGAAAGAGTGATCTCTAAATGTGAGTTGTTCCTCTCACTTCCCAGCAGTGTGAGCCTGAAAGCCTCTCAGAGAGCACAGCCTGTGAAGGGGGGGTTTCATTCAGAAGAGTACAGAGTAAGGAGTTACAGTGAATGTCTTTTTATGAATGTGCCTTTGGTTTATGACAGCATTCCACTCTTCACAAGCTGTGCCCTGAGAATACAGTGTGTGCAGTGAGTAATAATCTACCCCCACCACCCCAATTCAAACTTTACCCTGAACATTAACAACAAACACTGATACACGTACAAACTCAATGCATGTCCAAAAGGGAAAAAAGCCCAAAACAACCCTGCTCAATGGGACTCAGCTGCATGTTAAGGCCTTAGTGTGTGTTGACACGTCCTACACCTCTGTCTGTTAAAGGAAACATGCAACCGGCAGTGGTTTATAATGTCTAGGATAAAGTGTTCCTTTTTCATCTCAGTGCAAAATTATCAAATTTCAGCACAGTCAACCTTCAAATACAGTCTCCGATTGGGTTACTTGAAATCTGCCTCAAATGTACGTTTCCATATGTGCATATTTAACTATTAAGCTGAAAAGCATAGTCACGTGTTGAGTACTAAGTGCAGCTAAATTGAGAATACATTTCAGCGTATAAACCTTCATTATAAACTGAGGCAAGAGCAGGAGCGGAATAAACATGTAGCACTTCCGTTTTTTAACCATTATAAAAAACCTTTGCATAAAATACAAATCTATAGATTGAGATATTACTTTGGTCCCCTTCCAGTAATCGGTCTTCATTTACGCATACTTCTTTGTTTTTCTCTTTCTTCAATTAGAAAAATAGATCCTTAATTAGGACTATCGTAATCGTATTGTTCCTTATAAAAATATCACTTTCTTTTTTTCCCAGAGAATGAAAAAAAATCAAGCAAATAAACATAATGTTTAGGCAATAATGACAATGTATGTATTGTTAGTTTTGTTAGAATGGTGATTGTCCCATTTACTGGCTTCTTTGTTTATGGAAGTGTTTTCTGAATGCATAGATTGTCAAAGAAGACAGACTGTCACGGTTTAGATATTGGGAAGTCAGATCCCTGCCACTAGTTTGGAATGTGTTCGTCCTTTATTATCTGCTTGTACAGTAATTTGAGCTCATGTGTATTCATAATTCAGTTGTGTGTGGAGTAAAAGATGGCACAGTGGCGTTTCACTCGGGCTTGGGCTCAGGGGTCTCGCTCTTGGGCTCGCTCTCCTCGTCACTCTCTATTCCGGTGCGAGGAATAGTGCGGCGCACGCCGGCGAAGGTGGGGAGGTCGCCACGCCTGAAACAGAAAAGGAGACAGGAAGGTTTAATCAGTGTCTGTCAAAGTGTCATGTGTAGTGTGCAAGTTTTTTGATTTAACAAAGGAAAAATTGTTAGTCAGCTAATAGTATATTGTAAAAAACAAGAACTTAGATCATCTAGGCTTCTGTTATTAATGACTAATAGATCTTATTAGTATTGTGATGGCTTCAATAACAGCAGGCAGATCAGGCGTTTCAGCTACATCAGCTCTGAGCACCTTTCAAGTGCTTTCCAAACCTTCCATCAAGTGTTTTACAAATGTATATAAATACCTGCATATTGACAATTCCTTGATTTCTTTTAAGCTTTTAGTTTTTCTTATTCATTTTTGTAAGTGAACTATTTATTCAGATTCATTGTTTGTTGTAAAGGAACAGTTACTTTTACACATATCCAGATAACCTGTGAAGAGGTTTGCATTTCTACTGCAGCATTTGCAGAACAGCAGCTTCAAATACATAAATACTGTCATGCAAGCACTACACAAAGTGCTTTTCTTTATGAGAAGGTTTTGCTATGTAATACAATGAAGACAGTGAATTAAGTGTTTTCAGTTTACAAAGTGCTGAAAATGTTCACTATTGAAGACCAGAAACAGATGCTGGTGTATGGCACAAGCTTTAGGGGAATTTGTTAAAAAAACTACACTTAGATTTCTTCTTGGAATTTGGCCTTTTCTCACAAGAACAAGGGCAATTCCAGAAAGCTTTGTTTTGTGTATCCCTTTTGATTCTTATTTTCACCTAAGAGGAGGATTCTCTCTTCTCCAATCTACAGACTGCAGTGGTTCACTTTTTAGAAACCATACCAAACGAAATTCCAGTTACCAATTGGACTGTGAAGACCTCATATCCCTTTTAACATTTGAAATGTCTTTGAAATTATTGTATACTGCCCTGCCCCATACTGCAAAGCCCCATTAAAAAAATTGAAAACATTTGACCAAAACTAAACCGTTAACATCAGCCATTATAATCATTATTGGATATATGTAATTATTGCCTGTTTTGTTCACCTGAGCTTGTTTTTAAGGCTGGTCACTTCACGGTTCATGGCGTCTGCTGACTCTGTGGCGTCCTCCAGCTCTCTCTGCAGTTTCCTTCGGTTGGCGTTGGCTCTCTGGGCCTCCTCCTCAGCCTCCTCCAGCTGACGCTTCAGCTGCTTCATGCGAGAGTTCAGCTTGTCGGACTAGAAATACAGAGCGCAATTAAAAGGTGGGATTTTTTTTACCGTTTTAATGATCACCTAGAGCATGTGAACAGCTATGGTAGTCCTGCAGGGACATGCTAAGGTCTGTGAACAAAAGCAGTAGAAATAGGTCTGATTTATTTTACTTTAGGAATTACCACAAAATTGATTTAGTTCATAAATGTTGTAAACCTTCACGCAAGAATGTGTTCAAAACGAAATACAACTGTAGTCCACAAATCTTCCTCTCTGGGCACTTTAAGGAAGAACAAGTAGTAATCAAACTAAAATGGTTCTATGAAGCTTTACATGTCTATTTTTTACAAGGTAGACACTTTTTGAGGATATAAGCTATTGAAAGCATCCATTTTGTTCAACAATATTCTATATTTTAGGCAGTGGACCTTTAATTTCAGGTGTACATAAATCACTGTAGATTTATTAGTAGACCCTGGTGGAAAACCTTACCTGGTCTTTGTATTGCTCAGAGTTGCGTCTCTCGTCATCCACCTGCAGGATGACTTCTTTCAGTTTCTTCTCGGTGCGTCTGACCATCTTTGTAGCAGTCTGCCTCTCCCTGTATTAAGAGCACATCATAACTCCGCTTTAGAACACTTTTGGGAAGGTGTACGAACTGACTGATGAAGGCTTTCTTCAGTGAAATGCCCCGTGAATGCGAGTTGTACCTGGTCTCCATGTCCAGTTGTTCCTCCAGCTGAGCGATCTTAGCCTCCAGGGCAGCCATGTTGGCCTTGTACTTGGATTTGACCGTTCCCTCCAGCTCCTGCAGCTTCAGTTTCAGCTCCTTATTCTGACGCTCGAGCTGGGATCTGGCTCCTTCGACGCGCTGAGAGGTGCTGCGCTCTGCCGTCAGCTCCACGTTCATCTGGTCGGTCTACGAAAGCCCAATCTCAACTATTATCCTCTGAAGTCAAACAATAAACCAACCACAAAGAGGGCAGTGGAGGAAAAGCTACACACCTGGAGCACTGCTTTCTTTAGCCTGTCATTAACCAGCTCGGTGTTGCACTGTTCCTCCTCCAGTTCTTCCTCAAGCTGAGCAATACGAGCCTCCAGTCGCCTCCTCTCTTCAGCGGCCTGAGCGCTGAGGGCCAAGAAATGACGTAAGAAAATGTGTACAAAGTGCTGATAAATAAACTAGTAAGCCTACATGTAAAAAGTACTACAAAGACAAACGCAGAGCTAGTGTATGTTATGTTTGACCCATTTCCTGGACAAAACAAGGTCCAGTAATACATTTTTAATTGTGAACGATAACATACTTCTTGGCGGCCTGGTTATTAATCTCATCCTGGAGCTCGTCTCTCTCCTGCTGGGCCTGTCTCTTGACTCTCTCTGCAGCCGCCAGCTCCTGCGAAACAGAACAGTCGCGAGGTCAGACGTGTCTTGTAGTGTTATAGTTTGTACCAGTGAATAAATTTAATAACACTCGCTGACCTCCTGCATCTGGATCATATCGGCCTCCATGCCCTTCATCTTCTTCTCGCTCTCTTTGCTCTGAGCCAGGATCTCCTCTCTGGACATGCGAGTGTCCTCCAGTTCTCTCATCAGATCCTTCATTTGAGCCTGACGGGAGGAAATACGCCATCAGAAGTCTGTCAACATATATTATACCTAGTTTGCCATTTGTGCCGCCCACTCCACACTCACCTGCAGTTTCTTCAGCTGTTTGAGGGCCTCGTCGCGGTTCTTGTTGGCCGTGTCGATGCCTGCCTCCAGCTCCTTCAGGTCCAGCTCCATTTTCTTGCGTGCGGCCACAGCAGCGGAGCGTTGCTTCCTTTCATCCTCCAGCTCCATTTCCATCTCTCTCACCTTAAAGACACACATTGCATTACATTACAAGTACTTATTTTAGTCAGTTACATGCAGTTAATAGGGTGGGGCGATATAGAAAAATTCCTTAACAAAACAGACCTGCAGTACATTGCAATATATATTTCTCAGAGATCTATAACAGAGATTTACTAATGACACATAGGTTCTTAAAAGACCGCTCCTAAACATGTGGCTATTTAAGAAAATGGTGCTTAAATGACAAAAACAAATGCATATAAAAACAAGCACCACACATCACAGCTCTACAGTTAAACTATATATCAGTGTTACAATATAGTCCCACTACAATCTCATATGAAATTATCGGTCTATCTTAACTCAAAATATCGCTACAGTGATTCAGTAATAGATTTGCTTTCAGGTGGTTAGTGTATAATTCATTGTAGACAAAGGCAGTCTGACAGTAACCTACCTGCTTGACCAGGGCCCTCTTCTTCTCCTCGCCCATCTCGTCTCGTCCCGCCAGGTCCCTCTCGTACTGAGCCTTCATGGCCTGCATGTTGACCTCCAGACGCAGCTTGGCGTCCTCTGTGGCCTGCAGCTCGTCCTCCAGCTCCTCCAGCTGGGTCTTCATCTCCTCCAGCTGCTGCTCCAGAGTGCGCTTGGACTTCTCCAGCTCGTGGACCTGACGCCACACATAACGATTATTAACCATTTCTGGATAATGCCAATAGAAGGTAAAAAAAAGGTATTGCCAGTGCCCAATGTAGATAATTGGGGTGTTATGTATAATGAGGAAACAGACTTTGACTTGTAGACTTGGAAAAGATTGAATTAGATACTGATCATGTAAAAGCACAAGATTCTCACATTTTTGCCAACGTCATCCTTGGAGGACACCAGGTCTTCCATCTCAGCGCGCAGCTGTTTGCTGCTGCGGTCCAGCTCATCCTTGATGTCCATCAGAGATTCCAACTCCCGGGTTAAGGCCAGGGCCCGGGTCTCCTTCTCGCGAGCCTCGGCTTCAGCGCGGTCTCGCTCCTCTGCGTAACGAGCAGAGATGTTCTTCTCCTCGGCGAGCATCTGAGGAAAGGAGCACTCCAGTTAGTTTTAAGAAAAGACCCAATTTGCTAAGGTTGTTTAAAAAAATATCACAATAGTTTTCATTTCATTTGTTTAAATGGATGGGACAGTGCATATACATGAACAATGTAATGTACAATGAAAATGATCAAATAACGATACATGTATTGTCCCACCTCTAATAACGAGCATATAAAAAATGCAAGGTTTAGAACTAAATCTTACTGGTCTTTTACAGTTTCATTTGATGAAACATATTTTTATATAAAGTGTGCGGTTCAAGGACTTTATTGCAATATGGATGCTGTGGTAGCTGATTTAGCTGAATATTGTGCAACCCTTGTTGAAATATGGACAACTGAGACGGTTAATACCTGGTCAAACTTCTTCTGCTTCTTCTCCAGGTTGGAGACTATCTGTCTCAGATGGTCCTGGTCTACCAGCAGGTCATCCAGCTCCTGTTGGAGGCGGGTCTTGGTCTTGTCCAGTTTCTCATAAGCACCACATTTCTCCTCCAGGCGCTGGTTTGCCGTCTCCAGGTCTCTTTGGAACCTCTTCTTGGCCTCCTCGGTTGATTCCAGACTAGTGGCATCCTGCTCCAGCTTCTTCTTCATTTCTGCCAGCTGCGTGGAGAAAACACTGCCATCAGATACACACTCAGACTTATTTAACAAATTAAGTAAATGTTAGATAAATGTGCCAACCTGAGCCTGTGCTGTGAGCAGTTGCTTCTCCACATTCTTCTTGGCCTCCTCTTCTTCCTCGAGCTGTTCTTTCAGGTTGTTCTGTTCATCTTCGAGCTGGCGCAGGCGGGTGCCGAGTGACAACTTCTGACGCGTCTCCTCCTGGAGCACTTCCTGTTGAAAAAATTATGAAAAAATCAGTCACTTTCAAGTCCTTTTAAATGAATTTATCTTACTTCAAGACATTTTTGGTGCTTGTTTTGCTCACACTTAAAAGTAAGAGTATTAATTAGGACAAATAGAATATATTGGCCTATATTGTTTATTATCTATTTACTAAAATCTAATCACACAAAGGTTTAGTATATAGTGAGCAGACGTTTAGGTTGTAAACTGATTCTAGCAGACACTTTTGCTAATACGATATGTTTCACGGTATGTTTCATTTAAATAATCCAGCCATATCTAGTAATGGCGGAGCTTCTGTTATTGGGCCCAACCATTAGATCCAGAGTGAAAACGCTAATCCTTATTGAGGCTTATGCTTAAGTTGACTTATGCGTTTGTCCACTGCACCTGAACGTCCTGCAGCTGGGACTCCACAGCAGAGAAGTCTTTGGTCGCCTTGATGGACTTGCCCTCCACGTCACTCAGCAAAGTATTGACATTATCCAGTTCAGCCTATGGACACAAAACAAATACAGTACTATAACTGCAGATTCAAATACATGCTTCACTTTACTGACATTGTTGGGACAGCACTGTACCTGCATTTTGGCCACTTTCTCAGCAAACTCAATTCGCTGGCGCTCGCTCTCTGAGTGTTTCAGCTGCAGCTCCTGGACCTGTGCTTCAGCCTTCTTCCTGCGATGCTCAGAGTCCCCTTTGCCCTGCATCAGAGTCTGCAGCTCAATGGCCAGTTCATTCCTCTCCGACTCCAGAGCCTGCTTGGCCTTCTCCATGGATACTTTGTTCTGTAAGTGCCGACATATTCATTCATTCATTCATTCATTAAGACGAAAACAAAAAGAATGAATGACGATAAATGAAGAATAAGGGGTCTCTTGGTTACCCTCTTGGCCTGCTCCAGCTGTTCATTCAGTTCGTCAAAAGCCTGAGCGTGTTTCTGTCTCATCTCGCCCAGCTGATGTTCGTGGACTTTAGCCTCCTCATCCAGAGTCTTTTTGAGATGAGCCACCTCTGTCTCACGCTTAGTCCTGAACAGATGTGTTAAGAATAAATGAATATGATCGGACTTTTAGTATCGTAGCGGAGTGTTGACCTAGTCCTCCTTTATTTTTACCTGAGTTCTTGTTGAGCAGCAGTAGAGTCCAGAGTGTCCTCGAGCTCGGTCTTCAGTGCCTCCAGCTCCTCCCCGAGGTCTCGGCGGTGTTTCTCGGCTTTGGCACGAGCCTGTTTCTCCAGCTCCAAATCCTCCTGCAGTTCAGAGAGTTGGGCCTCCATCTCGCGAATCTTCTTCTGCGCCAGGTTTTTCTGTGCTGCCTCCTCCTCAATCCTTAAGAGATCAAGGAAAATTGACACAATCATTTGACAGAATAGATCATAATTGTAGGACATTGCACATGTTTTGGAAAGTTTTTGGGCTCCATCCTTTAGTTTCAGTACAGACCTAGCCAGAGCTGCTTGGAGCTCCTCCTCCTTCTTTGCGAGTTGGGCTCGGAGCTCAGCGATCTGAGCCTGCAGTTCAGAGATCTGGTCGTGGACCTCGGTGAAGTCGCCCTCCAGTTTGCGCCTGTTCTTTTCCAGCTCCTGACGCTGCTTCTCTTCTCTGCGCAGGCGGTCTGACAGAAGGAAAATAGAATGTTTTAGTGCTTTTAATATATAATTATATTACAAGCCGTCTTGGTTTTGTTGTCAGTCTTCTTACCCTCCAGGTCTGTGATCATGGCCTCATGTTTGGTCTTGAGTTTCTGCAGGCTCTTGGATTTCTCCTCCTCTTCTGCCAGGTTGGTGGTGAACTCGGAGACCCTCTCCTCAAACATTTTCTTCTCCTGTGAAAGAAATGATTTTAGATGATGTTTGTTAAGTCAAAGTTTCTGTATAAACCATTATTAACAACTTTTTTTTATATAACTAATAACTTATATATTGATGTTGCTGATAATATAAGACCTAATTCTTCATTTTTCCATTCAGTGTACATCCTAACCTTGTTGAGTTTGCTGTTTTGGTCAGCTAGAACCATCACATCATCCTCTATCTTCTTCATCTTGGCCTCCAGTGTGACTTTATCCAGCTGCAGCTTCTGTCTGGCTGCCTCCTCTTCATCCAGCTGCTGCTCCAGGTCCTAGAAGCACAAAAGGGGTGATTTATTTTGAAATGTATCCTACCCTTTATCCTATCTATGGTTTACTAAATACTCACTGCTATGTTCTGCTGCATCTTCTTTTTCTCTGCTGTCAGGTGAGAGGCCCGCTCTTCCTCCTCCTCGACGCGGGCCTCCAGGTCGTGCAGGATCTCCTCCAGCTCCTGTTTCTTGGCCGCCAGACGGGCTCTCATCTCCTCTGCCTCGGCACAGAGCTCGGTTTCTGCCTGGAGCTGCTCCTGCAGAGCCATCTTCTCAGCGTTGACCTAGAGGCAAAGCAATCGATAAGTAATAATCAAACATTTAAAAAAAAAAAAAAAACAGTAAAAAGATAAAAGCATTTAACTGAGTTTACCTGCTGCTGTTTTTCCTCCATCTCTCGAAGCTGCTGCTCTGCGTAGACGAACTTCTCCTTCACCTTGTGCAGCTCCTCATCCTTAGCCTGCATCTCCTCCTCCTGTCGACTCACTTGCAGCAGAGGTTTCACCTGGAGACAACAGTGGCACATTTAGGAAGTGATTTAACACATTATTCTTAAAGACTAGACAATATCTACTCACTGAAATGTGGAGGAAGGGACACATTTACTTATAATTAAACATTTGTGTGCTTTTAAAGTTTGAGATCCAAATGTTAAAGATCTATGGGTGGAGTACAATGCACAGTCTGTTGACCTCTAGACTAGAGCATACCTTGGTGAAGAGCCTCCACCACTGCCAGTTCCTGAGTTTGAGGTAAGCAGCACAGTTCCTCTGGATCACCTTCATTGCCGTTAGCTGTTGCTGTCTCTTGGCAAAAGCCCTAAAAACAGCATTGTAGATCATTTTAGTAAATCAACTTACATTACAGTGAAAATGAAGGACTGGGAGTAGTGTGCTTACTTGCGAGCCACATATCCCCTGCACCAGGCCTGGAAACTGATGATGATGTCAGTGATCTTCATGTCCCTCTCCTCCTCCAGGTGAGCCAGGACCCCGGCTCTGAAGAACACCTTACTCTGGCCGATTCGGTACAGGTTAGGGTCCAGCTCCAGACTTTTGATCTGAGTGCGCAGAAAACACAGTCAATCATACTGTATATGTAGCACGAGGCCCTGTCCACACTGGGTTTAACTTGACACGTTGCTGCAAATCCACCTAGAACCAGGAGAGCACCTGCTCATGCCAGGGTTGTGAATGGGTTTTATTCAGTGCTTGTAAATCAAAGTGTTCAGTTATGTTTGACAAGTTTTAACTATCAGTTTTGCAGACATAGATTGAGCCATAGAAGTTTGCTCTGGTCTAGGACTCTTTGCTTGGTCTATGGCTCCTTCTGAAGTAGTTTGAGTCTGTGTGCAGTCTCCAGAGCTGCATCCTTTATCATCCTTTTACATGCTGAACATGTTTTAATCATCTGACCATTCTTAACTTAGTATTGTGCTTATACTGTAGCCTACAGTCTATTCCAGTGATAGCACAATGTTATCTCTGTTGGCTGCACTGAACTCTCTATCATTACTATACTGCATTAATGCTGAATGTCTTCTTATACTCTCACACAAACTTATTCAGAAAAAGCCACATGACGATCACAAATAAATAACTTGCATAATAAACTTGCTGCATCTGATGTGAACTGCAGTCTAGTCTATTTGGCACAGATCATGCATCAGTGCTGTCAGCTGTTCAGGGTGAGTGCAAGTTTGTGTTCATCTGCGATCATCAGTTTGGTGTGAAACAAGTCAACACTGACTCAACTGATACCTAATATCATTTAAGCCCTAGTGTGGACATAACCTAAGGTTAGTGGAGAGTTTTGTAGAGTCTTACCATGAGCACACAGGCCTGTTTTCCATCCATGAAGCCCTTGGGAATGGCATTGGGAGTGAGGATCTCATATCTAAGGATGAGCAGAAGTTTGTTAACATCTTTTATTATTTGTTAGTGTTATTAAAATTGCATTCTTAATCTCACCTCTGTCTGAACTCCTGGAAGACAATGCGGTTGGGGAAGCCCTGTCTGCAGATACGGATTCCCTCCAACACACCGTTACACCTCAGCTGGTCCAGGACAAGATGGGGGTCCAGTTTACCAGCCTGAGATAAGACAAAGATGATTAGCTACATGGCAAAGAAACTAGTTAGCGCAGTTTAACTCATTCTGTTATGTTTTACCTTTTTCTCGTGGTTAGGGATGATGCAGCGGACAAAGTTGGGGTTTGTGTTCCTCAGAGTGGCCATCAGCTTGGACAGCTGCTCCTTGTACAGCTGACCCACAGTGCGGAACATGCCCTTTCGGGTCTTGAAGGCACCGGGCATCTCGGACATGCCGGACACTTTATCCAAACCTACAATACGGTCGACTAAAGAAGGGAGGAAAACAGAGGAGAGACGTTAAAGGTCAGCAACCTTCATGGAATGGGAAAAACATTTAACCGGCAGACAAACTCAAACCAAATGTGTATCACACTAAATTTATGAGTATGACCATTGTTTTTGCAATTCCTCTTACACTAAGAGAGTGGGATAACACATACGTGAATAGGGGGAAAAAAACAAAATGGACAATCACAAAAAAGCAAGTGAAGCGTGAAGAGGCACACTAAGAGTATGTCTCATTTCTCTTGAATCGGAAGTTATAGTCGGTGGTAAATCTTTACAGCAAGTTCTCTAAGCACTGCTCTAAGGATCTAGGAAGCAAGAATGGAGGAGACACAAGAGAGGATTTACAAGAGTTTCCTACATCAAAGTCAAACTAAGAAGTAAAACAAGCCGCGCCACAAGAGTCTATAATGTCTTATTAAGTCTTGTTTATCCAATCAGACTTAACTTTGTACTGAAAATTTACCTGATTCACATTTTGTTTTCAGCTTACTGTTTGTATGTTTCTAAGGTCACTATAATGTGTCTAATTAACTAAAGTGGCCTATAAACTGAAGTGTATAAATCCGGGATAAAACACAGGAAGACAACACAAGTATAGGAAATGCAATTAAGAGAAATGAGACGCACCCTCAGTCAAAAACAAATTCAATGCAGGAAGTGGTTTGTGAATGTGGTGTGTAGTGCTGTGATGATATGTCGTTTGTTTGTGTGTCGAGAAAATGAAAAACTTGCAGTGGGCATGTTTTTTTATTGTGGCAAACCACACCAAACCCATGCAGTTTATACCCATTTCCGCAGTACCCATGACCAACACCAGGGGTCCCAAACAACACTATTACAACAGAGGGAAAAAAGGAGAGTTCATTGTCAAGAGCTGAGGAGTTGGTTTAAGACAAAAGATATGGTTTGAATTGTCAGTTTGGTATGGATATGCTTCGGATAAATCGAAACAGAAGGAGAGAAAAGGTCAGACTAAATGAAAAAGAAGCAGTGTCACCTGAGTCTGAGTGGAGAATAGGAAAGCGCTGATAAAAATAGGCTCTCTGACAATTTTGTACCTCTGAGACCCAGTCAAATAAAGAATGACAGACAAAATGGGGTCGTACAGAGGAAGAAATGGAATAGATGAAAAATTATGGACGGAAGAAAAGGTGAAAACAAAGGTCCACACACCAAAAAAACAGAAAGCCAATGTGAAATAAATGCCTGAAGAAAATGGACATGTTATCTTGGAAAGGGTTTTTTTTTTCATTCTTAAACCTACCATCTTTCCAAAGTTCAGCCACAAATTTGTCAGTGGATTGGTTCAAAAGAGTGGCCACATTGTCGTTCAAGGGGTCCATGTTCTTCATCAGCCACTCATCTGCTTTGTAGTCCACCTTAAAGATAAATAATAAATAATGAGCACAATTATACTCTGAAATGGGTTATAATATACTGTAAATCAACTAATCCTAATGTGAAAACGGGGTTACCTTGCCAGCATAATGGATAATACAGAAGTCAGCCTCATCCTTCAGTTTCTTTGGCTTAAAGAACTTGGGGTGTGTGCCTTGCTCCTGAAGAACTTTCTCCACAAAGCTCTTGTCGGTGGCTTTGGGGAACCAGCACTCCTCGTCCAGAAGAGCCAGAATACCGGGAGGGCTGGCCTGTGGAGAGGGAAGGAGGGAATGTAAAGAGAGGTTATTAAGGAACTGAGGAACTAAAGATGCATTAAGGTAAAACAGCTTCTACGTGAGGAGGAAGGGTCCAAAATTAGGTGACTCTTGTGTCACACTTATGGCAGCCATTTGATAGAGTTTCAAAGCAGTGGAATGGTACTAGGTGAAGCTAGACACTGCAGTCTATTTATTGGGAGACAGAGTCCTCACTTGGGCGTAAATTGAAATGGAAGGTACAACAGTAAACGGAAAAATGTTCTGAAACAAAGCTTGTTTTGTTCTTAAAGAAGGTTCGTGCAACTTTTCTTCCTTTTTCCACTGCATTCAATGTCTGCATTGAATAAAATATGACCAGAGCTTGTGAAATAAAAGAAGGAATCACTAAAATGTAAACAACTGGCAAAGAATTAAACGGTGATCTTTTTGTTTTTTCAAGCAGCAGACATTTATCTTATAATAATCTTATCTCAAGCCTTTCACACCACTACACAGCAAAGTTTATTCACTTATTCAGGCAGCACAACAATTTGCAAATGTATTGTTTTTTTTCAACTCACCTACACTTACTATATCTACATGCATCAAATTTCATATCTCGGAGACAATTTATGCTGCACTGGTACGGTTTTAAAGGTGAGAACAAGAGAGTAAAAAAGGGGGAATTCCAATAACTACTGACATGAAATTTGTCTAAACAAAACAGAATAACTGTCTAATGGTCATAAACTCACTGGTTTCTCAATAAGGTCAATGCAGGGCTGCAGGTCAAGGCCAAAGTCGATGAAGCTCCACTCGATGCCCTCTCTCTGGTACTCCTCCTGCTCCAGGATGAACATGGTGTGGTTGAAGAGCTGCTGGAGCTTCTCATTGGTATAGTTGATGCACAGCTGCTCGAAGGAATTCAGCTGAAAGACAAAAAAGACGCTTACTACAACAATCATCCACCAACACTTTCCCAAGAGGAGTATAAATGATTGACTTTTTCCTTACCTCAAAGATCTCAAACCCTGCGATATCCAGGATGCCGATGAAGGAGGCGCCCTGTCTCTTGGTCTTGTCCAGGGCTTTGTTGATCCTCATGACGAGCCAGCGGAACATCCTCTCGTACGTGGCTTTGGCCAGAGCCTCCACCGCAAACTCCGCCTGCTCCTGGGTCTGAGCCTTCTGGACGTAGTCTCGGCCCACCTTGATCCTGGGCGACAGGATGGCTCTGGTGAAGTCCGTCACGTTCATGCCCATCAGGTGGCACACCTTCTGGGCAGCTGCAGGAAAAACAGAAAGATAGGAGGCATGGGTTAATGGGTGCTGAAGTTGAAATTTGATGATAGGAGTATTAAGGAGGATAGTATTGTATTTTGTAAATGAGGTTTTAGACTTTTGGATGGCTAAAGTTTTTATTGGTGATTTAATGTCTTCTATTGTTGATTCTTTAATGTCTGGATTTTGCACTAGTAGTACTTTAAATTTCCTTGTACTGTTTCCAGAGTAGATTTTTGTCAGCTCACTCCCAGTTTGGAGCAGCAGTCCGGAGGAAAGCTAAAGGCAAAAGCAGTACTGTTGTAACTAGGGCAAAATTTTTATTTTAAACATTGGAAAAAACAAAACACATAACTACGCCAATGTCCAATAAAATTTGTTGTTCATGGATTACATTAACAGTTTATGCTTAGACATCGATTAAATTTTGTTTCAGATGGCACTGAGGAGCTTGTAAAGGAGAGTGGAGAATTTCTGTCTTTGTGACTTTGGTCTCACTTGAAGTCTTAAATGTCTTGCGTTAAATTCATTTACAGACCAAGATTTAAAAAAAAAAAAGTCTGATCAGATACATTTGCCAATAATGTTTAATTTATATTATTATAAAACAAAAAAATCCCAGTCACAGCTAGCTGGCAAATGTCATTACACAATGTCATTACACAACAAGTGACTGGCAGGACTCTGCATAGTTAACTCACTAGTTAAAGCACGCAGAGAAATGCTGTTTGAAGGGTTGTTTTGGCAGACTTCTTCACATAATGTCGTAACAGCCTCATGTAGATTTGTATATGATAATGTGATGACAATAATCACTGCTAGGTCACATAAGTTTCTGTTCTCTCTCATGTCTAATCTTGTCCACCTTGTCCTTGGCCTTACCCGTGTTGTCAGGCATGGAGGCCTGGTCTGTGTGGCGCTCCTTCTTGAAATTCATGTTCCCAAGCTGCAGCACAGAGGCAACCACCTTCAACATGCCTGGGGAGGAAAAAACAGTATTAAGATGGAGCACAGGTAAAAGAATCTCAGAACAAAGAAACAGACATTTGGAGACATTTGAATACTTCATCCGAATATAAATGTGTCCATCTTTACCAATCTGCTCATCTTCTGGGATGCTCATGATCTTCATGGCCTCCATCGTCTCTACAAAGAGGTCCTTGTCATTTTGCCCGGGAATAGTCACGTTCCCGTTAGAGAGGAAACGGTAGTTGTTGTAATTTTCCAGAAGAAGATCATCTGAGAGTGTGAAAAGAAAAAGTTAAAACCTTTAGGACATGACAGGACTTCAAAAAAAACCCATGATTTCCTCAATGTGTAGAACTTACGGCGCAGTTTGTCTCCAGCCCCTGTGAGCATGTAGTAGAAGATATGAAACGTCCTCTCGTCTTTGGCCTGGCGAATGGCTCGGGACTTTTCCAACAAATCTGGTCAGTTTGTTAAAGAAACTTTCACATATTTTTAACTCACAGTCCGAGGGCAAAGAAAAAATACATTTATAGTAAGACTACACAATATATTGCAGATTTATCATTATCACAATATTATCGTTATTGCAAAGAATGTCTATATATAACAATGATGTTAAGGTTGTTTACTTTTTTCCTCAAAATGGTTGTAAAAACAGAGCATTAAAAAGTCCTGGTTTAGATGTGGTTCATTTTTACTTTTAGTTCTAGTGTAGACCTGTTTAGTCTTGATTTAGTCCTGGTTCAGTCTTTAATATTGATAGCCCCTGCTTTAATTATTGGAAGTAAGTCCAGAGCCTTGTATTTCTCTATATTGTCATGCCTCATATTCTTATTGCAATATTCAAAATAGTTATTGTATATTGAATGTTTTCCTAAAATGTATATTTTGTTAAGGATACAAGTTTCAATGTTGGCGCCAACAATGTAACCGTTGACATCAAAGTTGATCCTGATGAATTTTCCCTAAAAGGAGAAAAGAAAACACAAATAGTAGTTTAAATTAAATGATAAAAGCCTACATACATACAAACATACATTATTATTCCACTGAGAGCTTGCTGGTGTACATTATAACAATGAATACTTTGGCAAACAAAGTCAAAGGCTGGGTAAAGAACACAGACTGTTCAAAATAATCAAACAAAGCTCTAAAGCCTTACAAATCGAGAGGAGTTGTCGTTTTTGACAGTCTTGGCATTTCCAAAGGCCTCCAGGATGGGGTTAGCCTGCAGCAGCTGCTTCTCCAGCTCCCCCTGACAAAAAACAAAAAAAAAAGTCCAAAAAAGAAAAATATTATCACTGTCCATTTGACTAGCACTGTTAAATATGATTTTCTAAATATTATCCTTACTCAACACACAAAAAATGTTAAGCTTTTAGTTTTAATAAATCCCAACCACTGACTGTTTACCAAGTCATGGGAAAATATAATCTGTTATCATTTTACTCAAATGTACAACATTGAGTTGTCACAAAATCTTTATGTTTGTGTCATTGCAATTATAATGTACTTACACTGAAAAACAACAGAGGAAAACACAGAATGTACAAAACATGACGAACTTAAAACAGGAATACCACATAAAACACACCACGATGCACCCAAGCATTTTCCAACACTTATCTTGTTAGTGCCCAAACACCAGTTACCCATCACCTGTTACCAAAGAGTGACCCAGTGAACACCTTTTGTGAAAAATAAAAGATAACACGTCTAACTTAGAGACAGTAAAACTATGTGTATTTAGTCTGTAATCACAGTCAAGTATATGCATCCCTTTACTTAGTTTTAAGTAGACATCTTGCCACTGCAACTTGACTTTGTTGCATTGGGCAATAGCTCATGTCCATCTAATAAAAGCTTCAAGAGCTAAAATCCTTAAAAGACCATGATAAAGCCTATGATAAGAAAAATAATTGTATTTTTTTCCAATGTTCAAGGAAGAGTGTAGTATTGTATAAAAAGGGGTTATATGAGATACTTATGAATTACCTCCAACTGTCAGTAATTGAGCACATTTCCAGTTTAGAGAAGCAGTCAGGAACAACCACACAGGCACTGCATTATGTGTAGTTGCTAATAGGGCCATTTATATATGCCTTCACATTAACTAGATATATGACACTTCTGAGAAAAACTCTATAGTGCTTTTAATTTGAGGGAATTTACATGCATTTATATAAAGTTACTATTCATATGTGCAAGCCCTTCTCTAAGCTACCATTTTTTAAACACCATTCTTTCAGGGCACCATGGCTGTTCACATGCATTTGGCTTTTTTACCACGAAATGTTGCCAAAAGGGCCAAAACCCACCTTTTTCACATCTAAAACACTCACTATGTGTGAAGAGAGACAATATAGTGAAGAGAGGCAGCCCATAGTTTGGTACAGAAGGTTACATAAAAGTGCCCATATGAATAGTAAGTTTTGGGAGGTATTTATAAAGAGCAGTATCAATTGCAACCACTAATACACAAACATTATTAAGTTCCGTGTAAGATGCTTTGCAAGTTGTTATAAAAATATATTTTCACTGGCCTATGAACAGCCATACATAACAAAATCTGTTTCATCGCCACTATCTGCTTATCCAGACTGTGAGTGTGTCAACAAACATTTGTTTGTATAAAATCCACAAGTATCTCATAAAAGACCTTTAACAACATGCTAAACTTTCCCTTTAAACACAAACAGCATAAGCATTTATTGCAAGAAGACAGAAGACATATTAACACAAAAATAAAATGATGAAAAATTCAACCAGACAAAGTTTCTAATCACCAATAGCAGCGAATTGTTGTCCATAGCGGACCACCCCCCATGTCTGATCCTATTGTCTGGCTGAATTTGTCACAGAAACGGATGCCACTGATCTGCCGACAAACTTCCCTCCCCGTTTCCTATTGGCTGGCTCGACATGTCACCTCTGCCCCGTACACAAAAAGAGAGAGACTCCCGAAACGGTGCACTCCCGACCACACAGAGCAGCGAGGGATAGAGAGGAGGTGAGAGTTGGGGAGGGTGAAACAAGGGTGAAGCAAGTGGGGGGGCTTAATGGAGAGTTAACTCACATGTGACAGGACCGAGCTGTTCTGTTGATGGGAAGAGAAAGAAAATACAACAACCTCAAAAAATAAGACATTGATGTGGTTTTCGTCAAGCGCAGCTGGGTGATCCATCATCCAGCTGGCAGCCCAGATAACACAGCTTTTTTAAGAGACTGATATCAGAGTTACTGCAAAATGTTAAGTGAAGTTTTACCAAAAAATAAAAATGTGCAGAGAAGGGAAAACATTGGATGTATTTTCAGACTTTAATGGTGCACTATTGTTGGACAGGACTAAATCTAAGAGAAAAAGCTTTCAGTGCAGTTAACACCAAGTAGCTTTTGTGGGCAAATACAGTAAATTGCAAAAGTTATATGTAGGTGTGCAAAATGCTGTAAAGAATGCTTTCAAACAAATCTTTGTTTTATTTTTATCAATTTGCAAAATGCTAAGAATGGCCCAAAATACAAAGCCAACTAAGCGCTTAAAAAAAATTTCAGGGTGTGTCCCTGACAGCTCAGGCATTTGCCTAGCAGTTCGAGTTTTTGTTTTGAAAAATGTCAAAAAATAGCTACATTTAATGGAAAAAAAGGTTTCTTCTAAATTTGTGCTATACACTCTCAGGTGGCTAATGCTGAAGCTAACACCCATAATGTTGGGGTGCTATAGATGCTAAAGATGCTAATAACCACCAGAGAAAGGAGTCGAATCACCTGAAGTGGCAGGAAACTGAAAAACATTTTGTGGATATATGCAAATTAGCCATGTGCTTCAGAACTATAATTCCATCTTTTAATTTTTGTGTGTGTTTCGATTTTATTTCGTAGAAGAATTAATGCAGTTTTCTGTTCATTTTATAAATTGATAAAAATACCCGATTAAATGTTTTATTCTTAAAAGCATTCATTCAACTGGTGTTAAACTTTTGCATAGTACTGTATGTATAGTAAAATAAAACTTTGTCTTGTGGGAGAAATAGAACAGATGAGGCAGGACTGACCTGATCTTTCTTGGTCTTGTGAGACGAGGCCACATGAGCCAGATACTGGATGACCTTCTTGGTGTTTTCTGTTTTGCCGGCACCAGACTCTCCTCTGAGAATGGACAGAGGCAATATTAGAAGCAAGACCAGAAACACAACTTTTTTCCATTTTAAAATATATTCTCACTAGGGCTGAACAATGTAAGGAGAAAAACACATTGCAACATCTTTCACTAGAATTGTGAAATAGTGGATTGTGCAATTTCAAGTTCTTAACTTTCTGTAATATTGCCAACATAATATTAACTAAAATAAACAAGACATTTTTCCTTAGTGCAGATAATGATAAAAGGAGTGGCTAAGAACTTTGTAAAGAAATGTGAGCTCAGAGTATCTCCTTGTGGAAGTAACAAAACTAAGGGGGAATTCAAACCAAAAGCAACTCGAGCAACTAAAACTAGCAGCCATCTATTTTCTACGCACACTCGCACGAGCAACATGAATCCAGTGTTTCAAGCAAAGATTTCAGTCGAGCAGAACTCAACTTTATGCAAATTAGAAGCGACATTACCGAAGGGACATTTTCAGAACAGGATTTTTTTCACCTGAGAGCAACAGGTCCAGGCAAAGACAAAGCAGTTTGACCCTCCCGCCCCCTGTCAGCGACGTGAACGAGGTCTAGCGACGCGAATAGAGTGAGTTGAGACAAGTGATTTTGTCGCTTTTGACGTAAATCCACCCTAACAGATTTTTCACCTGTGCAGAGTAATTGCCACAACTGTCAAATCTGGTTTATAGCCAAGTTGTGGCTTCCCCTTTTAGCAAGTGCTTCTCTCCCTACACCGCTTAAGGTCACCACATAGAGAAATGAAGTATTCAGCTTCACAAATGTTTCTGTCTTTTTTTCATGAGCCATGGATCAGTTTCATTATAAAAAGAATCTTGGACTTGTTTTTTCATTTTATTAATTTTTGTAAGGTTTTATTTGTTTATTCTTTTGCTTAACATTGCATTTTATATTATAGTAGTCAAATATTTAATGACCCATAACTCCCTACTTGTACAGAATTAAGCATTTAAGGGTTTTTAATGGAGAATTAAAAACAGTGGCAAAACTGTGGGCGGGGCTTTTGATGATGCAGCTCGGTCACTTTGAAGCCTGTTCCAAAGGCTCATGGGGAGTCACCCAGGACTCTAGCCTCTGAAGGATCCTGGCAATTGGGAAATGGCCATGATCTCAGTTACTCACAGGAGATGGGGCTTGCCTAAAATACTGCACCAGTTGTAAAATTAATGTTGCATTTTTGGCCTGTTTGGCTTTTATTCAAACCAAAGAAAAAGGAGACATGAGACAAACTAGAACCCCATTAATCCACATGGAAAAATTACATTAATATATATATTTTTTCTTTATTTTGCAGTATAATTGGTAATGTGATATATTGTTCAGCCTTAATTCCGAATCAAAATGGTGTTCAAAGCTCAAGATGTCATCAACTTACGTGCAGAGAATAGACTGGTCTTCACGATCTGCAAAACAAAAAAAAAAAATTCCATTAAGTTCTCAGTAATGTTGCATATTTGAAGTGAACCCATTTTATCAGTAGAGCGCATACAGTCTTTCTGTACAACAGGAAATGCAAGCCACAGACAGGAAGTCAATTTCCGGCTTCCTGTAGATGGAAAGGTGCTAGTGGACTTTAAAGCCCAGCAGTCAATTAGTAAGTAATTACCCATGGCCTTCACTAATAGGCATCAGAAGTTCTGAAGGTCTAACAGTGGATGAGGAAGTAAGACTGAAGTTTGGGTGACAACAAAACTGACTTGAAAGAAATCACTTTTGAGTCTGCATTTTTGTGACAACTAATCAGCACAACCCATTTATACTTCGGTCGCAGAAAAATAATTATTTTAATATCACCACAAACTACTATATTCTTCATGACTCAGCCTCAAGAGAATTTATTGTTTGTGAAGGTAATGCGAAAATGTTTGAAGAAAACTTAGCCTAATTTCTAACTGCAATCTCAAAATAAGAGTATTGTGTGTTTTCTGAGCCCAGTGGGACAACAAAGCCGTAAAAACACTGACTAAGCATCAGTGCTGTAAAAAATCAGCCCTCGCGTCCTCCAATTTAAGATTTTTCCATGCACTTCATCGATTTTTGAGTGCATAGCAAAACATATTAAACTGCCACATTATGTATCAAATTATGCTTAACTCCTGAGGAGGCTTAAAATATAGGACACTGAGCAGTAGCTTTATTGAAAATGTTTTAAAGGGCCTACACTACAAGCTCCGGTAGCACAATAGTGACATAATTTAGGCCAAGATCATGCAAATGTCAGATATCTTGCTTTTTTCTGTATTCGTTACAGTGTAGACCGAAACTTACCCTGCATCATGCTTCTGTAAGACGTGTCAGTGATGGCGTAGATGTGAGGTGGCATTTCATGTCTCTTCTTGCCCTTGTACATGTCAACAATCTCCTCTGAATAAATGGGCAGGTTCTTGTAGGGGTTTATGACGACACAGAACAGGCCGGAGTATGTCTGAAAAAATAAAAACAGGGGGATATGAGGTGTCACATCTAGAAAAGCCCTCAGTAAAATCAATATGGATTCATGGCACCATGAGCCTGCCCATCCCCCTCTGACAGAGTTTCTCATGAACTCCAGTCCCCTCCTACATTATGTAATCCTGACCCCACCCTGTTGCAGTTTGAACTGTTGAGTGACCTCGTTATTGTAAAAGTGCAGTTATTCGACAAGTTAAGCTATATTTTGAATCTGAGCGCCAGGATTATCTCTTCCTCCTCCCTGGCCAACTTTGAAACTCTCCTCCATTCCTTTCTGTAAGCAATAATAAATCTTTGTAGTTCTTGTGTCTGTGAGCTAAATCCCTGTGCTCCCCTCTCAACATTTTTGCACAGGGCATCTGCCACTTTTCACAAACCCATTCTCCAGTGAGATACCGTCAGCCCACAGCGCTGCGGGGCCTAGGGGGATTTAAGCCCCCCATAGTCCAGATCTCTGAGGGATATGGGAGGGACAGCAGGCTGTGTTGATATGACCGGGTCACATCACAGTCACAGAGTCCAAATTACTCCCAGGCCAGGCCATGGGGATAAATAACATTAATTATGAGGGGAAGTTAAAACACCATTTACATTCCCGTCCATCTCAGCCCAAACTGGACAGAGAGGTCCTTACTCTCAGTTTCTTAAAATCTCACACTCTGGACAGCATTGTTCCTCGAGGCTTCCTGTTTACAAGACAAATCCAAACATGGGCAGAGAAAGAAGAGGGAGAAAATGAGAACACAGGGCAGAACTAGAAAAATTAAACTATGACTATGTTGACAGATTGTACTGTCCTTTGCAGTGGCTATATGGACATAATGAGCTGCCTTATACAATGGAGCTTAACAGGATAATCAGGAGGTTGGTCAGGGAAACAAATTCCGTTGGAAAGCAGCCATGGCAGATCCTTTTCTATACACCAATGGGACAATTCATGGAAAGCCGCTTTAGGCCAAACCAATGAACCCAGATGAACTAAGATGAGCACACTACAGCAGAAGTTTAAAAATATCCCACACAAAAATAAAACCATGATTTCTTTCTATATTCTCAGAAGGTATTCAATTTTAATTTCTATTTTTAAGGTCTAGCTTGGATACGGTTTAGTTTTAGCACCCCCAGTCTCCATAGACCTGGTCTAATGTAGATGTAACACAACGCCCTTATATATAGCAATCAGAAGCACATGGCTTATTTGCATAAATCAATAAAGTACACTGGGGACTACAAAGAGCAATAGCATTAGCCTTCACATTGAGTACAATACAGACTTAGGAGAAATGTTTCTCATTAAATCAATTTTGTGAGATATCCATTTTTGCCGTTGTTCAGAATGAAAAACTCAATTTAATCAGATTCACTTGACTTATCACCTAGTCCAAGATTGTGACTTAAAGGTCAATGTTGCAAACTAAAACAATGTATGTGTTAAATGTAGTGTCTTTATAAGTGAGAACTCTATACTCACATAAATGAGTCCAGAGTAGTATCTCTCCTTCAGGTTGTGCAGTACGGAGGCTTCGTTCAGGCAGGTCAGCTCGGCCATGTCTTCCACTTTGCTGAACTTGGGTGGGTTCATCTTCTGGATGTCGTCCTTGTTGACCCTAACCTTCTTACCAGAGTCTACCAGTTCGACGACGCACTCATCGCCGCGCTCCTCCTTCACAGAGCCGGGCTCGAAGCCTAGCCGCTCTGAGGGCACCCATACCAGCTTCTTGGAGGCCCAGTCAGCCTGTGCCAGCGGGTTGTTGACCAGGTTGCGGTCCACGTACAGGAACTTGTCTGCGTCTGACATGGTGGCTGTGGAGAAAGGAAAAAAGAATATGTCTCATTTCTCTGCCACAAATTGATACAATTTGGAAAGTGAAGCAAATTCAGAATTAAAAGGGCTTATAGTGACATTAATAAACTGTCTTTAGAAACATCCAACAAAACCTGCAAGCATAGAAAGCCATAAAAAATAATATCCAATTAACCAGTCTGTATTATTAGGTGTCAAAATAATTCTTATTAACCATTCAGAGGATTATGAGGATCATAATGGCCAACACAGTTAACTTCAAACCCTTTATTCAATCAGGAAATATTTTTTCTCTCGTCTTCTCACTGAACACTTTGCTCAGATGACGTTCTTAATAGATAAAGAAGTCTGTAGGTTTTCAATTATCCAGGTCAAAATGTCAAAGTACACAGTTTTAGGACTTCGTTGCTAAATTGAAATTTGCCTGACGAGATTAGCTTACACAATGCTAAAGCCACAATTTAATATTGACAACCTTGCACATTTTCTAAATCTAGTGGTCCCCGTTGATTTTAAAATGATAAAGAATGTTTTTAAAATTCAACCCTAGTTTTAACATTCCGGTTAAACTGGTTCAGACGAAAACAAACAGACATCTGATATCTGTCCATCTCTGCCTGCAGCCTTAGGAATGCAAAGGTCACTATTGATGTGATGCACAACAACAAGACTCTGCTCACGTCAGGATTGGTTTGTGGAAAATATAACCACAGGTCCTAATACACTTTGGCCTACTGCTGTGAATCCTCCTGTGATTGGAGTTGTCTAGAGGTGTAGAGGTGGCCTGGGCGCCATTTTGCTGTAGGATCACATTTGTTGTCTGTGGCTGGTCTTGGTGCCTGGACTTGAGTGGGAGGGGTAGATGGGAAGATAGCATAAACGTCTGCACGACTTATGGCCCTTATCAATAAACAAGTCTCGGCAGCTAAATCCAGGCGCTGAAGCAGGAATTGAATGTTCCTTTTTTGCATTGTGATGTCTTGGAGGTTTTCCCTTGGATTACAGAGAAAAGATAATTATTACAAAGCACGCAATGTTTGAATTTCTATTACAGTCATTATGTTGTTATGCTCATTTGTTAGAAGGGTATTCATCTTAAAGCTTAGATGAGACATTTACGTTTGCTTACGTGTCAGGCCAAGTAAATGTCAAGTGGCTGCGTTCCTAACTGACAATTAACAACTCGGAATGAATGCTAAACAAATTACGGCAGTCTTGAGTTTTGCATCTAACTATCGATGCTCCGAACTGCACTCTGTA
Organism: Rhyacichthys aspro; assembly: GCA_036850595.1. Classification (NCBI taxonomy): domain Eukaryota; kingdom Metazoa; phylum Chordata; class Actinopteri; order Gobiiformes; family Rhyacichthyidae; genus Rhyacichthys; species Rhyacichthys aspro. Next base: position 4,343,002 of record CM072155.1, read on the forward strand.
ACTCAAAGATTTAGTATAATCAGTTACAGAGTGCCCAAAGTAAACTAGATCACGACATGTACATTGAGTGACAAGCCCGGTGACAAACACGGCGCCCTTTTGAATCCATAAATAGTGTTGTTGTAAAAATGGGAGGGCTGATGTTTAACCCACATAGAAAGTGACTCGACGAGTATAACCAGTACTAAGGGATAGGAAGGCCCAATGGCAAACCGCCCAATTAACTGAACATGGTGTGCTTTCTCTAACACTGTGCTCCCAGCCTCAGACTTTACCATCTCAATTATCATTCCATCACAGCTGGAGCATGACACCATTTCCCTCCTGTAGCCGAGGTCACTGGCCTTTCTCAGTGTTACTTTTACTCCGGGGAAAAGTCGATGTAGCACTAGCATGTAGGCTTGTTTGCATATGTTGTGTTTCTCATATGCAAACAGTAGGAAATTTACAGCCAGTCAGTTTGGCCTATTACATTTAAAAGTGCTTGATGCGTTTAGGGAATTCGACCTTGTAATGTGGTCCAATGGGCAAAGATAGTAAACACAGTGCCGGAAGAGTTTATGGAGCCAGAGGTGATTACCATATTTGGAAATAGTTTTAAGCATGATAGTCACAAAGTTAGCAGTAGCTAGTAATGCTACAATTCGAAAACAAAAAAAAAAACAAAAAAAAACCTTAAGGGATTAGTGGCCCAGTAGTGTTCAGAAATTAGTGACGTATAACAAAGAATGGTGCAAAATATTAGGTTTCACAGTGCTGCACAATATATCACACATTTATTGTTACTGCAATATCCATAATTACAATTTTCAAATCGCAAAGAACTGCTCTTACTGATATTCTTTCATCCAAATAGAGAAAAAGTGAGTAGCGACAAGGTGGTATTGGAAGTTAGTCCAAAACATCCAGGTCAAAGTACGCTAAACATGCACTCATTTAGTGTCTGTAAACAGTTAGCGGCATGAACATTTTGGGAACAGCAGTTAAACAGACCAAAATACTGTCTTGTGTCACTTAACCATGTTTCATTAGTTTCAATTTCACTGCAACTTTTTCACACTGTTTGATGGCTGTGCTGCAATGTCTACTGAACACTATATGAAAAGTCACAGTGATAAAGTCTCACCTCTTGCTGCTTAAAAGGGACACAAGCAGACTAAATGGGGTTATCAGTGGAAAAAGTATCACAAATACAAATATCACAGGAAGAAGATTTAAAAGGTCCAGTGGGTCCTCACTTACAAGGCTTCTTCAAATAAACCAACTACATAGTCAAGTATTATTATTCTACCCTCTATGGGAACTAAAATATGTAGAAAAATTCTCACACATGACATCAGAAGCCACAAGAGAAGCATATCCCATTTCCCAAGAAGAGATCGCAACAATTAACTAAAAAAAAAAAAAAAAACACACAAGGCGTCTCTGTGTGTATTCAGAAACAGTGACAGACCTTTGAGTCCAAAGTGTTAAGTAAGTTGCCTAATTTAACATGGTTGTGTCTGTTCTGTCTGTTCCAGCACATTAACCCTGATCTGTGAGAAAACAGCAGAGGGACAGCCATTCTTCTCATGACCCCTGCCTGCCTCCATCATGTATCAACCCTCTGCCAGTGAGCATTACAGCCAACGTCCATCTCTGCTCTTAAACTCATCCCTGGTGTACGGTGACCCCTTCCCGTAACGGAACGTGGGTCAAATTAGTCCCTCTATACCTCTCAGCTTGTTCTGGACTCCCTTCTCTCCCTGTGATGAAACCCGACACCCCTTTGCCTTGTGTTTATCCAGTCTTTTCAGGGTCACATTCCTCCCATACTCACTCTTTATCAGGGAGAGACAGCCTGCAAAGGAATTCCACACATTTCTGTCCTCTATCCAGTAGGCCTTCCCCTCCCTTTACATCCCTCTCAGACCTGTTCTCCAGCTTTGTGTCCCATCACATCAGGTCATGTGTGCTGTTGATTTCATCACTCCGAGGAGATCAGCATCATCTCAAACTTTGACTTGGAGCACACCCTTGGCTTTTAGATCCAACGGTTAAAGTCTTGGGCCATGGTTCCCATGGTTCTTAAAAATTCCCTTGGCTCTTTGTGGCTCCAGCCCTTTTGCAATGACAATAAATAAATAATCACTGATGGTGTTTGGCAAAAACAAGAAGTCAAAGAAGCGGGACGAACAATGCACTTGTGTTAGATTTTAACCTGTTTTAAATTAAAAACTGAGAAAATCAGCTGGGACTCATGTTCCTCAAAAACCACAAAATAGTTGCTCATTATTATTCATTGTTCCTTTTTGGGGACCCCCATACCATTTGCCATTTGTCACTATTTTGTTCAGCAACAACAGGCATTGGACACGTACTTCATACAAAATAAAATGGTGAAACAATAACTCATCTTCTAGCTTCCCGTACTGTGCATGTTAGCCGTATTTTACCAATGATCACTGTTATATCCAACAACAATCAGGATAGGAAGCACAGTTAAGGCAAAACAAATTCAGTATCAGTTCTGATATGCAGTGCAGCTATAATTCATCTTCTAGCTCCTTTCTTCCACTACAGGTACATGTTACCAAGCTAAATAAGACAGTTGTATTCAGCATCAACAGGCATGGGAAGACAGTTCAGTCAAAATAAAATATTATATAAAATATAATATATGCATTTGTCCAACTTATATTTATCTTCCAGCTCTCTACTCCTCCTACTGGTACAAAGTGATATAACAGGCTTCCCAAGACAGCACTTTCAACACAAAGTACGAAAAAGGATTTTAGGTTTAGGATATTTAAAGACATTTAAGCAGGATAATATCTATTATCCCTTCAGATGATATGGCAACCATGCCTCCGAAGTATTCAAAGAAGCACTAGTCACTAGTGCCACTCGTTCATAATCACTGATAACCGTAAAGATCTGTCCACAACCATAAATTTTAAGTGATAGATCATTACCTTGTATTACAAAAATATAAGGTGACAGACATTTCATGACATACTGATAACTATTGCAAACAGAAAACACAGAAATAATCATGCCTGTTGATGTTGATGCCAGTCTGATGAACAACCTCGACACAGTTAAGACCGTGACACACTTAACTCCCCACTCACTCTCCAGAGAGTGGCACGAGGCCTAAATTTACTCCAGCCGCTATTCCAGCTCTGCTCCACATTAAAAGGAGAAAGGGCTTCTATCAGTCACTGTAGTTTCAGGTGATCCCACGTGGACATATTTAGAACAGAACGTGAAGATAAAACAGTGCGTATTACCACTCAGCACCTCTCTCTCTCCTGCCTCAAGTTTATGGATCAGGTTCCTGGCTGCTGCTTATGCCCAAGTCCCCCCATAATCCTGTAAGAATCAGACTTTCCTTTATTCGCTGTCACTTTGAAACACTGCTCAGCTGTGAAAACACTATCTATTCAACAGAGAGCCATTTACAATAGGATTAGCTGGTGTAAATACTCACAGAAAGGATTACTGATTAATCAGGCACTTAGTCACATGTAAAGAAAGTCAGGTAAAATAATGCCACGTAAAAGAAAATTGTCTGCAATGTTTCCCATTAATTAATGACTATGAGCACTGACCAAATCTGAAATTAACTGAAGTGATGTTGTTCCATCATCTTCTATACTTCCAGTCTTTACTTACTCCGGTACAAATTTCCATCTCCCTATTTTTGAACATCAACAAATTATGGTGTGGTTTGTGCTTCTGAATACGTCTCCGATAGACCCACTGGAAATCTTCGAAAAAACTCAAGTGAACATCAACAGAGAGACAAATAAAACTAGGTTTAGCACAAGCCTGTCAAAGTGACCTACATGAAAGAGGAACCATTACATAAATAGAGGAGAAGTGAGTCTCGTTTTAGAAAGCAGCGTCATCTCACAGCAAACAGAGGAAGCCTGGCCACAGCCCGGACTATGTGAAAGAGGTGGAGGAGGATTCACAGCGGTCTCGGTCCTGGTCGTCCTGTTTGGAAAGCAGGTCAACCTTGGTCTATATGAAACCGGGCCGGCCTCTCTTTTCGCTCATCCGTCCGTCAGCCTCATTCCATTCCACCTCAGCGACTCTCCCCGAGTTTCTGTAAAAACCTGAAAGACTCTGCTCTATTGTCTGTGTAGAGTCAAACTTGTGCCTTCCAACTAGAGCCAACCACAGGCCAGCTGCGCCGCGTCGACTTCTCTATTGGCAGAAATATTAATAGAACAACAGTTAAGTCAATAGCATTGTGCTGTACTCCCGCCAACTGCATCCCATCGCGTCTCACATAGTTTAGGATGTCTCTGTGACCTCAGATATCCTCATCATGAGGCGGATGTTGTTTGACATTGTTGTCGGCCTTGTTCATTTGGTTTTGACTGTTTAATCTATGCTTTCCAAAAAACACTCAACTGTTTTTTCACTGAGTCTGTGGCTCTTCTGAATTGGCTCGAATGCTATCAACATACTCAAAGGCTTTCCACTCTTTCTAAAGACCATTTTCAGGACAATATTAGCAACAGTGAACTTCCCCATAACACTAAATTATTAAACACACTTTAGTTTTAATTCCACTTTCAATAGCTTCCCCCATCAATAGGAAACCGGTCACTTATATTCTAGGTTTTCCCGGATGCATTGGAAACCCGATGATTGTTATGTCTCCAGAAGTAGAAAAGGTACAAGTCAACATGGCCGCCTTTCTTCTTCTCTGGAAGTTGGAAGGGTGGTTCAAGAGTAGAGACGGGAGCAGAAGAGGAAATGACAAAGTGGGAAAACTATTTTGCCATTTGTGGAACTTGTTGTGCCGGGGATTCGGAGGAGGAGGGAGGGAAGGTGGCGCTTTTGCGGGCACATGCTGCGCGTCTTGGACCACTGAGAAGTAAATTAGGCCCTGGCTGGAAAAATAACCGCGCTGCATGACAGATCTACATCACTTTCCACATTACTTTTCACATTCCTGGCTAGACCTGGATCCTGTTTCACTTTAAAAATGTGAGCCGGCCGATGCCATCTGCCATTACCAACTGTAGGCCTCTGTCAGAGCCTAATAAAGACTTTAACACAACTCTAGGGCCTTCCTCAAACAACAGAATCTTTTAAGACAATTCTGTACAAGATGGTTTGCTTTGGACAGCAGCATGGTTTCAGTTACGAGTAATGAAAATGTCATGGTATGAAAACTAAAAATATAACATCATACCGTTTCGGCAGTATGAGCTGACAAGGCCATAGTGTGCGGTTTCTCTTCTTTAGCGTGTCCAAAAGTGCTTTCTAGTCTCTATTTAGTGCACTTAACTGATGAAGCGATTTTGTATTGGTGTTCAAATGTTGTGGACTCGTATGCACTTTAATTTCACCCAATGCATCATGAAAAGTGGTGAACTGAGATTGCCAAAATCAGTCAAAAAAGGTCATAGTGACGTATGAGAGAAGTCTAAGCACAATTTATTAGATAAATTATGCATTGCTATGGACACCAGTAAATTCAACAAGGAAGACATTTCAAAATCAGGCGTTGGTCTGATAAGCACATCTTAGGGTCATAGACCAAATTCCAGCTGGAACATCCAAGCTAATCTGCCATCTGATTACCCCTGCCATGAATGCACTATTGGTTATTTTGCAGAGCAGATACTACACAGCACCAGTTTGGCCTTTCACTAAAACCACTCCAAGGATATTGACCAATGGATACACAGACGTGTGGTTATGTAAGCCTTTTAAACAGACGCTGAAGGAATGCAGAAGGGAGTTAAGATAGATTTGTGTTCATAGGCAATATTTCTTTACAATGGAATACTGTGGAATGTGCACTGACAGTAGATCGCCATCATTTACAACAAACAGAGCGAAGACAACCTAATATGACTCCACTTGTACTTGTATGTCCTCTGATTATTTATTACTAGACAGCTCTTCCTTTTACACACTGGATTATTTTATGGCTCTTTGACCTTATCTGTATTGAGGGCACTCCCTTCGAACGGTTAAGTTAACTCCAGTCAAACAATGTATGCCAGGGAGTTGCATGGAAGTCGGACACTCTTGACATCTGGTCTGCAGTACATTTGGGCTGATAACAGATTTAAAATGAGAAGCCAGACGGTAGACTCAAAGCACAGTATGTTTCAAAGTTCATGCTGCACAAGTGGGTTCAAACTGTGTGTGCGGCGGTGAACGTGTTGAGCAATCTCTGCAGTATTAACCACCTCTATATAGTCCCACGCAGGTGTGCAGCTCTCACACCCAGCCACAGGTCCATTAAACTCACAGACTTGGGCTAGGCTGCACCAACACTTTAAAATTTAGTTTACTGCTAATAAAACTTTAGCAAAAGTTGGTTTAAATTATTTTAGGTTTGAATTAGGAGAGTTGCACTGCATGATTTTAAAGCTTCACTACATAATTTTTGGCCCTGAAATAAGGACCCTGAAAATCATAAAATTTAGATGTGAGTTTTGGGAAACACTAACATCTTGGGAGAACACAAATATCGTCAGGCCGCGTTACATCAGAGCAAATGTACAATATAATAAATAACTACAATATTTATTGTCTATTTATGAAAAGTCCAGGGTGAGTTTTGCCACAGCTTTTGTATCTTTTAGTGTTTTAGTGGGTTCACGGCTTTAAAAAAAATACATAGTGTTGCTTTAAATTAACCTAGGTTTAGTAAATTCAAATAATGTCAACATATACAGAGCTTAATTAATTTGAAATGTGCCATAGAAGATGTGTTTAGCAAGCATGAAGCGTCTGGAAACCACTTGATCTTTCCAATGTAAACACTTTTCCACTAGAAACTTAAAGCTAGGGCTGCACAGTGTCAGGAAATTTTGTACTGTGATAACTATAGTGTATATTTGGTTGCTTCATAGTTTGATTTAAGGCTCCGATTTAATTATTTTATTTTTGGTTAATAAGGCATTAATATCTGTCACGATTAACCAAAACACAATTCTGATTCAATCTGTTCTTTGTGATTGGCTAAGCTACATCGTTTGCTAGCTTGCGGCGCGTTAGCTTGTAAGAAGCTGATTTAAGTTTATGGGAAAAACTGAAGCTCATTTTCTTTTAAAGTATGTTTCAAGTTTAGTGTAACAGTTTTGTTAGTTTGGATCTGCACGATTTTAGAAGAACATGCGATGCGACTGTAGACTAACATTGACTCGTCAAAGTAGGGGTTAAATCAACGTTTAAGGCTGACCACGGCCCGCACCAAGAATAAATGGGTTTAAACTTGGACTAATGTAAAAATAAGGCAGGTCTAAACCAGGACAAAACTTGGTCGTGCCACAGTTTGATTTAAGGCTTTGTTTAGAAAAGGATTTTGACTGGCAAAAAGTGAATGTCCATCACACGTTACGGCAATAAATGTTTTTTGCAATACAGATAGTACAGTTAAAGATACTGCGATAACATTGTGCATATATTGTGCAGCCCTAGTTTGGATAGTTTGCAACTGATGTACATTTAAAAGTACAAGTTGAGAAATACATATATCAAATTCACTGTCTAACAAGATTCTGTCACTCCTAAAGACAGATTATTTTATTACATTACAGCTTCTGTAAAAATGCTAAACCACCCTGCTTGACAATGAAAGTACTATTAGATTAAGGCAACGTGAAAAAGCAAGTTTCAGCATAGTTTGTAAAATCATTAAATTAGCATTCCAGAGAAGCTAACACTTATCTTCCGATTACTTATTATCTGATCTAGCATTACCTCATCTTCCACAGAACAAACTGAAAGCAGTGTTCTCTTCTCCGAAACCAGTCGCGACAAGGGTTGAGGTCAAAGAGCGTCCTTCAACATTACAAATCTGCAGTAGCCCTTATTGTCCAAGTCGGAGCACAGCTATTTCCTGGTATTGTCCACTCATATTGAAACCCTACAGGTGCGTGCTGTGAGGGGCGAGGAAGGGGAGGATGTGGTGGTGGGAGAAAATTACAAGCAGAGGAAAAGGCGCAGGGGAGGGAAACCTGAAGAAACAAGAGGTCACAAAGACAAGAAAAGACTGAGATGACAAGGAAATGTTAGAGCAGCAGTGAAAGGAAATGAAAAAACCACAAAAGAACTGCAAAGGCACTCTTTATGAGCTCAGTCAGTCTTCAGATTCTTGCTGTTTGTATCATCCACAGGAGATTATGTTCATTTCGATAGGTCAAACCAGATAAGAGAGAGTAGACCTGGACTGATAGACTGTGACTAGACTGAAGGATGGCCTGATCCGCTCTGCTACGGTTAATGAAGCATCTCAAACAATCCCCCTCTGAGTCTTGACTGGAATGTTTTGCCACATGAATGAATCTCAGCTGACTGGGCCAAGTCGGAAACCAAGATGTGCTTGATACTTGGACGCTCCATCAATCAGAGACGAGACGTTATGCAAGCTAACGCGGTTAAAATGGACATGGAATCATCAATGTCAACTCTGATTTATATACCATTATTACTGCAGTAACTATATAGCATACCAAGAATGGATTTTTTTCCAGATAAATAGGTTTTACACTTTTAAGGGGTTGACTAACTGCAATAAAATGTTAATGCCAACAAATGTTTCACGCTAGGATAGTTGCATTTTCATAAACAATTTTTTTCCCTCACAGCAAGGTTTCGTGTCATTGGTTTAAATCCCGTGCCAGGCTTCCTTCCACTGACTGCTTTCACTTGTTTGTCAAGGTTTTGGTCTCTTCGGAACTGTTTATGGAAATTAGAGACAGCAAGATTTACCAAAGATTTTTGCTTCAGGTGGTTAAAGGGAAAGGACTAGTGAACACCAAACTCCATAAGCTGTTTCCAGTTGAAGAGAAAGAAATCTGGTACATACAGAGGAGGACAAAACTTTTCATCTGCCGATCAGCAGACACAAATAGCGCAGCAATCTTCGATAGAATGACGCAATTTCATATAGCGGTTTGCTCGCAGAAGAACACATCCTGTCACTCTGGTATGGACACCTGCATAAAATCAACTGCATATGGACATTAGCAACGAAATACAAGTTTGCCTCAAAAACTCATATCCCAAAATATATCCCATCTGTCATCAGGCAGTTGTGCTTTTACTTAATATAACCAAATCACTAAACTGCACTTTCGAATTTTAGTTTTAAATCTGCATTGTTATAAAAGGCATAATATGCAAAATTTTGTAAACAAACCTGGCCCTATATCCCACCCTCCTTAAGTGAGACTGAAAGTCAAACTGAATTAACTTTGGCCAACTATGATATGATTTTGCTTTATTTTCCATGATGCCATGATAGGCTGAAAAAATTAAAAGTAAGGTTGTAAAATGCAGGAAGATGAATTTGTTTTTCAGATATATTCACCTTGACAATGTTCTAAAGGTCTGAGTCATCTGTGAGAAATTAAAGGGATTTCCACTGTGTAAGGATTTATTATATTTATTACTGTGACGGCCCCTGCCTTGGTCTTTAATGTGTTTTTGTTTTGGAGGTGGAGCTGGACTGATGGGAGCCACCTGGGCCCAGTGGTCCTATCCGGGATAAAAGCCCTGTTTCCACCGGTGTCCGCCCTCTCCGCATCTCCATTCCTCTCGGCTGTGCAGCCTGACGCTGCAGCGCCGCCGACTTCTCGTTTTGTTTTACCATGCCATCACTGCACAACACTGCACAACACCTCACTCATATATACTCGCACACACCCATCCAGATTCACAACTGACGCCCATACTACATGCTTTATTATTTGAACTTTTGTTAATAAATATTTGGAACGTTCGCGTGTCTCACCTTTTGTTACGGCTACTAGAGCCAGGTCGTAACAAAGTGGGGGCTCGTCCGTTTAATCCGTTTTTTTTTTTTACGCGTTTAAAGTTATATTATCTTGTTTTGGTGGGCCTAATTCGTTTTTTGTGGATGCCTTTGTTCTTTGTTGTACTTTGTTTGGCGCGAAAGAATTTGACCTACTTTTGTGAATGAGCGCCGTGAGTGACGTCACGCTCACTTTTTGGTGGGGTTTTCCCAGAAAGGGGAATCCTTCAGTGCAGGTTTCTTTGTGTGCTAGCAGCGGGAAAGATGCACTTTGTTTGTAGAGACACGGTTTGGGTTCTTTTTGGTGCGTCGAAGTTTTTTGAGAGCGGAGCAGCATTTCTTGCCCACTTTTCACTTAAATCAAGGTAAGTGAAGTGTTTTGTGCACATTTGTCCTTGTTCACAGTCCCGTGTTCCCCTGTCAGGCACAGAGGCTTTACTCCTTTGGGTACTGCCTGTTTGTTGTTTTTCGTAGTGCTGGGGTGACCGCGGTTAGAGCACCTTGTCTCGGGAGCATATCCGTGGATGTAGGGGAGTCGCCAGATCCTGGTTGCTTTTCCTCTCCATCGGGCGTTGTGCTTAAAACTCCCGCCGCCACTAGCCACATGAAGACTAGGGATGAGCTTGTGGTCAGGTAAATCTTGGTTAGGCAGGTAAGATAGTGGGGCACACTGGTCTGTTTAGTTTCAGTTTTGTGCACATTGTGGTCTTCACTTTATCTTACATTGATTTTGGGTGTGCTTGTTTTTTGGGGGCAGATATGGTGATTGTTGCGGAGTTTTTTGAGTCTCCGTCCATTGAATTTTTGGACCAGTGTACGAAGGAACAGTTGTTGGAAATTGGAAAGCACTATGAAATTGACATAGATGCCAGACGTGGAAAAGAAAATGTAAAATCTATTCTAGTCACAAATTTGTGTGAAAAGGGTGTTTTACTTTTAAAGCCACCTGTTTCGTTGTCTGATGCCACTGCTTTGCCACTAGGGCTTACATTTGAACAACAAAAAGAATTGTTGTTGCTCCAAAGGGAGAAACAGAGGTTGGAACTAGAAAACAATAGGGTTAATTTGGAGATAGAACGGGCAAAACTGGAAGTAATAAGACAGAGTAAATTAAACGAAACGGCCGGGCGCTCCTCTTCTGGTTTATATGTAGACCTGGATGAAACTTTTGATGTAGTTAGTAACCTGCGCCTGTTGCCCAAGTTCTCTGAAGATGACCCTGATTCCTTCTTCTTGATTTTTGAGCGCGTGGCCGAAGCACGGAAATGGACAGATCTGGCGCGCACCATGTTGCTGCAATGTGCGTTTGTGGGCCGAGCTCAGGAGGCTTTGTCAACATTATCGTCTTCGGATTGTCAGGACTACCTTAAGGTAAAGGCTGCAGTTCTAAAGGCTTTTGAATTGGTACCAGAGTCATATAGACAACGATTCAGAACTTGTAGAAAAGCCACAGGGCAGAGCCATTTGGAATTTGCGCGAGACTTAAAAATGCACTTTACGCGCTGGTGTTCTGCAGCGGGGGTAAAGACGTTTGAGCAGCTGTGTGAATTAGTTGTTTTAGAACAGCTTAAAAATTCAGTCTCTGATGCGGTAGCCGCATACATATGCGAGCAAAAAGCAGACACTGCAGCTGGGGCCGCGGCACTTGCTGATGACTATGTTTTAACACACAAAACACCGTTTGCAAATGGTAGAAATTACAGAGAAAGCGAGCGTAGTACATATTTTAATCGATCCGGCGATATGCGTCAGGCTGATAAGCCTTCTACCTCGCGTGACGGGAATAAAGTCTGTAACTATTGTCACAAACGCGGCCATTGGAAAGCTGACTGTCTGTTGTTAAAATCTAGGTCTGCATCCCCGCATGTAAAACCTAAAGGTGCTGGTTTGGCCGCGCCTGTGCGTAACCCTGTTAACTCGCAAATAAAGGAAGCTAGCTCAGACGCTCTGGACTCATACTCCCCTTTTATTAGAGAAGGTTTTGTGTCTATGCTGGGTAGTGACAGAAAAGTACCCGTAAAAATACTACGGGACACAGGGGCGTTTGATTCTTTCTTGCTAGCTGGTGTTTTGCCCCTGTCTGAGAAGTCTGAAACAGGTACCTGCGTTCCAGTTCGGGGATGGGGTTAAATGTTCTTTTGTCCCATTGCATAAACTCCTGTTAGAATGTGAATTGTTCCATGGTGAGACTGCGTTAGCCGTGCGTCCAGCGTTGCCAATAGAAGGGGTTTCGGTTATTCTCGGTAACGATCTTGCGGGAGCGCGCGTGTGGTCTGACGCCTCTCCGGTGACTTTGCTGACAGCAGCTCAACCGGGGCCACTGGTGGTGACCCAGCCAGATGAGAGTGGCCGTGATTTTCCCGAAGTCTTCACAGCATGTGCCGTGACTCGCGCCATGGCGCGCGCAGCGTCTGGTAAAGAGGGGAAAGTATACAAAACCTGTCGTTACCTTTGTCTGATTTTCCTATGTCTTTGTCTCGCAGTGAGCTGGTAGCAGAGCAGCAGGCTGACTCCTCTTTGGAACAGCTTTTCGGTCAAGTACGTGCTGAGACCGAGGCGGCCGACTGCGTGTGTGGTTACTTCATAAATGACTCGCTGTTGGTGAGAAAATGGATGCCGCACTTTGGATTTGTTGGTAACCCAATTTTTCAAGTGGTTGTGCCATGTAAATTCCGCCCTGCTGTATTGAAAGTGGCCCATGACGAGTCCGGTCATTGTGGCGTGAGGAAAACTTATGACCGTCTGTTAAAACATTTTTTCTGGCCTCGCATGAAGAAAGACATTTCCTCGTACATTAAGACCTGTCATGTTTGTCAGCTAACAGCTAAACCTAATCAAACGTTAAAGCCCTATCCATTGTCTCCAATTCCTGCAGTCTCGGAGCCATTTGAGCATTTGATAGTCGACTGCGTGGGTCCTTTACCTAAATCGAAATCTGGGTCATGTTATTTGCTTACTGTTATGTGTCAAAGCACCCGTTATCCTGCTGCCTATCCGTTGCGGACAATAACTGCTAAATCTGTGGTGCGTGCGCTTTCACAATTTATCTCTGTTTTCGGCATACCCAAAATAATACAGTCAGACCAAGGCACAAATTTTACATCTCATTTATTTGCACAGGTGTTAAAACAGCTCAGGGTGAAACATAACAAAGCCACAGCGTATCACGCTGAGAGCCAGGGAGCCTTAGAGCGTTTTCACCAGACATTAAAGTCACTTTTGCGTGCCTACTGTATGGAGCTGGGTAAAGACTGGGAAGATGGTTTGCCCTGGTTAATGCTGGCCGCTAGAGAGGTAGCGCACGAGGGCACCGGGTTTAGCCCGAACGAACTGGTATTTGGACATACCGTTAAAGGCCCGTTAGCAGCTATGGTTGACAATTGGAAAGAGACCGAACCTCCTAAAAATTTGCTGGACTATGTCAATGGTTTTCGACAGAGACTATATCTCGCAAGGAGTGTAGCTCATGACAAACTGCTTTCTGCTCAGGAGAAGATGAAAAGCTGGTATGACCGTCGCTCTGAGGTGCGTTCGTTTTTGCCAGGGGATCAGGTGTTGGCTTTGTGTCCTATTATCACTTCGCCATTTCAAGCTAAATTTACTGGTCCATATACTGTCTTAAGGCAAACATCCGAGCAGAACTATTTAATTTCTACACCTGAACGTAGAAGGAAAACGCAGTTATGCCATGTAAATTTATTAAAGCCTTACTATGCCCGTGACAATAAAAGTGAACATGCGGACTTTGAAATACATGCTGCCTGCGCCGAATTCCGTTCGTTTAGTCCAGACACGCACCCTGTAGACGAAACTGGTACCTTGGACAGCGCCGTGACCCATGGTCGCTTAAAGAACTCTGAGTCACTCTGTAATTTGGACACAATATTGTCACATTTGCCTGAATCACGCTCTGCACAGCTGGCAAAGTTAATAAGTAGTTTTCCTTGCCTTTTTACTGATACACCTGGCCGCACACACTTGATGGAGCATGACATCGACGTGGGGGATGCTAAACCAATAAAACAGCGTTTTTACAGAGTTAATATCGAGAAACGCAAATACTTGGACGCTGAGGTACAATATATGCTAGACAATGGTATTGCGGAACCAAGCTCGTCAAGCTGGGCTTCTCCTTGTTTGTTGGTACCAAAGTCTGACAATACCCCTCGTTTTTGCACAGATTTCCGAAAAGTTAACGCTGTAACAAAATCAGATTCGTTCCCTCTCCCGAGAATGGATGACTGTGTGGATCAGGTCGGGTCAGCAAGCTTGGTCAGTAAATTTGACCTCCTTAAGGGTTACTGGCAGGTGCCATTAACAAAGCGGGCACAAGAAATATCTGCGTTTGTAACTCCTTCAGGCTTGTATTCATATACGGTAATGCCTTTCGGTCTGAGAAACGCACCAGCCACCTTTCAGCGGCTAATGAACCGAATAGTTGCTGGTATGCAAGGTTGTGCGGTTTATTTGGATGACGTTGTAGTGTATTCTAACACTTGGGAAACTCACCTAGAGTGCATTCGAGAGCTTTTCACTCGGTTGGCGGAGGCAGGGCTCACAGTCAACCTGGCAAAATGTGAATTCGCGAAGGCGACTGTGACCTATCTTGGCAGGGTGGTAGGACAGGGCCAGGTCCGCCCTATTGCTGCGAAAGTCCATGCGGTAGAGCAGTTTCCTACTCCTACTACAAAGAAGGAGCTTATGCGCTTCCTCGGCTTGGTTGGTTACTATAGATGTTTTTGTAGAAATTTCTCGTCTGTGGTGGCCCCGTTAACAAACTTGCTTGCTAAAAATGTTAAATTTGAATGGTCTCCTGTCTGTCAACAGGCTTTTAAGCAGGTGAAAGCTCTCCTCTGCACAGCCCCTGTCCTGGCAGCTCCACGTCTTGACCGGTCTTTCCAACTTCATGTGGACGCTAGCCATGTGGGCGCTGGTGCGGTCCTGACACAGCAGGATGACCTGGGGATACACAGACCCGTGAGCTATTTCTCAAAAAAGTTTAATAAGTGCCAGCTTAACTATTCTGTGATTGAAAAGGAGACTCTTGCCCTTGTTATGGCGTTAAAACACTATGATGTGTATGTGGGGGGTGGTTCCCCGGTCGTGGTGTACACGGACCACAATCCTCTAACCTTTCTCTCCACACTGCAGTGCCCCAACCAGCGTTTAATCCGGTGGTCCCTCTTCTTCCAGTCCTACTGCCTGGACATCCGCTATGTGAAGGGGACAGAAAACGTGGTAGCTGACGCCCTGTCTCGAGCCCCTGTTCCGTAACTCGCCCCGGTCCTTCTGGTCTTCCTGGTCCTTGACTCTCGCTCCTCCCTCTTAATCTGCTTCCTTGGTGCACCGGTTGCTGAGGCGGGAGACGAGCATTCGGGGAGCTGACCTGTCAGATGGGGGGGCTTTCTCGTTATTCCACGGTCTGTAGTGTTCTATTTATTGTAAAGTCATCCGTATAGTGTCTGGGTTATTGTGGTGTCTTTAAACTTGTCGCACTGTTCTGTTCGGGATTCCCAAGGGGGAACCCGTTATTTGTGGCGGGTGTGACGGCCCCTGCCTTGGTCTTTAATGTGTTTTTGTTTTGGAGGTGGAGCTGGACTGATGGGAGCCACCTGGGCCCAGTGGTCCTATCCGGGATAAAAGCCCTGTTTCCACCGGTGTCCGCCCTCTCCGCATCTCCATTCCTCTCGGCTGTGCAGCCTGACGCTGCAGCGCCGCCGACTTCTCGTTTTGTTTTACCATGCCATCACTGCACAACACTGCACAACACCTCACTCATATATACTCGCACACACCCATCCAGATTCACAACTGACGCCCATACTACATGCTTTATTATTTGAACTTTTGTTAATAAATATTTGGAACGTTCGCCGTGTCTCACCTTTTGTTACGGCTACTAGAGCCAGGTCGTAACAATTACCTATTTTTGTGCGGCTTCTTTTAATGGACCCAAAGAACACCCCACCAGACTGTAAGGTCAACGACTTTGCAAACACAGCTGGTTCTACAAGCCTGTGTCATAAGGATAATCAAGTCTGTAAACACCACTAATGTCAAATAAAAAGGCATAAATCCCTGAGTTCTTTTAAGACAAGACAAGTTTGGGTTGCAATGCACTGACAATGTCACGCTGTCCTTCCAGTGTTGTACTCTCCTCCCTGACTCCAGCAAGGGGCTGTCCAGTAATCTGCCCCAGTCAGGACAATGAAATCTAAACATCCACAGGCGTTTTCTCTCAGACTGTATCACTCAGAGAAGATTGAACCGCTTCTCACACCAGCTCCCGGTTCATGTTTTTATGACGTCTGTATTCAATTTCGGTACATAATCTCCCAGAGGGCCTCGTGTGTGGACATTGCTGACACACGGATGGTGGAATGTAATGATCTCAGCGGGGGGGCTCTATAACTTAACTGCCAACAAAGAAGAAGCGTCGGGTTGAAGAGAAGCCATTGCACAATACATTAATGACTTATGCAAAATATGATGTGCCATATGCATAGCTGCAAGTCTTCAAGTTGCGTATCAAAGCACCCACTCACTTTAATATATACATAATTCAGCTACTGTAATTACTATTTCATCATACGCCTAATTAATGTTGCAAACTCACACTGGGATTTCATAGCTTTTGGCAGCAAATAAAAAAGTGTGGTTCTGATTACTACAAGTGAGTCTTCAATGTGGAGCTCCTAAACCGCTAACACCTTGTTCAAAAAGAAGCAGGTTTAGTTGGAGAGATGCCAGATTTGTCCCGCTAAAAAATCTGCAGAGACTGTGCCTACTTCAAACCAGAAGGGTGTGTGTGAACATACCAGAGACTGTTTGCTTCCCCTAGTGCAAACCAAACACAATGATGTGCCATGCAGCAAAGCAAACACAAATTGCCTGACAAAGCACAAACACTCAAATAGGGAAATCTGTGACAGGGCGTCGTAAAGCTACAATAAGACTGGTCTTGGTCCTGTTCTTTACTGGTCTTGACTGGAGAGATTTTTAAAATAACTGCAAATACAGCAGGTGCATTACATCACAGTGAATGAAAAATAAAGTAAAGCATTGATTTTGTAAGCTATGAACTTTGCTTCCAAGCCAACATGCTTTAAAGAGACCCTTAGTGTAATTTTAATGTATTTATTATCTTAAAAGGGCTCAACAGTTAACATTAACCCACAAACTTAAATTTATAAAACTTTTTGTGTAAAACAGTCTAAAACCCCAATGCTGACTTTGGGTATGTTAGCTAATCATTAGCGCTCTCAGCTGTTTCATCAGACTTGGTCAGGTAGCTGGCAAGAAACAAATAATGTAAAAAGTCGTATTCCTAATATTTGAAATTTCCCAATACAGAGCCATTTCAGCATGTCACATTAAATACATTTATATTATGGATAATATTCAACATCAGTTGATTGCAGAGCAAGAAAAACATAAAAAAGTGCAACAGTAACATGGCTGAAGCGAGCCCGAGTTGGTCAAGCTCGCGACGGAAACGCAGGGCGCCTTTTTTTTCAGTTCACCGGTGAACGTCTGACGTCATGCCGCCAGCCAGACGTCTTCACCGGCCACACACAGCGTCTGCTCCCAACCGCTACACACCGAAAAGTTTAACCACACACTAATAATACACCTCCAATTCCAGTCTGGTGTCATCGACGGAGAGACAGTAGTGCTACATGTAACCCAAATGTTACTTTTTCGCTAGCTCCATCCTGCTCAAAGCTTACCCGGCCCTTTCCTGCAACTCATTCAAGCGAATCACTTCCTGGCTCCGTTATGGCTTTTAGCTCCTGACCAGCTGCCGCACAACGAGCTTGCTCTTATTTGAGTGTCACGTGGCGGCGTTATAAGTGTTCATAAAGCTTAAAAGTATTGTTGAATAGGTTTGTTCTTTTGGGAAATTCAGATAAACCAGTTTCAAGTCTTTCACTTCACCCAGCACGGTTGTTGCTGAAGTTGCACCGTGAACTACTAGCGGAGCTTCCTGGTTCACTGCACTTGCTGGAGTAAGCGACTGTTGTTTGAATGAGGCATGGAGGCTTACATACAGAAAGCATGGCAGCCAGAGTGGTAAAGTCGAAGATATTACCTGTTTTTTATGTGCAGGACGCCGTCGAGAGGATGGCAAACGACAGTCGGTCAGCTCTTTTCAGCGTCTCCGTGAGTCTCTTCTTGTCGACAGCAGCTCGGCAGAGTTGAGGCTAAACTACAGCGCTCGCTTCCTCCCTCTCTTTCTCCACTTCAGTCAACTCTTTCTATCGTTTTTTTTCTCTGCCCTCTTCCTTCTGCCCTCCCTCTTCCTCCGACTGCTGACTGGTTCGTGTAATTTCACTCGGTGAGTAGCCGCCAGCCGGAGCCGGGGTGCGGTCCAGAGAAAGGAGGGTTCCGGTCTGCCTCCACACCACTCTCGACCAATCACGAAGCAGAGTTAATCATCTGCACACTTTGGACCAATCAGGTTGCAGTAAAGGCGGAGGATGATCGTCAGTGGGCGGGGCAGACTCTGAACTTGAAAGAGGTGCAGGGAGGGCACGAGGAAACAGCTAAGGTTGTGTTTAATGAGTGAGGTATGTGCATACTAAGGATTTTTATGACCATATAAGTAGCACAGCAGTCACTTTCGTAGACTGCATCACTTTGGGTCTTCCCTGTGTGTCAACAGGTCCTGTCTGACCACAGTCTCATATCAAAACAAATGGTAAGAGATTACCAAATCACTGCTACCAACTTTTTAAAGACTGACAACTTTATTTTTCACATTCACGTATGTAGATATTTATATAATATATATATTTAACATAGTAAATCAATCAATTTAACTTGAAAAGCTTGAAAAAGTTGTTTTAATAAGCATAATGGGAGATAAAATACAACCAAACAAAGAAGTAAGGAAGGAATCGAGCACTATTTTGTTTTTAGTAAAATGTTCAGATTATATTTACTCCCTTTTATCTAAACATCTGACAACATTATAATGTCACTGGTATGAAGTAAGTATTGTGTATGAATCTGGAACTGGAAATAATTGTGCAAAATTTTGACTTTATTTTGAAGTGTTTTACATATGTAAATAAGTAACATACTTTGGATAAACAAAGGTTAAATAGCTCTACATTCAAACAAATATCAATGTTATAGAGTATTGAATCAGTAACATGGCTGTCCCCATCCTTCTGTTTTGCAACAAACAACAATACATTTTCGACATTGTATCCCAACCCCCTTTTTTATCCAATCAGAAGAGAGCACTATTTTAATAGGCTGTTAAAACTAGCAGGAGATACAGAGCTGGATTTGACTCCAGTAGCCTTATATATGTTAGGGTTAGCTCTACAGGTCAGGTGTGTTGTCAGTGCCTGGTTTGATTGGATACATTTGTTCGAGGTTGGCTTTCTGCAACAACCCACACTCTTAAGTTGTGTTTTTCTTACATCAGAAATAATCCAGGGCACAACCTGACCATATTATATAATGAGAAGGCACACTGCACAGTTATGTTATTTACGCTCACAGGATCCCATTATCCAAACAGGTAAGCCGAGATTCATGACTGGGCCTGTCAGCGCAGCCTGGGAACCGCTGCAGGTGAGAATCTAATTAATCTGAAGGGGGGGGGGGGACTGTTCTCAGTCGCTCTTGACATTTGTTGACTCTGGCAACGAAAACAGTCTTACCAAGGAAAAGAGATAAAGAGATAAATCATTTCATATAGGCCAGAGTGCTTAGGGCTTTAACTGTTACATGTTACAAAAGTATGGCATCGGAAATCGCAAAAGTGAGAATGAAGGAACCAGGAAATAGAACAAAAAAGAGAACAAATGGGATGAAAAATGGAGATGAAAGTTGTGCCGTGCCACTGCCAAAACCTACATGGAACAGTACAACCTGTTTTTCATGGGATGTGAGGTGAGGGCACCATGCCAGGAACACTTAGTGAGATATAAGCACATGGAAACTCAATATTATTCAAATGATCAGCCAGAAGCAAACATTTGAAAAATATAGCTCTTATCTACAGCAACAGATAGTGGAGTGGTGTCGAGTGGTAAACAGCTGGATGCCATTGTCGCTAGTGTAGACGGATGACTCACAACAGCAGCTTCACCACTTCATGCAAACAATCTCCTGTGCTGTTTACAAGTTATATTATTTCATAAGCCAAAGACACGGCAGGCATTCACTGACTAACATCGGAAAAGCACATTTTGGGTACAATGTGTGATTTATGCTCACCATGTGTCACTATGAGAGGAATGCAGCAGTGTGTGTTTTCTTATACTTTTAACAGCTGGGCATCACATGTATGTAAAGGACAACACTGGACGTTTGGCAGGCCTGGAAAAATCAATAAATCTCCCACCTCACTCAAAAAGATGAGAACTATGTGAAGTTTCAGCAGAGCGGGGGTCAAAGGTCAGAGAGTGATGGTTGAGCTGGACCAGATACAGGGAGAAAATGCACAGACTGACCAATGGGAACTTATTGGTTTGCTATTTTTATCTCTTCTTTGATGTCATATTTCTTCTTTTTGTTTGTTCTATTGTTCGATCTGTCACATGACTGAGTTTCAGTTAAAGACATTGACAGTTACACAGGGATTCCAAAGTCAACAATGCAATAATAGCTAAAATGATGCTAGAATCTTAAAGCTAAAAGTAGAGCTAGTTCCCTCCTTAATGAAAACAAGTTCAGTAAGTCAAAATATTGAGAACTTTTGGAAACTTGACCTTCAATAAACAAATGAATCATAGCCTCAGCTATTACATAAATACTTTATCAGGCTCCCATATCCTTATACTAGCTAGGTTGGTTTATTTTAAGATGTGACTCTGCTTACAACAGATGGTAAAATAGACAATTCCACCTGATGTTCATGTTTTTGTGAACCCTGAGTGGTGATGAAATTCCCTAGTTGACAATAATATTTCTGTTTCTCTGCGTAGTGCTTATCATTTGTCTTTTTAAAGGAGAAGTAAACAACTTGTGGCTAACTTTTTCAGTTCTTGAGGTGATCATTGCATTTTGTTGCAGTAATGGGGAAGCAGTGGTTCTTTTACCACAAACCTCAGAAATGCGTCTAACAAAATCTGTGAACACAGTACACAAAGTCAATTTTCTGATTTCTTTCTTCTCATTTGACCTAAGACGACAGGATACCAAGGAAATGTTTTATTGCTTTGGGGCAGAGAAAGGGACAACCAATGTCCTGACTTAAAAGTGACACCTCTTTAAATACATAGAGCTTTTTAACCCTCATTTCCATATCTCAAACTCCTCCTTTTTAGAGCAGCTACGGTAGCCCTTTAGGGACATGCTGTTGTCTACAGTGAAAATAGGTCTGATGGTAATTTCACTTCTTATCAGAATAAGTTTAGTTTTAGTTTAAACAACCTAAATAATAATAATAATAATACAAGAATGTGTGGTCAAATAGAAACATGGCTGTGCTTCTGTTACAGCAGTGGTCAGTTTGTCTGCTGTGTGGGCAGCTATATGAAGTAGTGAAACTAAAATGGCAGTTTCCAAGACAGATCTTTTTTCCAAGAAAGATAAATTCAAAGAGTGTTATTTTGATGTGATTAAAGCCATAGTTTTGACTGTTTGTTCAGGTTTGTTTAACTATATACAACACCATTTTACACACTGCACCTTTAAGTACATTGTCTCCAATCTTGGTTTTACTTTGGTTACTGTACTCATCTGGTACATTCATACTGTTTTCTTTACAAAAGTTGGGCTTAAACAGCTGCACTTATATTGGCCTTTTTGCACAAAAGTGGCACAAAACACAAAACAAACAACACTGCACTGAAACAAATGTAAGATTAAACGCAGACACGAATGACCAAATATGGACACTTCTGACCTCACTGCCTCCCTCCACTCACTCTCTACTGCTCTTATTTTCACCATGACCTACTCTCTCTCTCCCTTTCCTTTCCCTTCGGTCGGTCGTAATAGCAGCAGGGTGTGTCTGTAATTCAGGGTGTGTGAGGCCATTATATCATGCAGCCAGAAAGAAAAGGAACCATTCAGTGAGAGCATGTTAAAAGGGTGGCATGTTAACTCACTCACCAACTCTGGCTATATAATGGCTTGTGTGAATGGGCATTCATGCTTGGAGTGTGTCAGCTTAGCCATACATACTATATGTCAGATGTGAAGGTTGCTTAATACTGTCTGACCTAAATCGTCGAGCCGTAACCTCACATACACTTTGAAAAATTTCACACGCTGTTTGAATGAAAACACAAAACGCCTTTCATTCCAGAAACACATCTTTGTTGTTCTAAATTAATCCCAGTTATGTTCAACCCCCCCCTGCCAAAAGTAATTACACAACACGCTCGAGCAATAGACTGTTAGTGAAAGATCATACACGCAAATTATAACTTAGCTTTTCGCAACAGGACAACAGTGCAGCGGGATGTTTTTTCATTCTTGTACACTTAAGCTCGTCTTGCTTCCCCCTTGTCCTTTCCTTAATCAGTACACAGGAAACAATGATAAGAGCATGTTGACTCACAAAAGTCAGGAATGTGGAGTGAAGGGAACATACACAATGCTTTCCCTATTTGTCTACTTTTTTTTTGGACAGACATGAAACAGTGTAAGCTAATATGTTGGTTAATTGATGGAGTACAAAAGAAAAGCAACAGAGTCGGGGCAACGGTGGTATTTGACTGGAGCAGAGTGGAGAATTAACAAGATGGAGGTCAGCATGTGTTTATAATCAAAATACAGATATGTATTTACTGTAAACGGAGAATAAACTGAAGCTGCGCCAGATCTGGTGGTGGTTAAACATTTTCTCTCTGCCACACATGCACTGATTGGAGTCAGAGGTGTTTCTACAGAATTTGGGGGCCTCATGCAGTGGATAAATGAGTCCCCGATAAACACTAAACCTGAAGCACATAAGACATATGAACCATGAATATACACTGTGTTCATTTTGCAAACAACATACACAAGATGATTATAATTTGTGAGTCTGGGGAATCTTTTTGTAAATGTTTTCAATTATGTGGGCCCTGATGCAGTATTCTGGTTTACCTGTATGATTTTAGGTATCAGAAAGTTGACCAGATATTTTTCAGTCATAAAAAGATATCATTAGCTCTGAACTATGAACTTCGGTTGCTATGCATTATTTCGTCTCTAACTATAAACAGAGGTAATTATGGGTTATGATTAACATGTTGACATTATTTTAATCATTATTTAGTGTTTGAGTTTGAAAAAGGTGCCTTGGACCGGTCTAGTGTTAGAAAAGTAGTACTTTACCAGCAAAACATACTCCATGGCCAAAAGGTTGTAATCACACTGTTTACTGTTACAATTGATTGTTACCATGGAAACATAAGTAATAGAGTAAAGTATGGGTCATAATTAGTGCTTTTAATATTTTAACTGTTGGTTAGCATGACTGCTATAGTGTCAAAGGTCTAAGTTAACTGTATGTGTTAGAAGTTTAAGGTGGAGTAGGCAGACTTTGATAATCGTTCTAATTATGTACACAAAGTATCTGGAAAAATACGTACTGACTGGAAGATTATGGTTTACAAAAAAGTTTGGAGAGAAAGACTAGAGAGATGACTTTCGAAATCTGTAAGTCATCAAAATTAACCATTGTTTTAAGTATTAAAGACAGGGTAGGGAGTTTAGTCAGTCATGTCTGGTAAGTATGTAGCTTAATAGTACTTTCTGATATTTTGTGATTATATGTAATCATAAAAGATTTTGAGCCAGAAAGTCAGTCAAGTCAGTTGTTAAACTGGTCCCATATCACATTATTTCAAAAAGCCTCCTGATTGGCTAAAGACTGCTCCAGTTTTTGCATAGGCCTCAAAACAAAACACATGTGCAGAAATCTCTTTTTCTCTTACAGGGCACTTGAAATGCAAAACAGTTATTCTGGATTTCTACTCCCCCTAAAACTGCCTTCCCCATCTTTAATATAACATTTGCCATGAAAAAGGCAAAAGACATTATTATTGAGAAATTGCCTATTTGCAATCTGATGACAAAAGTTTTGAACGAGACTACACAACTTGCCTACACCATCTTTAATCTGGCATTTGAAAATAACTACCACAGCTTAAGTATTACCACGACTTCTCATATCAAATCGGGGTAATTGCCTACACAAGCTTTAATATTACATTTTCAACTTAAAATAAGCCAGAACTCATTCTTGTTGACAGCATTAAACCAGTCTCATGACAAAATAACACTGAACTAACATTACAGACCTGTCTAAAGTCAGGTTTTCAGTCTTGAAACTTGGCCCTATGTTTATGCACTTCACCCCAAACCCACCTCAGAGGAGGCATTTGGCCGAGTGACAAACACACGGCAAATTGCGTGTGTCATACTTGGAGAAAAGCTGCTAGATTTGGACCGAGAAGAATTCTACAACTCTGCCTCTCTGTGCGATTGCTGAGCAGCTTGGCTTCCCCTGACTTTTTTTTGCCTTATATGGTCACAAGCCTGGTTGAGTAAGAGAGAGACGGCAGAGCCAGGATGGAGGTGTGGTCTATTGTTTTTGGCGGAAGAGGTGTAGGGTTACGGGTTGCTCTTGAACCTTGGAGCCTGTCGTCATCTTTTTAGTCACCTCTGGGGTCTGTCTGGACACAGATAAAGAGAATGAATAGATGACACACGGGGAGGCATGTGTGTGTGGAGGGGTGGCGTGATTCCTAAGGCCTAGAGACCAGTTTATAAAGAGGAAAAGAATGAAGCAGTGTTGTAAGGTCAATACAATGGGCCCTATAGTGCAACTATAAAGTAACAAGTAGCCTACACTAAAAGTTTTACATTTAATTGTGTCTTTAGTCTTGTTTTGTGCCCTTTAATGCCTTTGCCTTTCCATAATTCAATACAGTCAAATCAAACAACTTTATCCCTAAGAGAAAAGTCAAGATTTCAGCAAGGCTCTTAAATCTGCTGCAACAGGCAGAACAGTTTTTAGTGTCAGCAGTTAGTGATGTTAGCCACATCAACAGTAGCAACATGGCAACAAGATGTAAAAAAATCTAGCACATCTGCATCAGTCTATCCATATCCGAACAGTTTTTAGCATCATTAGTTAGCAATATTAGCCACATCAATCAAAAAGAGGCTTGTTGGATTAGCCATGTTTGCTATATTAGTGATGCACATGGATGCCGCTGCTGATCAATGGTGTCTACAGTAAACCCATTGCCAAGACCAGTGGCTGATCATTTTGGTGTTATTTTAGCAGTATTGTCTTTTCCTCTTGTTTTAGTTTCCTTTTGTTGTTTGGTGTCTACAGTGAGCACATGGTCCAGATCAGTGGTTGTCTGAACGTGTAATATTAGTGCGCTTTTTTTTTTCTTTTTGATTTGTTTTGGTGTTCTTTTGTTGGTGTACTTCCTGTAAACACCAGGTGTGCTGTTTGAAGGCTAGCAGCTAATCTGTTGTGTCAGTGAGCCCATGGTCCGGACCAGTGCCTTTTTTACATTTTTGAATGTGGTGTAATTGTATTGCATTTCTTTTGTATTGGTTCAGTGTCTCTTTGTTTTCTTCTTTTATCTCCCACATTATGTTTCATATCACAGCATCCAGTTGTAATTTAAAGGGCAAGCTTTTCATTGGGCCCTGTTTTTAGGTGTTGTCTGCACTGCCTCCAGTAACACCGGTTAACAAAAGCTGATCATTAACAAAGGTGCTTTCGTGAAGGTCCCAGACATCACAAAACTATGCAGGAATGCCTTTAATCCACGAGCGTAACTGTAGTGTTTGGACATCTGGGCCTCTTACTGATTCAACCTATTTATTTCACTCACACCTGATTACGTAATGCTGGTGGAATTCCCCCCTTATTCAAAGCCACTGTTATTGAGCTCCCCCATAGCTCTACTCAAATACACCCCAGGCCTTCGTTTGGCATGATCTAATCTGAAGCACGATCACTCAAAAAGCAGATGGAACATGTTGAATGATGTACGATTAATAGGCAGTCTGGATGTGCTCACCGTTATTCTGTCAGCTGTGCGTCAGGTAATGACATGTCAGGATGGGGTAAGCAGACGGGTGGGAATGTTTTTCAGTTACAATGTGAGAAAAGTGTGTAATGGACTGATAGCTAGAGGTGCTAACCTGCCTCTTGAACAACTCAGCCTCATTTGAACTCTGGGAGTGCACTTGAATGGGCGATAACAAATTACTTTTCTTTTTAGAATTTGAACCTTTACGTAAAATATTTTAAAGGTGCAGTGTGTATTTTTTTTGTCCTATGGTAGCCCTGCTGTTGTCTACGAGCAAACCCAGTTAAAACAGGTTAGATGATTAATATTAAACATTCAAATTAATTTAGTTCAATAAAAAACATGAATGTGTTTCATGCACTTCTCTTTCAGCAGTGCTCAGTTTGTCCACTCTGGGGACATGTTACAACAGGAACAAGAAATTCCTCTGGGAATTTTTTTTCTTTGTGCTTTTCCCATATAGGCAAATGCAAAGACTGTCATGTTGAGGCTATGATACAGTATTTAAAACATCGGACTAATGCGTTTCATTTTTTTTTAAACTAAAAATTACAACATTTTACGCAGCACACCTTTAAAAATATGTTTTATGTAAATGTTGTAAAAATGTAGCAGTAGTTAGCAGTATGCTGAAAATTCTAGTGAGTTCTGGCATAAAACAGAGACTCAAAAGTGGAGTCCCGGGAAGCATGTAATTTAATTTTCTTACCAGTAGATGGAGTGATGAGCTAGAAGTTAACATGTCTAGAATTTAGTTAACAAGAACTCAACTTTTCCTGTTGTGGGTTGCTGCTCAGACTTTATTAAAACCGCAACTACAGAAGCATATTTGCATAATACATAAAACATTTTTTGGAGGTGTGCATCAGATCCTGTCACCTGCCACATTTGATAAAAAGAGTTAGCTAGCTGCTGGTTGTCAACTTTGCAGTTTTATTCAACAAAACGGCAAAAAAATAAAACAATTATAGAAAAATCCCTCTTTTACAGACGCTTTTGAGGGCTTTCTGTTCATGACTCCTTCTGTCTGTTGTAATTTTTAAATGCCAAAACAACATACAGCAGCTTAAATTGAATTGTACAATCCTCTTTATATATATATGCTACAATAAAAAAACAGCGCCATATCACAGGTCAGCGGGCTTATAATGTAATGAGTAATGTTTGGTGTAACACCTGGAAATGCATTTTAGTAGATGATCTAAGATGAAAGTGTTAGACACAAAGAGGTAGTGATATTCAATCCTGGGAGATGACAACAGAGCCGTAAATGAGAAAGGTAGGTGGCGTGCGGTTAAGTGGGCGTTTTGTTTTACATGTTCTAAGTAATGAGAAGGTTTATGTTGAGGACAGTTCAGAATCAAGCAGAGAGAGAACATAACTTCAATGTTGCGTCAATGTCACGAGAGACACTTGTGCAAACATTATAAAACACAACACCAATAAGTTTATTTTTCCAACTCTTTTTACTTCGCTTGGTCATTTTTTTAAACATAAACGAGTTCATTTCAGTATTAAACTAAATCAAACTCTATTTCGCCACTTGACTAGGCATTCACAGTCAGGACCCAAAGATGCACACACACACACACGCACAGTCATATACTCATATACACACACACTCTGCTCACATTAGTAGGCATATTGGTGAAAAATGACCATGAGTGGCTCTGTGATGGAAAAATGCCACCATCGTGTGGACAAAACAGGTACTACAGGTTAACACTGTCACAAACCTCATTCAATATCGTCAGGTTTTTAAGTTAAATCCTCCTCCAGGACTAAAACTGTGGTTGCTTATCCCTCCTGATATACATTAGAAGCACAGCACTGTAGTTATTCTCATTCTATAGACTTTTACAGCACACTGTTACACATACTCAGCAGCTGTGGAGCTGTGATGTTGATGAAAAAAAAACTGTAAAATGAAGTGTGGTATGAACCATACAGTAAATAAAGGCACACACCCATCACTGGACAAAGAGACAAAGGGACCTAAAGACTGAAGCATTTATAAACAGCTGAAGCATTGTGTCGAGGGATGGGTGTGAGCTTTTGAAAGACTGCCAACAGTTTGTGGCAATCATTTGTGTATTAGTTGACGAACAGGCTCAAAATGGCGGCAACTGACTGGCAGCCATGGCATAAAGGAAACAGCCAAATATCAGTTGAAACGGAAGTGAATGGCTGCTGGTTTAGTGTCCAATGACCTTGCTGACAAATGAGTCTAGTTCATCGTCATCTTTGATCCCCACAAAATGGTCGACGACATCGCCGCCTCGGATTGCGATTACAGTTGGGACAGCAGAAACCTGAACACAGAAAAGATCACTTATAACATTACAGTAAGGTGGAGAGCAGGTATTTCAAATCAGCGCACTTACCCCATATTCAATAGCTAGGTCTGTGTGATCGTCTATGTCAACTTTTGCCATGGCAACACGGCCTTTCTGCTTTGCAATAGCCTTCTCCAACCTTGGGCCAAGGATTTTACAAGGACCACACCACCTAAAACAACACATTCAATCAAACTTTACTTATATAGCACAACTCAATGCAACTCAAAGTCCTTTACAACATGAAATCATCAACATTTAAAAACAGCGGTGGCTTTGTTTCATGTTCACTCAGAAAATAGAATAATACAGATGTGAGCAACACAAAATTACAATAAAAACTATAAATAGTGAGATAAAACACAAGCAGCAAAAAAAAGACTTTCATACTCTGAAACTGCCCTTTCCAAGGAGCACATGAATGTAGAATAAGCTTAAACTAAGCATCTTCAGCAGTCTAAAATGTGTCAGTATCATTCTAAACACTGTTCCTAATCTAAACTTACCTTAGCTAAGCCTTATACATGCAGCAATGGCCCAGCTATAAAAAGCATTACCTCAGTCTGTAAGCTCTAAGAAATTCAAATTTGTTGGAAGTGGAGTCATTGAGTGAGGCAATAATTGAAATTTCTCCAGTGTAATTTAGCCACACTGACTTTTGATTCCTGTTATGACAATCTGACTCTTGTAATTCTATGACTGTTCCTGAAATATGACGTCCACAATGTTTCACCAAAAGACTTTTTTTTGCGCAACAATCTACATAATTCCCATAGTCTTGTAAACTTTAAACCATTAAACCTGTAAAACATGCAGCTATTAGGTGAATTAATTTGGCTACAATTTTCAAGGTTTAAATGGCTCTGAGAAAGCAGTTTTCCTTGTCAATAAGAAGGTATTGCTAGTTTTATTACCGAGCCAGAGGTTTACTACATTACATTTGCCCCATAAAAAAGTCATTGAATGACCACCAACTAAGCAACCCAGTAATGTGTTTATTGTCCTCCATCTTTAATAGGAAGCCCTTGTCCCTAAGCAACACACTAAACCATTTTCAAACACTCACTGTGCATGGAAATCGACTAAAACTGGAAGTTCACTGTTGATGACCCTTTCTGTGAAGTCCTCGTGGTCCTGGACGTTGAAGGAGACTTGTCTGTATGAAGTTTGAGGAAGAGAACGGGGCAGGGTGCGAGATGGCGACAAGAAGGAGACACGGGTCGAGGCTGACTGCAGGGAGGTGGAGAAAGACGTTGAGGCGATGGCTGCGGTGGATGCTGGCTTATGATGGATTTCTTTTGAAGCGAGTGTCCAAATTCTCCTTAACAGTAGTCTCTGAGCCATCTGTGACCACAAATGAAAGATTAAAATAGACCATAATAGTTATGCTTTGTAACATAATGGATGGATGCAATACTAAAAAAAAACATGGACCATCCTCTACATGCTGTCAGAGAAACCAAGGGAGCAATGGACTTGAAGTCACCCTCCTGCAATATTATATTTGAGTTAAATGTTACATCTAAAATTTAAAACAATACACATGCATAGTGGTCATTTGAACAAGATATAACACATCAGTTAAACTTATAATTTCAGTAATTTTCAGTTAAATCATCATCAAACTATTTCCACTGGGTTTGTTCAAAGGCAGCAGCATTTCCCTGCAGGGCTACCATAGGTGCTCACAGGGTGTGGAAAGAGGGGTGTGAGGTATGGCATTGCTATCTGCAATTTTACCAGCAACTGTGGCCAAAAATGACACAACACATACAGCCGTGGGGTATATTTCATTCATAAACCTTAATGATTATATACATTATTTACATTACTGTATTGAAGCTCAAATCAGGGA
The DNA here is from genome assembly GCA_036850595.1 of Rhyacichthys aspro. Taxonomy (NCBI): domain Eukaryota; kingdom Metazoa; phylum Chordata; class Actinopteri; order Gobiiformes; family Rhyacichthyidae; genus Rhyacichthys; species Rhyacichthys aspro. The sequence goes on from CM072155.1 coordinate 4,372,987, forward strand.
CTGACAGTTCAAACAAGTAGACATTATGGTAGCAACATATGCATGTCATGAGGATGAACACAAAACTCATCCACATGATTACTAAATTAAAAAGAGGGTGAGAGTATTATGAAGACTTGCGGTTGCGATATTAGAAGATAATTAACTGCACTAGTCTGAATCAAAGCTGGGGGCCACACAATTTTTACACTGTACAGTCAGCAGGAGAGGTCACTTACATAAGACCAGCATGTTTACAGGCATTCTCTACATTCAGGCTCTCCCAGGAGGAGGGGGTGTGTTTCCTGTGTGACTTGTGAACTTTTAGGTAAACAAAAGTTTAACTAGCTGGCACTGGTTGTACAGATTTTGAGAAATGTATGAAAAACATAACTCTCTGAATGTTAGGAGTTTTAAACCACAACTCGTATCAGTAGACATATTCTACTATAGAGTCAGTCAGATAATAAGTTAGAGTAATATTTAGTGTTCCCAGCACAATTATGGCAGCTATACAATAGTGCAATAAAACCACGATGACACAAAATAAGTTTTAGAGTTTAGATAGTGATCCTTGGTGTTATCGGTCAAGATGCTTGGATAGCAATATGGGAAATAAACCCTCAAATTTCGTAATTCTTAGAGAAAAATATGACATATGGCAAAGGAACAATGGAATACTGTATGTACCTTTAAACTTATTAGTATAAACAGGGATTCATTTCTGAATTTAATATGGCAATTCACGAGTAAATGCTAAAAGAGAGACTAAGAGAAACTGTTGCTACTTGATATTATTTCAAATTTAAATCAAATTTATTACGTAGTATGTTTAATTGTTTATTTGTTTGAATTTATTTTTCATTTAGGAACAAGGAATTTTTTATTTTAATCAATAACACAAATATGAGTAGAAAACTATTCAATCTGACAAAAGTTAAATAAGGTCAACTTTATCCGCAGACAGCCATGTTGATTTGCAGGTAAAACATGTCATAATCTTCTCGGCGGCAAAAACTAGCAGAAAATACGCCCTAAGTAGCTGTATACATAAAATAGTGTAGTACATCTTAGTCCACTGCGTGCCAACTGGGTCAGGGGTCTTTTCTAGACTCCTTTCCTCCATTAACCTACGTTACGTATGACTTTGCCCTCTTCGTCCTCCTCCTCCAAACCTCACGCCGCCAAACGCGTCCTCTCGTGAACAGACACACTCATAATTCAGCGACAACAGACTCTGCGGCGGTTTAAGTGTCATAAAGATTAAACCTGAATTTTACAAATATTTTTAACATAAGGAGTGTTTACCTTGCTGTTAAGTTATCGCTGCTCTTGGCCTCGCGGACTACTGTAGCACTTCCGCCTCAGAGCCGCACACGAAAAAGGGACAGAGCAGCTTTTAAGTCGCTTCCACATAGAGTATTGTGAGCAGCGCCATCTTCAGGCCAAATTTAGCAGTGCAAATCGAGACAAAAAAAAGTCTCAGCTACATCTCCAAATTTGGCCTTGAGCACGCTTTCTACACCTTTCTATTCTACCATTGTATGTTGTTATTAATGTTATGTTGAATGTAAACTACGACATGTGGCCCTCAAATTAAATAATAATTAATGTATAAAAAGCCAAGCATAACCATATTTCACTAAAAAAGGCTGATTTAATGAGAATTAATACAAAAAAAATCATCACTAAACACTGAAACATTTTATTCACACAATTTCTATTTCCCTGATTCAAGTCTTGGGGCTCCAGATCACCCAGCTGTTTTCATCGTGAGGGAGGGAACAGCACACCTTTGATGATCCTCAGGTATGCTTATTGCTGGGATAACAGAGGGATTAGTTACAATTACTCATTAGATTCACCAATTCACCTAAGACATACACCGATCAGACATAGCATTATGACCACCTGCCTAATATTGTGTTGGTCCAACTTTTGCTGCCAAAACAGAGATGACGCATTAAGGCATGGACTCCATTAGAACCCTGAAGGTGTGTTGTGGTATCTAGCACCATGATGTTAGCAGCAGATCCTTAAAGTCCTGGAAGTTGTGAGGTAGGGCCACGATGGATCGGACTTGTTTGTCCAGCACATCCCACAGATGCTTGATTGAATTTAGAGCCAAATCAACACCTCAAACTCAGACCAGGACACCTTCTTCCATTGCTCCTTGGTCCAGTTCTGATGCTTCTGTGCCCATTGTTGGGGCTTTTTGCGGGGTCAGCATGGGCACCCTGACTGGTCTGTTGCTATGCAGACTCATAAGGCCCTTGTCAAACTCGTTCAAATCATTATGCTATTTTTCCCCTTCTGACACATCAGTTTTGAGGACAAAACATTCACCTGCTGCCTGATGATATCCCACTCACTGAAAGGTGGCACGATGAAGAGATAATCAATGATATTCACTTCACCTGTCAGTGACTGATCAGTTATGCATGTCTTTTTTGTGAATTGGGAGGATTGGAAGGCATGTGTTTACTTAGAAAGGTATAGCCTATAATATATTTTGATGTAGAAAGAAGCAACCAATACTTTTAAAAAAAAAAAATTCTTAAACACTTTTTAAAGAAATTCTTTACAAATAACTTTCTAGTACTTTATTGAGAAGAACGTTATTTTTCAGTTATTTATTTTATTATAGGCCTACTATTTAAGTTAAAGTATGGCCAACAAATAATTTATTAAGATAAAAAAGCCAGGTCACTGGTCTGTGCCTTTCATGTCTGAGAGAGCAACAGGATGAAAGAGAGAAAAGGTGAGTGGGTGGGCTTACTGTTAGATGTACCAGCTAATTCTGTGGGAAGGGTCACACTCAAACTGGCTACAATACAAAGAGGAAGACATTGGGATATATTTTGCCGTGAAGGATTAAAAAAATCTTGAGGTGATAAACTTTTTTCCTGCTTTAAAACATCTGTGTATTTTTTGCTATTTCTACAACATCTTTTTGTGCAAGTTGGTTTCTATGTCAAGGTTTTTACCACGCTTCATCTTCATGGAAATATTAAAGTGTAAGATGAAGCAGACAGGAATGGACCTGGTGGCATATGCCAATCCAAAATGACAGATCAAACTTCTCAGAGAAAACCTGGAACAATTAATTCTTCACCTCCAATACATTTCTTTCGATGCTTTGACCTGGGATCTGCACAGTCTGTCAGTTTACCTCCACACAGACGCCTTCACTCTATATTCCACAGGCCTAGAGTGCTGCCTCAAAGCTCTTACATCTGCAAAGATTCACACACCTTAACGGACATCAAGGCTGGTACTCTTGATCACGCAAGACAAGCTCTCAAAGATGAAGAAAATCTGTCGAGGAATTTTCCAGAAACTGATTTGGAAAAGTCTAAGATCTTATTTGAGAGTTCTGCTAGAGCCAACCTCAGAATCAGAGGCAGGAAAAGCAGACTGGTGACCCCACTTCCAAAGCCACAGGATAATACCATTAAAGAAAAGCAAAGGAAAAGCAAGTGTACACTGAAACAGAAACATGTCGAGCCATTTCTTAATGAGAAACCGGAAGATGGCCGACTTTGTGAATGGTTGCATGGTCTTAAGATTGCAGAAAGAAACACTGACCCCGCAAGTTCCAGACAGCAGAGGTTATTTGTATCAAGAGAGCTATACTCGGAATCAGCGGTGAGCCACAGGAGAGACCAGTGCCCCCATTTTCTGCCTCCAATCTGTCAGACGGACTCACTCCTTCATGTGCCCCTCCTGCTTCCAGAGAACTCCCCTCCGCCTTCGCCCTGCACCAACCAGAATGGCCCCGTCCACCATTCACTACCAGTACCACTGGTGTGACACAAGAGTGCAAGAAAGTGGGACACAGTCTAAAAGCCAGTGCAGAGGACAATTATTTTTGGAAAGGTCTTGGGAAAAAAAACTATGTAAGACCAAGAGCAAAATCTGGTATTCTGTTGTTTTTTTCTGGCATTGAAATAAATTAGCCAGTCAAATTATCATAATTATTTGACCACTGAGGAATGAATGAATATGCATGATACAAAGCGTTAAGAAACATTTTGGGGATGATGCAGAAAACTAGTAGCCTATACTTTGTTACTAGTTGTTTTTATCTTTGAATTTTGACACCTAAATACTGGAGCGTTTGTAGATTAAGCTACTTTAGAAATTGTTGTCTCATGTCTACATTTTACTTTAGTTCTAGTATCCTAACTGCTGTGTTTAGCATTAGCAGATGGTGCAAGAATGCTATACTATAGTCTACCAATGCTAAACTATGGCCTTCACTTATTTCTGCATAGCCCCCAAAGCCTTACAGGTGTGTTACATTGTACACGCATTTGTTTTATTTTGCGACTTGTGTGTGCTAATATTGTCAAGCTAAACTCACTTTAACAGTGTTTGATCCAGTGACTTGTAACCAAAATTCTTGTATCTATAGAGTTGTTCAATACTGGAGTCGCTGATGTTCTCTATCCCCTCACTGACAACACACTCATGTAGGCAGTGAGTTAACATGTGGCCAAACCTTTTTGTTTAGACAGTTTTGTGATGGTTCATGCCCTTGTTTATTGATAATGCATAGTGGCCTGCTTATCCATTGCTAAAATGCACATACAGCTTATGTTTACAGTTTATTTGTCATGAACTTTGACCTGCATGTCTGTTGCCTTTATAGGCTCTTTGTTTATCTGTTAACAAGTTTATGCAATCAAACTGTTTAGTGACAAGAAAAACAAGATGATTTAATAAAGGTTTTCTGTTTACAACACCTTTGCTATTGTGATCCTCATTTGTGTGCCTTTTAATAAAAGGGGAGTTTTTATGACAATATACATACAGAAAAGTTAATATAGTAGGCACACATGAAAATGATCTTGTGCAAACAAGATAACATTTTGAATGAACAGGATGATTATTGGAAAAAAGATGTTTATTATCAACAGTATGTCAACATTACAAGTCAGTTGTGTGTGAAAGGCTTGTTATGCTGGTTTAATCGAAGAATCAACATCAAACCAATGCACAAAACTGTTTATATGCACTTTGCTCTATTTTACTCCACCAAGCCTCCTTGAAACAATAAGGACCTAGTCCACTTGTGTTATACACTTTAAGGACCTATGCATTGTGCAATTAATCTTAAAATGCACACCCCCTCCTTGATTAACCTTGATTTCGTGTTAATTGGGAACTCTTCACAAGTACGATATGGGCAAATAACTGGTTCACAGATAACCTTTTTTTACCTGTTCACAGGTTTTTCTGGATTTCAAATTGGATAATATTCCACATAGTCTACTTTACTTGTTAGTTTTGTTGAACGTATAAACTATTTACTAAACAGAACCATCCATAATTTAACTGAAAAGATTTAGAAACCATGACAGTTGCAACACCAGGTAGTAAAGTTAGCCTGCAAACTTAGCTACCTTACGTGGCACTAACAGTCAGTAAAGTGCAAATGAACTTGGATGGGCTAGTTCACCACAGAAACTACATTGCGTTTGTCTTTAACATGGTTACTTATCCTTAAAAACAGGACCTTGATTAATGTGAAAAAAAGTACTCTCAGTATTTTCTGCGACTTTTGAATGAAATCAATGGAAGCATTTGCTCCCCAAACCACTTTCACTTGTCAGCCATTTTTCTTTAGTCCAGTACTGTTCTCCGATGTCTTACACCAGCCTTACTCCTAGTGTCATTTCTCCAGTAGAGGCCGCTGTACATTGATCAGGCCAAAGGTGAGGGGTGGGGGTATGTTTATTAGCTTGTGGCCGTTGGGGTCGAACAGAGCACCTCTCTGTGTCCCTGCTGAGGTGGGATCTGTGTGTCAGGGCCAGAACACACCGGCCTCAGTCCTGCTTACCGCTCGCCTGGCGTACACCTCCTGCGCGTGTTTACCCTCAAACTGTTTGTGAGTGAGCCTCTCTTTTCAAGGCAGCCCAGCCCCCGGCCCACTTTCCGCCCAAATAAACATTGCACCGGAAATTGCGAGGATACCTGGGATTTTTGAGGGGTCCTGGTGGAAAGAAGGCGATGGCATGGAACAAGGTGCTCTCTGTGACACTTCAGAGGTGAGGGGAGGGCAAAGACGCAGAAGAAGAAGACGGGGGTCCACGGGGGCGGGCGTGACCTTGCCTTGGGTGGTGGGTGCAGTGGGCAGTGTCATGCATATCAAATGATGGGCAGGTACAGGTGACCCAGTTCCCTTTGACCCCTTCAGGAGCTGGGGTCTGGAGTGCGTGCGAAGGCTGCCCTGACGCATCGCTAAAGCAACTGCCCCGGGGTAAAGGTCAAGAGGAAGTGATACTCTGTGACGCAGGATGAACTTGACTACACGTCTTCTCCGGTTAACAACCTCTTCAAACTTGTTAAATGCCTTAAGTGGTCTTAGCACACGTTATATACTTGTTGTTGCTACTGTCTGAGCAGTGTTTGGATCCGTGTTGCTGTTTAGAAGGCCATATCCTTCTCGACGATATTGGGGAAGCAATGTCACTTAAAAGGCCTGCTGCAAACTGCCTGCACTATTCAGTAAAATTTTTGGGGCCAAAAACAGAAAATTATAAATGAACAAATGTGTCACACATGATCCTCCTGACAGCCTTGTGATTGGTTCATACGTCAAAATAGCACAATAAGCTCTGTGTGCATTTTAGCCTAAGAGAAGAAGTGCATTGCGATGTCAATGGACTGAACAACATGTTTTTTGCAAGGTGTGTGCTGTCAGTGAGTAGGTAGAGAACTTAAGTGACTGGCTCTATGTAAGCTACTCTAATTATATGAGCATTCACTCTACACCAGCCACATGGAGGAGCAAGAGTTAAACACAGATTGAACATATAAAGAGTATATAGAGTAGAGTAAGGAAGGTGATCCAGCTACAGTTTTGTGCTGGTAATTAAAATATCTAATTGGAATGCACATAGTAACAATTTAAGCAATAATTTAATTCTTGCATTCTTGGCTGGTACAACAATAGCTACGGTAGCCCTGCGGGGACATGCTGTTGACTGTGAACAAACCCAAGCGGGCTGCAATGTGCACATCACCACTAGGTCCGCGGTGTTGATTTGTTCACGTGAGTAACTTAACTCTGCCGACTCTAGCTTTGAATCTGTTCCAACTGTTGCACCTGATGCGTCTCCTGCTGTGGCTCTTTATTCCCCCCAGAGTTACTGCCTGAACACAAAGCTGCTGTGGGGAATTTAACAGCCACTCAAACAAGAGGCTGAGGTTTCAAAACAACAAATGAAATGTGAGGGTGTGACGCTCGCTGTCATCTTTGAGTTCTGTCCCCCAGGTGTTTGTTTTATAATAACAGCCTGCTTGTGGTAAACAGGATAAAGACTGTGGATCCGAATGCTCCGGGAACACCATTACATTTGATCACCTTCTATTTATTTCAATGGGAAACCGTATCCTCTGTAGCTTTTGCTCGAGTCTCTCATCTTGTTTTATATGTAACAACCGCGCTGGCCTGTAATTTACAAATCCGGACCGTCTCTTCTTTATATATCAAGATGATTATAGTAAATCAGACCCCATGCAAAATACATACATAGCCCAAGTGTTAAAATAGAAATCAAAATGAAAGCCTTTCATATCTTTCACTAGGAGTTTGAGGGCATAAGCACCGAGATGCAAATGAATGAAGATGAATGAGCGGCTTCATGAGAGTGAAAAATATGTGGATCAAGGCTGTAATCAAAACATACTCTGAGGGGGACACATCTCTCCCAATGTTTAGTTTGTTTGAAACGTACCAAAAATGTACATATATGTGCTGCTACAGGAATAATTAAAGGCACAGTGTGTAGGGAAGTTGGGGAATGTAGTAAACAAACTTGTGCCATGTTGAGCTACATTACAATCCTATTCTCATGTTGATGTGACAGGGTTTTTTTTTTAGGCTTTTGTTTCTTTGAGCATGACCACCATTTATCCTACACACCCTAGAACGGACGCATGTCAACAAAAAAATTAAAGGCTTCATATAGTATGCCTTTAAAATAATCACAATTGTGTGGCATTAAAATGATGGCTACTGCAGTGCTACACAGCAAGCTTTAGAGATGTTTACATTGCCAAAAGGGGTCCCAAATTGCAACACTGTAAGATAATCATGCAATTACCTTTGGGCTGCAAACTGGAAGGAGGGCCCCAAAGATGGATATTTACATGTATTGTACATTATTTATTTATAATGTCGATTATTGGCTACCGATATTTGTATAGACCTTTTTTGAAGTGACAACATCAAAAGCTGTGCATGCATTTTGTGGACGGACGCACTGGACTTTCTCATTCATTTTATCAAGTGAGCCAAACTAAAACTGCTAAATAAAATACATTTTCTAATTGACAAGTTGATTGGTTGTTTTATTATGGTTTGTAAGAAAGGAGCACAGTGGAACAGTACAAAAAACAAAGTGTACGTTTGCATAGAACTTCATTATTTAGCATGATAACTGTAACATAAGCTAATTCATTAGCTAGTACCTATGAGTACCCCACCACACTGGTATAATTTGATGGCTAATTATCTTTATTTAAAGAAAAAAAAAAAACAGCTTGAGATCTAGCTAGTTGCTGATGTTCTCTTGATTATAAAAACTTGTGATGTTTGGTGGCTATTGCAAATTCTAACCACTGAAAATGCGTTAAAATTTTTAATTAAAACCACAACAGACATTTTTGCCACAACTTCTTATTGGTTAGTAAGCAACAGCCAGAATTGTACAGTTTGACAGGGAGTTTCTAGAAATGCCAATGATTGAAACCCTGAAACACAACTTCTTTGAAGACATAATAATGTATGTGGCTCACACTGTTATATCTGTCGCTGCAGTAGCTCCATACAGCAGTGGTGGATAGCCCACTAACATGAATTTATCTAACAGGCCATTTATACCATTCACCCCTCTGACTCTATTTGGTGTGTATAAATGAAAGAAAATGTATGAATGGTGTTGACAGCGAAGAAGCAGATGGAGATAAGAGATGGCACGTGTACACAGCTCCAACAGAAGTCTGAATGTCTCTCACGTGTGTGTATATAACCCCTCCATATCCTTCTGCAGAGCTCCTCTTATAGCCACCTATGCCCCAGTGTTTGGGAAACCAACAGTAGAGTTCCTGTTCTTGGTTTAAAAATAGCTTTGGGCCTAAATTCCTTGCCCCCCTGCTCTCATCCTTTTTGACTTCCCTAACCTTTGCCTGTTTTTTTTGCACTTTTATACTTCTTTGTAACATGTCGAACATGTGCCTTTCATTTTTGTGCGCTCAACATGTGTTCATGGAGCATAACCGGATATTCATGAATAGTTTGAAGAAAGACAAGATATATTTGATTAATCACCAGATTTTACGGCCTGGAGAACCAACAGCAATGACCAGAATGGTAATGTTTGCATCAGATGAACACTGTCCACTAGATTATCGTCTGGGAAACACTGTTGAATAAAATATTAGCATCAGACAGTAATTATCCAATTAATCCGGCACATCATGCTTTTGATAATAGCATGAATTTATGGTACTTTTAATCAGCATGTCTTTCCTGATTCTCTGTTCCAGGTTCACACCTCATTGCCTCCTCCTTAGCTCCTGGGGAATATGGTATATTGGGAACAAAGCAGTTGAATAAAAAAAGGTTTAAGGAATAAGAAAAGGTTTTATGGAAGTAATTGTCACTTTTTTAAGCTATGCAAATGCAAAGATAGAGTATGAATAGTTTTGACTTATGTTTATTTATTTAATTCAACGGAATACTGTAAAATTCTCCATGATGCATCTTTAAAAAGCCAAAAATGACTGGAGCTGTAAAGGCTGCCACACTACGGGTGTCATGGGAACATACGTAACACACAGAATGTGTCCCACTATGTTTATATGTGTTTTGTTTTTTATTGTGACTAGTTAAAAGGAGCCTCCATCTCTGGGGAGTGTGTTACAACAGGTGCAGCAGGAACTCTTCTAAACAAACACCCTGCACCTGTCATGACTCCCTCTCCTTCAACTCATGTTTTTAAAAAGACTTCTTTACACCCTTTCACCAAACAAGGTCTTTAGTGCTAATATTTCTCATTACAGGTCATTTCCACCTCTTTACCTCATTCCTCTTTGATCTGCTTCTCAGCTGCCGTTGCTCAGCTTTTCCTGCCTGCACCTATGACCGTCACCACTGACATTTTAATAACAGCAGCACAGGGAGTTTTCGAGCGGGCAGACATTTGTCACTTTAACCATTACGAGATGACGTCCGCTGTCAGCTCAGAATGCAAAGGTCGGCACACAGGGCAGCGTCTCAGCGGCACTGTCCGTTCCTGAGTACAAATAATGCCTCAGCTTCAGTGTCGTGGAAACTCAGAAGGTTTGTTTATTATGTCTGGGACGGGTGCCACTGAGGCCAAAGAGGAATGGACAGGTTTTTCTGATGAGTCAATGGAACTCTGAAATGAACTGAACAACAACAAAGTCTCTGTGTATTTGTGAGAGGACATGCACATACTGTACAATCTTCCACGAAGCCAGTGGTTTTTCTGCCCTGTGTTTACACGGGCTTGTTACATCACCTCTGCAGCTGACAGATGGAGATGGATTGTGTGGGATGAAGATGGAGGTTTGGTGAATGCATGATTCTGCTCTCAGGTCCGTGTGTGTCTGCCTTTTAACTAAAGACATTGATTACTATTTATGAATATGAATGAAGACCTTCTCCTTCATCTTTAGAAAAACAGAAACCATGCGCAATATAGTCTCTCTGAATCAGTAGTGTCAGACTCAAAGTGGCGTGGGGCCCTGATAGTTAATAAGAATCTATTCAGAGGCAGAAAGTGGTCACATTTGGGAAGCTTTAATTACATTTTGAATGGAAAGTTTCATCTTCATTTGAACCTTACAAAAGTTATCTTTAACATTAATTTTCTCATTTGATGGAAACTGGTTTTAGTTGGATTTGAAGAGGTTTTAAATGGATTTAAACAGGTTTTAGATGAATTAGAACAGGTTTTACTTGGATTTGAACAGATTTTATTCAGATTTGAACAAGTTTTAGAGGGATTTTAACAGGTTTTATTTGGATTTGAGCAGATTATATCTTATAATATCTTAGTACCACAAACCCGCTTAAGATTTCATGAAGAAATAAAATGAATCTGGTTCAAATCCATCTAAAACCTGTTCAAATCCATCTAGACGTTGTACTAAAATATAAGAATACCACCTACTAAATGCAATGGAGGGCTGCATTTGGCCCCCAGGCCTTGAGTTTGACATATGTGCTCTAAAATATGAATAAGTACTTGTCTTAGCCAAGTGATTAAGGCATAAAAGTGAAACACTATGGCTGCATCACATGAAAACTGTCCAGTCAGATGTTAACATCTGGGGTTAGTAAGGTTTCCTACATCTCAACAGCAGGGCATTCTAGGTTAATACAAAGTTTGAATTGGGGGGTTAGCAAGGAAACTTTATGGGTTTTGCAACAAGTTTCATTTTCTTTTGAGGTAGAACTTTATGGACCCTTTTTTACCCTCTAAAATAGGTTGTGTTATGTATGGACGGAAGCAAAACTGACCAATCAGCAACAACAAATAAGAGTGAAATAAGTGTTGAAATAAGCAGCACAATGTGAACTGTGGCTTTTATGCTTGACATGCAAGGGTAGAGTAAGCATAAAACTTGATAAACAGCTTTGTAATGTGATATAAAGACAGATTCTGAATAAGTCGGTAACCAGCTTCCTGATATCGCTGATACAGAGGTCAGTTGTTTTTGTATTTGTACAAAACACATATTCAGTGTCCAGAATACAGGGCCAAGTACATTCCTTTTGTTTTTCTTAATGTTGGCATCCCAGACTGGGTTCAGTGATGGTTACCTAAACAACCTGATGCCGGTCACCAACAACTTGAACATTTTATTGACAAAAAAAGATTTCACATTCAATCAAGTCATACTGTTTTCCTCCGTAGTTCTCTGGATATATTAAGTGCGCTGCTGAAAGCTATAGCATCTAATGTCTGGTGTCCACAGTGAGCCATCGTCCAGACCACCGCATTCTTTATTTTTCAATGTAGAGGCAATCAGACCCATAAACTGAAACGTCATTTATAAAGTATATTTTTGGTCTTCACAGTGCAGAAATGTACCAAATAGAAAAATAATCAACACAAAAAGCATGAAATATAATTCAACATCAAAGTAAAGGGTAAGAGTTTTGTTTTTATGAAGGCAGCCCAACCATCTGTCGTTAAAGTAACAGAACCAAATGCTGTATTATAAACATACAAAGATGTGCCAGCCCAAACAGTCTGGTATTTCTCCTGAACACACACTGCACATGGGCAGATGAGACAGCGTATCAACAGTCATCCCTCTGCTTAATGATACATGTCGTAGAACAGTAAGGTAAAACAACAATTTAGCCACCCACAATCCTTCTCTCTGACCTACAACGACCCGCAACCTACCCCTGTGTTAAGCTGTTTAATATGACAGTGTGTGGGGGCTACGCAGATAAGGAATATGTATTTAAGGCCGGAAATATTGGTTTCTTAGTTTTGGTTCTTGAGTGGATAAGCAACACCGAAGTATGCTGTCCAGTCTTGAACAACATCAGATGTAAACATTTCAATTTGTGAAGACATTTGTGATTACTGCTGTGTAGAGGTACATGTGTATTAATGCATACCTGCTCTAGCAACCCTTTCTATATGGATCCTTTAGGAACTGGCTCCATATTTAGATGTTTGTTTGTTTTTTAATAGGAGCAATTAGCACTACAAAAGCTGAAGGCTACATGCTAAAAATCACTAAATAATTCTTTTGGATTAATAAAGCTTGCTGTCACATAACCACATAGTATCAGAGGCCCCAGTGGTTCTAGCCCCCAGTTCTGGATGACTGGTTTCCAGTTCTGGTTTCCTGAAGATGACAAGAAGATTATCCTCACCTCTGCACAGAGCTCTTCAATGAAAACCACAAACTGAATGGGGAACATTGCATGTGTAGGAGTCTAGAGGGGGCCTGGGAACACCATAGTCAGTATGAGGGAAATGGGGGCTAAAGACAGGATACAGGAGGCAGGAAATGTGAGCGATAAATTGCATGGGGAATTATCATAATCCAAGGGCGTAATGAAAATATACATAGAGGGGGACATACAGTATCTTCCCCAGAATAATAACATAGCTAGAAGGATAGGGCAGTCATTATGTAATACAAAAAAATACAATTGGTATGTATATGCTTATAGAGTTACATTTATGAATGCATTCAACCTGGTTATAACCAGATTTTGATGGTTTAAGAAAAACTTTAACCAGTTTAAAATGGTTTCAACCAGCCTAAAACAGAATGAATGATGTTTTGATGGTATTATTACTGCTGTTTGTTACAATTTTGTGAATAAAAGAGTTGCTAAAGTAACTACAGCAACTTTTTACTTAGAGCTTGAAGAAAACTGGATTCAGTTTACTTGAAACCACCGCCAAATTAGGAGTAATGTATGACTAAATCCGGGACTAGTCCATCATGAGAGAAAAGAGAAAACCCTGAACCAAACAGAGTCCTGGAGAAGACCAGGTCTAAAGCTAAAGTTTAGCTTCAAGACTTGGACCCTACAAGGTCTTAAACATTGGAAACATTTTATTATTATGTCACCTGTCACATTACGCCATTGACCATCATTCTTTCATAATTATTACAACTCCATCATAATCTATCGTATATTCATGATTATATGTATTATTTGGAATGCAACAAACTCCTTTTTCCTTGTACATGTTCTGTATCTGTCAAGCTCTTGTCCAAAACATTTTGTATAAAGCAGAGGAAATACCAGTCTGTTCCAGTATTAATGTGTCAGAACAGGCAGCTGAGTATATTTATCTTGCATTTCACAAAGCAGACGCAGCACATTGCTATGAAAAAGAACTTGAAATGATCACAAATATTATTTTTGCTTCGTACATAAATAAACAAACAGCCCCAAAGCCAGGACTGCTTTGGAATGCAGTAATTCTAAATTTTTATGAATGAGCGCATTCATGCTTGGCCACGCCCACAGACTACTCCAGCTCTCCCATAGACTTATTAAACATTTCTACAGTCCGTGAGCTCTGCCTGTTGGAACTCCAAGCTCCGCCCCTCTTCTTCTTTTTGGGCTCCCGTTGCCGCGTGCCTGCCTCGTGATTGGTCAGAGGAGGCGCGAGGAGGGCGCGTCTAAGCGCTCATATAAAACCGAACCTCAGTCTCACATCGTTGAAAACTTTACAAGTGATGGAGTACACTTGACCGACGGCGGATGTAACCTTTGTGGACGTTTGTTTGGAAGGATTTATTGTGTCGAGACATTTCTTCTTCTTCTTCTACATGTGATTTTCTTTTGACAACATGGGGATGCTGCTATTATTTGCCGTGTTACAGGTGTCTACTGTCGGCTGGGTAAGTGCTAAAGCGGGCTCTCTGTCACCGTTAGCCTGTGCCTCGTGTAAACACAGGAATAAAGGCTCACGTGCTGGGACCATAATGGCAGCTAAGGCGGGTTTGAGACGTTTTTCTAGCTACAGGCTTCTCTTTCATTCATGTTTCTACTGTTGTGTGTGGGCTGTTTTAGTCTATACACTTTTACAGCGTTTTAATATGCAGTAGCCCAATAATGCATGTCACCAAATGCCTTCTTTTGAGCTAAAAGGTAACAAAACGACACCCTTAAAACAAACGAAACTTGGATTACCGCCTGTTCCTATTTGCAGAGGCGGTTCTAGAGACTCTGGGGGCCCAGTGTAGGAGATACCTGGTGGCCCCCATACACAGTGAACCTTGCACAGAAGGAACAAACAAATTTATTATCTTTAGCAGTAAGTTTTCAAAGACAAATATCTGCAGCCATATAAAATCAAATTATATGTAATCTGTGGGCACCTCCTTCCAACTTAGAGTTCCAGCGAATTGCTTGGTTTGCTTACCCCATTGCAGATCTCATGCTTGCTTCATGGGCACTTTCAAGCTTCCTGTCCCATGTCCCAACATATAGAAATATAAAAGCAATAATATACCAAATTTTGGACTATCCCTGTGCCCATTTAACATATAATGCAAACATTTGTCCATAGGCTTATTCGTTATGCCATTGTAATGTCACATTTTTAATCAATATATGGCATTACTTTTAATTGCATTTAAAAGTCTACAATACACACATACGACAGCAGCTTATTAGTAAATGATGTCAGTTTTTTATTATGTGTGCACTGGTGTTGGTTAATTTAGTAAATTTAAAGAAATATTTTATGATGATTTTGCTAAGCATGTGTTAAATAGATGTTTTTTATGTAATCTATGCAAACAAAAAAAAATATTATTTTATATTTATGTGATAATGCTGTGAAAAACAATATTTTCATTCAGGCTTATTTTCAAATTGAATAACAAAACATACTCAATATTCTATGCCACTACAATTCCTATTACCTATTGGTTCTGTTTGTATTAAGCAGCACTGCAATAGAGAATCAAGACAATGAGGTAAAGTGTATTTTTGTTTTCACAAATCCATATACAAGTTTTAAATTCAGACTTCTTTCTGACTGTAGTTCCAAAATACACAGCAGTAATATTATCCAATGCAGTTAAAAATACTCCGAATGTAAATATGAACTTACCACAGTCCATAAATATTGGCAAAATATATATAAAGTGGTTTTCTTTTACAAAATGTTTGCATACCATAGTGCAGCCACCAGCTAAAGGTTAAAAATAGATGGTTACTGTTACTTATTATGCAATGCCAACCAAATTCTTGCCCAGAAGCAAGAAGAAGAAACCTGTCAAAGGTGTTTTGGCTAAGGTAGGGTCCTGGCTGGAGATTACAGAAGGGCAGAGTCAGGAAATAATCATTGAGTTAATCTGAGTGTAGACAGTCAGATTGGCACTTCCCTGTCATCCCATGACCTGCTGCTGGGAAATGTGGGGACAAAAGGTGTGGGAGTGTGGAGGTAGGAAGGGAAGGGGGGAGTCAGTGAACGCCCCTTTCATCCTGGCTGGTGCGACGAATGCCAAGCGGAAGGCGAATGAGGGTTACAGATATCCCTGTGGGCTTTGGGACAGTGCGGGGTATTGAGTGAGCGTTTAAGCCACACACACTTTGAGGAATTTCTGTGATCTGTGAAACATGAGTAACAGTATTGTCCCGCCCGGTTCCAGTGTGGCTGCGTGGAAAATGTCCTGCATGTAGCTATATTCAGTTTAACCAAAGCGCACGCTAATGTAAATACCGTCACAAACTTGCTCTGTGTCTGCTCCTTCAGGTATTGGCGGGCTGTCCCGTGGTTTGTGAGTGTCCGGCGGGGCCCCCATCCTGTCCCCCGGGGGTCAGCTCTGTCCCTGACGGCTGTGGCTGCTGTAAGGTGTGTGCGGCGCAGCTCAACCAGGACTGCCACGAAGGGCGGCCCTGTGACCACCACAAAGGCCTGGAATGTAACTATGGCAATGACGTGGGCCGTACCCATGGCATCTGCAGGGGTAGGTAGTTGACAAATTGCTCTTATGTAATACCATCAAAATATATTTCCAGTGATAACCACAGTTTTCTTGCAATTCTGCTATATTTTAGACATTTTGAGACATCTAGTATATAGACATTCTGTCCAAATGTCCAAGAATAGATCACAGAATATAGAATATAATTATTGCTCACAATTTTAACATTTAATATTTTGCAATAGGGCTGCACAATATCAGAATAATAACTATGTGGAATACTGTGATGACAATATGAGTTGTGATAGGTAAATACTTCCAAAGTAAACCAAAGTAAGCAGCTGGATTCTCACTAGATTTGTGAGTTCACAAAATCCATCTTGTGCTGCTCCAGGCTACGTATCTGCTGGAGACCAGCTGCTGGTTTGGACCAATGGTGTTGCAGCGCTGACAGTTTTGGGCATGTTTTAGATTTGATGACGAAGCAACAGTTTTTTCATTACAGATGTAAACAACATGGCATTGCTTACTCACTTGGTTTCTTACATGTGGTTCATCCAATCACCATTCATCTAAAGTCCCTAATGCCTTCTGTGGACAGAACCTAGGTTACAATAAATGTTGAATTGAAATACAACAAGAAATACATGACTTGAGACTTGGTTCCACTGTTTACAGTAACTTGTATTTTGATTGGGCAGTTATTGTGTGAGGCATCGATGCCTGTCATAGGGAATGCCATAACATAACATAAACAAAACATTATTGTGATACAGGTTTTTTTTGCGATGTGGTTATTCTGATTGATGATAATAAGATACCAATAAAATTTGCAATATATTCACAGCCCAACACAGCAAACATATAGATTGGATTTATTTACTGTATTGTATTGTCAACTTAATGTTATTTAGTCTAATTATTCTTAAGTGATACCATTTCAGTGTAATAAAGAGTTACATCAGGCCAAAAGCCCAAACTGATAAATAAATGTTTTGAAATGTAATTAAAATTCTCTATGCATTCTTTATGCAAACATGAAGCAAAATGACATTAAAGTATATAAGCATTTATTTTAGTCAAATTGATAACTTTTGACCATTATGCCCACTTATAAACACACATATTCCAAGTCACTTTGTCATTGCAATTTTCAGCCAAGTTACTTTAGTTTAACTCAGAGTTTTTATGAATTACCACCACTGAAATATGAAATGGCGGAATATGTTTATAACTGCACCATATTTGAACTAAAAACGTGTGCCTACACCCTGCTCCACAGGTGCAGCATCACTTCCAAAGCAGTTTTTGGTTCAGATCTTTGGTCTTAGCCTAAGGTTGAGTGAGGGGATGTGTAACTTCAGGGTGGGGAGGCAGACTTTTGGACCAAACGACTGCACTCTCTCTTTGATAGGGTCTTGAGGTTTGAAGCCAGTGCCATGTTTGGAAAACAGAGCACCTTCATGAGCTGTGACTGAAAGCCAGCCAACTCAGGGATTTATATAAGTAGTTCAGTGTGTACACAAACAGCAACACGGAGCACACACGCTCACACAGTGGTATTTTTATATGGCTGTTTATTTGGGGTGTTCCTATATCGAGGGGGGTATCCGGGGTGTTGTATGGGGAGTCCCACTGAGGCGCTTAAGGAGAAGAACATTGTAAACAAGTCAAGACGCCTCTTGTCTAAGAATAAACCCAGAATGTGACTTGGCTGTGCTCATAAACCTTACAGGCATATCCATTTACTTTACAACTTCCTGTTTGTCATTTTTCGATAAACTATATAGAAGTATGACACATGCAAAATGTTGTAATTTTGATGTTATTTGATTAGAATAAAGTGATATTGCATTAGGGCGGCACAATATATGGCAAATGTAACACTTTTGCAACACCATTTATTGCAACGTTGTGGTCTGTGGTGTGTCCAAATAAGAAAGGCCTGGTTTAGACATGGTTCACTCCTTTATTTAGTCCTAGATTCGACCTGTTTATTCCTGGTTTAGTCGTGGTTCAGGTTAATATTGATGTGGCTCCTGCTTTTATGAGAAAAAAGTTTGTATTTCTTTCATCCATCCATCCATACATTCATCTTCTTCCTCTTTTCCGGGTCCCGTGGTCAGCAGTGTAAGCCCAGATTTACTCTCCCCAGACACTTCCTCCAGCTCTTACTGAGAGGGGGAACACTGAGGTGTTCCCAGGACAGGTGAGAGACATAGTCTCTCCAGCGTGTCCTAGGCCTCCTCCCGGTGGGACTTGCCTGGACCAGTTCTCCAGGGACATGTCCAGGAGGCATCTGAAACAGATCACCAAGCCACCTCAGCTGGCTCAGCTCAACATGGAGGAGCAGTGGCTCTACTACGAGCTCTGGAGAGACCGAGCTCCTCACTCTCAGTTGAACTTAAATATTGCATCTCATATTATTATTGCAATATTCAAAATATCTCTCACTTATAGTATTAGCTTAATCCACTTTTTAAATATCAAGAAACTCAAGACTCTAAACTAATTTCCACTGGAAGACAATACCATTACTGCAATACATGTAGTTCTTTGCGATATGGATATTGTGCTTGTGGATTTTGCGATAACAGTTGGTAAGATTTTCTGCAGCCATGTATTGAAGCATTCCATTCTCACCAATTGTCTTCTTTACATTTATTTACTCATTTATTTATCTTACTCTTTTATTTTTCTTTTTGTAATATGTAAAACTGATGCATCTGACCATATTTTACCTGTCTTCTTTTAGCAAAGGCAGAAGGACGCTCCTGCGAATACAACGGACGGATTTATCAAAATGGGGAGAATTTCCGTGCCGGATGCAAACACCAGTGCACCTGCATCGACGGAGCAGTGGGCTGTGTTCCCCTCTGTCCCAGCCATGTGCCCCTGGCGTCCCCTTCCTGTCCCGCCCCACAGCTGGTCAAAGTCCCGGGCCAGTGCTGCCTCAGCATCGACTGCCACAAGGGAACAACAGTCGTACCTCCAGTTCACCGAAGACCACAGCCTCCAGCCTTCCATCCTTATCCCTTCATCCCGTACCCGGCCTACCCCTACGCCAAGCCGTATTCCAAACCATACCGTAAACTGTACCCCTACAAACCCAAGAAGGACAAGGATAGTTTGGGGAATGAGCTGGTGGAGGTGGGGCGCAAGTGGGAGAAGACACGTGGACACAATCACCTCGCAGGTAAAAATAAGTAAATAAGCTAATTGTTTTTTGTCCCTAAAGAGAAATTTGTCTTAAAATGTAGGGCTGCATTAAGACCACAATTTAGTTTTTAAACATTGCAACATTTAACTGAAAAAATACTTTCTTCTATCAGTCTGTGGAACTGTTCTGGGCAGTTTTACGTTGAGAAGGTCACATCAAGGCAAAGGCTAGCACAATAAACTGATCAGGAAGGAAAAATATGTTGTTAGACTGGAACTGGACAATCTTGAGACTGTGGCAGAGAAGAATGCGAACAAAAGCATCACTTTTTATTTCAGCTTAGTAATAGTACAACAATAGTGGGGTAATAGCATGATAATAAATGGCAATCATCGTTAAATATTGATATTTACTGAATACTTTCCATAAAATATATAGCATGTTATAACCATGCTGACTTGAGTTAATGGTGGTTTAGCATCATAACATGCTATAGGGTCATTTTATGTAAGTCTCTTTAGTATAAACTGCTTATTACTTCATTATTACTCGACTGTTACATGCAATTAGCAAACTGGAATTTAAAGTGCTACAGACAAAATCGGTCTCGTTATCGACAATTGATAAACTGTGGCAAATAGGACATTTTTTCAACCACAAATGAATTCTGTCCAAAAAAAGCAGAAAGCCGAGCAACGTATTTTCACCTTGATTGGCCAAACATATGACCGAGCAAACATGAAATACAAAATGATTTACCTGCAGTTAAAGGAATCTTCACAATCTGTATATTGTTACATTAAAGGTTTTAACCTATAACCTATATATAAAGATGTCCTTAACTTAACCTACTTAACTTTTTCTACTTAAGTTACATAAATTACGTACTTTACTTAATTAGCTTACTTTTCTTACTTGTACTTACTGCAGCTTCCATCATTTGATTTACCTACTTTTTAACTCGCATACTTTAGCTTGTTTATATAACTTACTTACTTAACCTACATATTTGAACTTACTTACTTTTCTTTCACTCACATACTTTAGTTCATTTACTTTTCTTGCTTAACCTACTTAACCTACATACTTGCTTAACTTACAAAAGTTAAGTACTTTACTTAATTAGCTTACTTAAGTTAGCTACTTATAGTTAACTTAACTTAACTTGGCTACATAATTAACTTACTAACTTAACCTACTTTAACTGACTTTAATTTAACTTACAACGTTTAGCTTCCTTAATATATTTACTTAATTACCTTGACTCAACTTACCTTACATTCATTATTTAACATTCTTAATTGTTACTTACCTACTTAATGAAGAGTAGTCTCGGAGGCTCACCTAGTAATGCTCACACTAAACCCTAAAAATGCATCTTAAAAATAACAGAATGGATAAACCCAATAAAAGCTAACACTACTCAAACCTAAACTAAAGCCAGTGCAGTTAAAGGCTAAAAAAAACAGTACAAAATGTGCCTAATATGTGAACTTTTACACTACTGAGCGATAGCAGATAACTGGCGGCGCTGGCTAGATCTACTCACGGCGGGGTTAACCAGTCATCCTCGGAGAACAAGATGGCCGACGGCTCATTAAGTCTCCTATGAGCTAATCCGGCCACAGTGGCTTCATAGATGGTCGAGAGCGGGCGCTGGCGTGTGCTGCCTGAGAGTGCCGTCTGTTTCCTGCGCGCAGTAAAGCATCATGTTTATGTTCGAGCCGCTCTCGCACAAACAGCCCTTGTGTACATGTCAGCATTTATGTGAGGCTTGGTTTCCACTGGCTCCTTGCACGCCCGAGGAGCTCGCTCTGGCACAGCACATAGCTCTCTGTAATCGCTCTGTGCGTCAGTGTTGCCTGTTGACTCAATGAAGCTAGTGTGCTAACCTCTCCTTCCCCCTGTCTCTCCCACTGGCCCCTTATCCCCAATTTGACTCGTGCAGATGTTGCTTCTCCTGCTCGTCGTGCGTCATCGTTTTTTTTATGTGTGTGTTTTGTGTCTGGTTTAGCGTGGAGGCAGGTGGGAGACCAGTGCGTGGTCCAGACTACCTCCTGGTCGCAGTGTTCCCGAAGCTGCGGGATGGGCGTCTCCTCTCGGGTGACCAACGACAACGCCCGGTGCAAGCTGATCAAAGAGACGAGGCTGTGTAACATTCGGCCGTGCAGCTCTCTGTCCATGCCCGTCAAGGTGAGGAAGGGGTTGATGTCCCCTGCTTAAGGTTCACGACTCACAGCCATCTTGTTCAGTCACTAAATTCTAATCAGAGAGAGACTCACACCAGTATTAATATCATATCATTCATTTAGCAGCTGCCCCCTCAGCCCTGCAAAGCATTTCTAGTCCTTTCTATCTATTCATGGTTCTGTTGCTGTGTCTGCCTTGGACTTATACGTTTAATAGTTCTAGTAAGTTTGTCTTTGGACCACTTAAACTGGATTTGGCTATTTAAATGTGAACAATGTAAAACTTAATACAGTTAAACACACTGGTTGGACTACAGAGAGCAGAATCGTAAGTATATAAACTAAAGGACAAACTGAGACTATGCATTTGCACAAACAAAATGTAATTGTTTAAAAGTAAATTCAGCTATTTCCACTATTTTTTGTTCATAGACAACAGTGTGTCCCTGCAGGGCTACCGTAGGAGCTAACAGGCTGTAGAAAGGAGAGGTATAGAGGCTAATGGCTGTATGCTACAAGCCACTACACTGCTAAGTACAAAAAGATGATACTCCTTTGTTTTTTTTCTATATCCTTTAAAGGCGGTCTATTTGACTATTTTATTTACATGAGAGGGACATTTATGAGTGTGTAGCCTTTAGTTATTCACAACTTTAGGAAGATAAGAAAATACAGGAAAGTTTATGAGAGGAGGTTAAAAAAACCTAAATGAGCAGGTCTGTTATGGGGCCAGGATTGGACTTAAATATTCCTCTGGAAATCCAGCATGTTATGGTTTGATAAAGCTTCAATAGGCATTCGTATAGTTTGATTAGAAAGATGCAAAGGACTTGAAAAAAACTTGCAGCACCTCAGGCTGTCCTCTTAGGTCTTTAAACAGGACAGACAGGACACAACCTAATGGTGCTGCCAAAAATGACACACTGCACCTTTAACCAATATATGAACTTTGGTCTTTAAATGGGGTTCATTTTGCTTTAATGTAAACACAAGCTTTTATCTTGTGAACTGGGGCTGTTAGCTGCCCTGAGACAATCTTGTGAATTAAAGAGCACTTGTTCAACCACACTGGCCTCTCTCATGTTTCATACCGACTCCCAGGAGGCTGCTGGCTTTGTTCAGAGCTGAGCTGGGTGTGAATCTGTGTCAGGTCTATGTCATTGTTGTTGTGCACCTCATTCTAGCTTCTACCCTTAAATCAGTTTTCTGTCTTTTAGATCTTGAGTTAACCATAGTTTCTGTGTCGATCCACAGAAAGGAAGGAAATGCTCCCGTACTCACAAAGCCCCGGAGCCCCACCGTCTGTCCTACGCCGGCTGCAGGAGCACTCGGCTCTACAGGCCCAACTACTGCGGCGTGTGTCGGGACGGTCGCTGCTGCTCGCCCCGCCGCACACGTACTGCCTCTGTGACATTCACCTGCCCCGACGGAGAGCGCTTTAACAGGTCTGTGATGTTCATCCAGTCCTGCAAGTGCAGCGACGAGTGCAACCACCTGAACGAGGCCGCCATGCCCCCGCAGAGGTGGCTGTACGGAGACACGCACAAGTTCATGGATTAGCCAGGATCACCCCAGACCAACATTCCTGTAACTACTCCAAAAAGACTTCAACTCCCCCCTAGTGGTCCCCAGTAGAGAGTAGCTGTCCCTAGTGTATCTATGAGTAGACACAAGCCAGACGCACACGTGACACGACAAACATCTTTTCTAGAGACTTATTTGGGGGAAAACGGGGAGAAGAATGACTGGGACAGGTGCCTCTCCCTCTGGGAAAGGGCAATGTCAGCAGCCCCTGCTTTAGTGTAGATTAACAGTTGTTTCTGGCATGGCCTTTCATCTTCAGAGACTGGAGGGTGCTGCCTCTCATCGACCGACTCTGAACTCTGAGACTGACGTCTCTGTTGGAGGGCCGAGCAAAAGCACATGCACAAGTGTGTTGATATTTGAGAGCAGCTAACAGAGGCTGCTCTGATGCTGCTTTGAGTCAGATTTGAACCCACTGGGGATTATCAAGTGATAAACCATGGAAAAGACCAAACAGAAAAGACTAGGTGCAGAAGATGTCAGAGCATCTGGACACACACTGGTCTTTTCCTGGTTTTTATTCACTGGTATTTATTGTTGTGACTGTGGCCTTTCACAGGAGAAGGGGCGCTGCTTTGTTTGGAGCATCAGTGAATGAACTCAGAGGGACAAAGAGCTGAGAGCAGACAGCTGCCAGAGGAAGACTCCGACCCGAGGGTCACAGAAGTCAGAGAAGATGTCTAATGATGAGGCCAAAGCTGTATAAAGATGAGTTCTGACTGAAAAAAGACAGTTGAAGCTGAAACGTCTGGAATATGTCAAAGGTGGTTTACTCAGCTGGACTCATCCTCTGCCTTAACTCCACAAAGACCTGAGACATTTAGCAAGCACCAGAGGAACAAGCCTGGGATTCTGGCGTCAACAAGTCGACTGCTTCATTCTGTGCAAATTACAATCCTCAGTGAGCCACCGTGAGAAAGAACAGCCGCTCTTGGTTTGCTATAAAAAGAAAATCAGAAAAGTGCGTGTAGTGAGGTAAACATGTAATTTGTGATGGCAGCTTGAAGCGCTTTGGTGCAGCATTGGCCTGTAATCTAACACCAGCTCACACAAACAGAACTCAGTTTTTAATGTGGTGTCTGTATCTGAGCAGTGTTTGAGGCTGTGACTTCACTGTCAGGAATCAACGAGTCTGAGAACTGATGTTCATCGTCTACTTTTTTTTTTTTTTTGCTGTACACAATGTGTTCTCTTCAGTGCTGTTCTTCTAAAACCTGATGCACCTTATAAAGCGCCTGATTCATGAAACCCAGGTCACATGGAGGACTCAGACTGTCTCTAACTAGCATTGCCTTTGCTCAATACATATTTGTAACGAGCAATTATTTAAAGCACCATTTGTTAAAATATTTTTCTTGTGGCTTTAACACATTAGCATTATTTTCTGCAAACCTGAAATGATTTTCCATCTTGTGGCTACTTCTCTTGCTTAGTTGACCCTGCTCTTTGTAGAAGCTGTGGTTTGGCTGTAATTAAGTCTAGTTTTGTTAAAGCAGCCATTTCCAGACTCATTACCTTCTTAGTTCTTTCTGCTCCATCAGGGCCGGTCCTTACCAAAGTAGTTTATTGTTTAGCACTGGACGAGGCAGGGTTCAGGTTCTTGGAGCATCATGTGCCAATTTACAGGATGAAGATTGTACATTTATTGGTGAAACTTAAGACCTAAGTCCTATTATACAAAGTTAGGCTTTGCCACACGCTGAAATGTAGTAGCTGATGTTTTTACAGCCATAATTTGACATTTTTAATAAAGAACTTTCCACTCTACTCTGCACATGAAGTCATTGGTACAGAAACTATACAACTATATCATATAAATACAACTTTTGGAGCATGGTTTGTTTCTTCGTTGAAATATCTCAAGACAGGATACATATAACTTGAAGTATTCTTTTTTAATGGTACAGTGTGGTTATGACAAATGTATCAAAACTTGACATGTCAGTTTAACAGCTTCACTTCGACTAAATTTATTCGAGGCATTCAATTGGAAATTCACAGAAGAGCTGCCATACGAGTCATAATTGCTTCCATCACTACATGACTACTTGATTACCAACTTTATTCAGTGGAGGGGGACTTCAAATGCTATACAAAACTAGTTTCAACATTTCAAGGCTTTACGTTGCTTGGACAAGTTCCTCTGAACCACATGTGAATGTTTCCCTGAAGCTCTGCTGGAGACTAATGACAAAGGGGCACAAACAATAGCCTTACAAGAGACCAGGGCATTTTTATAAAAAGTTTTAATTTCACTGAGCAAAAAAAACAAACAAACAGTAAAAGACAAATTAAAACTGACCACTCCCCCGCCGCCAAAAATGGACAATAAAAATGTTTGGTGAGCAAGGGAACGAGCAGAGCTTTCAAATCAACCGAAGTACATCTACTTCCAAACACGTGACACAGATCGATGGGAGAGGAGACGTGGGCTCGGCTGGACACTCATCTGGACTGCTCGACTGTGGAGGGAACAGAGAGGGACACGGGTTAGAGGCATGTTAAAGATCACAGATATGAGCAACAGCTGAGCGCAGACACTTAGCGGCAGCAGGTTAAACGTGTAAGGGCACTTTCCGTTTGACGAGCGCACCAACTGTTATCTGGAGCTGCCAAGATGCACTCTAAGCTCCATTACACCGGCTGATTATGCGCGGGGCGTTCGTAAGCCGACAAAATAGCTCTGGCTTTAACGACCGCAGCAAAACTAGACACGATCGTTAGCGGGGAGTCTAACTTGTTTGGACAGCAGAGCGCTTTGAACTGATCTAATCCACGAATGGCAATAATTCTTGGACGGCCCATAAAGCCGGCTGGTTGGAGTCGCGAGGCTCTGCGGGGACTCACTGTAAGAGGAGATGTCGATCTCGTCGGGCAGCTCGGCCACGTTGACCTCGAAGCGGTCCTGCACGTCGTTCAGGGTCTTGGCGTCCGTCTCGTCCGACACGAAGGTTATAGCCAGGCCTTTGGTCCCGAACCGACCGGCGCGGGCCACCTGTGGCAACGGAGGGCAAAAATGAGTCATAGTGGCAATTTCAGGTCTTAGCTAGGATCTAATAAAGGCTTTTTACTAGTGATGTGAATTGATAAAAAAACCCCCAAAAAACCAAATGGAAAATCTGGATGTAATTAAGTCAACTATTAATACACACTAAATCTTCAGTTTAACAGAAGGTTAATAATGTTATTTTGAACCATTTAACCCTCCATATTTTAACTTTTGTATAGCATGTAAATTGGATTATTCAGACTTAAAAACTGAGTCACTATGACAGCCCAGTCTATGAATGCAATGACTGACAACTTAAAAATAACTTAAATGAGAAACCTTCATAAAATACCTTACAAACAATACAAGACCTTGTGTAATTTAGACCCTTACAGAATATTTAAATCAGCAAATCAGGCATATTACTTTACTCTTTATTTATTACTCGATATTACTTTACCATCTCTAAAAGCAGATTTGTCCATTTAGCAGTGTCTTTAATTAAATTAAAATGAACAATTGTGTTATTTAGTTTTAATGCACTGACCCAAAAAAGTTATGAAAAAGTGAAATAATTTTATCAGCCCTGTTTTTCACTCTTTTTTGCTATGCTGTTGTTGTGGAGGAAAGGAGTTTTCGGCTAATGCAGCTTTGATAATTGTGATTATAGATATTCTGTTATCAAATTCAAGCAGGTTTATTGTTTTATCCGACCTAAATCCTGTTGCAAACACGTCTATTCTTAAGCTGGGCTAATGATACTAACTCTAAAACATCGCAGTAATGTTAGTAATGGCATTTCACAGCTGAACAGACGCGCTCTTGGCCTCTGTGTAATCCTCACCCTGTGCAGATAAGTGTCGGAGTCTTCTGGCATGTCGTAGTTGAAGACGATATTGACCCGCTCGATGTCCATCCCTCGGCCGAAGAGGTTAGTGGCCACCAGGATCCGCCTCTGGAAGTCCTTGAACTGCTGATAGCGAGAGAGCCTGCGGAGGGGGAAGCACAGAGGGGGATTATGGAGACAGCTGCCGAGGGCGTTACTGGATCAGAAGTGCACTTTAATGGAGGGGCCCTGGTGCTCCGTAAACAAACGGGTCTCACCTCTCCTCCTGAGCCATTCCTCTGTGGATGGCGATGGCCGGGAAGTTCTGCTCCACCAAGAGCTGGGACAGAGCGATGCAGCGCTGCACCGACTTGACGAAGATCACCACCTAGAGGCAGAACAGGGGAATTACTACTCAGTGTACACATAAATGCTTTCTAAACAGTTTGGCCTAGGTAATAAATAAGAACTGAGGTGTGGTGGCTTTTTTAAAAATGCCGTGTTGTTACCTGGTTGAACTCCAACACATCCAGCAGGTCGAAGAGCTTGCGGTTCTTCTCGCTGTCCTTTAGTTTGCAGTAGTACTGTTGCAGACCGTGGAGTGTGAGCTTGGTCTCGTCGTCCACAAACACTTCCATGGGCTAAGAAGAAAAGAACCACATTACAAATTAAACACTAAGTGGGACTCAAATGACAAATCAATGGCATTAGCTGCGACGGTAAGGATGATGTATACAAAACATTCACAGGGTAGGCATTTAAATTTATACAAGGAAAGGTGAAGGGTACACTCGGGGCTCTGAGGTTTTTCATCATTGATCCCAAAGCATGTCTCATGATGTAAAAAACTGGTAGTTTTTCACTAGAATTTGTCCAAAAACACTTTAAACCAATTAATACAAAACAGCATAAAACGATGCATTAAACCGATGTTTTACTTGAGCCTTTTTGGCCCTATCACCTGTTGTTAATTTAATAAGCTTTAACAGCCAGGATTTATTTATTGAACTATTTCAGTAAGAACAGGAAATAACTGATGATAGACACATGTAGCTTTCACCGTCAGTGCCTACAGAAATTAGACTCATAGTACACCTACTACCACCACAGTTGTCAGACGAGTTGCCAGATACTCACATCCTGCATGAACTTGCGACAGACCGGCCGGATCTCTTTACTGAGCGTGGCGCTGAACATCATGACCTGCTTCTCGTGGGGTGTGAGCCTGAAGATGTCCTGCACGTCACGTCTCATGTCTGACAAAACAAACAAAAAAAACAGTGTCAGCACAGCACACATTCATCTCATTTCTCTTCCGGGTTCACTCTGGCTTCCTCACCGAGCTGTTCCAACATCTTGTCGCACTCGTCCAGGACGAAGTGCTTGACGTTCTTCAGACTGAGGGCCTTGCTCCGGATCAGCGCCAGGATACGGCCGGGTGTCCCGACCACGATGTGAGGGCAGTTTTTCTTTAAGACTTCCTCGTCGTTTTTGATGGCCAGGCCTCCGAAGAACACGGCGGCTTTGACGATGGGCATGTATTTGGAGAAGCGCTCGTACTCTTTGCTAATCTGGAAGGCCAGCTCTCGTGTGTGGCACATGACGAGTACGGAGACCTGGAGGGGGACAGAGTATTCTGTCAGACATCTTCGTGTTCTTTTTGGCAGAATGTACAGAATATAAGCAGCCCTATTAGGAATAATAGTGGCAGCTTTTAATTAAAATCCAACAATGCTAATGCAGCACCGCTTCAAAGTTCATCCTGAAAAAACTATGTAAAAGACTGCACTGTTGTAATTATGAAACAAAACAAATCTTGATAAAGTGACAGTTCTTTTTATTCATTATCTTTTTTCTTGGTTTCTTAAGCAACACACTCATGTTTCCAATGAAATTATGTCTATATCTAAACTATAAAGTTAAAATATGGCCACAAGCAGTGATGATAGGCCCTCACCTGATGCTACCTGGTGTGTTCTAAAAGCACAGATGGGGCCCATTAAGATACTGATCAGGCAGTTCATATTTGAGCCAAATCCGACAAAGTATGTGCAAATTATATCAGTGTTTGTTGGACAGTAACCAAAAAACTACCCAAAAATTGCAAGATCACCACAGCAACATTGTTTACTTCTACGTCTCTAAATCATCTTGTTCAAAATTAAAAACTTGAACTGATCACATTTATTGCCCAGCTCTAAACTAATGATTTCTAACAAAAGGTTCCATTGTGTTGTAAGGACTAGTCAACACTGAGAAGAACCAGATAATATTTAATAATATCTAAAGTAACATGTGACAACTCTTAAAATCATTCAAATTTAAGCACCTATCCACACAATGTGCATTTACTAACCTGGCCATCAATGGGTTCGATCTGTTGAAGGGTAGCCAACACAAACACGGCCGTCTTGCCCATACCAGACTTGGCCTGGCAGAGGATGTCCATTCCCAGGATGGCCTGTGGGATGCACTCATGCTGAACTGCATTCAGAAAGAGACAGGGACATTATTAAACATGACTTCAGGCTCATCAGGGCAGATAACAGACAAGCAACATTTCACTTAGGTGCAAATGCACAATTAAAAACAGCTCTTTTACCTTCAGATGGATGTTCAAAACCACAGTCGATAATGGCCCGGAGAAGCTCTGGTTTGAGCAGAAAGTCCCTGAAGCCCGAGCTGTGGATGGAGACGTACGAGCCCTTGACCTCCTTCTTTCCTGCGGGAGTGGCGCTCTCGGGAGCTCCCTGGGGCTCCTCGTCCTCTTCGTAATCCAGAAGCTCATTGTCGACGTCGTTTTCGGCCATTGTGTCTGTCTGAATCACGGGAGACAGAAAAAGAGGTGTTACAAACCTTCGGTCTATGGTCGGAGCGTCGGCTGTTGCGGTAGCACCTTCTCGCTGTTTTTTCACATCTAACTGCTAAATAAACCCTCTTGCAGCTGCGACCCATTGTGCCCGGGTCGTATAATTCAGTTGATAACATTTAAATGTTATTGGAGGGAAAAACATACCCCCGTTTTACCGTTTGGCCTGAATGATGATAGCTACATTCTCTCTACGCACTTTCATCCATTGCTGATGCGCTAACACCATTGTAACACACCGCCAAGCTAACCAGCTAATAGACAACCACATTGCATTTGAAGTAGATTAAACAAATTACAAAGCACACACCTAAATGTATAAAAAAAAGCATAAAGCTATAAGTGTATATAATGTGAGTAAAACCATTCGCATAAACCCCTGAGTGTTTTAGCGGACTAGAATTAGCCTACTCGACAGCGGGCCGTTCACTAAACTGGAAAGCTATTGTGTTGCATAACCAATGCTAATGCGGATAGCTAACCTGCGTTGTGTGTCAAATGTATAACTACAGTAATCTACAGATGGAAATACTGAGTATACATAAAGGTAGTCAAAGCCTAAAATAAGCAATGTATTCAGATTGGGATATAAACATAAAATTAGGCGCTTTAAGGAAATATAACAAAAGACCGGTAGAGCGGGTGAGCTAACTAATGCTAAGCGCTAGCTCAAAACCACCGTCAAACAAACAATGAAATAAGCTAGTTAAGTTAATTGGATGAAAAAGGAGTTTCAACAGAGGTTAATTTCTTTCAAAAGCCGAAACAAGACAACTTTTAAATGCTGTAGCAAGTTTTCTATTCATTCTTACCTTTTCGGTGTAAGCTACGAGTCAACCAACAGATCAAAACCGCATGGACAGGCCTCAGTTGGTTTATACGAGTAACCGGAAGTCCCGCCTTAGTCCAAACGCTGTAGGACGATTGGTCATTTCAGACGCACAACAGCAAAGACGAGACACGATTGGAGGAAGGGTATACCGCAGTCAGCAGTGCACAAAAGAAGCGGGATACGCCACTATCATCTCGGACTCCGTGTACGCTGTAGGAGGCATTCAGGGACAACATGTTTTGACTGGTTTCGACAAAAGAGAGATCAAAGTAAAAGCAGTTAAATGAAGTTACGTTTTATTACACTAAGAGCAAACAAGGACGACATTAATAGAAATATCTACTCTTGGCCCAAAGTAAATTTGAATCCTTCCCTTGATTATTTTGTAATAATACAAATTCTATACGATGTTTACTCAACTATACACCACTGAGCTTGCCTTTTGTTCAAACTATTTATTCGGTTATTATGCCAGTTTGACACTAGATGGCGTTAGTGGACAACTATCTGCAAAACAGTGCAGCGCAGAACATTTCTACCTAGACATAAGATAAAGACAAATGCGTTTGAAACTCATTCATAACGTTTTTGATGACAGCATATACAAATGATTTTATTTACATTACATTTACAATTTAATCATGAGTTAATAGTTATTTTGCTACAATAAAGCATGTTTCCACAATTATTCCAACAAGAAATTGTACTACTGAGAGTACTTTATTTCTCTCGAGGTAAAAATTACAAAAGGAGTATCAAATATATAATCGTTTTAATAAGGTGTTACAACTTTTGGTTTACTTCTAGATTAGCTTCAGTACATCAGGTCATTTACTCAAAATGTGTAAGGAAGCAGAAAGCAGGCAAGGTTTTTCCCTTTAAATGTCACTTGAAAAAATTTAAACTGTATAGCAGTGCTGGTATAAGGTGTGTCAAGTGGTCTTTGTTCCATAATAGAGGCGTCACAGAGGTGGAGTGGGTTCACTTGAGCGTAGAGGGGACAGCTTGTTGGCACATTAGGTGAGCTCATAGCATTAAATGACCGTCGTGTAAAGAATTTGCCTGGTGTCACCCTAGAAGCTGCAATGCTTTTTATGGAATGCCAGGATGCAGCCAAGGACAGTGGCTTGTATTTTTTTGTGTCAGCTGAGCGTAAATGGCACAAAAGGCTGACTGAGAATAGATATTGGTGAGAGAAATATCCATCACTATCACAGAAAGAGCAGAACAATTTCTTACTTCTGTTCAAAATATTTAGAAAATTTTTATGATAATTGTAATTTTAGTCTCAATGTCTTTGAACACTGTCTACTATTACACATTAAAAATCTTTTTATAGCATGAGAAAAATATAATCTGTGAATGTGTGGATAATAGCATTAGCTTTAGTCATTGTTGAAGCAGCTAACTTTGTGACCATTATGCTT
Organism: Rhyacichthys aspro; assembly: GCA_036850595.1. Lineage (NCBI taxonomy): Eukaryota > Metazoa > Chordata > Actinopteri > Gobiiformes > Rhyacichthyidae > Rhyacichthys > Rhyacichthys aspro. The sequence continues at coordinate 4,405,309 of CM072155.1, forward strand.
CGCTCTTCTTGAATTTGATCATTTTCTAAATATGGTCATAATTTCTGTTTTCATTAACTCACTGGCCCATTGTAAGTTTACACGACATCATAGTTTATGTGCCCTTTGACTCCATATTACTTTATGCTTGGAGTTAAATCTGTGATTCCAGAGCAGAGTGGAAGCTCCACTGTGTTGGAGAAAAGTATGGAAAACTGTCAGACTCAGGTCGAGATGGGGGTTGGGACTGACTCAGTAGGTCCCTGGTATGAGGGGGCAAAGACAGGAACAGCCAGTCTTCGACCAACAGACCACCTCCACACAGGCCTGTGCAGTGGCCCAGTTCAGCAGGCAGCTCCTCCAGGCTGTTACTGCGCAGGTCCAACCTACACAACTGACTTACAGCTGCTATCGACTTCGATAATGAGCGAATAAAGTTGTGAGATGCATTTAGGATCCGTAGCTCCAAACAGCCACTGAAAAGCTCACTGGGAAGACACTCCAGCCTGTTTCCACTCACATCCAGCTCTGTGAGTAGCTGCAGTGCTTTTACCTCAGCAGGCAGCTCTTGCAAAAGGTTACCAGACAGCAGTAGTTTACGCAGGCGACGGAGAGTGAAAAGGGCAGCAGGGAGGCTGTGCAGCTGATTGTTGGACAGATCCAGCAGCTCCAAACCTCGAAGTACACTTATGCAGGCTGGGAGCGCCAAAACATGGTTATACGCAAGTTTGAGACAGGACAGACGGCGAAGATGTGACAGGCCGAGCAAGTCCTCCAAACTTCTCAGGTTGTTATGTTGTAAATCAAGAGAACGCAGGTTGGTCAGTGCAATCAGAGCGGAGGGCAGGCGCTCCAGCTGACAGTCCTGGAGGTGCAGCTCTGCCAGGTCAGCCAGTCGCTTTAGGGCGTTCAGTGCCAGCAGCTTGGTGCCTTCATTGTAGATCTCCAGCCTCACCAAGCTGCCCCCCACCTCACACAGCTCCCCCGGGATACGCTGTAACATGCCTCGGATCACAAGCACACGCAGGTGACGGAGCTGACGCAGGCTTCCCAACGCCCAGCTGCGGCCCACACCACCCTCATTGTGTAGACGACCACTGAGGTGGAGCTGGTGGAGGCCGCGGAGGGAGAGCACCCAGCTGGGGATCTCTGAGGCCTGAGTGAAGGTGAGGTGGAGCACCTCCAGACGCTCCTGTAGGACGCCAAGTGCACTGGGGTCCACCGCTGCAGAGCAGTGGTACAGATGCAGCTCTCTGAGACAGACATGACAAAATCAGTGAGGTTTGACTGGTTTTTCATTTCAGACAATTGGATTGGAATGTTAATATAATATTATATTCAGGCCCGGTTTAAAGGTGGACCTGAGACTTAAGGGTGCACTGACCAGTAGGTACCCCTGTCTTAATTTGTTTCTTCTCCTTTTGGACAATGTTGTTTTGGACACATGTTTTGTTTAATATTTATGTTTATATTTGGCAAGCATTTAAATTAAATTTGAACTGAAGGTGCGATGCAATTATTTACTTCACTGTAGAATTGGACCCTATACTCATAGATGAGCCGAAGAATAATTCCTAAAAATGTGTTCTTATATCATTCTAACCTGACTGGCCACGTGGTCTTTTAGACAGAACCATCTGAGAGGGCTTCCACAGAAATTTTATCCAATCAGAGCAATGCCATGTTAGTCACATTAGTAACAGTAAAACAACAGTAAAACTACTTTGTGGTCAAACATAAAACATGTCCATTATTGCCCACACTGCCACACTATTGGTCCAAATTAGCAGCAGTTGTCTCATCAGATCATTATCTCTCAACAAAAAATTTGCTCTGTTTTATTTACCAGTAGTTGGTATATTTTAATTTGTTAACTGCCTTGAAACATACACTGAATTAAACATTAATAGTGTCGTTGTGGCTGAAAGGTAAAGTAACATATTATCCTCATATTCTAATTTATTTAAATTAACAGACAGACAGTTTGATACCTGCAGTGGGGTGGTAACTACCAATACATAGTGATATGACATGTCCAAATAGTTCATTTAAGTTTCTGAGGAAAACTATCAGTTTTTGTCCGGTAAAAAACTGACAGCTTCCACTGTGACCTCACCTGAGGGAGGACATGTTGGACACCTGTGCTGTAAACCTAGCGTCTGTAATGAGCTCCAGTTTAAGGACATGAAGATGGCTGAGGGTGTAGAGTGCTGGGGGCAGTCGGGGCAGAGCCACCAGCTGCAGTCTGGAGCAGCCCTCTGCGTCCACACTAACCGTGGACCGCAGCTTGTCCTCCCCCCAGCGCCTCTCCAAGTTCTCCTCCAGCAGCCGGCTCTCGCTGACCGGGGAAAGAAACACTGAGAGGCGCTGCACCAGCAGAGGGTCGTACTGGTCTAACATGTGTAAGAGGAAGGCCAGGTCGTTTCTCAGGTCGGGGACATCTCTCAGGGAGCTCAGATCCTTTAATGAGTGGAAGGAGTACTGCCGCAGTGCACTGGGTAAAGACAAACAATAAAAAAACAACTGTACAATGAAGTAAACTCACTCATCAGAAAACTCTTGTTTTATAATCCTATTAGCAGGCCTCTGTAACCACGTGTGGGCTACTTAACATTCCTGCATTTTGTATTAGCCTAGTTGTTGTGTAAGGCACTAAATGCAAAACACAATGACACTTTTAAATGAATTAGTCAGTCAATTTTAAATGGGAAAATGTTTTTTTGTTTTGGGAGATGACTAGTGTTTAATTTATAGCACAAAAATCAGGTTAGCACAATGAATAGTACTTCTAAGAGCTCCCTATATAATGTTTTATTGTAAATATTACTGTGATTTTTAAGAAAGACCCTGAAATAGTTTAGAAATAATAATAATAAAAAAAGGTGTCTTAAAAAGTGTTATTTCAATTTGTGCCACTAAATGTACCTACTGCAGCTCTTCAGACCAGTATAAAAACAAATATCAGTATAAAAACAGACAATCCTATTATTATACCACTATCTTTTTTATATTTTACTGAATGTATTTTGCAGTTATTCTCACTCCAGAAGGCTTCTCGGTCCTGACCTGTGTAAAATCCATCCGAGTGTGTACAAGTTGAGCAGGCCATAGAGTCCCAGCAGGCTCATGTATGCCACCAGCAGTTTGCGTAGCAGAGAGGAGAGCACATGGATGCACTCAAAGGTAGTGTACCCCACCAGCTTCTGCTCCTCAGCGTGACAGGTGTGGGTGAAGGAGAAGGAGCTCAGCAGAGGGATGGTGTAGCTACCGATCAGCAAAACCAAGAACAGTTTGAACACTGTCTGAGCCAAGTAGACCTTAAAAGTTGAGCGTAAAAATTAAAGTGAAATGGAGCGATGTTAGAGCCTTGTGGAACTCCAGCACTAATAGTCCTGAAGTAGCATATAGACTCAAAGACTTACCTTATATATAACAGATGAATTTTCACTGTGGGATCGAAATTTCCGGACCTTTTCAAACAGTGCCCTGGCCTGTTCTCCGTCACTCTTGTCCAGACTGACTTCCTGTCTGGGGTCATCTGCCAACACGGCCGGTTTGGAAGACGGTATGTGCACTTGGGAGCTGAGGGAAACGGAAGACTTGGTGGAGCTGCAGGACAGAGTGGAGGGACACGGAGACGGAGGGGCAGCGGTGGATGTGCTGTCTGACCTCTTTAACAGTGGACTGTCTGTACCTGAGTCTATGCTCGTGTGTCTCGTGCAGGTCACTGAGGGCGATGATGATATGGGGTAAGTCTGGACTCTTGGATTGGTCAGGTCTTTCTGTTGGATGGTCTCTTGCTGAGCAGCGTGAGATAAAGCTTGAGACGTCCAGGGAGACTCGCAGCACTTGGCCAAGATGGCGAGGAAGTGTTCAATCCGGGCTGAGGTGTGGGGGAAGTGGAGCCAGAAGGAGCCGCTGGCCACTAGGACCAGGGACTGCATTAAGGCCATGTAGGGGAAGAAACGGGAGCAGAAGGGCAAAGCATCATGGTAGCACACCTAGAGAGGTAAATACATACATACCACCTCAGAAAATATCAGACCTTACAATGTACCATCTATATGGACTACAGGCAGTTTCTCTTCTTCTCTGCTTCTCTTCTTCTGTTATTTTTTCCACCATTTTGAATATTATGAAGTTAGCCTTGTTGTTGTGTCTAGCATTAGTGGCTAGCATTACTCCATGTAGCAACACACAATTATAATTTTCATAATATAGAAAAAAAAAATCATGGTTTATACAACAATTTAAATGTATGTATGTGTGTCTACATACATATCTATTATGATTTTTTATTTATTTATTTTTCTTAGGAGACATATGGGGGGCTCACAGAGGAACAGGGGTATTCCAAAAATGTATGTTGGTTAAACAACTGAAAAATATGTAATAAAATAGTTTTCTTTTTGACGTGTTAAAATCTCAAAAAAACAATATTTTCAATTTAAATTTGCGCTTTTTCTTCAATGTTTTTAAGGTTTCCAATAAGGTATACAGTAAACGATATAGTATACAATACATTTCTCTACTGCTAATAAACAACTGCTAGTTCTCCAGAGCACAAGCCTACTGAACGAGAAATCTGAAATTCTCTAGGATTTGAGGAGGTGTAGGAGGGACTGGAGGATAGGATCAGAGGAAGTGTGTTGTTGGATTGGAACTGGACAGTCTTAAATGGGAAGCTTATTGAGCCACAGATTAATTCAGCCAAAAATGATACAGGAAGTCTTTTGTGCCAATTGCTGTAAAACTTTATCAAACAAAACAAATTTGAATCCTACTGTGCTGATTTCTACCTTACAGCTAAACAAAGTATATCTTAACAAATCTTAACATAGTAAAGCTACAATGAAAACAAATAGGCCTACATTTTGTTTTCAAGATTCTCCACAACATTTAGGTTGCACTAATGTTATCTTATTGTACCTGACTGATGTAGACATACTGCTGATAAACCAGGTGAGTGCGCCGACCCTGTGGCTGAAGGTTAGGGTTGATTGTTGGAGTATGAGTTGGTGGCTGCGGAGATGAAATCAGTTCTATGTTGTTCCTACTGCCGCCAGAGATAGTGGTGAGTGAATCCAAAGGGATGCACATGACTTTGTCCCGGGACAGCTGCTCTGTACAAGCCAGGACAGACGCCATCAGCATCAGGACCACCAGGTAATCCATGAAGACCTCCCACCAGGGCTTCAAGAGTTTACACTGGTTCTGGTGTTGGTTCAGAGGTGCAAGCTCTGACAGGGAAAACATGGCGACCTCCGGTTCCTAATGAAAATGAAAGTGCAATCGTGAATAACAAATAACGTTTCTATTGTGAATACTATTTCATTGCAATATATTTAGATATTGACCTACTTTAGCCTTGCTCTAAAATGTCCGCAGACGAGCCGTGCACAAAGTTCATTCCAGCGCTGTCCGGCTCTGATGTGAAAAACTCAGCAGACTTACAGCGGCCTCCTCCTCTACAGGCTGCCACAAAGCTTTCACTGGTTGCTATGGGAGCGAACTATGTGTGACTGAAAACTCTAATTCACCCTTTGAGGCCTGCTTTAGACCCCGCACCGTTTAACTCTTTTCCAGCTGATTGCATAAGAATAGACGACAATACCACCTTGATTAAACACAATTGAATTTTCAACTTTTTGTTTAATCTTTTATAAATCACCACACACACAATACTGGAACAGTATGAGGTTAGAACAAAGTGACCAGTGTCCTATTAAAAGGCTGTGAATTACGCAGTTGTTTTTAAAATCCACCAGAGGGTGCTGCTAATAACTAAACGACAGCCTCCACCTGATTTTAGTGATTTCTCAGTGAAAATCTGACCTTGAATTTGATCACAATCAACACTTTTCCAGAAATAACGGCATTGTCCTCTCTTTGTGTTATTACAGACAGAAAAAATATACTTCACTAAAGTTACATGCAACAAACAAAAAGATAATGTATGGATATTTCGAGACACATTTTACATTCAAAAACATGGATAGCAATGGGCATCCCGTGTTTTCAATTTCTGACATTTCCATTGATTATAACCAAAATATAAAAAATATATTTTCAGTGTTTTAATAGTGTGTTGGCATGTTGTCTTGTGTTTAGGCATTACTTTATCGCTATGTTCGAGTGAAGTGGGAAACTTGAAATGAACTGGGGTTTTTTCAGTTTTTTTGTTTTTTTTGTTTTTTGTTTTGGTGGCTTCACAATGATCTGAAGCAGACTGGGGAGATGAATCATTATCATTAAATAAAGTACCTGACATTTATGTAACCACTAAGTGTGATGTCTCATGATTTTTAAGAATCTATGTACAATGATGATTTAATAAGTAGGAACAGAAAGTCAATTAAAGTCTAGTGTCTGGTGCCACAAAATAAATAAATTGAGCATTCTATAAATATACTGTATGTAATTAACTCTTTTTAGGGGCAGATAGATGATCTCGTTGCAGAACCTTTCACTTTTTTCACAAAGATGTTCAGAAACCCAGTCTGTCGAGCTCAAAATGACCTGATCAATCATAATCGTTTTTCTACAATGGGGCAGGCTTTATCTGATGCTCTGTTTTTCTGGTTGCATCGGCCCTGTGTATACTGGCACTGCCCCCTCAATTCTGATGGGATGCATGTCTATCCAATTGCAGTGTTTTAATCTGCGTCCATTTCAAATCAAACCAAAAATTTAGAAGGAACAGACTAATTCCATTTTAAATGTAACTGTTCCTAAGGATTTTCTATCTTTGAAAACATTATAATATTTGCCACAGCTGCAGATTTTTTTTGTCTTTTGCTCTGTAAAACCATACTCCACTGTTTGTTCAGTAGTGGATTTACAAAACAGCTGCAGACTGGATCAGCTTTGTGGTTCACTGTCAGTTTGAATTTTTGCTCCAGATTCTTCTTGGCAAAAGTGCAGCAGACACAGGTGTTATGTTATGTTTCAGGCTGTTTATAAAAGATTCATTGAAAAGCAGTTAAATTGATAGTACAGCAGTATTTTGTAAAAGAAGGCCTAGATACTTAGGTATAGGTAACTTATTATTTACAGTAGATACAGTGCCATGAAAAAGTATTTGCCTCTTTCCTGATTTCTTATAATTTGCACTTTTGTCCCATTTAAATCTTTCAGATCATCAAACAAATTTAAATATTAGACAAAGATAAGCTATCATAACCTACCTAACCTAACCTTAACCTAATAACTGCTTGTGCCACCCTCAGCAGCAATAACCACAATCAAGTATTTCAGATAACATGCAATGAGTCTTTCACATTGCTGTGGAGGAATTTTGTCCCACTCATTTGTTTAATTTCAGACACATTGGAGGGTTTTCAGGCATGGAGAGATTTTATGGAAATGCCACAACATCTCAATCAAATTCAAGTCTAGACTTCGACTAGGCCACTCCAAAACCTTCATTTTTTGTCTCATCATTCCACAGAATATTTCCCCAAAAGTCTTGGGGATCATCAAGATGTTTTTGGCAAAAGTGAGATGAGCCTTTATGTTCTTTTTTGTAAGTAGTGGGTCTTATCTTGGAACTCTCCCATGGATGCCATTTTTGCCCCGCCCATTTCTAATGGTTGAGTCATGAACACTGACCTTAACTGAGGCAAGTGAGTCCTGCAGTTCTTTAGATGTGGGTTCTTTTGTGACCTCTTGGATAAGTCGTCTCTGTGCTCTTGGGGTAATTTTGGTCTTTCCAGACTGACAATAACTTTGTTTCTCATCTGTTCCTGAATTTCTTTGGATGGCGGCAGATTCTGTTTTTATTTTTGGGGGCTTTTTTTTTAAGACATTATTGATTATTATTGTTTCACAGTTGCTGGTAAATGGGGTGAAAGGGATTGGGGCTAAGACTGCTGGACATCTGCTCTACCTTGGTTGCCAGGGGCGCCCCCTATGGCAGGTTCTATTTAATTCATTTCTTCTGTCCACAGGTCTTGCAGTCATCAGGCCTGGACTCAGCTTTCCAAAAAATGTGAGTAATCACAGTTAATTCATGATTTAACAAGGGGTGCAATTACTTTGTCACATAGAGCTAGGTAGGTTTGGATAACTATTTTCCCTTAATAAATAAGCACTGCATGACATGACATTACAAGTAAGGCCACATAATATCACATTTAGAAGACCGCTACACAATAAAGCTTCACTCTGACCTCCTGGAAACTCTACGTCTTTATAATAAGCCGACAAGCCTGTGGTGTGGTAGTATCTGGCGGGTTTGCAATTGTCCTAGCTACACCCTTGGTTTCTGCTGTTGCGTGGCCTGCGGCTTCACACCTCACACGCTGACAACACACTCTAAACTGCTCGAGCTCATGATGCAGGGATGTCTGGGTGGGGCCGTGTGATGTGACAGGATTCACACGTCCACACTGTGAAAGAAACTGCTCGCCACAGACATAAGCAGATCTACACAAAGATATAAAGGCTCGTATTAGGACACTCTCGCTGTGGGAACGTGAAGAATGATCGCAAATTCTCCCACGTCGCCAAAAATAGACTGTCTTTTGGTGTGTTCTAAAGTCTGATGTTACCACACTGGTTCATTGCTGGGACATCTTTGGTAGACTGTCTCAGGTGTTTAATATCAGACATAGCAGGGATCTTTTAGGGGCAGGTTCAGTTAAAAATCAAATGTTTGCTCAGGTATTTGTTTGGGTCATTTTAAAATGCATAGAGTCTCTAAGATTTAAATAAAATAAAAGCCAAAGAATCCTAATAAAAAAGGTGCTCCAGTCATTTCAAGCAAGAAGAGTATACATAGCAGGGTTCACAGTAAATACCAGTAAGTAAAGTTATATTTTGTACATCAGCATTCCTTTTTCTAGTTACTTACAACATTTTCTATAAGATAAATGAAATGGTATAAGTTTGGGTGAAACAGTCAGACCTATCATTATATCTAATATAATAACCTATGTGCATATACAAAATGGAAAAGGCCACAATAACCAAATATGCCAAATGTATTAAGACAGAAGGCAGACTGCTTTCATGTATAAAGGGTTCCAGAGTTTGCAGATAACGCTAATATAACTAATAAGAAGAATGTTTTTGAATAGCTGTTATTGTAATTAATTGTAATAATAATCTATCTACTCCCCCTTGGTTTCATTTTCAGAAAAGACTATATTCAGTTCCACTGCTAGGCGGATGATAACCATCTCTACCTGTCCACCAAACCTCCTCCTCCCTCTCTGCCTATTTGACATAAACATTTGGTTCTTTTTTTCAAAGTTTCTCAAACTAAACTCTAAAGTGCCCCCTCCCCTCAGGTTTGGAGTCTGGCTGTCATTCTCGACAGCCCCCTCTCTTTCTCCGCTCATATCTCAAACATCACCCAGCACTTACACCTCCGTAATATCAATTTCCTCCATCCATCACTCACCCCCAACAGTACAGCCACCCTCATACATGCCCTGCTCACTTCATAAACCGATTACTGCAATTCACTTCTACTCGTTCTTCCACAAAAATGACTCAAGAAACTTCACTAAATTCACTTAATATGTAAGAATACAACAGGAGTTCAATAGAAGTAATCCAGTAGTGATTAAAAATACCCTTATTACATTATACTTACTTTGTGGTACTACACAATCTGAACACTTTTTCAAAGAGTAACCCTCAACTCAACTCACAGTAAGATAATGGCAGGTCATTGGGGTCTAAAAACATTTAGATGTATTATGATGACAAATACAGTTATGTGAAGCACCCGTGTCATGATCTGATTGCGTGACTAGGTAGACCTCTCCATGACCTTGGCCCGACACATCAATACCACATTCAAAAAGGTGTGTGGGTTGTACGCTGTCAGGCCAATGGGTGAATGTGAGGAGGTGACATCATCGATATTAGCATCCTCTGGGTTTAGGATGCTTCATACACTTCCTGTAAAAGATCAATAACGCCTCTTTGGAAAATATCACAAAAGTTTAATCTCAATCTGTGATGCTCTCAATTCTGATTGAGTGGGACGCATGAAAGAAATACCTCAGCAAAAGGCTTATTTCCTGTTCAGAAGGGCACAGGCCTGCTAAAGAGTACTTGTGGCTTCACTTTAGGTACATAACCTGTGACACAGTGCTGATTTGTGGTGAGGTACCTTCCACTGTTCTCATGGCTGTAGTTGACATACATTTGTAGACTTCGATGATTTGGCATCACGTGTTTGATCAAAAAAAAAAAATCTAAAAAAAGCAACAAACGTATACTAAAAACACCAAAACAACACTACAAGGAGCACTGTATTAAAAAGGACAAACCAAGAAACAACAATGGACAAAAGTTCATTTCATCAACCCACAGCAGATACTTTAATGAGCAATAATAATAAACAAAATTCCTGCACGGTACAAGGAAAGTCCTGCTCTGTCCGTAACCTCTCTATTGGTGCTAATCAAAGTGAGAGTAGAGAGTGTTAGGAGATGAATGTTAAGTGGGTGGGTGGGGGCGGAGTGGTAAAATATAGAAAGAGAAGCTCATGCCCGTGAGAAAGTGGCATCGCACACGTCTGTCATGTAGATGAGTGAAACCTCTGCAGCTAGCCACAGTGCACTGTCGTCATGTTTTCTGCAAAAGTGCTATTAGCGGCATAGGTGTCATTATAAGATAGCACCAGTGCATCAACGCGAGTCTCTTGTGACTTACGGTAACTCCAGAATAACAATGGCTGGCTACTTCAATCATGTAAAATCACTGAAATCACATCTTAATGCAAAGTGATGAATTATGTGTATGTGGTAATGTGTATGGTGGTCTCGATGTAGTGTAAATTACATGTAAAATATTTATCTGTCAAGTGGGTTGAGGCCAGCCTTTGCCGACTCACAAGAGACACGTGGGTCCAGGTTTCATGAAACTCTCAAGACATTAAGCATAAAGCTTCTCTTTAAACAGTGCCACATCAACAATACACTTGAAGGCTCATCCAAGATTTGAACCAAGGGAACTGTAGCACCCAAAGAAAAATCCAAACACAATCCAAGTCATAATGACGGCTATTGATGACACTTACAGATACATAACAGATTAACAGATTTCACCAAGGGGTCAAAGCTCATGAATGCAAATTAGTGTCTGTGTTCTTATGCACTAAATCACATCCTTATTCTTTTTTTAGTTCTTTCACATATTTTACATTTAATAGACTGTGGAATATCCCCTTTTACCGTCCTGCTCCAAGAAACAAGAAATGCACTTTCTTTTGTGAATATGTCGATTAACTATCCAACCTTGTATTTGAAATACTATTATTTGATTATTTTAACTTTTATAATGAGTAACTAGGAGAATTCCACAGTGAGAAAAAATGAAATATGGTGTCTTTATCAAAATTTCTCCTACTGTCTCAAGTTTACTGAAAGTGTGCTTTGTAAATGAGCTTGAACTACAACACAAGGTGAACATAAAGGAACATAAAGATGAACTTTTACAGCTCATTCCTTCCATGCCTCCTTTGTGAGTTTCAGGTTCCTAGAAAGGCAGTGCTGTACCACCGTGAGGGGAACAACAAGCCCCTGAACCCCCCAAAACAAGTAAAACTCAAACCCACCGAAGCCACCAGCCATCTCAACTCCTGCTCCCCTCTCGTCTGCTCCGCTGGCAGCCCCTGGAGCTGGGTACGAGCCCCCCACCACATCAACCACACTGCTGCGAGGTGCCTGTTGTGCACATCAAGGGAACACAGCCAGCTCACTGCTCATACTGCCATTCAAAGAGATGCTTAGGAAAATGAAGCCGTGCTCGGTACTAAGTATGATGCATTTTGTGGCCTTCGGGATTTCATTTCAATCAGTCAGAATAGTCAAAGAGGTAGCTAGAAGTAGAAGTTGCTAGCAAAGTAAAGTACACTTCAAAGATGGTAAGAACAGAATCACATCATTATTATTTTTTATTATTATAGCAAAAAGCATGACTAATTTTAGTTTCAGTTGTGAAACCGCAGTAAATCAGGTCAAAGAGAACGATAGAAGAGCTCCACAAGGGACTCTTCTTGCTCCATTACTATTCACTTTATACACTTTTGACCTTTGTGCCACATTAAGTGACAAATCTGCTATGGTAGGTTGTATTAAAGATTTTTTCATAGATTGAATATCACTAGAATAGAGATAGAAAAACCGTGTACACTTGTTTGGATTTGAAACTGGACTACGACATAAAAATGGATGCCCTTTACAGAAAGAGGCAAAGTCATCTCCAGTATTTTAATGTATGAAGTACACTGCAGCACATTTTTATCAAGTAGCTATTGCCATTCCATTTTAATGCTGTTGGGGCAAGTTTTAAAAAAGAGAAAGTACTGCATTTCTGTACAGCATATTGTATTAGTGTTATTGCTTTAACTATTTACACAAGGAATTTCTAATAATGTCAAAATGCAAATGATCAAGTGGTCTAATGCTGAGTAGTAAAGAAGCTATGAGGTTTACAGACAAACCCCTCGCTCACCAGACTTTCCGTATTCATGTGACCACCCACATACAGGTGACTGTGGTGAATAAAGCAGTCTACTGCCAGTCTAACATGAGATTTTTGTAGACTTTTGAAAAATCATTGCAGCAAAAACTAGAAAAATGGGTTAGAATTTTTTCTCAAATAACAGATAAAAGTCATTTAGACTGACTTCCTGTTCAAATCAAACCTCCATGTGACATGTCATCAGCTGATGGGTGTGAGAAAAGAAAAGAGGACGTCTCAGAGAGTGGGGAATTATTCTGAATCTTCTCCGACGCAAATCAGAGGTAGACCTATATTTAATACACTATTAATAAATCTAACAAATGCAGATCAATGTTATCATATATGTCTGTATATTGGACACATTGAATATATTACAAATAAATGAGGCTTTTGTAATCGCATTAATAAATAATGTATTAATGGAGCAACATTTTATTGAATTGTCTTACTACTATTTACAACCATTTTTTTATCATCTTATCTTGTTACCGATCTATGAAGTATGTCACGCCATTTTCCAGAGAAACATAGTCATAATAGCAATAGTATTATTATACACTTGTTCATTTCTTCTTTAAGTTCAACTACTATTGTGATTATCCGTGCTAGAGTGGTTGAGGGTTATCCTGAATCTGTTTGCAGCTGTCTTTGTGAAGGAAACCTCAAGCTTATGGCATTGTAACTGAATGTACACAAACAGGTGTGTCACATTAGAATCCAAAAAAGACAGCAACGAACAAGCCCACTCCTCAGTCCTGAAGAGGATTTCACCTCTACGGTCCACAATGCCCCGCTCGTTCCTGGTCAAGAGTAAGAGGACTCATCTGGTCGGTCTGTGGAAGAACTCTTTTAGGATTCGTTCCGACTTGGGATCAGAGCAGCGTATCCCAGAGAAGAGGCCGTCTGAGGATACACTTCAACCTCTGTCAACGAATGATAACGCAACATGGGACGGAACGGCAGCGGGCTTCGATGGATCAGTGGATAATCACTGTGGTTCTGGTGAGAAATGCTTAGTTTTACTCTAAATTCATTATTATAGAAGTCATATAGGAAAATACAAGGTCATAATAGGTCATAACCAGGACCACATCAGGAACAAAACCAGGAGTGTGTGGAGAGCCTAGACCCAGACTGGAGTCATGACCAAGACAGGGCAAAGCCATGTCAAGGACCAAGAAAAAGATTTTTATTTAATCTTTATTTAGCCAGTTATCTAAATTATTATTTACAATGACGATCTGGTCAAGAGGCAGCATAAAGAAATCAAACTGGGAAGGGATACATCCATAACAAATGGGACAATTTTATATTTTTGGCATTCATTGCAGTTATTTTTTAAAGGAAGAGCAGGTTAATGACGCTGCTAAAAAGTAAGATAGACAGGGACTGCAACAAGAACAAGACAGGATGAGACCGAGTTAGGACCAAGACCGCAGCAGGCTTATTAATTAATAAAAATAAAAATACATTTAATTAATAACCCTTTTATTTATAATACATGTCTGTTTACATGTGTTAAAATACACCAGTGTGAGCAGGTCTCAGCTTTGCAAGAGTAAAGGTGCCAGATCACGCCTCATTTCAGACCAGCCCACCCAGAGGGGCACAGTAACCACCAAAAAGTGACATCTCGAGTTAGGACCAAGAAAGACTGACACAAGACCAAAGGCAAGGCTGGAGTATCTACTAAAAGCTTGAGACTCATTTAAGACTAAGACTAAAGTAGAGCAAACCCAGTGAGAGACCAAGACAAGACCAAGTTAAAGTCCAGACCAAGCCCATGAGAAAAGTCCTGAATTTGAGACATTCAGTTCCCCTTTTACTCCGGCGTAAAAAAAATGTCAGTTGCCGCCTTTGAAGACACCAAGTGCAGAAAACCGTTTTCTATTTCTGTTAAAAGCCACAATGCAGTAACAATCCTGACTCACCTTCTAAAACTCTGTAGTGCTCCCACCATCATTACACATTAACACCAAAGCCATGGGGGACAGTGGAGAAGACCTGACCTTGTCCAGGGACATGCAGCACACGTCTGAGAGGGAGAAGGAGCTGGAGAGACTGGTCTTCATGTTACTGAGCCACACGTCACACACCGGCACACAGTCCCCCGTCAGACAGTGTCCGCTCTGTGAAAAGGTACGAGTCATGAAATTCAGGACAACTTCATGTGAGGGTTACCTGTCTCTTAAAGTTTTTGCTCTGCCTCTTCCAGGCTCTTTCAGAAGTGCTGATCTCAGGTGGTGGTCTTCTCAACGAACTCTGTGCTCCGAGGTCACCCACTGCCACAGACCCCTTCACCTTCAGAGTGTTGGGCAGCTACAGAAGAGCTAAGGTACAATATGCAGCAGTTTTAGACAATTATTAGTGCGACAAAGAAAAAAATACAGACTTTTTTAGACTGTCCTGTCATGTCATTTAAAAGTGCACTGTCTCAGATTTTGGTTTATTTATTTGAAGAAAATGAAAGATCAGTGAAACGTTTTCAAAAGCGAATAATCACTTAAAAATAACAGACATGTCAAGCTCTATTGTGAAAGGGGCCATTTTGGTTCCATTACTTCCTGTTTCTGTTTGTGCAACTGTCCAGAGAGGACAAGGTGAATATATCACTGCTTGAGGAAAAGTACATTCATGTTTTTTTGTGGCATAAATGTCACAGGCAGATGTTGTTTTTAAATGTTGCTATGTATTATTGTTGTTACAGATTTTTTTTAAAGTAAAATCACCATCAGTTTGTGAAAAGACAATAGCATGTCAGTTAAAATAGATGTTCAGGAGTGGAATCACAACATCCCAAAACTACACACCTTGCCTTTGTGGCCAGATCATAAAAATGTAATAATGCTTGTAAATGTACTGATGCATTACATTTACTGACATTATTGAGTGTATAATGTAGCAACTGCAGTTTTATGAACATAGTTGAGTGAAGAACTGGATTTTTTTTTTATTAGTCTAATTAAATGTCCCTAAGGGGCATTATCACAATATATGTTGCTAGAAAAGCCTCAAATTTAGTTCTAGAGGATTACGTTGACGTACTTGTGCTGTAGAGGTATAAGCTCTGGGTTGGTATAAATGAGGAACACAATAAAAAGCAGTCATATGATGAAAAAAAGCATGTAAATCCATATATGTACTATTTTTAGAAGCCTTTTTGTTGTTTAAAAAGTGTGTTTTCATTGGCTCCATTAGCAGACACACTTAAACTGTGAATGCCCTTACAATTACCCACAACAGGGAATAAACTAACAATCCTAAAGTGTCTTATAGACTCCCGTTTGAACTGCAGTCGTTACACTTGCCCTTTGTATGGCTTTATATATTGAGTCAGTCTGTATTCATTCGTTCTCGTTTTCTTTCTAGGAGCGTAACTTTGGCTGCAAAGTGTGTGGAAAGGTGTTCAAGCGCTCGTCCACTCTGTCCACACACCTCCTGATCCACTCGGACACCCGGCCCTACCCCTGCCAGTACTGCGGCAAACGCTTCCACCAGAAGTCCGACATGAAGAAGCACACCTTCATACACACAGGTGAGCCTCAGCCTTGCGGTACGGATCTAACTTCTGCCTTGTCACTTAGCACTTCTCGCTGTCCTCCTACAGGTGAGAAACCACACGTGTGTATTGTGTGCGGTAAAGGATTCAGCCAGAGCTCCAACCTCATCACCCACAGCCGAAAACACGGCAACTACAGGCCCTTCCACTGCTCACGCTGTCAGCTCAGCTTCCAGCGCAGGGTGGATCTGCAGCGCCACCAGGAGACGCACTGTGGCTACGGGGCCTTGTACTCACACGAACTGACTGGAAAATAACAACATACGTGTTACGTGCCATTTGTAAATACAGTGACATTTTTACCAAAGAAATACAGAGACCAAAGAAGTATCTACATGTTTAGGTGCTATTACAGTAATAAGCTTTTTGAGAAATGATAATTGTGTTATTTTGGTGTTATGTTTGGGACCATTTTCCAAAAACCCGCAATTTGTCTAAATATGTTTTGCAGAAAGCTGAGTATGTGTGCTTACTTGATTGTCCCATTATCAAATAAATGTTAATACACTAGACACTGCGGCTCCCAGCTGAGATAATTCATGATGAACTATTCACTGCAGGCACTCCACATGTAACAACTCCACTTTTTACATTACAAAACCCAGAATTAGCACCATTTTCATAAATAGTTAATGTCACGAAAATCACAAAGTATAGTATGACAGGTCCACGCGGTCTCTTTTTTAACAGTAGTCTGCACATCTTTGAATAAACATGGTTGAACAACTCAAAATGATTAGTGTTAGAGACTCTCATGATGCTGGTGCTATATACCTACATTGTCACTTGACCATTGCATTAAAGGTGCATTGTGTAAAATTAACAAAATGTACCTGTGTTTTCAATCAAAATAACATTGAATTTACTTGGATGGTTCACAAGTTTATGGTACCACATTGAATTTTTTTTTCAAAGTAAAATCCCCACCAGAACCATTTTTTTTTTTTTTTTTTTTTTACCAGTTTTTATGTTTCAACATGGAGGAGTCTGAGGTGTGGTGATGAAGTTTCCACTTTCACCAACAGATTTCACCAAAAAAGCCAAAAACTATACAGACACCATTCATTTTACACCACCATTTATATTTATTAACAGTGCTTTTGTTTGCTATTTGGCTCAAATAAGAGTGAAACACAAGTCACCACGACATAAGTTTATATAATACATGTAAGACTTCACATTCTATAACATGGCTCCTTATTTCCCACATACACATTAACATATAGTAAGTAGGACCGTATCAGCCTCGGTTTATCTGACCATCTATGACCTTACATAAAAGTTATGCAAATGTATGTGGTCTCTATTGCAATTTCTCCACTTGGGTTTACCTCCCACTGAGTCCAGGTAAAGTCTGTGATGTGATGAGCACTGCCAGGTTCAGAATGACTCAGGTCAGAGCGGCTTCAAACAAAAACCGACGTTTCACTTTCAATCACGAATGTGCTGCGACGCGTAACACAAACGGTACCTCTAATCTTCTGATGCAACAAAATAATATTGGCAAGTAGAAGGGCACAAAGATGGTTCTGCACACAGTGGCACATGCCCCGCTCTGCTCAAGTGTCCCAGATCTTCTGTTCTCAGATTTGCAGGAGAAAACCCTAAAGACGAGATAACAGAACAAAACTGTTGATCCATCTGTGATTTGTATCTGAAGGTCCTAATGCAGCTATATTTTCTGGAACTGGCTTTACTCTTAACCACTACAGTTTATTTTAAATCCACTGCTTAATGTCTGTGTGGATGTGTGATCCCCAGATGAACTACATGCTTACAGCGTGCACTATTACAAGGCATTCTGTCATGACCCCTCGTCTGTCTGCAGGGACGGTTCCTCCAGCAGCAGAGGAGGAATCGTGAGTTTAAATGAGGGTTTATACTAACTTGTGTCGCAGGGTGGCTTTAAAGATGCACTGTGTAAAATGTAATCTACAGCTAATCAAAATAAGACTCATCAGTCATTGTTTTCAATAGTGTATAATGACACCACACACTTACACTTATTTTTCTTCTGTGAAAAAATATACATTTAAAGCTCCAGAGAGTGAGAAGTTTCATTACTTTTTATTTTATGTTTTTTAAGCAAATATTCTTGCATTAGGTTTAGCTAAACTGATTTTATTTCATTTTTATTTCCCACCAAACCTATTTCCACTGGGTTTGTTTATGGTCAACATGTCCCTGCAGGGCTACCATAGCTGTTAACGCTCTTTAAAAAGGAGGAATGTGAGCTGTGGACTCACAATCTGCACTTTCACCACGAAATGTCACCAACAACTGCACACCTTACCTTTAAATAATGCCACAGCCCTTACCTTCACACAGAACTAGTGGACTGAATGGACAGTGACGATGGATTCAACAGACTGTGACCTCCTTGTGTCTCATCAGTCAAATCTTCTCTCAGTGATCTTTGATAGGGGCCTGTAAAAACATGCACAACATATTTGATATATTTAAAGTCAAAATACTTGATATGATGATAAAAATTCTCTCACAGTTCATCACCTGTATTACTGTAGATGTACCAGAGCCCCCCCATCAGACAGACACCCATGACAAAGGCAGCAAAGACTATTCCCAGCAGTGGCCCCATCTCCACCACAGAGCCTGAACATGGAGCGCTCATTACAAACAGAGACAAAGGGGATAAAGCAGTGTAAAATGTGGTCTCATACTCACTGCTGTGCTCTGGGCCTGGACTGGACAGTGGTGAGACGCTCAGTCTCTTGAATCTTTGTCCAGCAGGGGACCTCAGCAGTTTGGTGGCCAGGGAGCTGATGGGCTGGGTGACCACCATGGGCCTCGACAGGTTCCTAATCTCACACTGAGAAGAAGACTTTCACTTTACAGCCTTTCACTATACTACCATGACAACAATTGTGTTCTATAGCACAGCACGGTTTAATATAGACCTGTTTATATGTCCTGTTTTAAAGATCAGTACCTCTTTGCTTCAGGATTGCAATTAAACGTTGTTTTGCTTTCTACTGCCACCAAGTGTGAGTCTTTGAAAACGCAAGCACAAAGAAGTACAGTATATGTATTTTTATGATATACATCTGATTTCTTTACTGATGGTGGCTGGATTTTAATTTGTTTTTTTTACAAAGTGGCAGCAGAGCTATTCAGCCTATACAACTGGGAGAATGTGTCTGACTGTGAGAAAAAGCTAAATGAACTTTATTTAAAATACTAGCATGTTTTTTAATATACATATTTGTATAGTAATTATTCACCTTGTATGTGGAACAGACAGACTAATGTATATATGTATAGTTTCTGAGATTTCTGGGGATATTTCTGTAACAAAGTGCTAAGTGCTTGAATAATGTTTTCAAATTGTGTCCGTCCTGAAGCTGTTCAGCACATACAGCTACAGCCACCTGAATTCTGATTTTGGTTTTAGGTCAATTTTATCCAAGGGTAGTTAAACCTGTATCTATTCTTTCTGCCTCCTGAAAACTTCAGTTGAGAGGGACAGGGCTAATTCTTTATATAGACTAGATTAGGGTGAGCAGAGGCAGTTATTACTGATTACTAATAATAACATAACATTACATTATTTTAGTCCCTTTATTTTGCATAAGGGGACTAAGGGGAAACAAGAGTTTTGTTAGAGTTAGAGTTAGGTGGAGGCCTTGCTGTACCTGATGTCTGGCTGTCTTTGACACTAGAGGAGGAATCCGTCTCCCAGGCTGACACTCTCTCTTCACTGTTGTGGACACAGCTCTTGTTATGTCAGAGTCACACAGGAGCAGGCTGCAGTGAACAAACTGCATGGACTCATTAAAAACTGGTCGCATGATGAAACTAAATCTCATCGACTGCTCTTGTTCCTCAGTTCTCACACTTCTGCTGCTCATTTGTGTCCCTTTAAGTGGTTCCCGTCGTCTTCTTTCAATTTTGCGGTCAAGTGAGAGACTTTCATCATCTTTTTTCACCTCTTCTGTTTTCTCTGTGCTCTCATCTTTGTCCTCCTGCTCCTCTTCGTGTTTCGTGATCGAGCCGAGGATGAGTGAGTCATCGGAGGAACAGCCGTCCCACATGATGCTCCAAAATGGAGACTTTTTGGGGTCTGACTGAGGCGAGATGACACATGACTTCACCTCTATAACATCTACTAATGGTCCTTTGGCTGAAATCTGCAAATTAGATCCAAATCAACAATCAAGACAAACAGGAGTAAATGATACAGTGCTAATAATACAGCAGACACAGACCTCTGCATAAACTCTGTGCTCTGCAGTGATGACACACGGACTAATCCGCCTCTCCTCATACGCCTCTGTCACAAAAAGCCTCATAGTGAGCTCAGGCCCAGATCTGTGTCTGGGTGTTGGCAGTTTTATTTCTTCATCTTGTTTTGGATCCTCTGGTGCCCAGGGGACCCGTTCAGGAGGAGGGGTCTCAATGTCAGCATCATTGTTGCTGGAGAGTGCAGGAATTGAGGCCAAACAGCTGAACTGAGAGAAGAAATATGTGAAATCATTTAATATAATGGTAGTATTAGATCTAAAATGAGGATGGATCCATATCTAACAGTTGATTCTATACAGGAACAGAGGGGTACTCTGCTGTGACTGGTGGTTCTAAACTGATGACACTCCAGCTAATGTCCACCTGTTGCCTACGGCATACAATACTATGATGTATTGTAGTGAATGGTGCTTTTCTGTCTATAATAGTGTCTGAAAAGAGAAAAAGCTGTAGCAAGTGTAATTCTCAGCTAAATATAACCATAAAGGTGTTTTCTATTATTGATTCATTTCACAGGCACATTCTCATGTGAAAATTGTGTGAATGCATTGCCAATATTTATCCACAATTCACCTTGCTTTCCTTTTCTGTATTTATATTTTTCTTTTTTGCCCTGTTTCACTGTGTTAAAAGACGTATCCAGTACTGAATATATTCTTACTTTAATTGGTGGTGGTTACTTTCTTGTTAAAATTGGTGTAGACCAGGTGCAAGCATGTGATTGAACAAAGAACATTCTCATCTATTAAAATCCTTGACAGTGGAGTGATTCCTATTACAATATGCTGTTAGCCAAATGAACTTCTTCACAATTGCATTCTCTTATATAATCACTAACCCTCCATGAATTTGGACAGTTTAGATTTCATAAACTGTTTTCTGGGATATCTTCACATGCATTACACTGTTCTGGGTTAAGTATGAAAGTAAAGTTAAAAAATAAACTGAATAGCATAGATGAACTTTTTTCCAACAAACTTTGTACATGCCTGAAGTGTATGGCAGCATCTCACACTTTTAAACATGATGAGAAGGCTATGAGTGACACAAGCGGACTGAGAGATAAACAAAAACCCTCACGATTGACCAGTCACAGCAGAGTTAACCATCTCTCTGGCCTATGCAACCTTGCATGAACCTGTAGCTCACATGTATGCTGAGTGGAGCTTTGGACTTCATTTCAGTCTCATTCAGAGCCAGAATAGTCTCAGGCTTGTCTCTCCATAAGAACACCTGGACAAAGGATAATCAGAATGAATAGCTTTTCATTGTTCATAATTCAATGAAATGATGAAATCCTGTTTACACTTAGTGTGAACATTCAAAACTCAGATGTGTTTGGACATGCTCCTCTGTGTTTCATCACATTTACCACTCACTGCTGTCCTCTTTATACTTCTCTAAAATTACACTAAACCTTTCCCTTGCTCAATTTCCTGCCTCGTTTAATTCGCCTCGGTGCTGCATCCCATTTTTAGGCAGTAACTCGGCACTGCTCTGGTCAAGGCGACCTGGGTCACCACTTTCACTGGGTACAACTTCCTATTACCACGGTTTAAAGTGTCCAGGTAAGTACGTGTTATGTCACTTTTTGACCCAAGACTTTTTGTACGTTGTTTTTCGTACTTATGTTTTTCACCAAATATTTACAATAATAGTCCCAAATAATGAACCTGAACATCAACAAACAAAACCCATCTGAATGTCTTATCTCACCGTGTTTTTGTACTGCACCTCTCCAGACTGTCCCAGGAGAGCTCCCTCTGTCTCGCAGGAAATGACTGGGAACACCAACAGGAAATGGCTCCCGTTGGACTGAGCCTGGCATGTGGGGTCTCGCAGAGTCACGGCAGCCACTGGGACAGAGGAGCTCTGAAGAATAAAGCTGTTATTAGAGCGATGCTCTTTAGTGCATAATGACATTTTGTTTTGTTTTTGCAAGTGTAACAAAATAATGAAATAAATGAAATGAAACTCCCTGTATGGCTGCAGTCAGTGACAACCGCTCTAAGTTTGCTCATTTGTTTGTAGGAGTGTTGTTTATTGTGGATTATTTTTATCTGAACTGAACCTAACTGAGAAATTTTTCGGTGCTTTGATCATTGATGGGCGAAAAAAAAAGCTGTTGCAGAGATTTCTCTGTCTCACACATATCAGGAAAAATGTGTTGCCATGGCGGCAGCATTACTTACACAAGACAACAGCTTGCACAAACCAAGCAAGAAACCTGAAATCCACACTGATCTGAGAAGGCGCAGGAGCCACAGAAGATTTTGTCTATATCAATCTATAGAGGAAGTGTACTGTTCTTTGTAGTAGATGCTGGGGAGGTGTCATCAAAGCTGATATGGTTAAAAAGCTGATCAGGAAGGTACTTGTATTTTTGCCTTAATAACATAGAGTGTGGATAGATATGAAACAGTGTGAGAGAGAAGGGAATGGATGACACTGAGCAAACGGACCAGTGCTGTTGTGACCGTAGTCTCATTGAGAGTATTATTTTCTACAGTTACATCTGTGGGAGTAATGAACACAGACCCAGCTTCCCTCTTCTTAAATTGGCAGCCCTTATTTTAATGGACGCTCTGGTGATGCCCTGCAGTCTTAGTCCAAAATAATTAGTGTGTTTTTTCTTTTTTTTCTCATTGAGTTTTTACTTAGTCATTATCTAAAAACTTTAACTGCAAAGGTTGTGGACTTCTTCATATAATGCCACTGTTTGTTAAAGTTGTGAATTTGATTAAAAGGCATTATTGGATAAGACTGATATCTCTTATCTCTCATGTGAAAACTGGTGGTGGTAAATGCACTTAAGTTCAAGCTCTTCATTTGGAACATACAAAAAAACAAGGCTGACGCACTTTCCCAATCCAGGGAAAATGTCATGGACCATTCAAAAGAGGCATGCTTCAACTGGGCAATATGTGCACTCCGATTTGGTGAGTCAAAAACACCCCCAGACTATATCCAGTCACTGTAATTACTCTGCCTTAAGTAACACTATTTCTTTCTGGTGGCAAAGTAATAGTGCACTGCAATGATGCGTCTCGTACAGTATTAATTTAAATCAATATAATTTGCTTAGAACAAAATAGATTGCAGTTTTTATAAGGTTCTTTTCTGTACATATGTGTCTAAATCTACCACTTGTATCAGATGTAATACAGAGGTATGAAGACCTGCAGGATGTGTTGGTCCACTGTCACGCTCAGGCGCCCGTCCTTACACTGCACCGTGAAACTCTCTCTGTCTCCTGCCTTGCCTGTATCACTCAGCCAGTGCCTGAGCCGCCGCTCCTCTGCCCAGGGAGGCCTCACCACCGGAGGAGACGCCTCTGTGGGGCAAAGAGAGCAGACAAACAGACAACCAGTCCGTCATCCATTTTCTACTGCTTATCCTTGAAGGCTCGTGTGGGGCTGGAGCCAATTCCAACTAAGAAGGGCTCAACCTCAAAAACTGACAATTAATCGCAGAGCTAATACTTAGACACAGGCATGAGTACAGTAAACTTGCTGCACTGTATTTACACTGTAAGGAAGAAAATACCACTCAAACTTGAAAAGCCTTGTTTCTACTGAAGTGGTATGTCATGGGTCAGGTCAGCTTGGGTCAGTTTCTATTGTCAAAAGGGTATAAAACTTCACATTAAAGTGAACCATACACTTTCTGATAAACTCTTTGGTTCCATCAGTGTGTTACGCTTCCATTACCTTGGGGTCTCAAGCAGTGACGAGTTAGTGGTCCGCTTAAGGTGCTAGCTAAACACTGTAGTCAGCTGATTGGACGATAGATAATCCTTACTTGAGCGGAAACAAGAAGTGAAAATAAAAACATTAAACATAAATGTTTTTCAAGTAAATTATGCCTTGTTCTTGTGATAAAGAGCCAAAGACAAAGCTAGCGTTTACAAGCAACAGCTGTTTCCGGTTTTAAACAGAGTCAGCATTATGCAGCTCATTGTATCATTGTATTTATGGTCTACAATGGATTAAACCCAAGCAGAACCTGGGCCTGAAATGTCGAGTCCCTGAATTATAGGAAATTGGCATGGCTCTATGAATTTAATGTTTTGAACGCTGGGAATAAACCAGGGATTGTTCTTTTTTGATTTACTTCATCTTTTTCACATTAATTATTAAGAATGCAGCCAAGTTTGTCAAATTCTGCCTTAATTATGACCAAATAAAGACACGACTTTTGTGGCACTTCAATCATGTCGTTGTTTTTTGTTGTTATTATTTTGGGCTTTTTGCCTTTATTTGATGGGATAGTACACAGACAGGAAGCAGGACGAGAGGGGAAGTGACATTGGGTAAATGACCTGAGCTGGAATCCAACCCGCGTCTCCCAGGTATATGGTATGCGATCTATCAGGTGAGCCACCGAGGTGCCCCCGATGTCATTGTTTACATAGCAGTCGCCAGTTTCCTGGACCCAGCTGAGTGGAAACAGCCTCCTCAGAGGTTACCTGCACCAAACTGACTTGTACTGACCTGACCCATAGGGTACTACTCAGTAGGGCCTTTAGACACACACAGGGGTCCTAACCTGTCCCAGGCCTGGTCAGATGGATCACAAATCGATTGGCCAGATCAGCCTCAGTGTAGGAGGTCACTGTGGAGAATCCCCTCTCCCGAGCCCAGACCCAAAGGTCAGAGACAGTGGACAGGTCAGGGCTGAGTCTGCTGGACACCGTCAGGTTCGGCTCAGGTGGAAAGGGTGGGGACACGCTGTTAGATGACTGTGGAAACATAGTGAATGCTATAATAAAAGCACTCAAATTTAAAAATGTAAACTGTGATCCTTACTTGAATGTTTATACGACCCTGAACCCCTTTAGCGACAATGGCCCAGTTGACTGGCACTGAGCTGCTCACAATAAGTACAATATCATGAGTCTTGGACTTGACTGGGGGCACAAGAGAGACCACCACCTCCACCTGCACAGAGCTGACAAAAACCCAGACAAATGAAAAGTTCCTCTTCTATGTCTGTTATTTCATTTTGATACATAATAGAAAGGTCAGGATTCTCACCCACAGAGGCCTGAGCCGGCAGAATGCAGTTTAATGACGTGGACTTCAGGGCCAGTGGCGTTCACGGCCACGTGACTGCAGCCCTGCACTTCCTGGGGCTGCAGGTCAGAGGTCATGTAGTTGTGAGAGAGGAACATGGACTGCAGCTGACAGACTGCAGACTGGTTCTGATCGGAAAAATCTACAGAAAGAGGACATTTCACATTCATCTTCCTGAACAGTCCTTCGCCTCCAGTTTAACTGACAACATGTTTATTAGTACAATTTGTTTTATCATAATAACCTTGGTGATTATGCATTCATTTCTGTCAATAGAACCTTGAAAGTCTGCGTCAGAGAGGCCAGAATTTTGACAATTGTTTCTAATCACATTTGGATTCAAGGATGTGGATAAAACCAGTAAATAAGTTTTCTATCATCACATTCCTGCCAAAACTCGGACCTTGCAGCTGATTATTTTGTAATTATCTGTCCTTAAGTTGTTTGCCACAACAGCAACAAGCGATAGAGACAATATTTCACAAAATATTTAAAGTGACCATTAAAGAAGTCAGTTTTTGAACTCACCCTGTCCCAGTTTGAGATAGACCTGATTGCCATGCGTAGTGTGTGTCATAGATGAAATGTTGCCGTGGTGCTTCACAGCCCAGCGGTGCAGTGCACGTGGGCGAAAGGGCAGCGAACGCACCGACTGGACGCGCAGACGCACTGTGTCCGACTGGACTGTGGAGTGAGAGGACACCTGCAACATTAGAGACAGAAGAACAGTGTATTCATATTGATTTAATTTTATCACAGTGTTTAGAGTAAAAATATTAATTAAAAACAAAAAAATATATGCACTGTTACTGTTTATGAGTTCTAGCTCTGGTTTGCTTCAAGAGCAGCGCTAAAACTCTAACACTGGTGCTCTCTCTCAGACTTTCTAGTGTTTAGACCAGTTTGAGCCATAAGTCACCAACAGAAGACATTGCTTAATGCACATTTTGATGAAGTCTCCATTTTTTTGTCATTTGATGCCTCTATTGCCACCAAACAGACCACTGCAAATCATTTTTGTCCATCTTTGAAATAATTCTCGGTAATTACTCCCTTGTTTACAACCAGTGGCGTCCTCTGTATATGTAAACAACATGCGATGTCCTGGTTTGCAAGGAGGAACCATGTTTTGGGGTTCCTTATTCTTGTTTTGGTGTGATCACGTCAGTCAGTTTGCAATTAGGCTGGGAACGAAAATGAAAACAGCCCTGGCTGGTGTAAAAAACTGAATCAGGCGGGCCTCAATACACACTAAATACATATTATACCATATAGATTAGATTAGTTTTAGTTTTTAGTCTCTTCATTCTAGGGATCTAGAATAAAAAAAAAATTTAAATAAACATTTGTAAATAATGTTGGGTTTTTTTGGGACCCCTTTTGCTTCAGGCCTTGTCAATTACCCGCTTTAAACACCCCACTGCAAGCCCTCTGCTTTGACAAATTGACTATAAAAACATTTTATTTTTGGATTACACTTGTCTTTCTATTCTGACCTGCACCAGCACTGTGAGGTCAGGCGGCAGTCTCTCTGCCTCTAACCACCAGACGACAGGGAGTTTGGAGCTGAGCAGCAGGTGAGTGGCTCTGAGAGGTCCAGGAGAGAGGGATAAAGGCTTTAGCAGCACGGTCACCTAAACGCAGCAGAAAACAGATAGACCCAGGACTAAGTTATCAGATTAAATGTCGACACAATCTAACCTTCCTGCATAGAGAGACAGAAGCTGTTTACTTTGTTTTCAGGGCTGTTTGATGCTCTCCCTACTGCGATCACATGAGTCTCTTTGCTGCCACGTTCTCTGGCGACGCAGCCTGGACCAGCCTCAAAGCGCTCCAGCAGACCCTGAACCGGGTGTGAGTTCTGCACTGGTCTGACTGTGCACTGTGCTGCCTCCATCTGAGCTGTGGAGGGACAGAAGACGCACAACAGTGACTTGATTTAAAGAGAAAAGAACAAAAAGGCAAGCACTACAAACTATTTTCACTTTCATTCAGACATTAGAGTTAGCTGAGCGCTTCTGGTCTTACCTAATGCTCTCTTCCATAGGACAAAGAAAAGAATCCATCCTGAGAGTGAAGTCATCGTTGTATTTGGTTGAATTAAAGTGACACTTGAGTTTTCTGCATCCTGTTGAACATGAAAGTTGTGTTAAAGGTGTGTCTTTCCAAAAACTTAATTGAACAGGAAAGTTACCTGGATGGTTAAATGGGAAACACTCAAAAACTATAGGACAAGAAGGAAGCACTCTTTATCATATAATAAGGACATAAACTAGTCCTATCTGGTTCTTGGATTAACACTGCAGCTGTATGCATACTGGAAAGCGTAAGGCTGAATATACAGCATTATAATGTACTCAAGGGTTTATCAGGGATGTGGTAAACATTGCCCAACTGTTTACAGGTCACTAATATATCATGTCTACTTCCTTTTTGAGGGGGCAGATTTTTAAATAAGGGTGCAATGTAACCTTTTGCACCCCTGTAGAACTTGAGTCCACACCTTATGTATAATGGTCATCATTAAGTCATCGTCAAAGTCTTTAAAAAGGTCAACGTGATTTCATCAATATGATTTTTTTCTGTTGATACCGAATTAAACCAAAGTTAAAACCTTATAGTCCACATTTAGGTTGAGTCTAAGCCAGTTGTTCCACTCCTTTTTTTTTGATAAATTTAGCAGCCCCTGTGTTTGATATTGCTTTAATTCAATTAGCTACTTAGCGCACGTAGGTAATTAAGCTAATTTTTTTTTTCACCAACAGACATTTATATTTCATACTTGACAAATGTTTTAATTTTGTAATATTTGTCGTGTATAATTCAGAGTGCTGTATTCCATTTAAATAAAACACGACAACCCCATTAAAATACATAAACTGCAGTTAATTACAAAGTTAGCGTTACATGCTAACAACATTATGCTAATAAGTTAGTCGATTAACGATAACAATAATTGCGTCGTTATTGTTCTAAAAGTTTTTGTTTAATATATAGCCAGCTTGTTAGATATATATGCCATGTCTGAAGTTATTTTTTCTCCTAACTATTATCTAAACTTTGTGAACGTGTCTAAATAGAGTCGGACTCACCTGCAGCGCTGCGGGTCACTATCCGGAGGACTGCCGCTGATCCAGCTGCCGCTCCACTGGACTCACCACACACACTCCCTCCTCTGATCAACGCACACACAGCTTACACAAGCCACAATATTCCCCTCAAAACTGTCTCTGCAACTTGTGAGGAATATTTCAAAAAGGAACTTTCATTTGTCCCCCTCCGTTGCCTAATTGGATATGTCAGAAGACGGTGTTGTTGTAAAAGACAGTCACAAGGGCAATGGGAGGGACCGAGGGATGGTGTGACTCAGTGGAGAGAGGGATGGCGAGGAGACGAATAAAAGGCTTAGGAGACGACTCCGAACGAACATGGCAACAGGAAGGAGGGCTCAGGAGGGAGGAGGAAGGGGGACAGGGGAAGGGTGGTCCTCAACAGCTTGAATGATATGTGAAATGTAAGAGCAGAAAGACTTAGGATGCTTACTGGGTGCCATGTGGTCTCTGTAGTAGTCTAATCTAATCTTGTAATGTATTCCAACTCTGAACTAGGTTACTGTGCAGTAGCCTATTTCTCTTATGGTATTAGCCAAGTTTTGCAATTATTTATATATAGAATTAACAACTTCACAAGCAAAAAATGATGCTCCTGTTCAATAAACTGAGGGAACATCTTCTGTAGCTTGCTCCACCTGCACCTCCCCAGTTCAGTGGGGATTTCAGGTTTCCTGTTTTGAAGGCTCCTGCCCAGGAAAATTAGCAGTGGTTCTCAAGGCTGAGGACTAAGAGTTTGCTCTGCGTCTCTCAATGCAACACTCTCACTCGGCAGCCTGTCCTGTTCCTCCTTAGATGCTTGGGAATTTAAGGTTCATGCCCAGGAGAGCTAGGAATCACTTCTCCTTCACTTATAAGGCAATCATCATACAACAAAAACAACAAATATACATAAAAGATAGACATAGACAGAGCCTCTTAACATGTGCTACTCTACAATATACATTATTTGCAAGCATTACCTGAAGAGCTTTAATTCCTGCTTTTGCTTAGAAAGCACTTAACTGTTCCCTTTCATTTTCACTAGTAATTCCAAGAATGTTTTAAATTTGATCCATTAGGACTAACAGCTGGGACCCAGGCTTACTGGGCTTTAGTTGTCTGGGCTGTGTTCTGTTTCTAAGAAATGGAACAAAATGAGTTTCCTAATTGATGTCCCGCCAGAGAGAACATCATATTTGGTTATATTTTATAAAACCCAGACTCTACAGAAGTACAGAGATGTTCTAAAAGAACATAAAGAAGACCTTAATGGTATATAATTATAGTTACTTTAAAGGTACACTGTGTAAAATTCTGTCATGTATAGTTGAATTTAATTAGAATACATAAATCAAAACTCAGACTAGCGTTAAATCATCTCAAAATATACTTTACATTTGCCTATTCTGGAGAACCATCATTTCAAGCTCCACTGAAACCAAAGGGAGGAGACAATACTTCCTGTTCCTACAACAGCTACAAGAGGACAAACTGAGCACTGCTGTAGGAGAAGCACATTCATATGTCTTATTGAACACACAATTTTTCATGTAGGCTTACAACATTAACAAATTGATTCATTTTAAAGTGAACTCATCATCTGACTTATTTCCACTGGGTTAGGACAACCGCATGTCCCTGCAGGGCTACTGTAGGTGCTCAGGGTGTGAGGTATGGAATTAAAGTTTGCAATGTTGCCATTGTTGCTCACACGTTTAAATAAATTAAAATACAATAAATAACTAATGGTTTCTCTGTGGGTTCACATTTTTACTGAGTCACAGTTTGAACACATTCAATAAAACAGTAGGATGAAAATATATAAATCACAAAAGAAAGCAAATTTGTAAAATATTACACTCATTGAGAAATGATTGATAAAAGTCTGTGTTGTACCGAAAGACAATGTAAAGAGGAGAAGATCACGGTTAAGCACAAACATCCCCTGATTCTGTAACAGTCATTACTCCAGACTTGATTTGTGTGTTCTTTGTCCATGGCTCCACCATGTGGTGATTTACAAGAGGTGCATGATGGCAAATGTGGCTACATTCAGAACAGAAGCAGGGGCATGGTACATGGTCAAACACAGACATAGCAGCACAAACAGCAGATAAAGGGAAAAGAGACACATGGCCTTCGGTCAGAGCCATCTACTCTGACACGAATCACTGTGTTGCCAGGCAGAACAGACCGCAAAGTCCAACATCTGCCATTTGTTACATAATCTGGATTATTGTCCGAATCATCCTGACTCCCTCCTCCTCCTCTTAAAGCCACTCCAGACCAGTCTGGAGGTCAGCGGATCTGTGACACTGCATATGTGTGTGACACGAGACCAGGTTCCTCTGATCCCTGTGCACACGCTCATCCCAGCCAGTCCAGACAAGGCAGAGTGGAAGAAGACATCATCCTCCTCATCTCTTTGAATGTCCCCCTCTCTCTGCAGGTCCACGGCTGACAGTGGGCAGTTCGTAACCATTTGACCCCTGATCCC
The DNA here is from genome assembly GCA_036850595.1 of Rhyacichthys aspro. NCBI lineage: Eukaryota > Metazoa > Chordata > Actinopteri > Gobiiformes > Rhyacichthyidae > Rhyacichthys > Rhyacichthys aspro. Next base: position 4,436,260 of record CM072155.1, read on the forward strand.
AAGCCTTAGCAGAGGTCAGAGACATAGTCAAAATCCTTGAAGTAGTCCTGTTCTTTTCGGGAGAGTGTGCGGCGCTCGCGGGGAGGAGTCAGCGTAGGAGCCTCAGCTGTAAACTCCAAGTCGAAGTTGCTGACGTCTTCCTTTCCTTTGATGGTCGGGACGAAAGGGGGCGGGACTTTTCTCTGAAGAAGCGCCTCCCAGTCCATACCCTAAAACACATACAGACTTTAGCTCTCACTTTACTAGCTTCATCAGTTAAAACATTTACAGAGAACTGAAATGTAAAACTGGATCCTTACCCTGAAGAATGGCTGTTTTTTGACGTCCTCTGCATCCTTTTCTCCAGAGCCCAGACGTCTTTCAGGATTTCTTCTTAGCAACTATCAAACAACACATCACAAAATAATGGATACAGTCATAAATTGCATAATGGCAAAGGGAACTCTTCCTTACATAAACTACAAGTAGAAAAAATGAATGTCTTGTGGTTTTATTGCTCTGTACACATTTGAAATTACAGTTTACATTCATGTCTGCACCGAGTATGTTTTGGCAAAATGGAAGCTCTCACTATAACGACAGGTTGGATTTTAGTGAGAGACTCATCACTTGAACATGATTTTCCAGTGTTGCATAAGGACCAGCAAAGTGTTGTGGTTACCACTTGAAGCATAATTGTAAGGTTTCTCACCCGCCTCATGATGCCAATGGCCTCTGTGGAGAGGAAACGTGGATAGCGCACTTCGTCGTTCACTATGCTGTCGAAAACCTCCTCCTCGTCGTCACCTGGAAACGGAGACTGACACAGACAGGCACTTTCATTTGTATGCATCACAAAGCTTACTTTTGACATGCTGCAGATCTCTAGAGAAAGATCACAGATGAGTATTTTTTTACTGCTTCCAATATGGCATAACTAGCATAAGAACATAGGATTTTAACAACCACAACAGTCAACAAAAACACAGAAACAGAAAATGTAGGCACCTTGAAAAACTAATAGACGGCTGGTTCAACTATAGGTGTAAGTTTGGTAGGGGAGACACATAAGATGGATGCTACACTGAACAACATGGACCATTCCCTGGATTGAGCTTTTGAACAACAGAGAGCAGCCATTGGACGTCTGAGATCAGTTCTTAAATTAATTTGAAGAGACCTAACAACTAAACTTCTCCTTGTGGATTAATCAAGTTGAACTGAACTGTAGGGCTGAACTTTAATGTTATATCTGATTGGTTTTTAAGTGAATATGACACATGACATCCCGGATTCAACGTCTAATCCTTCAATTTAGAAAGAATGAGTTCTAGCTAGAAAAGAATAGAAGGCCATCATACTCACCTTTAAGAAGCATCTTCTTGAACTAACCAGAATGAAATGAATAGAGATGGGTTCATTCTTTCCAACATAATCTAGAGGTATCCATAACAGTCAGTATCTATAGAGCTATGCATGTGTGTTTAAATGTTGAATAGTTTGCCCTTGGACCAAGGTACATAGTGTACGACTTTAAATTGGGTAAAAGTGCCTGCATGAGTAAATATTCAGAATGATCTTCTGCCAGTCTAATTCTGGAATGGCCTCTTCTAAGACTACGTCCAATTTATGTTTACGAGATTCTAAACCTCAAGTTGTTGTATAAATTGTGCAGTCTGCTCATAACTTGGTGTTTGTTTTTTTTGTCATATTAAAATGACGTATAAGTGGGATTTGTTTTTTCATTATGTGTATTCAGCTCTTCTCTGAACAGTCACAGTTTATGTTTACACTCACTTCTCCGACCAGCATCTCGTAGATGAGCACCCCGAGCCCCCACCAGTCCACTGCTCTGGTGTAAGATGTGTCTGTCAGGACCTCTGGGGCCAGAAACTCAGGGGTCCCACAGAAGGTACTGGTCCTGTCTCCGTATCCCATTCCTTTGAGAGAGCAGATGTATAGAGAAGTCATTTCCAGACCTTTTCAGTTATGAAGCAAAATAAGACTTTCTTTTGTTGTGGACTGGTATGAATAGACAATGACCTTCTTTACAGAGTCCAAAGTCTGCAATCTTCACAAAGCCTTGGGTGTCCAGCAGCAGGTTGTCCAATTTAAGGTCCCTACGAAAAGACTTAAGCTTGTCATAGATGTACTGTTGGAAATAAAAGAGAAAAGCTTAGCTCAAACTACAGAAGAGTTGGGCCCATTTGACAATTGTGGGCATGTGGTCTGAATAAAGCAAAGGCTCTGGATTTATGTCTATGTCTGTTTTCTCACCTGACAGTCCGCACCAAGGTCCACACTGTGACCTCACATATGGTTTCATGGTATTCATTTGGTTTACTAACTTTTGGTTTCACACTTCACTTTTTAAAAGCAGAACATTTCTACATTTTTCATTCATGAACGTTTTCGTATGAAGCTTCTTAAAAGTTCTTTCTACGAGGATGAGGGGGTGCTACAGTCCAGACCAGACCATACAGTAGAGAGACCATACAGAGCAGCTACACTACTGCTATTGTTATGTGCTATTTAAAAAAATAATAGTAAAATATTTTGTTGCAATGTAAGCCTAATAATATTATAAAACAATGTTATTTATTATATTTATTAGGCATGCTTAAGAGTGCTTTACCCTGTTCTTGGGATTTGTTCTTCCAGAGGAACTTACAGTTTCAGTTAGTAAAACATTAGTGAATGCGCTAAGAAGGGCTTAAGTAGAAAGTTCGGCATAAGAAGCTTCATGAATAATGCCCATTGGACTTTTCCTGATGCTGTGTTTACTGCTGTCAGTGTTTAACAGTTTTACCGGAAAAATTCAATAATCATTGTAATAATGATTGGCTTAGTGCCAAATATAGAATTAATACAAACAGCAGAAACTTTGCTATAAAACTAATTGGGAAACGATCGGCTTCACAGGAGGCATCTGCCGTAGTGTAGCAATCAAAATAGTGCCATATAAAACATACAACAATGTAATCGCGTGTCTTATGTGTTTTTAAACCCGCGTGATATATGTTTCCCTTCCTTTGTTCACTCTTCTTTGTGTTTTTTATTGTCTGTCACTTCCTGCATTTGGTCCCAACTATCAACAGACTTGCTTTGACACTACAAATGAACCAGACCTTTGTTCAGCCTAATAAAACACAAGTGGCTTTAGAATGTTAAGCCAATCATTATTAATACTGGTAATTAAAAGAGAAGAGGGCAGTATTTGTCATGTTATGGTTCTCCACTGTCAGTCAGTATTTAGTAGCTCAAACCTGCTCTGAAAATGCACTTTTAACACCAGTGCCACTACATTGCTGCTGCTTTTTGAAAACACTCAAGAGGAAGTCACTGTTGGTTGCAATAATTATTGTTTGTTAGCATTGTTTGTTTGATTTCCTATTGTGTAGTCAGTGCATGGTAAAGCCACATTAAGATTATATTTATGTATGAGATGCCAAATCTTGTAGAGTGAGCCAGACTTAAGTATACCTTGCAAAAAGAGAATCCAAGCACTTACCGATACACAATCTTATGGTCATGAAGGAACTGCAGTCCAAGTACAACACAGGCTGAGTAGAACCTGAGAATTGGACAGAAACTTAAAGCTAACTGTCATCACGAATGCATTTTTTCATAGATAGAACAGAGAACTCACACGGCGCGAGGCTCTGAGAAGACATCAGCGTGTATGTGCATCATGAGGTCTCCTCCTGCCGTGTACTCCATGACAAAACATACATGTTCTGGCGTCTGGAAGCATGCGAACAGGTTGACCAGGAAGGGGTGTCGCGAGGTGTTGACGATCTCAAAGATCCGCTTTTCACACATGAGACTGGAGACGGACGGTGGAGGATGGGGAGAAAATGAGACAATAATTATGAAGCCAAGGAACTCATGCTGTTTAAGCTTTCATAGTGGTCATCAAGTGCTACCTTTCCACTTCATCCCGCGCGACGATGTCCCCTTTCTTCAAGGCTTTGATGGCGTAAAGGCTGCTTTTACTTTTGTACTCTGACAGCAGCACCTGGAGAGTCCAACAAATGAAGAACTAATCACTTTTTAGACACACAAAAGAGCATGGAATTTAATAGGTTGTTGTATTGAATAGAAAATTTATTTCTTTTGGATATTCCCAACAAATGCACAATGTTTGCCTGCATTTGAATACTTCTCTCTCTACATGAAGTTTGAGAATAGTGAATTGATACCTCTTCTTTTGTTGTTGTCATATTTATTCACCTCAGAATACAGAATGCTTCTACAAACATGAAGGAAATATGTGTGATAGCAAAATATATAAAGAACTGAAAATGACCGATTTCTCCTGAAGAAAATATATACTATGCACTGTTTTCAAATTGGCATATACAAAGTGTTTTAGGAGAGAGAGGTTTGGCGAGCAGTTGCACACAAACAGCCTTGCAGAGTAGTCCTGACCTTGATACAACTTTGAGGTGTTAAAGTCTTGTTTTGCCAGAGAGTTGTGAAGCGACCAGAGTGTCTAATTCCACATAACATTGAGTTATTTCTGCTCCGGCACAAGGCTTGGAATTGTGTTAGAATTGTGTCTCAGTCAACCTTAGTGATTTTTCCTCCTCCCTTTTATCATATTATAGCACAATGTCTGGAAAACTGAGATGGAAAAGAATGACAAAAAGTTGAATTTGTGCATTAATTCACAATAGAGTAACATAAAGTACTTTGTTTGAAATTAGTTCTTTGTTATACATATGGCATTCGAGTGAAAATTTGCTATTTAAAAAAATTCATCATATTTGTATCTAAAATGAAAATAACATATGTAATTGTAGCCAGTGAAATATGTTTGTATGTCTATTCATTGTCTGCAAATCTTACAATAGAAGTAAATAGAAACAGTACATATTCATAGTATATTAAAGGTGGGATGTGTATTTGGTGATATCTGCTGGCAAAAATGCAGACTGCAGCTCATGCTACTTATTTTCAAAGCATGTGAACAGCCATGATGCCCTGCAGAACATTTTTTTGTCTCACAAATCCTGTAGAAATGAGTCTAATTGTGATAATAAATTAATCTTCCGCTCTTGGCAGTTTTGATTTTTTTTTTTACAAGACCAATGTAAAGAATGTTATTTTGAGGCCTCTTTACAGAAAGCATTTTGAGTTCCATTTTGACCAACTGTACAGTTTCACATATTAATCAAGAGTCAGTGGTGTTTTCTAAAATGTTCAGGAGCAAACTCTAGCTATCTTGTTTATTTTTGGAGCTGAATTTGAATACCTTCCCAAAGTGTCCCCTGCCGAGAACAGCCATCAGCTTGAAGTCCTGCAGGCACAGAGGGCCTCTGCTGGGTCTGGGAGGGAGATTACACACAGGATTATTGGCAGTTGCCTCCACAGCATACAACACGAAGTCAGCAGCAGCAGCAGCTTATATAAACCTGCCACATAAGCTCAACACTCAGACAAAACAGAACAGCCATGTGGCGAGCGATTGTTTTGATTGTGTGGCATTTCTGGGCGTCATATGGTGTATTCTATATTAATCATGACTCGGCGTTACAAACAGGTGTTAAAAAAAGCAGGGGCATGTTGTGAGTGGAGGCGTGTTTGTGGTGTCACGCTGTGTCGGCCATATTGTAAAAACATTCAGGAGTGTGTTTCTGGTGGATTGTACCTGCGTGTGGAGTTGTGGGCTAACGAGCTGGTCGGAGGCTCATGGACCGGGACAGCTGGTGTGGATTCGGGCCCAATGACCGGCGTCTGTTCCTGTGACACACCACAGAGAGTGACAAAGGAGAATGAAAAGGTCAGCTTTTTATCAGGAATATATTTTAGATGAGATGTCAGCACTGAATGGACACTAACATCTGTAGTAAAAGCACAAATAGATACTTGTGGCCTAAAAGATCTCTCCTCCCATATTCCCGTTCTCACCCCTCCTTCCTCGCTTTTAATTAGTCCTCTAAAAACATCAGAGTAATTAATCCCATAATTCTTCAGGCCCATTGAACACACCATCTGCCACAGGCCTTGACCCTCTTCCAACTCTCTCCGCGTGTCTCCAAATATGGCCTCCAAAAAAAGCGTTCAGACATGCTTTTTTAAAATTCACATCATAATGTGGCTGATGCTGCCATGCTTTACGGATTTAAAATTGTTTGAATGTTTTGATGAACAAAATGGGCAAATCATTTTTACTCACAGGTGTATACATGGTTCTTCTACTTTCAAAGCTCTAATTCATAGTTGACTTTATATGTGACGATTAAATGATGTATGTTTAGTTTCCCTAATTTAGATTTCCATTATAAGCTATATACTGTATATTATCTACTACTACTACTACTGACTACTTTATGTTAGTCAATCTGTACTTAGGTAAGATGTGACAGTCCTAAATGTCCTGTAATGATGCCTGAAGTTAAGTTAAATACTGTATATTGTAACCTTAATAAAAAGACTCAAAAACAGATCGGGAGATGTTCTAGTATTTGTCTAGACTGATGTTTAAACAGATTCATTCCTTGATAAATGTTTAAGTTTACTTTTGTATTTCTACTTGCTAGACTGTTAATCAAACAATAAGCATATTTACAGTGACTTGATAGCAGCAAACATTGAATTTATAGGCTGTAAATGTAGTTAAATAGATCCAAACTTCTGTATTTTACTGCAATAAGGTCAGAGCTTAATATGTTCTGAGCTGGTCCTTAATGTAAAACAAATTAAGGACTGCTGTTCTAGATCTATTATAATGCTATATTTTTGCTGATGTCTTTGACAAATTTGTGGGCAAGATTTTTTCACCCTATTCCTCTGTATTTCCCCACCACACAGTCACAAAATCCTTGAGCTATATATCTAGACTTTTTGTCCTTGTTTACTACACTGTTTCCAGACTTTTAATCACTTCTTCATTCCCACATTACTCCCTGGTGAAGAATGTGTTCTTCACTATCACGGATTTGGCCCTGATCAAATTAAATCTGCCCTCCATCCAATTTAGTCTCATTAAAGCTGTCTCGATGAGCTCTCGATTTCTCTAATTATCCCCCCCCTCGTCTTTTCTCCAGCTCAAGCTCCTCTTGGATTTCACTACGGCCTGTTGCCTGTGACTAGAGCTCTGTTCCCGAGCCAAAGGCCACAGGTAGGAAGTGAAATAGTAACGTGATAGTGCGAAGATGGCCATCGGTCTCCGTGACTGAAGTCCTGTCTGTCTGGTTTCTCACCGGAGCGGGAGTGTCCACCGTTTCTCTCCTGATTTCAGCTTTTTGAGGAGAATCGCTGTCCAGACTCAGCTTCTCCACTGAGATTTCCCTGTAATGCACACAAATAAAAAGAGAGTTAAAAGACTATGGTTTGGCTTCTTTGTTAATGCTTTACGTTTCTTACCCTGCGTTGCTTGAGAGCGTGTTGTTGCTAAAGCTGGGTGTGTATGAGGGTGTGTTGCTTCCACTGGGGATGGCGTTCCTAAGCAGGCGGACCCAGGTAGCGATGTCCACGTTCATCTGACGTGCACGTAAGAAGGCTTTCCCTGAAATGAACAAGTCGAGAAAACCTGTAACTAAAAGGAACTTGTACAGTTTGGGTTATTTGGCAAGTAAATGTATCACTATCACAAACCAGTTCTAGGCGGCTTCTTAAACTAGAGTGAGTTGTATCTCCGGGACATGATGTCACGCAACCACTAATTCAACCATTTCCTCCATGTTGGCGGGAAAGTGTACAATCTATACATAGATCTATACCACTGACAATGATCTGTACAAAAGCACTGAGATGTTTCCACACAGTTTGGAGTAAATTTTTGGTGATACACAACTTTGTCTGTGCCTCATTTAAACAAGGTGCAATCTTTTATCCAGGGGCCGCCATCAGAAATAAGAGCAAATATTGCACTGTATTCTGCAAATCTAGACAGAGCTCATTGTTAATGCCTGTGTCCTGATAAGTGTTAGGGAACTTAGGGATATTGATTTTTAAGTTTTAAGTCATAAGTCTTGTGACATACAGTGTAATATATGCGGGCATAAAAGGCCAAATGAACCTTGAAAGTATGAGATCTACACTGGTGCTGAGTCACGTGACTTTGCTGCTCTGTTCCTGGACTCCTTCGTCCACAACAGACATAAAGGTACTTTCCCACCAGGCCTTGCAGAGCGCATAATTACTGATGTTAAAGGACATTATTAGTATTCCTGAAGGAACAGTGAATGCTATTGCAAATTGTAAATCTGAGTTCTGTAGCACGATGGGTTGATCCTTTTAGGAATATATAATTTTTTTCAAAAGGTGTTATTAAAGACAATGAATGATGGAATTATGTAAAAACTACATATAACCTGGATTCTTTGCATTACCTTCTTTTCTTGAGAGCCAGACTCAATGTCATTAACATTTTATCTGCAGTGGAGCCATTATAACCCTATTGACTCTTTGACTTAATAATGCAAATGTATCTCTACAGACAAACACTGTGGATGTGTGCATTATTTTATTTCTGCTGAGAGTGTGTGAATAAATGCCATCTTAGGATTCAGCAAATGATTCTCGATTGGAGAAGGTCACATGGAGAGTAGCAGAAGGCTGAGATAATACCACCCACCTATGATTAATGGTCAAACTGCTCTACCATCTGACCCTCACATTACGCATCTTTTTCTCTTATGTTTTTTCTAAGTTGTTCATGACAGTGATAAGTACCATGCTGTTTGGAGAAGACCTTCTTTTGCCTTTGGAGTCGCCGACCTCTCTCGATCACAGGGTTAAAGAAGGTCACCTGAAACAAACCTCAAGGTTAAAAACTGCAGAACATGATGTTTTCATAATTTCACAAGAGTATCACATTAAATGCAGTTGTTGTGTTGCACACCTCCGCCAGAAGCAGCCCCTGTGGCTCCAGTTCTAGCTGGACTCTGTGTCTCTGGTTGTCCAGGAACTCCTCCAGCTTGAGGTACTTGAGAGCACACAGGGAGCGGTAATCTCTCCAGTAGACAGCTATCTCCATCTCCCTGGACTGAAAACAAAGAACAATAAAAAGAGAATTTCATCACAGCCATTCAATACATTTACTAGATCAGATTTCCGTTAAAGCATGTGTGTACATACAGGAGGTACTGTTACATTTGTAATAGAAACTCCCAGACAACAATGAGTGGACTTGGAATCAGAAAGATTTTATATGCTATATGTTGTTAGCACAGTGGCAGTATTTTTGTGATGTTCTATCCTGTTTACGTTAGAATTTTTTTTATTTTAATTGTTTCTTGTCTTGATATGTCTTTCTGGGAAAATGAAGCATTGACAATAGTCACTTTTTTCACTTTACCAACATATTTGAAATTTTAAAAAAGGTATAAAAATGATGATATGGCGGAGAAGCAGATGGACCAAAATGTTTAACCCCCAGAGATTATATGTGGCTAACATTAGTCATCCCAGATGCTAATGTCTTTATTTCTAGAACAGTGGTTCTCAAACTGTGGTATGGATACCAATGGTATGCACACAGTCTTTATTATATTATGCAGGTGGTTTTAGATAACAAAAAACAAACATTAAGATATGATCATAAAATAAAGGTCTGTTGTTTTACTGAACTAGCTAAAATGTCTTTATAGTTTCCATATTCAATTCAATTTTAATTCACTTTTATTTACTGTATATAGCCCAGTATCACAACAACAATTGCCTCAAAGGGCTGAATATAGGAATAAACTTGTCTGCTGTATAAAGTGAAGTGTTATACTATATATGCAGCTACACAGCCAAAATAAAATGGCTGTCTAGTGTTTTAAAAGGGTCGTTTTGCCAAAACCTCAATGTTTCTGTTGCAGACTGGCCTCTTGTTTACAAATGGCCAGTGTTCCGACTCCACGAAAACGCAAATCTGGCCGAGGAGGTGTTTTTGTTGCGGCTGCTGCTTTGCTCTCATGTGAATTAGCCTGTCTCCAGATTCGCTCAAACTTTCTCCTGTTGTCATTTCTCAGTGCAATGCTCTAAAGTGTGTTTGCTTTGAGCCAACTCCAAATTACAGCAAACAACAGTAAACTACTCTTAAACAAACATTGTGAAAGTTACAGTTAGTCTATTCATGTTATTACTTTGATTTCACTATGAACTGATTTAGCTGTAATTATCATTTTGGCCATAATCAAGCAGCCCCAAGTGAGTTACATAGTATTTTATGTATCTCTTACCCTCTCCAGCTCCACAGTAAAGGTCTGGTCCCAGGCCTGTTCCCCCACTGTCCTCCACACGGTCTGACCCACCACTGAGTTCTCCAGCTTCAGCACCGCGCTCACTTCAGCTGCGAGACACATATCATCACTTCATTAACATCAAACAAGAATATCAGCAGGAACAGCACTGTTATCCCGACACTAACATGACAGCTCCTCGTTTTTGCTGGGGATCTTAAGGCTCATGCTGCTGGTGCTGCGGCTGTACAGGCCACTCAGTTTGAAGGAGGACCGCCCGTCTCCTACGGAGTAAGAGGGAAGCACCGCGGGGGTCCCTCTGCTGCGTCCTGGAACGACCTCCAGCAGCCCCACGCAGCCTAGAAGACGCACCTGAAGAGTACCTAAAGAAAAAAAAGCACTTAAATCATGTGACCTTTATGGAGCACTGTGTTTTTTGGAGTATGTTGACCTCGTACCTGTGAGTGGAGATGGTTTGCTGAGCGTGCTGTATTGGTTGTGGACATAGGGGGTGCTGTTGCGAGAGCTGAACGCAGTAGAAGTGGCCAGTACGAGCTCTTCTTTGATGAGGCAGGCTTTGGGATGGTCTTCGGGCAGCTCCTGAAGCCTCTGCTCTAGAGAACACTTGAGTAGGTCCAGACGCTGGGTGGATTCGCTCAAACCACACTGAGCCTGAAGAGAACGGCACAAAATGTCAGCCTTTTCGCAGTAGCACACTTAAACCAAAGAATAACCTCATCTGATCATATTGAAAGACCAGTTAGATGGGTTTATAATGTATTGCAGGTAAGTTTCGTCTTCTCCCTGACTCCTGTGTCCCACCTCGGCTATGGCCTTCTTGTCCTGGACTTTCCCCGCCCCCAGCAGTCGCAGCATGTTCTTGGCCCCCTCGGCCATGGCGTGCTCCACTCTGTAGTGATGCCACAGCTCCTCCACGCGCAGCTCTACCCCAAACAGGTCTGGTTTACCTGGGAGAAAGTAGAGACGACAATATATGAGCTACAGGGAGGACTGGAAGATGCCAAGTGTAATTTATGACATGTTTAGGGTTGAATGAGGGACTCCGATTGGATGACAATGTTTATAGAGCAAATAGTCACAAAAGAACATCAGCATAACTATGGAATGGATGCAGCTCCTTGAAAAACTAATTTTACTAAGTCACAAAAAACAGCAGTTCTAAATAAACAATAAAAACATTATAATGCACCACAATTGCACATAAAAGAACCACAGCAGGACATTATTTGTGATGGCATGGCACCTGTTCTTTTTACACCTAATACTAATGAGATATTTTGCTTCCTCATTGCTCCATGTTTTGCCTCTGTTCGTTTTGTTTTATTCCGACAGATACGTTTGCTCTTTCTCTTCTCAGAAAACTAAAGAGTCATTATACTGTTGCAACTTTTGCCGTTTCTGGTCAGTTAGACGTCTGTGGTCTAATTGGAAGGTTGTAGTTTAAACAACTAAGTGAACTACAACCTTTGGATCTGGACCGAGACGCATCTTTTTGCATGTTCGGTGTTGCCAATAAAAGAGAATGGTAAATAAGCACACAGCGTTAGTGTCAGATGAGTCAGTGAGTGTCCTTTCCAGGATCACAGTGGCTCTTTTCTCTTAGTTTATGCTCCCTGCTCGTTCTGTCTTTTATCTCTGCCTCTCACTTGACTTCCATCTGTTGGCTCTGTCGTCATCCCTGACTCAGACCTTTCAGTCTCACCGGCTTCCTGGCTCCCTGCTTTGGCCCCTGCTCCTCTCTAACCTCTGCTAAACGATCGTTGGCTTTTAGCTGCGGGCCAACATCAAGGAGACGCAGGAACATCAATAAGGCTCTAACCTGAGAGAGGCCTGTAATGGACGTGGATGTGTGTGTTTCTAAAGCCAGGATTGATCCATTACCACGCGTGTCATTAAATATGCATGGTGTACGAGGCTGAAAGAGTGACAGGTGAGATGAAAAAGCGGCCCAAAGAAGAGTGAGGGGCAGTTACACTGGTTGTCCTCGGACTGCTCCGTGGCCTGCATGGCCTTTCGGATCTGCATGCGGATGATGTCGATCTTGGTCTTGCTGTCCTGCAGCATTTGTTGAGCCGTCTGGAGAAGTTTTTTGTCCTACAGAAAGAGTTCACAAACATGAGTGGGTAGCATTTATATTAGAGCTTAGTAATAGTCTCCTTTTTTCTTTGTTTAATGTTTGGTGTAGTTTTATGTTTCCAGGTTATTTAAGAGGTCTGATTCCCAGAGGTGTACAGAGTAGTGAAAATCTACTAAACTGAAGCAAAAGTACTATTACTGTATCAGACATAGAACAAAATTTGAGGAAAAATAAAATTGTATGACAGCAGTACTATATTGTGGTTAATACTTTATATGTTTTTAATTTTCCAGGTAAATAATACATGGATAAATGTTTTGGTTGTCATAATATCAACATGCAAGTAGAATTAATCAATTAGATAAATGAACGTACCAATTGAAACATCATCAAAACTTTGGTGCATGTGCTAGGACTAAATCAACAAAAAAGAGCAAAGGAGTAAGAGAAAAAAGTGAAGCGTGCGCTCCTTTGAGCTGGCACAAGGAGCCACAGAGAAACTGTAATAAATTTTAAAGCACAAAGCCTGTTCATTCTCCTGTACAATCTATTCCTCTGCCCAGACTCTTATCTTTACCTACTGTGCTGCTCACTAACCCCGCTCTACACCATGGCACTAACTAATTAAGGTAAACACCAAGGTTTTTAATGGCTATTGAAATATAGGTTAAACACAGAACATCCCTAGTTGAGTTATTTTAAAAAGAAAAGCTGATTTGTAGCGTTTTTATGTTCTGGTGTCATTTTATTTGAATATTTTGTCAGAATATAAGAGTTTTTTAAATGTTATCTTTTTTATTATACTGACAAATAAGTCAAACAAACAACTAGTGCTACTATTACTGCTTCTTGTTTTGAGGCCACCATGCTCTAAAGTAAGTCATTTACGTATTGTGAACTATTCCAATTATAACCCAAAAACTACCACTGGAAGCAAAAAGTAGGTCTTAGGGAATGCTTCTGTAAAAGTGGAATTGTATTTGAGCAAACCCACACCTGTAATTCCTGATTTTTAACCAGAAATATCACCCCTACATGAGTCGCTGGGGGTACTTTTTACATGGTATACATTTCTTAACAACATGAGAAAAAACATAGGATATGCAATAAGTAAGTTGACTACTGTAAAAACAATATGAGCAGTGATATTTGGATACCCCCTTTGACATTAAAAGTTCTTCTGAAATATAAAGAAATACAAGGATAACTTCTACTGGTCAAACCAAGACTATTCCAAACCAAGTGATTCATGTATTTCATTGGTCTGTGTGATTTTATGAAACATTATTGAGATTCAAGTTTGTGGATAATGTGATGCGAATTTGCATTACACTGTGAAACTCTACTCGCTGATTAACCATAATCAGCAGTATTATCTATATTTGATCTTTCCACCTCACTGCTACCACCACCAGTACCTTGGTGCCTCCGTTGGCGTAGATAGGGATCATGTTCTCTGCTCCCTGTTTGACCTTCAGCTCAATGTTCAGCTGCCGCTCCAAAGCTGCGATGCGGTGCTGATTGGCCGACGTCCGATTGACCGACCCTGGAGACTTGGGTGCATCTGGACAAAGACGCAAAACAGTTAGAACAGTATTTTAGTTTTAAACAGAAATGTATTCAATGTTAGGTTTCTCTCTTCTCTTTCTGAGTAGTAAACAAGTAAATACTATTTTCTGTAGAGTCATATATATATATGTGTGTGTGAGTTAGCCAACCACGAACAACTAATAAAAGTTGAAGATGAGTCAAAACCTTTGTTATCATCATGGCCCTTGACCACGATGTGTGCGTCGAGCTCCTGCAGCTGAGCGTGGAGCGAGTCCAGTTTGCGTTTGGAGCTGCGGAGCTGGGAGTCCACCTGCTGGGCGTTCCTCTTGTCCGTGGTGGCCCGGCGCAGGTTCTCCGCCCCCTCCTTGATCTTCAGCTCCTTGCGGATCTCCCTGCGGATCCTCTCGCGGTGCTCGTCCAGGCGCTGCTGCACGCTGGAGTCCGAGAAGTCCGAGTTCTGGTCCAGGCCGAGCTGCTGCAGCACAGACAGCCCTCCGGGATCGCTCTGAAGGGGGAACAGAGAGGAAACAAACTGTGAGTGGCAATGGAAAGAGACATTGTGACCTGTGCGAATGTAGAGGGTTACTGAATTCAAGAAGTCATATTTGAGCAATGTCTGCACCATGATTTTCACAAGTCTCTCATTTGTCTACAACAGGTTTCTGAACTAAAACATGGCCTGCAAAGTCTAAGTTTTAGCCTTGAAGTGGGATGGACGTGAGTGAATTTTCAAGTGTAAATATGGTATAGAACATATGTGCAGCATCAGAGCAGAGGTCCGTATGAAGAGTGCTCACATCAGCTTTTCTCTGATCAACACAAACCAGATTAGAGCAGATTAGATGAGTGTTCATACAGGCCAAGATCAATCAGGGGCTGGTGTGCCTCTGGACCGAGCATACACTGTGCAGACTGCATACATGTACTGTTATGGGTAGAAATGCACTAGGAAAGATAAGTGCAGACAATTTCTTCTATTATCTTTACACGTCAGTTACAAAACTGCATCAAAAATAAATTAAGTGAACTGAAGACTTAATATATCAAAAAACCTGACTAGGAACACAGATCTGAGCCAACAGTGGTCCTGTCGAAGTGATAAGATCAGTCACAGTTCACACAATAGATGTCATATTGCAGATTTCTACTGAGGTTCTAATGAGAGTTCAAGAGCTGTTTATTGTGACTAGGCCAGCACAAATGCATCTGTCCATATGTGACATAAACCCTAATCTTCCTGTATCTAAATTAGATCAGAATTCATTTCTCAGTTTTAAATGCTAACACAAACTGGTGCTAAGTGCTAACATTAATTTTACTTAGAAAAATAAATTGTCTTCAGTCTTAGGTGTTAGCAGGATGAGTTTTTCCTGGTGTTAACTATAAACACTATAGCTTCAGCTGTCTTCACTGTTAATAAATGACAAATAATATATTGCATAGTCAATCTATCATGTTTTTTTCAATGCAATTCAGTGTGTGTCACAATTGACAGAGATTTGAGATTTGATTGCAAGTGGCTGAGGCTGAGGCTTTCTCCTGATGCCGCGTGTGTGAAAGAATCTGACCCATTTGAGGACACATGGTTCACGCCTGGCCTTAATGCGAGCCACTTGTGATGCCATCGCTGAAGCCACTGAGTACAGACCCTTTCAATGAGCGATGTCCTCACAAATAGAGGTATTTCCAACTCAATTTAATGAACAGGCAAGTTAAAGATGGTAAAGTAAAGAGTCAACAAAAAACTAGTTGTCTTATGTGTGTTTAAAACAATCAATATACTGTACATGGACATAAATTCAGATATTGGCTGCTGTGTTTTTAGCATTAGCAGATGGAGCAAGTACTCTAAGAAGGTAAAGCTTTTACATATTTTTGCACAGCTCTGAGGCTACAACTTTTCTTCATATGCATAAACATAATGTACGTGTGCATTTGATCTCATGTAGGTTTTGCTTCCTTAGCAATGCAAATGCTAATCTTATCAGACAGAGCTCAGTTTAACAGCATTTGGTGAGGAAGTAATTAGTGATTTGTACCAGATGAAGATTGCGTTATTACCTAATGCTCTCTACCCACTCACTGACTGCACACACACACAGTCAGCCAGTAGCCTTTCCAAATCCATCTCAATGAAGATTTTGTGATTTTAGACTGCTACGTCCTTTTGTCCATTGAAAATGTACTGTAGTCTAGTCATTTGCCAAAACGAGCACGCAGAAAAAGTATGTAGTATTTGGTAAAATAATTTAAAAGACTTTTAAATCTATGCATTATTTTTTAAATGTAATCTGTTACGTTACTATGACTTTGTTGTATGCCATCACAAGTCCCCTCAAATCATCCTATTGTTTAGATTAAATGGTTGCCCTGAATCCA
The DNA here is from genome assembly GCA_036850595.1 of Rhyacichthys aspro. Classification (NCBI taxonomy): domain Eukaryota; kingdom Metazoa; phylum Chordata; class Actinopteri; order Gobiiformes; family Rhyacichthyidae; genus Rhyacichthys; species Rhyacichthys aspro. Next base: position 4,452,445 of record CM072155.1, read on the forward strand.
ATGCCCTAACTCTGTCACGCCTTCTTTTAACATTGTGACATTAGACTTAAGCCACACATGGGGCCCCGATGATCTGACCCCTCCCACTGTTAGAGCATAATGACGGGGTGCTCAGGGCCTTTCACTGCAGCACACAGCCAGCCCTCCAGCTTAGCAGATCTGATTACAACTTCTTTACCAGCTACACGCGGGCTGGGGCTACAGCTCTGCTCTCATTAGCGCCATAATCCATCTGCAACACAATACACAGCAGTCAGGCACGGCCCCAGCAGCCAGCCCAACCACATGGCACTGACCCGGAGAGCTCGCTGGATTTGAACTGCTCTGTTAATGCAACGTTATGTCATTACCCAACATCAGGAAGACAGCACAGATTGGTCGGAATTAACAACGTCTACCATCTTGACCTTTGTAGACGAATACTTGACCAAACAAAAATGAAAGACAGAGGGGAAAATGGTCATTGTGGAGCGTAATTTGATGATAGAGACCTTGGGTACTGATATAGAAGAGAATGTGTCAAAAATGTATTTGAAGGAGAAACAACTGATTGTAGCCAACCTTAGTTAGCACCGTGAACTAAGCAGTAATTACAGGTGTCAGCTCTTTTAACTTTAACAAGTACTTAAAAACTCACCCACTGACACAAAACCTAAACTCATAAGCAAACAAACATCCATATGGCTACAGTAGAGCCAGGTAGTGTAAAATTGCCACCTTGTTGTCAAACCTAAAACACTCCTATAATTGCCAGTACTGCCACACCGAACATGCCGCAGGTCAAATGTAACTGCATCGCCTTTGATATGATGGATTTTGGTGAGTAGATGAACTCTCAAACCATGCAAGAATCAAGCTGCTGCACAAGGTAAGTGACTTTTAACAATCAGCCTGATGCCACTAACTTTTTCATTTGATGATTTAAGGCAGTTATTTCAACAAAGAAAGCATGAATGCCTCACCCTTAATCACTTAACACATTTGCATCTCAAGCACTCTTGTAGTATGAATACTGTTAAAGTTGATGAGTTATTTAGGAACAGTTGGTCATCTACGTGGTATGCTGAGACTACAACAGGAGGAAGTTACAATCTTAAGACGGGAAAATCATTGCACCATTTATGTAGTGCAAAACGCCATGTTGCAGAAAAATCTTTCTGTGTATTTCGTTGTTGTAATTGTCATTGTGATTAAAATTTGATTAGTCTAGTTTTAATACATTTGCAATATTTTAGGGGCCTTCATTCTTGAGTATTATAAATATATCACCAATACAAAATCGACCCTGTTGGCTCACATTGTATTAACACAGATGTATTTTTGAACACTATTGTGAACATGGCAGGCCTGAGAGGTCCTCAGCCGTTCAATGCTCAAGAAAAAGCAGCGGCAGTAACGCACCATGAACGACAGGAAGGGAAAGTTTGTACTGTGACGCACTCCTGTTAAACACAATGCTCCTAAATCCCTAGTGTTTTACAACAAAGGGTCTCTGGAGCGATGGTCAGAGTGGGTCGAAATCGCAACGGCACAAAGGAGTGAAAAGTCACCGTGGTTTAGTGTAAGGCAGGAGATGTTTTACAGGAAGTCAACGAGGAAGCTGGCAGAATACAGAAGGCCTTAAGTAAGAGATGGAGAGAAGAAAAGCATTAAAAGCAGCCATGTTGAGGCCTGATTTGGGTTTCCAGGTGCCTACCGGGGGCTCTGTGTCACCCTGCTCAGTGTGCACAGGGGTCTCGACGAGCTGGTCCCCCTGTAAGTCCTCCAGCACATCCTCACTGGCCATGTCTGTCCTCCACTACCAACACACACCAGCACTGCCAAGGCAACGGCCGCCTGCTATTCCTGTCCTCCTCTAAATCCAGGATGCCCTTTTCCCGCCAGGAGTCAGGAGCCGGTCTAAATCCGGAGCAAGTGAACAAGGCAGCGGGTAGGAAAAGAGAACTGGCCCGAGACTGAGCCCCACCTCACAGCTTCCTGTTCTGCTCTCTGCCAGATAGAGACACAGGCGTCATTGCACTTTGTACACACACATACACACACAAACTATTGTGTGGTTTTGTAAGTGAGAAAGCCACTCTGCTTCCGGCTGCTGGGCCAGAGACAGGCTGTTGTCAGGCATTATGGCCAGATTCAAACCCACCACTTGTATCGGCGTGTGTCGGACTGCTGGTAACTGAGTACATGGAAAGGAGATGACATGGTCAAAAGCAACTATGAACCCATAGACCTTTTTATTGTTTGAAAAATCAGACCACAATACATTTTTAATAGACGAGGGTGTATTGGCCATCAAAAAATAGTAACTTCTGCATAAACAAGATGGTTTTGGCAAATGGCTCTGACTGACTACGTGTGTGCTGTCAGTGAGTGGGTAGAAAAAATTAACAAGTGGCTCAATATTCAGATGCTGAAGGCAACAGGCTAACTCCTAAGAGAAATTGCTTTATAGATGTTATACAAAACAACATGGATTGATTTCCTGCACTTGTACAGAATGACAAATGGCACCACATGGGGGAGCCAGCGTTATCGATTGTTTAAGGACCTGTGCTTCCTCCTCAAAGACTGTTGAACTAAAATCTGGAAGATTGCCTGGATGCCTTAAACTGTTGTGCAAGCAAATTATGTTACTGGCATACCACTTGCAGTAAAAGTGGAAGCAGGTGTATTTTACTTGTTCATAATAATTAAATAACTTCATCCACAACCTTGCCTATAGTTTGGCAGTGGCATATAACCTAGGTAAGTCATTTGTGTAATAAATTAACCTAACTGTGGTCAACAGGAAATATAGCTATAGAGGAATTGGGGAAAGAAATCATTATAAAATCTGCAGCTAGTGGAAACACCGAAGTGTATAATTTTATCCAAATAATTACATACGAATTGTTCGAGGCGATTTAAAATGTCTGTCAAAGAACAAGGTGAAGCAATGTTAATTAAATAGGTAGTACACACATTATTAGACGTTCTTCATCTAGGTTTTATATTTGGCTTGTTTTAAAAGTCCAGCAACAAAATTAATAAAAAAAAGAGAACGACTACAAAAAATGAGAAGTACTACACAATCCCAAGTGAGCTAGGTTTGAAAAAGGGCATTTCCACTTTGGCAAACATAAAGAAGCCTCTGTGTTCTGTTGCTGTAATGCCATATGGAGCCTGCTGTGAGAGAAATAAAATCAGAGAAAAGCGGCTGAGTGAGCTGAACTGTCACTAGTGAACGATGACCTTTCCTGTGACAGCTCTGGTCAAACACAGGTCCTCGGATTATATGAGTCAGAAACTCAGAGGTCACTGACCTGTGGGCCCTCAGTGCCCAACATCTCTGTACAAGCCATACACAAACAAACACCACAGCACATCTAGTTCTTCTTACTCTGCCACTGAATAATAGGAAGTAAGATGTGCCACAAATATGTCTAAAATACAGGATGTTACTTGTGCGTAGCATCATCTGAGTGCTCCGTCTCATATGTTGATGTTCTTACCGAGCTTCTGTGGTTCTTCCTCGAGTGGCATGGACTGGCCACTGCAGAGATAGCAGCCCCCATCCATCCATACTGTCTCTCCCCTCAACTGATACAACAGTCAAGTCCACATTGTCAGGAGCAGCAGCAACATGGTACTGACCACAGTATCAGGAACTAGCAGCACTTATTACAACTATGTCTCTTAAAGTTACAGTATCTATTTACATTTGGAGAAAGGAAATCCATAATCATTTTATTCCTCATATTACCCCATAATGACTTATTCTAAAAACCTACATCGCATGACACTTGATGTGACTAAATACTAGACTATAGCTTACAATAGACAGTTATATTGTCTTGTTATCACATAAAAATGCTTTACATCAACTTAACTATTATGTGTATGCCAAAATATGTAAGCCAATATATTTTCTGGGTTCCCACTCTTTTTAAGAAATAATTTTGTAGGAACAGGCCCAGTTGTGTAGGCAACACCTGTAAATATCCTGACGAATCCTCTGTGCTTCAATTTAAAGGTATATTGTATAAAATGCTGTAGTCTATGTCAAAACTAAATTCAATAGTTTTAGGCAAGTAAAGCTCCACAGACTTCAACAGAAGGAGTCATTTAAGTTCCATTACTTCCTGTTCCTGTTTCTACAGCAGCCTAGAGGGGACAAACTGAGCACTGCTATACGAGATAGGCATTCATGCTAAAGGTTTAGGAAACATGGACTAGATTTTGTTTGAAGATATTTCTAACGTTAAATCACCATCAAACCTATTTCCACTATTTCCACTGGGTTTGGTCATAGACAACAGCATGTCCCTTCATGGCTGCCATTACTGTTCACATGCCTTAAAGGGAGAAGCACAGAAGTATGGAACTGCAAACTTTACTTTTGTTACCCGATGACACCAAAAAGGCAGAAGTACAGCTACACAGCCCACTCAGTAAACAGCACTCCACTGTAAAACTACAGCAGCCTCAGAGGGTCAAAACTCAAACTTTAAATTCCCGTAGGTTTACAAAGGGGCATACATACGTTGCCTTATTTATCTAGTACAATTAAAAAAATATGGGGCTAATATATATTTCAATTTTCTAAGAGAATAAATGTAATAATTTAGGTCAAAATTATTCTCGAAATATCCTCTTTTCAGATGTTCAAGGACAAACAGACTCTCCTGGAAAACCACTCGGTGAAATTACAGTATTATGTCTCCACTTTTCCAGGGCCACATTTATAAAGGCTTCTTTATCCAAAATAAATAAATGAATACTCGCATCACTTTTTTAAATCTCTCTTTTCTTCTTAAATTAAAAAAAAAAATGTTACTATGACAACAAGAAACAGTGCTGTCATGTCAATATGTGCAGCTAATGACCATTCATTTAAGTTATATTAAATGTAATGTGTGTTGTATTACACCAAACAGAGTGAATGAGCGTTCTGTATTGTATATAGCTTGCTTAAGGCCGTCCTCCTCGCACGGTACCCACTTTGGCAACTTTCGGTTTAGATTTCACAATAAGCTAAAAGCAGCATGAACAGTCTGTAGTGCTGGCCTTATAGATCTCCATACATTCAGTCACATGAAACTTATTATTGTGCAAAACCACAGGCCATATAGACTTGTAATATGTTTCGAGACACGAAAGGGGAGAAGTGAAGTGACTGAAAGTGTTTATGTCTGTCACATCAGCTGTTTTTTTTAGATAGACAGTTTCAGCAGATTTGAGACGGTGCTGCTGGTGACAGAAGACCACTCCTTTGATGAAGTTTTAATGTCGTCAGCTCATCTTGTGTCTATAAATAGAGTCTACATTGTTGGGGTAGAGAGGGCACGCTCCAGTAGACAGCCCAGTGATTTCATGACTCGTTCACTCTTTTGCCAAACTGCGTTCCACACATACTGTATGGTAATAAAAATGATGAGGCTTAAGGATGCACCTTTGACCTGACTGGTGTCAAAAATCATTTACTAATAGCGTCCTAAGCTAGAGTGCAGTGGATTGTGATTTCCAGGAAGTCACAGGTGATGAAAATGTGTTGGTTATCAAAGTGATTAAACGGCGCAACACAAGGTCATGGGAAGAGCATCTGGTTAAAAACAAATGGCTACAAATACTATTAGTCCTAATATTGTGAAGTGATTTTTCTGCCCATATTGATCAATACTGATGTTTATTCTATTTCGTATGTTTCGTCTTTTTTCCCGGCTTTGTGAATTTTAAAGTCAGAGAGCTGCACGAGTTTCCTATATTTAATGTCATTCTCATGTAAAGCAATATAGGCAGTGATAGCCATGTTTTTATTCACAAAGCAGGAGCCATAAGATTTATTTAAAACTGGAAACAGCTGTTGCTAATGAATGCTAGCTTTGCTTTCAAAAAAGTACAAGCGCTACAACTAAGCAAACAGGTCAAAGTGGGCTGTAACATTTTTATTGTGTGACAAAAATGGAGGAAACTGTCCTATTCTTTAAAAAAAATGTTAACATTAACTGCCATCAAAATATCCCACTACAGTATCATCCAGCGCTAATGTGACACTAAAAATCCAGTGTCTTAGGGGTAAAGCAAGTTGAGATTCTGCTCACATAGTTGTGTCTGAACAGCCTGAGATGCAGGGAGAGCTGGGATTTTGGTGCGGAGGAGGGGGGAGTAGTGGCAGGTGAAGGGTGAACTCTGAATTTCAATTAATCTCTTAAAACAGGCACAGAAACAAATCACTGCCATCTTCATGCCACAGAGCGGCTGATCAAATCAAGAGCTGGATGCAGATGAAAGAAAGTACCATCGAACATCAAGATCAAGGAACACACAGACTAAATGTGCTGTAAGCGGCTGGTAATGAATAAAAGAGCAGTGTGAGGCAGTGTCAGCTGATGGTGTAGGACTAACAGGAGGAAATTGCTCCTCGTTATGTCAACGCAGCAGATCAGAGGGAAATGAGTATAAAACACATGCAGAATTTAAGGTCAGGACATACTCATGAGATGTAGGGAAGTGGGGCAATCTGACTGGGCAGAGAGTTAAGTAAAGTAAGTAAATTATACATGTATGTGTCTAGCAACAGTGTATCATTTTGATTTTGTAGTATACAGTTGAATAAAATCAATCCCACTGGTCAATACTTTATACATGTCTCAAAATGGCATTCTTTCCATTTTCCTGTCTTGGAAAGTAGACACTTAAAGCTCCATAGAAGCCAGTATAAGGTGTCTCATTAACAAACTGAGCACTGCTGCAGGAGCAGTGCACTAATGTTTGTATGTACACCACACACTCCTGTTTGTAGGTTTAGAACAATTATCTACTATATTGATTTCTAAAATCGACACAAAGACAGCATCAGACCAACAGCATTTCACTATGGGGCTACCGTAGAAGTGTAAGGTGGGAAATCGTCATTTTCAATGTCACCACCAGGTTACCAAAATCTACACACAGCACTCGAGAGGACTAATGTGTCCACAACAAAGACAGTAAAAATATTGGGCATAAATTTGAATATTATGCAACACAGTTAGCTTAGCTGCAGTCTATAATGCTAGTGATGTGAATGGATAGTAAAGTAGGGGAAAACTTTGTACAGTATGGCTCAAGCCTAAATAGTATAGGGCAGTAAAAGTTCAAGATACCAACTCTGATGATCAAAAAAAAGTCAGCTCAGATAGCAGCAACTGAGTGAGCTTTTAATCACACAGGGTCATTATCTAATAATTATGTATTAAGTGGGCTAATGTGGCAAATGCCTTGTGTGATTAAGCAAACAGGAGCTCTAAAACTGATTATAACTTTGCAACATTTTTGTATAGTGGCTAATTGGCTTCTCCTCCTATCTCATATCCTCCTCATATCTGTAGGAGTCATCACCTGATCCTTCGGTCCAATAATCTGTACTGTCTAGATCCATCAGCCATAAAGCCTAGTTTTGCAAAGCATCAAAAATTATTCATGTGTGTTCGAATATTCAAAATACTATTTTTTATACAATTCTGCATGTGCTTTTCAGTCAGAGAGAGTAGTTTAAAATCATGCAACAAATGTAACGCAAAAAATACAAAATGCAGCATCAAAAATTACCCTTCCTAATTGCAACCATCTCGTTTATAATTCTTCTACTGTAATCTGATAGTAGAATTCATTCTGTTTAATCACTTTCTTTTAAAGACTAATGCACTCTGTATGACTTCTGGTGGATTTCTCTCTGGCCCACTATGAATGAGTTAGCAGCTTACAGAATGTACCTTGGACTATGTAATCCCTAAAATCCCTCATATTCCAAGAGAAATTCTGCAGCCAAATCTCTTTTTACACTGCAACATGGCTGCGTGTACTGTATACGAGCAGTGTTTTTGAGCCACAGGGAAAAAGACTGCAAAGTGACAGTGTCCCGTGTGAGCGCACATCTGTCTTTGGGCCCCGGTCTGTGTCTCTGTAGTGTCCGCTCCACAGCTGGGAGGGGCGTAGCACCATGAATGGCATCTTTGTGAGGGAGTCTGTCCTCTCAAGAGACTTCAGTAAATGCTTATGTGTTTGTGCTCTCCACCTTTGTCCATTGTGAACTCTGCCCAAAACACAGTCTCTCAGTGTTTGGGCTTCTGAGGAATAAGGCCACATAAAGCTTGGTGAAAACAGCTCTGCAGGCAACTCTATTTACAAGGACAAATGATGTATACATGACAAATATGTACTGAAATGTTAACAAGCAACAATTCAAGCTCAGAGGTAAAAAGCTAAATTCACCAGACACAGCCCACTTTGCTCTAACGCTCCAGTGAACATCACCTGCATGTTAAAGTTGCTGACCTACAACAGTCAGCCTGCATAAGCACAAAAAACTCTGTGTCCCAAACAGTGCTATGCCATGAACTTTTGCTAGTCAAAACAAAGGCATACATGACTCAAATATGAATGCATCTAATGTCTGAGGAGAATAAGAACATAGAACTAAATGGAAGTTTAGTGCCCAGGGGAATGCCTTTGACAATGAAATGTTGCCAGCAAGGATTATTAGACAGTGCAAGGATATCTACCGAGTGCTTGGTATTTGACGGTTTACGGTTTTCAGTAACCAGTTGATGGAGCTAAACCAGTGTAAATATGTAAAAACTTAAAAAAATAAAAACAAAGAATCATCTGATTAGCTTCACCATAAGTAGGTGAGTGATAGAAGTGCTTTTTAACCAGTCATCTTGGTACCCAAATATTTTTTGATTGAGTGAATCATATCACTATGTTTTACAGAAACCAAAAAATGTCCAAATACCAGATTTTTGTTCCCTAAGTTGGTGTATTTTAGTGGCAAAGCAGAAAGACACTACTTTGTTTTCTTGAATGCAAAAAAAAATAGAAGAAAAACCAAAATTTCAAAGAGTAGAAATTGTGATACATCACTGCAATATTCAATTCAGTTCTTCTTGATTTCCAAATATCATCCAGCCTGAATATTACAGTCTGCAAATTTGTCTATTACTAGACCTTAAGCCCAACACACACAAAGACTTTTGCAGTTTTTCCAGAGACTTTAAACTCTGCACATAACAAACAAATTGAAGATTTAAAAAGATTTTTTTGCAGTTTTTGGTGTCCCTTCCTGTCCTGAATATAAACTCAGAAAATGTCACTAAATTTATTGTGATCAAGAGTAAAAAAAAAAAGTTGGTGAACCCTTTGATTTACCCAAGTCATCTCAGGAACCATTTTACCAACAACAAAATGAGGCTGTGCGATGGAGTCATGCTGATTTTAGGTTTCTTCCACATTATATAAAAATAGAAAAATACAAATTATATGCAAATCTAAAGAAAACACCACATTCTCCAGCAGGGCAGTTAAAAAAAGGGAAATGCACAGTGATGCTTTAAACATAGATTTTGCAGTGCTGTGGGTATTTCATAATTCAGCATCTACAGCTTACAAATCTCTCAAGACTTCACCAGCCCAAAACTTGAATGAACTCTCCATATCCGCCACTTGCTGGGCCACTTCCAAACTTAGATGTTGCATAAATCATACATGTCCACAGGGGTTTTACTAGCAATGCAAACACATGCCGTTACATCTATCGTTATTAGGATTGCTTAATGAAATAATTCTGAAAAGAAGAAGGAAACATGTTACTTATTTTATGATGTATGCTTGAAGTGTGTTCCCCAGTTGCCAACAGCCTTCAGGAAGCACACAAGACGAGGGGGAAAAGAAACCACTGTGACGGGATGTTTGAGCAGCCATGATGGTAATGGACATGAAAAGCAGATTAAAAATGATTATGGCAGAAGGGCTGAGGGGGATAAGAGGTCCATTTTATCATGTAGACGATTATCCCCCTTTACCGATGGCTTTGATTACGATAGTCTGGCACCAGTAAACACCGGAACACATGGAGGACCGCTTGCACATCTGTGTGATTTTCATTAAACTGTAAGGGCTAATGAAAAGAGTTAGGTAAGACAGTGTGGTCTCGGTATAAGGTCACAGTGTCTGCAAAGTAACCCTCAAAAATTGGCTCAGATGTAAAATTTTATTTAAGAAAAGGGTAATCTGTGAGATAAATAATGCATTTTGGAGTTTTTTTTACTCTGATATGGACAAAGTGGGGGGTAAAAATTGCTGAGTGTTTGTTTTAGTCGACCTTTAAATATCATTCTAGTTTTCATACTTTGATAAAGTAAAATTAAATGGTTTGGAAACTAAACAACTTCTTCTTATTATGTATTAGTATTGTAATGGTTGATGTTGACAAATGGGTCAGCTTAATCTACCCATTCTACTTCTAGGGGTCAAATAAACAGAGTCTGGACCCAGGATTTTGGATTTTGTCCAATTTCAAATAATTGTAAATGATAAGCAAATAATTGGGTATTGAGTATTTCAGAGTTATCCATGCTGCCTTGGTGTATGCCTTTAGAGTCTGAGGTACCAATATCCAAAGTTGCCATATGACCCATTCACATCTTTCAGGCTTCAGGCTGTTTCAGGTTTTGCTTTGTGTTACCAATGGAAGTCGCAGATCAACACACAACAAATGTAAACAACAACAACAGCAACAACTAAGCACATCCCATATACTACTGAGAGGTTTCCAACTAAAGTTTTCCAACCATGGAACTATCCACTGCAATTGATAAGAGGAAATCAATCAACCAAGAAAATGGTATGTAAAAATAAGGTCTGTTTAACTAATGCTATATATCTAGTAAAAGAAAACTGTGAATGTGAACAGACACAGTTGAGTCATTAAGAACTAAAACTGTTGTGACGCCATTTGTATTAAAGCTCAGTAAAAACAGCAGTTTAATGAGGCTAGAAAATCTTACATGAGCCAATTATCTGGTAAGAAACATGGGATTATTACAAAGCCTGAGGCGGGCTGAACTCTGGGCTCAGGGCTAACACTTTGACAGACAACCATTTACTCTCTCATTCAGTCACTAGTGGTAATTTAGATGTACCAGTTCACCTATACATGCGTGTGTTTGGACGGTGGGAGGAAAGCTGGACTACTTGGAAACAACAGACACAGAAAGGCAGAGTCAGCCAGCCTGGGGATCAAAACCATGACCTTCGTGCTGTGAGAGTGCTAACCACCCTGCCACTTTCCCTCCTTGCATTATTTCAGAAATTGATTCAATTAAAAATTAAAACTCAAAAAGTGCTGTCCTGGAAAGCTTGTCAAAACTTTTAACCACTAGATGGAGTCTTGCTCTAACTCTTGGTAATACCATAAAAAAAATAAAATTAAAATAAATCAGTGTGCCATAGAGGTTTTTCCCATCCTTGGGCATTTTCCCAACGCCCAAGGATGGGATGAGCCATGTTCACAGACTGTTTATACTCCGTCAGTTATTGTTCAGGGAGTAAAAAGAATTCCTTGTAACTACTGTATATCATTCACTGTCTGGCTGTTTAAACATTTTAGCCTCAGAGCTGTTTGTAGCAACAATAGCCCCAGTTTGGGTTACGTTTGGAGTGGGCGGACTGTTGTTTGGCTAGTCTGCTACAAGCTGCCTCTGTCTCAAACAGGTAACAATAGCTGTGTTTCTTTCTCACACTGTCTCACTTTTATAGCCCTTAGTCAGATACAAGAGACAGCCCAATGGTGAATGTGACACTTGGGCCAGTGAAGGTTTACATACGAGATCTCCATAAACCCAACACCGGTCCTGGGGCACGACACACAGGCTATCACATGACCTGAGAGCGGTGGCGGGATAACTCATCTAACATGCCCCAGGTGTAACCACAACCAGGTCACTCAGCAAAGGTCGTTTCTCTCTGTATAGTCTACATTTTACTCCGTGTTAGTCCTCACTGTCCGACTCCGAAGTCAACTTTCCACTGGCAACCTGTCAAATTTACGATGAGCAAAGAGTATCGACTTGTTTGACTGAGTTTTATTTTATCGTTCCATTAAGTGCACGAATGTTTTATGAGATTAAATTGACCCAGAGGATTAGGTTACATACAGGCTAATGCACTTTCATTTTGAAACAGTGTTGTAGAATAAAAACAATCACTCTACAAGCTAATGCTAAAAAAAAATCGTAGTTTCCACTGTTAATCGTGTGACCATCATCCATGTATGTATAAAACAAGCAGAAATTACAATGTCAAAATAGCCATACTGCAAAACTTAAAAAAAAAAACAACCAAACTATAAAATACATAAAAATTATAACCAAAATTAGTCATATTAAGGACTTGGTTTGGGAAGTAGCAGTAGCAGTCTGAGCAGCGGTTTATGCTAATTAGCCATGTGCTTCAGAGGATTTTTGCGTTGTTTAACAAAACTTGTGTGTAATTACATTATGCTTGGTCTATGAAAACAGGGGGCTAAAACTAAAAGAATTAAACCTAAACTGCTTTATTTTCACCTGGATGGTAATGCAAACTGCTGCTAATGCTACTTTTTTAGGTCAGTAGCAAGAGAGAACAGTTGGTTTAAATCGGAAATTGTATGAAAAATTGAAAAATATGAGATTTATTTTTATGCCATATCGTCTTATTACAAATTGCACACTAGTTCGCAAAAATGCTCTACTGCATTATAAATAATGATCTCAATCAGTCATGATGTTTTTTACTCCATGATGCAAAGAAGAATCTGTAACATTTTTTCAAAGATTTTTCTGAAAAACCCAATGGAATTTTCAGCTAAAATATAAAACTCTTTTTTTAGCTTTCAGTGTTTGTGTGGATGTTGAAGTTGAAGTTTTATAGAAGGAACAATTTCTGGAACTTTCTTGGCCTAGAATTGTAAGTTTGGACATTCGAATTAATTACAAAAATGTGGCAAAAACAATTTACACCGCTGATTCATAAAAACAGCACTTTAATTCCCGTTTTTGTTGAGAATGTTCTTCGTCATTCTCAGCCATTTCACAAGTGCCTCTGAGCCCTGTGCCCAATGGCATTATAAAACTACTGCAGCAGCCAGTCAGTGCTCCCTTGTCAGTGAACACATGGCTGCTAAATGTCTCCCTTCCTCTCTGACCTTTCGATCTGGAGAAATATTTACAGATTCCATTAGGATATGTAAGTCCATGTCGGCCCAGAGTAACACCCTATTCCAGCGACTTAGCAACACATTCTTCAATCCCTTAAAGCCTTATCATGCACTAAACACAAATAGCTCAGACAGCAGGTAGGCTGACAGTTTTACATATTTCTTACTTTTTCCAGTCGGTATCAATGATGTATAATCCTCTCAAAGTCTACAGGATGACTTTAATTTATCGAAGCGACAGCTGGTGTTCATACTGGTCGGATGACGATAAGACGCCTATGTAAGCAGGTATTAAACCCGCCATAAACCAGGGCAGTCACGCTCTTACATGGAAGATATTACACATTATATACTGACAGCAACCTCGACCCTTAAATACGTTTGAATAAAAGAATCAAGATTAATTTGATTGATTACAAAGCAGCAGCACTTGGTACCTTTATATTGAGCCTTTACGTTCTCTTAGTCATGTTTATTACGTCACACTTTGGTCTTTTCTTGGTTTTCAAAAAAGGTGCTATGATTGGCTGACACAAATTCGACAATTAAGTGTACAGTGGGAGTTATGTTGAATAGATAAGATGTTTTGTAAATGTATTATCCTGTAGGTTCTGGTCTTTTCTTATCAGGTTCTATAAAAGATTGCTATGATGATATCTTATAAAGATCCTAAATGTAACCCTAGGGACCTCTCCTGCTTCTCTTATATTAAAAAAAAATTCAAACAAGGCCAATTTTTCCTCCACAAATTACTAATACATTTCACCAAACTGAAGTTTAGAGTTTAGAGTTAGCTTAGAGTTAGTATTTATCGGCCTTTTACGTTGCCTCCCTTTTCTCTGTTGATGCTTTTCTTTTTTAGCTGTTTCTCTGTGTTAAAAGACATATTCACCGTTGGAAATACACTTTATCGACAGCTATTAAACTTCCTGGAACATCATATGACAAGCCGGTGTAGACCACCATTAGTACATGCCTTCAAAGCTGTAATGCAGTACATGGTGGTCTGCTGGTGTGACAGATTTCTGAAGACACAGCACTGTAATCCCTGATTTAGGTTGGGAATAGAGGTTAGTGGTGAGGGGGGTGTATACTGGTGTGTTTGGCCGTGTGTGACCAAGGAGACTAACGCTCCAGTTCTGGGAGGTCATAGACACAACACAGTCTCAGTCTCCTAATCCTATTATCTGTAGCAGTGGCACTTTACTGTGTATTAAAACACATGAGACCAGCAGCAGTGTCCGGTTAAGACTGTGCTCAAAAGTCTCCACAAGCCATTACAGAAATGGACAGAGGCGCTTCCACTCTCTGGGATGATCAATAAAAGTCATTTGGTCGGGAACCTCTGCAGTGAGAGAAGAAGCTTCTCCAACACGGACAACTCTTATAGATAATAACTACAGGAAACCGACGAGAATAAAGAATTCATGAGAGGGCAGCGACGGACAGAGCTACCTCAAAGAGTGTGTTGTGTTATCAGCTGAAAGCAGGGCGCGGATCCTCAGCAGCAGGCTTCATTTACATTCTTTAAAGCAGTGAGAAGAAGAGAAGAGATAAACAGGCTGTGAATCAATGAATGAACAAGATAGAGAGGGCAGAAAGTCACAATTAAGCAACATTTAAATGATTTCAATCAATAGCAATGATAACATTTTACCTTGTATTGAGACAAGCTTAAGACCTAGCAGTCAGAACTACAGATTCCATGACTAAAAAACCTGAATTGTCCGCTCCAAGGTCTACACCAAGAAGGGCTAAATTATTCCCTTGTATCCATTTGGTTTGGTAACTTTTGGTTTCACACTATATCACTATTTCAAACCCACACAAACGAACTTTCCCTGATGCTCCATTTACCATTGTCATGACAACGGGGCATGTCTCCTACACACACTGATTGTGGCTGTGTGTTGTCACTTCAGTGGCTCATTTTACACAAATTGACATGGAGTCCCCTCCCCTCAGCAGCACCTTCAAATTCACAGTTTAACACTTGTTCTACTGTTATAACTCTTATTAGGTCGGCTGCCCAGACGCAATCTGCAGCGGTCTGTTTGTCTATTGAATTGTTCTCCTTTTCCTTGCACTGTTTGCTCTTTGCTATATTGAGTCTGAAAGTCAGAACTATTGTAAAACTCGCTTTCACACTGCAAACACACCATACCTTTTTTTCAGTTTGGTCTGGACCAGTGTTATTTTTGTTGACAAATAATTTTCGTCATAATTTTCGTCAACAACATATTTTTGCATCCAAAAATGAAACAAAAGCTAAAGAAAAAGTTGAGGACGAATTGTCCGACTAAATTTATCGACACTTTTGTCAACTAATAAAACGAAAATAAACAGACCACAACGAAATTCCAAACAAAAGGAAGACGAGACAGGATGAGTCGAGATGAGATCCAATCAGAACTCAAGTTTTTAAGTGTCGTGGAAATGATGTCAGATGCAAACATTTGTTAGAGTTGCAGGAAGACGACAACGAAAATATCAATGTTAACCCTTGGGACCTTAATACCATGAATAACAGCTTAGTTTCATTCAGGGTTAGGCTTTCACACCAGCAGATTTGATTCAACCCAAATAGAAGCGTCCTGAAAATCCAGACCAGACAGCAGGTGTGCAAGCTCCATGAGTAATAATGAACGTCTTTACAGAAGCTGATTTCAAAACGTTTTAAGTGGCTTTTTGCCTCTTGTGAAATCATTGTAGCATTTAGCAGAGACATTCACAGTGTCGCCTATTGCCCTGAAATAGGAGCTGGAGGAAGTATCTGGGGAGAGGTTGCTTAAGACTGCTGCCCCTGCGAACCTGCTCCGGATGAGCAGAAGAAGATGGACGGATGATAGTTTTTGTCATACTGCTCGGCCATAATAGTGTTATTTCATTTTTTGTGTCCGTAGCAGTTTGACCTCAGTTCAAACTTGGAGGTATAAAAAGTCAATGCTCAATCAGCCTGTGTAGCGGCTCTAGAGTCTGACAGCTTCAGCCCATCATCATTATCCGCTGTGGCCCTTCGATCTCAATCAGCCGCTCCCTGTTGCTCGCCGGCCTCGGTAATGATGACTGAACCCTTATCTTCAGTGGAGAAAGAGGCCAAAGGCGTTAGACAATACTGATATCTTCGCATCAAAGAGGTGTTAAAGCACCAGAAGGATGTGTAAGATTGCTAATATGAGGTATTAATTGGACAGTTGAAAGGCAGAAGTTAAATGATGTCTGATTCATGAACTGCAGCTGTGGGCCAAATTACACTGGATCTATTTTTAAGTGTTTGAGGTGGACTAGTGGGTTTAGTGACGCAGGCTAGAAGGTCAGAGATGATTTGATATAGATGTTGGGATTGTCTAGGTCAAATACAAATGTAACAGTCTTAAATTAGAGACAGTTATTGACAGCAGACAGACAGAGTTCACACACCATCATAAGACATGCATGTAAAGGCAAAATGGTAAAAATATAATGCCCATTGTGGAAAACGATGGGCTTAAATGAATGGTTGCTTGTCATTCTCTTAGCATTAGCCCGGTGATTGTCCAACACTGGGCCTATAAACTTATTCTGATGACTTATATTTGAACTGAGCACAAAGGAGGGTGCACGGTAGCAGAGTGATGAGCACACACTCATCACAATGCCCTTATGGAGTTTAAAGTACTTCAGTCATTAGCATCATAAGCTAGTAAAGCTCATTTTGGGCATTATGAGGATGGGTGACTGTGGGTTTTCTCTGGCAACTCTGGCCTTCTCCCACTGTGCAAAGACATGCATGTGTTGGTCAACTGGTGAATCTAAATTGCCTAATGAATGAATGTGAGAGTGAATGTCTTTAAGTGTTAGCCCTGCAACTAACTGGCCATTGTCCAGAGTGTACCCCATCTCAGGCTCAAAGCTGCTGGGATAGCTTAGTTCCCCAACAGGACTAAGTGGAAGATTAATAAACATTTTTTTTTCTGCTGCCATTTGTAGACATAACATTAGAAGCCGAAAAGAAGGAAAATGTGGAGCCACAAAACTGTTCACTGAATAATTACTGGTGCCGTGTCGCACAAACTGCAAAATGTGAGTGGAAGTCTGCTAATTTGAACATAAATAAACGAGTCCAACTCTTTAGACCAGACCACTACAGATTTTCAATTCACATTTTACATTTTCAAATATCACAAAAACAAGATGTTTTGCTTTTTGGGGTTTTTTTCAGCAAAAGACAACCGACTGAGTACATATGTGTGCTGCCAGTCAGTGGGTGGAGCTAAAGCAGCTAAAGGTGACAAGCAACAAATGGAAAGGACTATGTGATACTGGACTATTGCAGAACGCCAAAAAACACCACATGAAGGAGCCAGAGTTTTACACAGACTGTTTCAGGGCCTTCCTCATCAAAGACTGAGATTAGCCTACACAAAGCCACAAAACCTACATTAATGCACATTGCCATTATAGTCATCATACAAATACATATTCGGTGAGTAAGTAGTAAGGCCACATACTGCTTGAGGGCTATGCCAAATATAGATAGGGTATATCTTTTTCTGGTAATCATAAACAAAGCAGCAGCCAAAATACTTCCAGTAGAACTGAAGTTAGAATACTGTGTTGTCTTGTTGTGTTGAAAATTGTGTCAGGCAAAAACACCACCGCATCAAATCCTTTATCACTTTAAAAGACTTGACAAGAGAGAATCTGTTATCCTTCTAAGAAATTCAGTTCATTATAGACTATTTGTAGTCAAGGGTGAAAAGATTCCTAAAACAAAGCTGCGGCTAATTATATTTCTATGCTTCTGCGAAAACTCGAGGAACTGTCTGAATCCTTGGATAGATGGAGGCTAGAAGTGTGACAGGGGACAGAGTGCTCTTTGGTCCATATCAGCTGTGATTGTTGATCCTTCATGCCCACAACTGTGGCCTTCCAAGAAACCTTTAACGCACCTTCACTCTTCAGGGAAATGCGAACTCCCAAATGTCATGGAAGGAGATGTTTTCACTCACAACAAATGATTCAGCAGAGTGTTTGTATCGAGTGTCTGGAGGAATGACTGGCGGCAAGGGAAACATGAGAGCTTTGTGGTTTTACAGACTGTCACTTAGCATATTAATACTTAATGTTACATATTTGACTTGTCTAGGGCTATTTTTGGCAACAAGATTTTTTTCTTTAAAGTATAAAGTGCCTGTGCTAGTTTTTAGTGGTAGTTGCACTTTGTATCTAGGGTATAGAGTGATGGCTTGAGCGAGGATGCAGCAGCACTCGCAGCCTTTAATTTTTAACCATCCTCTTGGCTGTGTCCAGGGGATGGCCTGACTCTGGGGCAAGTGTAACCCAACCTTTTTCAAATTAGACCTGCAGCTTTGACACAGCGACACAGCCTGTGATTCACCCTTACCTCCGGAAGGCCTATCACCAATGAGGAAACATTTGATTTAATTTAAAAGAATCTAATTTAAGGGATAAAACGATTTACTTACTAAACGTTTTACAGAGAACACTTATCTCTGTGTGTGAGGGAAATAGGGTTAAGTCAGAACAACTATTATTTGAAAGTGTTATTACTGTTGTGTCTTTCGAAATGTATTTAATGTCTGCAGAGGAATAAATAGGTGGTCATCATCATAGTCCCTAGCAAAATATTGACAGGTTTCACCATTGAGAGTCGAAAAAAAGGTGACCTCACTGTGACCGAAAGCCATGGTGCTTTATGTGAGAAAATGAGTAGTCCCATAACAATGTGATGGTGTTAGTAGATGCATATTCAGCAAAGCTCACCTGTAAGTCGTTGTTATTGGCCATCATGACAGCAGCAATAGTAGTAGACTTGTACTAGGCTGGAGGTTGGATCACTTCTCAGCTGTCAAACCATCGCACAAAGTAAAGTTGAAATCCTCCTAGGGTTCAACAATAGAAGCCAGAAGAGAAAGTATGAGCTCAACAGTCCAGGTGAAGCTTTAGTTTGTCAAGGGCAGCTTCACAAAAAAGCAAGTATTTTTAACATAGTGACGTGTTTAGAGCAGGTGAGCTCAGAGGACAGGCACGGAGCACCACCTCCACCTCCACCTCTTCTGCTTCTTCCTCCCAGCAGGACGTCAACTCTTCTCGGACTCTGACGAGCATCACGCAGTGCAGCCTCACACCAGCTGCCTCGGGCTGTCTTCTCATCCTCTGCAGCGATCAACTAGTCTGGGGAGAAATCCGAAACCAGGCGGGATTCACAACAACAGCCCGCTCCTCTCATGAGAGTAACCCGAGGCCATGTTTCCCCCGCGGCGGTGCACTCCTGCGTGGCTCTGCAGACACTAAGCTCAGGCTCGCAGTGACTCCCAGCCCCGGTGTGTGATGCTGCTGCTGAGAGCTGGGAAGTGTTAAGGCGGCGTAACAAGACGGCAACACACTTCCGGTGGCATGCTTCGAAATAAAAGTAAAAATATGCAACAAAAATTCATTCATCCGTCATTGAATCACGTATTCCGTCACTTATTATTTATATTAAGGGTAGCGGGTGGCTGGAGCCTATAGCAGTTACTTTAGGATTGAGGCAAGGCACATCATGGACAAGCACTAGCCTATCCTACGATTTATTTTTATTTATTGTATTCTTTTATCAGTATACAACAGTTGTTCTGTCAAAGAAACATAAAGTGACTTAACGTGGCCAGCTAGCTAGCTAACGAAAAGTAGCGCGAAGAATTAGCTAGCGTTCGCGTTAGCTTGTCAAGTCGAAAATTCAAAATGGCTATAACTAGCTCATTTAAATTCATGCTCAAATGTTTGTTTAAATATAAGCTAGTTTACTTACCCTAACATCATTTGAACTGTTCTTTTTGGCTTTCCGTGGGATTCAACTGACAGCTCATAAATGAAAAAAAAACTTTGCCCGGAACTGTTAACTAGTTAATTGTTTTATTGACCGCTAGCTCAAACCACTAAAATACGGAATAGCCCACTTCTTTACTGACAATGAATGCTCTTATTACCACACTTTACTGGACTTGCGAAATACAACAGAAAAACATGTTTAACTCGTTTAAAACACTGATATACAGGCCAAATCAGAGGCCTATTTAACATACCACACTGTATGACTGCAGGCCATTTTCTGCAGGGCTTTAACAAAACCAACTTGAGTAAGTAGCGTATGCATACATTGGTCTATAGAAGGTTTTTTATTTTTTAATAAAATTTTAATTCAATTTTGTCACGCATGATCGACATGCTTTTATTTTGAATTCCGATTTCCAGTGGTTCAGCGGCTCCTCTTCATGAGCTTGAAGCCTGGCAGACTGCTGCAGACAGAGCGCCCTCTTTCTTCACAAGGAGACCTGTTGATCACCAGCCCACAGACAAACATCAGACAGAGACAGAGCTGTTTTTTTTTTTTTTTTTGCTGAAACTTTATTATAGTAGGTTAGATTTGATTATTATTTAGTTTTTTCCCCTAAAACCTAGAGAAAGTAGTGAGGGCAATGGTGTAAGTTCATCAAAGAGTCAAATGAACCTTTTCGTCCTTTGTGATCCAGGTGGTATTTGACTTACTGATATGTTTTCTAAAGTTAACCGATCACTAACAAACAATTGTACAAAGGACAAAGTAAATGCAAATAAAGATACAGTACAAGACACAATTTATTGAAGGATTGCATGCATAAGAAATGAGTAAACAGCAAATCCAATCAACAGTTTAAAGACTATATAACAATAATATGCAATTGGTCATTTCCGGTGATTTATAATATTTACAAACAATAGGGCTATTTCTCCAGTACATATATACAATGTACCACATATTAGTTTTTATACATTGAAATATTAAGTACTAATGATCAGTTTTAAACATTGCCGCTGTCCTCAGAGTCAGTGCAGATGTATTTTTTAAATGCTGAAGTGTATCTGTATTACTTAAACATTGTATATTATGCCTGTATCTGAGAAATGCTTTGACACTATTAAGTGCTATCATTCACAACTTACAGTTTCATTTCCAAAAATCTGCTGTGAAAACAAAAAGCTGCGCGCCTGCATTATAAAGGCCACAACCAGGTTCACAAGAACAAACTGCACCATAACAACAAAGGTGATCAAGACTAGCGGTGCTGCCCAAGACAGATAATCCAGACAGTCTTTATCGTTAGCACGGCACTCCCTCAGAGTATCCTTAGCAAGGACAAAGAAATGTTTTAGCTCTGAGAAGTACACATAGAGTAAATGTCTTTCTGTTGAGCTATAGCCTAGGATAAGGGAAGTTACAGCCTCCTTTTGAGATAGCTCCTTAACTAATGCAGTTGATTCTGTGGACAGATTGCCTTGTTTTGAGCAACCCTTATCAAATTGATTATGGAAACTTAAAATTTCCCAAATGTAACAACTGAGGTATGACACATTTCTTAGGAGACATTTTTGGAGTTTTTGAAATAAGACAAATTTTAATCTAGTTGTGAGAACTGCACTCTAAAAAAATGTTTTTTTCAGATTTATTGACAGGTTGTATAGCATAAAGGCAAGTAGTATTTTTTTTTTACTTAAATAATTGTAATTAGTCCAAAAACCTGTTACCGTGGCCACCATTCCTGTTCAAGTTAACATCGATTTGTGCATGTTCAGTTTCACAAAACAATGAATAAGTTATGCTGCTCAGTCACGCCTCGGTTCACATCTGTAGTTTAAAAAATGTTTTGTTGTTCGATGAGACACCCAAACCTAGTAAAGAATCTGATTTATGAAAATATTAGTGAATGTGTAGCTTTAGTCATTGCTTTGTTAAATCTTACCTTCAAAATGCCATTCGAGTCCTCTCCTGTCTCCTGTGCACACTTTGTAGAGGGCTATCAGGGCTATCCCGAAGTTTCTGAAGTTGGCGCTGATGCAGGCCCAGGCACGGGTACTCTTCAGTGCATTCTAGACAAAACAACAATAAAATAATGGCCCTGACATATTCACTCACACTTTATAGATCAGATACAACATTACACTGACCGACAGCTCCACCCCTAACACAGCATAGATGAAGAAGAAGAAGAAGAAGGTGAACAGCAAGCACAGATTTCTAACCTGGAGGAAAAATGCATTATACTTATATACAACAATAACATATATAAAAAGATATTGTAAAAGTTTTATATTTTTGACATAAACAAATCAAATGTGTATTTTTGTGTTCACTATGGAATAAAAATGTTAAGATGTCTTATTGTAAATATTTTATGATTAGTTTGTCTGGGTGTTTTTTGTTTTTTTTAATATAAGCCTATTTAGGTTTCTACTACTACACATTTTTGTTTAAGTACTATGAAGTTTTGTCTTTATGTCTTAAATAAATGAACAAATAAAAAAATATGAATTTACACCCAGCTTATTTAATAAAATATAAAGAGTTTTGGACTCTAACTTTTATTTGCTGCATAGAGTTCCATTTTTTCTTATAAATAAAAGTCCGCCTCTTCCAATTTAATAATACTGACTGTAATTTACTTTTGACTTTAAAATATTCCACAGTATGATTGTACATTGAGTAATGGATCCAACTTCTACTTTTGTTGTGTTGGAACAATGTAAAATACTCCCCCTGCTGTTAATTTTATGCCAAAAACGGTATCCTATTTATAACACAAATGAAAAAAATAACAACAAAGTAATCTATGGTTATTAGAAGTGTCAGAAAATAGCCATGGTCCAGTCTGGTAGTTAAATTATGGCATTTTAAAACTGTCTACCAGAAAATATTAAAAAAAAGTCTAGAAAAAAGTATCCTAAATTATATTTTGTAAATGCAGAACTTTTGTTTTATTTGTTGGCTGTTTTTCCTCTCAGTCTTCATTTCTATCAATGTGAATCAATGTGTGAAAGTGTGCATGTTGTAACTGGACTTCACAGCTCCATTAAAATCATCTTTACTATTATTATCACACTTTACCTGTAACAGGGACTTGACAACTGTTTGGACCAGGACTCGTATCTTTTTGGCTTTCAGAACTGTAAAAGAAACATACAAAGAAAACACTGAATTCTTCCTTCTTCATACATTTGCCATTAAAATGTTGCACCAAAAACTTTGACTTCACATGCATAGAAAATCCACATATCTAGTTGTTGCTTATACCTGCTTTTTAGGAACCTCTTCACTCCAAGGGCCACAAGCTTTAGAACCACACAAAGTTATTACTACAGTTTTGGTTTTGTAGCAATGTGTAGTTATTTCCAGTTTACCTTTGCTTGTAATGCTCAACTATAATGAACAATCACACTGAGGACAATTATCACCGTCATATACAGGTCTACGAATTGGCTGGTGATCAGTTTGTGAACATGGAGCCGCCACGGAGAGTAGTTGGCGTAATATGGGACCTCTTCAGGCTCTAAAAAACAAAAAATAAAAAAAATATATAAATGAGATAACACAAACAAAGGAAGGTATATTTTAACACTGCAGTTTGTCCAATCACTCCACAAATTTGGGGAATAAGGTTCTGTTCTGGTTCTTCTGACTTCTAGATGCTTGCAGTATGTAAGTGTAAATTATTTATCAGCATTAAATAAAATCAGCAAGTGAGGTTTTAACATGACCTTTCTTTTTAATGGAAGCTAGGATTTTCTAATGGACTTATTAAACCTATTAAACTCTTTATTGATTAGGATTTTTTTATTCCCTTACTTTTTACTGTCATAAGATTTTTTTAAATTCAAAAATAGGTCAAACAAAGAAACGATGTACAAACACGTACAACGAACTGATGTATTTGATAATTTCTTTCTCAACAGGTCTCCCAGATGTCTACAAAACACAATAATATATATATATATATATATATATATATATATATATATATATATATATATATATATATGAATAAAACACCAATGTCAACCCGTCAGTGACATGTGACTCTCTGAACAAGCTATACCTCGCTGTGCATTACAGGAATGTGGCCACAAAGCAGGAAAAGAAGCCATAAATTCCAGGAAAAGTATCATGATCACACATATAATCTTTTTTTTAAGACATCCTGTACTTTCCTCTTTAAGTTCAGTCTAGGAACAATGTTTAGCATTTAAACCAGTATTATATAGGACGCTAACAAAAAAATATCGGAGCTAAAATGTCATTTGGATGGTATCTATGACTTTAAACAGTGTGAATAACCCCCCTCTCACAGACAGACTGGGCCTGGACGTAGGCAGAGATCAGTTCATCCATTTTGACTTTGTTTGTATGCATTTTGTGCACTTCTGTGTAGAATGCAGGGCAGCATATTACACAGCTATTTCATGAAAATGGTTTAGGATTCACAATATACACAATACTACACAAAAGTAAATAAATGTGCATTTGTAGAGTTGGCAGGAGGTTGCCCCATAGAAAAACAGAACCAAAAACATGTTCTGAAGTGTACTTTTACAATTGATTGATTATACAATTGATAACATACCTCAATATTGACTTGATCTGTCCAAGCACAAGACCACAGTGCACATGCTCTATATAAAAGGCAAGGCAAGGCAAGTTTATTTATAGAGCACAATTTGTACACAAGGCAATTCAAAGTGCTTTACAGTAACAGTACATAAAATTAACAGAAAGCAAATAAAATCATTACATAAAACATAAATATAATCATTAATGAATTCAAACAGAATTAAAAAGCGAGTGCAGATAAAATACTTTCAGTTGTCATATGCACAGCTAAGTAGAACTGTTTTCAGCCTGGATTTGAACATTGTCAGAGTTGAGGCCTGTCTCACATCTTCAGGAAGACTGTTCCAGATTTTAGCTGCATAAAAGTGGAATGCAACCTCACCATGTTTCGTCCTGACTCTGGGAACCAGCAGGAGGCTACTCCCTGAGCTTCTCAGAGCCCGAGGTGGTTCATAAGGCTCTAGCATGTCACAGATGTATTTTGGTCCGAGACCATGAAGAGACCTATACACGAGCAGAGCTGTTTTAAAGTTGATTCCCTGAGCGACAGGAAGCCAGTGTAGAGACCTGACCACTGGACTAATATGGTCATATTTCCTGGTTCTGGTCAGGACACGAGCAGCAGCGTTCTGGATGTACTGCAGCTGTTTTACAGCTGGTTTAGGGAGGCCAGTGAGGAGGCCATTACAGTAGTCTAAACAGGTTTCTGGTTTAGGTTAAGTTAATTAGAGTTTTTCTTATCTGGTGAAACCTTCATTTTTATGGCATGTATCTGTGTTTGTCCTACTGCCTTGTCTTTTTAATCTATGTGTGCCGGTATCTCATAATAAATGTAATGGGCAAAGGCTTTTTTATCCAGTTTTATTGCAAATCAAGTCATCGATCCTTTGATTTATCCCTGTCCATGTTGATATTTTTGTTATCCAGGTGTGCCTTTTAACTCTTACATCCAGTATTGTCATGCATATGTCTATGTTGTCATCTTCGACACATGTATTGGTGATCGGGAACCATATGTATGTTAACAGTGCATTGTATTTATTCTTTTTAGCTTGGGCCGGGAATGATTGTGAGCACACATTACATTTTTCAAGCTGAATTCAATCTTTCATCTGATGATTAAATTGACAAATCTTCTGAAAAATTCCCCTTTTTAATTAATACTACACAAAAGAATGTCCACAACAAAAAATTGGTTCAAGACTGTAGAGAAATAAGACTGCTCCATTAACTGCTTGTGTTCACTATAAATGTTACAACTCTAACAATAATTATTGCGCTATATTGTGATGCGTTTAATATTAAATGTAATATATTATAATACCACATTAATAGATTTTGCAACTGACTTTTTTTGTGTGACCCAGTATTTAACTTTATTTTATTTTTTTTCAATTCTGACTTTAATCTCAGAATCAGTACTCAACCCTCAATTATTATGTATTTGTATTTTTTAAAGTGGCCCTAATCCTCTTCCGGACCAGATAGGACAATTTTTTTTCCAAAATATCTTACACATTAAGTGATATGAAATATGAGTATTAAATGAGGGCTGCGAGAAACCAGGCTATTATTTATTATAAAAATTATTTACAGACTCCATATTTTAAAGTAAACAGTCACATAGTGTTGCTTTAATTATTCTAAATGCTAATAAAATACAAATCTTCAGTCAAGTTTTAGTTTGTGGGGCATGTCTTTAATGGATGACTGTCTCTGTAGTTTGTGCCACTGGTCCAACCATAGAATGTATAAATACATTTCTCTGATGGTTTTCTCTGATGAAGCCAGGACCTCATAAATGCAAAAGTTTACCTTGAAATTTGTCCTGTAGGGAAAACCACCAAAAGCCTTATTTTTGGCACGGACAATGTTAGAATTATTGCAGTACTTAACAATGTTATTTATTTAGTAGCTGTACAAGCACAATGTATTATATTTCATCAATTTCTCCATTTGTTTTTGGTTATGCAGTATCTCCATGCTTCCTGGGGTGGCTGTGTCTGTCCCATGTTTTTTATTGCAGCTCTCTAGACTTGCCACTTGGTGACAGTGCTGCGCTGAAGGTTTCATAGTAACTGCCAGAATAAAGCCGTAGAAGAAGACCAGAAAACCCAGTGAATTTCATTCATGCTTTTCTCCAGTGACAACTCCTTGATTCGTGTCTTAACTGGGGTGACAGCTAAATGTATGCAACAAAAATGAAAATGTAGCAAAACTGTTTGACAGATGGCAAAAGGTGATTCAGAAACAAAACCCAGGTAAACATGGGTTTGACTTTTGCTACTGCCCAGAAAAGATGGGGCCCAAGGTCAGGTTTGTTTACTGCCATTTGCCTAAAAATCCTGCACAATGTGCCTTAAAATCATTAATTTTAATTTAATTAATCAATTATTGTGAAATATGTTTTTCAATAAAGGTGAAGGCAAGTTTGTGTTACCTAGCAACAGTATCCAAGGGTTCAGTTCCATTGGTTACTATGGCAACGCCATTGCCGTGATGTCATCAGATTGAAAGTGATGAGGTCACAAAACACCAAAGTCAGGACTGTAAGTCAGACTTCTGTATGAACTTTAGTTTCATAACGAATCGTACCGAGACAGGACACAGTGTTGTTACTCAGCGAAATGCCCCAAGAACAGCAAGTCATGGAAGACAGCGACATAATCATTCTTCTGAGGTCATTGTTGGAGACATGGCGAAACTCAGAACAGAAGTGGAAAAGAAATGAGAAGATCTCTCAGGAAAAAGAAAAGCAGTGGCTTCATGTAGAAACAGAGTACAGCAAGAGTGCAGCTGAAGAGTCAGAAATGCACTGGAGACCTAAAGATCTGGAGTGGCTTAGGATGGAAGAACAATATCCAGCCCCAGAAAATATGTTCTCTCAGATTGAACAGATGCTGGACAATACCAACGAAAGCCTGTTAATCTTTGCAGACGTACTTGAGTTCCAGCACGAATATGACATGAGGAAAAGGCACTGGGACAAAAGGAAAAGCCAGTGGCTGCAAAAGCAGTCCTGGTACTACGGCAGGCAAAAGCTCTACAGGGTCATGAACCAAAATACTGCATATTGTGAAGATCAATTAACAACAGCACAGGAACAATTGACCAAACTGAAGAGAACAATAGAAGAATACCAGCAAAGAGAAATTCTCTTTCAAGAAAAACACCAGGAATTGACTGACCGTTATCAAGAGTATGAAGATACGGTTCCAGCTCTGAAAGAAAGGTACTTGTGCGTGTATAATGATCTGAAACAAGAGAGAACTGAACGTAAGAAGAGAGAAAATACCTGGAGTGGTTTGAAGATGGAATATGAGCAGAAGTCAGTTCAACATGAAGATCAATTAAAAGCAGCACAGGAACAATTGACCAAACTGAAGAGAGCATTGGAAGAATCCCAGCAAAGAGAAATCCTCTTTCAAGAAAAACACCAGGAATTGACTGACCTTTTTCAAGAGTATGAAGATAGTGTTCCAGCTCTGAAAGAAAGGTACTTGAGAGTGTATAATGATCTGAAACGAGAGAAAACTGAACGTAAGAAGAGAGAGAAAGAGTGGATTGAGAGAGAGCTCGAGTTGGTAAAAACATTAGAAGAATACCAGCAAAGAGAGATCCTCATTCAGGAAAAACAGGAGCAATGGACTGAGTGCACTCAAGAATTACAACAAATGATGTCAGCTCTGAAAAAAGAGCAAAAAGAGTGTCAGAAGATAAAATCAGACTGGATAGAAAAACAACAAACATCACAAAAACAAACGGTCACCAGCGAGGCTCAAGAAGAACATCTGGAAACTGAAGCAGTTGAGCCCCGAAATCAAACATCTGACAAAGAAACAAAGAAGAAGCAGCGCAAGAGGAGCTTTTGGAGGTGTTGCTTTGGTCGTTGATGTACAAGGAATGAACACACCCTAAATCCCATCTCCCTGTCGTCTACGTGAAGACCGGGAGGTGGATTTAGTCCACACCAAAAGAGAAACCATCCATTCAGTTCAGGCCTGGTCTGAATAGTGTTCTACTATTTCAAACTTTAATTAAACTATTTAAAACTATTAATTGCGTGTTTAATGTTAATGTTTTATTTTGTTTTATGTCTTTTACAGTTTTATTGCATTGTGTTTGTATTGAGACATCTGCGCCCTCTACAGGCTGAAAGTGACACAGTGCCACTTTAAGATAAAGTAATGTCATGTCACCATTAACAGCATTTTGCTTTGCCTTTAACCTGAATTTCCTAAAAGCTTCTTGACTTCTTGAAGCCATTTACAGTGTACATTAACATTTTACAGTGAAAGAGCTATTTGTAATAAACAACTACAAAAACACCTTCTACTCCCACACTTTCATGAATGATTTGCTCTCAAATGGTCTTTTGCAGGATGTGTGATAGCGGCGAAGGCCTGTACACGTTTCAGACCCGAGAGGGGGAGCAGATTTACCAAAGGGTCCACTCTGAGACACTGACCATCGCTGAGCAGCACAAGAAGGTCCTGCTGGAGATGGAGAAGAGCAGCAGGGTCAGAGCAACACACTGCTCAACATATCATCAATATACTGTCATGTTTCCATAAAACATTATGAAATATGGCATTTAGGGAAAGAGTCAAATCTACTACACTTTGAACAAGTCTCAAACACTCAATCAACAAATAAAAGTTTTTTTGCTACATTTTAAGATGAGTTCATATTTAATGGATCCACGACAAATCCTTCAACTTCACTGTGCTCTGAAAATTCAAAAATAAATGTCATTGCAATATTTGCCCTTTTTTATTTCATATTTCAACTCTTATCCCCATTTCAGCTTCTTTAATTAAATTACAAACACCATGACTCACATTTAACGACTTATTGAAGTTTCAGTTTGTTTTAGTTTTTAGAATGAATTAGAATTAATAATCATTCTAAAATAATGTTTCCCTGGACTCAACCTCTACTTTCCTGAGCTAAAACCTCCCACACTGTTATTTCTCCAAAGGAAAGTCTTCATGAGATGTTGACCTGCAGCAAGTGATGGTCAACAGCCCAATCCCTCAGGCTTAAAGACAGGAGGAAATGCACAATACTTTACTATTTTAATTGTAGAAACAAATAAAGTCATAAAAGAGAAAATTTCAGGCTGGAATAAAGGATAAATCCTTTGTTTCACTACAAACACATACATCTGAAACTTAAAAACACTGTTCTTTGACATTGTTCCATAAAAGTTCTGTTTTCTATAATAGCTTCAGTTTTAACAAATTCAAAAGTAAGTAGTGCTCACAGGCTGAAGTTGTGTTTTGAGATGCAAATTTGTCTGCTTTCTAATTTAGCTTTGTATTGTATTTGAATAAAAACAGAGAACAAATGTCAGTATTTTTGTGTTGTAATACTTCCTAAAATACCACTTCTTATTTGTCCCCAGTTGTTGTCTCCTACCCCTGCACCCCCACTGCCATCCTGCCCCGATCGGCCTACTGACGCCACATCACTGGAAACCAAACCGGTACGAACCCCTACTGTATTGTATTTGAACTAGTCCCCCTCTTTAATTCTTTTGTCTTTTATTCTAATACAAATCATAGTATTGAGTCTTTTGGTCCACCTCTTAGCGTTGTTGTATGTTTGTATTCATTTAAATGTGAACATGAATTCCATTTTTATATTATACTTGGGCCATAATCTGTTTTCTTTTACAAATAAAGATCATTCTGAATGTAACTTAAGGGTACAATGTGTAATTTTTTAAGTTTTTAATACTGGATTTGATAGGACAGCTCATTACATTCTACAAGATACATATTGTGACATGAGTCCTGTGTTTTTGCTGTGTAACTGGAGACTGACTTCTTACGTGTGTGCAGTTCAAATCTAATTATAAAATGCAGGGCTATTCTCTTATTCTCTTTCCTCCTGAAGTTTTACTACAGCATAAAGGATTCATGTTATTAGCTAAGTTGTTATATACAGTATGTATCTAATAAGGAGTGGTCTTTCATACTTTACTGCCTATTTTCTGAGCTGATCATTTTGTTTTTATATATCACATGCATACATTTCAAGTCCTGGAAAGGGTTTCCATGTGTGTATGTATTTGGTTTTCAAACAGATATATTTAGTGTATACCCTTTTTGGTTTTTTTGGGTGTTTGTACAATGTTATTCGAGTTCCTTGACCTGGAAAACAGTGACCATTGCCCATAGAAGAGCATCAAAGTTTCTTCTAAAATGGGAAGGGTCTCTCAGGTCTGATAGCCAGCCAAGTTTACAACCAAACAGGTGCATTCCCAGTACACTACAAAAGGTCAGAGAGAAGGCAGTTAACAAACAGTATGTGACATTCTTTTTTTCTTTACATTTTACAAAGTGTCCCATTTTTCCAGAAATGGGTTTGTTTAAATTTAATTAACAAAAAGGGACCTAAATTACAAATATGCTCACTACTACTTCACGCCTGTGACGAGTTTCCATTACTTTATCATAGAGTAATGGATGGTGTTGCACTCAGCAAACTAAAGGGAATAAGCTCAAAAAGCTAAAAGCTCAAAACTCCAAATTCAGAAAGCACAAGTGTCAGGCTTTGATAGTGGCAGCTGTGTGTAAATGACTTACAAACATTTAATTATACATTTCACAAGACATTTATTAAGATGTGGTGGTGAGCTATTGGAAGAAAGGGACAAAAGTCCAGAATAAAATCTATATGAAGCATCATAAAGATAAAGCTAGTGTGACAGCTCAAGGTTCATTCATATTTGGTAGTGTCATTTTCTAGTTGATTTTAGTAGACTAACTTTTTTCTTTCGTTGACTACAATACTTATTTTTAGTGTTATAAAATGTTAAAAATGTCCAACTCTCCAGTGAGTGTGGAAAATGTCAGAATTCATACATTACCTGACAATAACAATGGCAAATTCAAGAGTATTCTTCAGGTGGCTGAAGTAGACCCATGTGTAAGCTATTTGTTATAAGATCATCTCCACAATAAAGATGATAGTAAAGATGATGTTACAGAGCCAGACTACTTCTTCCAGCTGAGGCGGCTGTGACATAAGACAAAACAGAAAATATGTCTATTATATTATGGAGTTGAGGAGGGTAAAGGTATGAAAAAAAGTCTTAACCTCCTACGTTTAAGTCAGGAGAG
Organism: Rhyacichthys aspro; assembly: GCA_036850595.1. Taxonomy (NCBI): domain Eukaryota; kingdom Metazoa; phylum Chordata; class Actinopteri; order Gobiiformes; family Rhyacichthyidae; genus Rhyacichthys; species Rhyacichthys aspro. Next base: position 4,483,973 of record CM072155.1, read on the forward strand.
AAAAAAGTAAGAACTCTCACCTCTTTGTCATGCTCCACAGCGATAACGACAACACTAAGAAAAACAACAATCACGACTGCTCTCGTGAAAAGATTTTTGCCCATAAGCTGCTTGATGATGGTCTGGAGAAAGGACCAGGCTTTTTGCACCAGTGGGAAATGAAATCTATCTGACGTTATTTTGCACCAAGGTAGAGCAGTCACACACCTGAAACATAGAAATGAAGGATTTACATCTCAAGCAGACTGGCATTTACAATATACTACACTGTATTTGGTCATGGATCCCAGTCTATACATATTTAACATTCATATCATTTCCTGAGGTCAAATGGTGAAAGTATTCATTTTAATTAATCGGCTAATCAGTTGAATTTGACATACTATCTAGGATGAGCCAAGATGACGAAATGTACGCTTAAAATAATTTACAAAAAAATCATATTAGCGTTGGTGCTGACCTGGTCATATGCCTAAAGGTGATACACAGCTTGCTAATAATGAACTTTCTGAGAGACACATGGTCCAAGTGATTCTTTTTCTTCTCTTTCTCCATGGTCTCGGAGAACTGTGCTGTGATGACCACAGCACACACATTCAACACCACAAAAGATCCAATCTGGAAAAGAGAAAGATCATCTTAGAATAAAAACATGTACTGGTATAAAAATAAAAAAAATAAGTGTCAAAAAAAGAAACAATAGGTGGACTTACAATAGTGATAATCACAAAATATACAAAACACCAGAAGGAGTATGTGTCCATAACAAGGTACATGACAACATGGCAACAAGGCACATTAATAATACAGTAACGAAACAGTAATTACCTGAAATATAGTTAGCCAGGCGTAGCCGATATTGTCAACGTTGATGGCTCCCAGGTAAGGGTTCTGATCACTTTCATGACACACGTTGTAGAAGTTATTCCAGTCCACACAGTGGTGTGTACGGTTTTCGATTTCGTTGGGATGTGGGATAGTGCAAAGGGTTTCCATTCTCTTTGTACGGTGGGATGTCGCTGTAGTGTAGCGTTCCACGTTTGTCCTTTGGAGAGCAGATATAGGGCACTAGTGTACTGAGGCTGTAGAAAGGGGGCATGGACATGTTGTACTTTCTGGAGAAAAAAAAAAGGTTAATGTTAGAGAATTTTGGATCTATAAGATTGTGATGCCCTGAGCCTTGGGCTCTGTCAACAGATAGACTCAGACACCTGCAGGAACATGTCTCCAACCTCGAGCCCTATCTACTGAATAACAACTGAATAACATCTCTTTTGTTATTGCATTGTTTGTGAACTGACCTTCTAAGAGGTGTTATAAGCTCAGTCCTATGAAAGCATAGCCAGACTTGAATGTTCAATACTACTCTGTGTTGACTGTTCAACTGTCTCCAGGCCTGTATGTGATGGTAATAAACTTCTCCTGCTTAAGTCATCCACAGTCTCTGCAGTTTATCTATGTGTTCCAATACTTCACAGCTCTAAGGCAGTATACCAATTCTCTTACACGTATTACTACAGTTTTGGTTTTGTGGCAATGTGTAGTTATTTCCAGTTCACCATTGGTTGATGGTAATGCTTAACCGTCATAAACAACACTGAGGACAATTATCACCGTCATAAACAGGTCTACGGGCGCAGTGGCTCAGTTGGTAGAGCAGGTTGTCCAATAACCGGAAGGTTGGCGGTTCGATTCCCGCTCCCTCCTGTTCATACTGTCGTTGTGTCCTTGGGCAAGACACTTCACCCGCCTTGCCTCCAGTGCCACAGTACTGGTGTATGAATGTGTGTGATTGTAGAGCTGAGTTTGGTGGTGGTTGGAGAAGGCTTGAGCGCCTGGTGTATGGCAGCCCGCCACTCCACCTGCCCCAGGTGGTGTGAATGTATGTGAATGGGGTGAATGGCGCTTTGGGTGCCCGAGCAGGGCATGAAAAGCGCATGCCATTTACCATTTACGAATCGGCTGGTGATCAGTTTGTGAACATGGAGCTGCCACGGAGAGTAGTTGGCGTAATATGGGACCTCTTCAGGCTCTAAAAAACAAAAAAATAAAAAATATATAAATGAGATAACACAAACAAAGGAAGGTATATTTTAACACTGCAGTTTGTCCAATCACTCCACAAACTTCTGACTTCTAGATGCTTGCAGTATGTAAGTGTAAATTATTTATTTATTAAATAAAATCAGCAAGTGAGGTTTTAACATGACCTTTCTTTTTAATGGAAGCTGAATGCTCCAGAAAACTCAGAACTAGGATTTTCTAATGGACTTATTAACTAATTAAACTCTTTATTGATTAGGATTTTTTTATTCCCTTACTTTTTACTGTCATAAGATTTTTTTAAATTCAAAAATAGGTCAAACAAAGAAACAATGTACAATATATATATATATATATATATATATATATATATATATATATATATATATATATATATATATATGAATAAAACACCAATGTCAACCCTAAGCTATACCTCGCTGTGCATTACAGGAATGTGGCCACAAAGCAGGAAAAGAAGCCATAAGTTCCAGGAAAAGTATCATGATCACACATATAATCTTTTTTTTTAAGACATCCTGTACTTTCCTCTTTAAGTTCAGTCTAGGAACAATGTTTAGCATTAGCATTTAGCTAAAATATCGAAGCTAAAATGTCATTTGGATGTTATCTTTGACTTTAAACAGTGTGAATAACCCCCCTCTCACAGACAGACTGGGCCTGGACGTAGGCAGAGATCAGTTCATCCATTTTGACTTTGTTTGTATACATTTTGTGCACTTCTGTGTAGAATGCAGGGCAGCATATTACACAGCTATTTCATGAAAATGGTTTAGGATTCACAATATACACAATACTACACAAAAGTAAATAAATGTGCATTTGTAGAGTTGGCAGTAGCTTGCCCCATAGAAAAACAGAACCAAAAACATGTTCTGAAGTGTACTTTTACAATTGATTGATTATACAAAACTTGATGGAATACCACATCCATCACAAGTTGAAAAAGACTTTACAATTGATAACATACCTCAATATTGATTTGATCTGTCCAAACACAAGACTACAGTGCACATGCTCTACATAAAACAGGTTTCTGGTTTAGGTTTTTAAGTTAATTAGACTTTTTCTTATCTGATGTGACCTTCATTTTTATGGCATGTATCTGTGTTTGTCCTACTGCCTTGTCTTTTTAATCTACATGTGCCGGTATCTTGTAATAATCGTAATGGGCAAAGGCTTTTTTTTATCCTGTTTTAAACTGTTACAATTAGTCCAAACCAGATTTTACTGGATAAGAAAAAACAGGGGTCTCTGAGATGCTTAGTGATTGGTACGTCATTGCCTGGAGAAGCAGACAGGAGCAATGAAATACAAAGGATTTGTTTAACAAGGCTTCAAATCTTCAAACAGAGACAGTTAGTACACGGAGGCTTGTGTTACATAAACGTTTTTCGCAAAATCACTGCTTACTTTTTATTTACTTTTAACACTCGTCAATGTAGCCGTCTGAACCTCAGTTTGGGCCGTTTCTCAACAACATTACTAAAATTGTTTGGAAGATTATAAATCTGGAAACACAAACACAAAAATCAAGTCAATTTCTTTGTTACCTAATTTCTTGCTTGAATTGCTTCTATTTTCTTCATGAATGCTGGAAATTTAATGTACATTTAATGTTCACTTTTCAACAGGGCTAACAGGCCTTTTTTTTTTTTTTTTTGTCACAACATAAGCTAAATGTGTGTTGCAAATGACTCCACCCTTTGAGACTTATCCAGATATGTTATTTATTTCACCTGTTTGTGTGAATGGAAAATGAATATGAAAGATCTATCTGAATGAATCTGAAACTTGCCATGTTTTCGTACCAAGTTGTTGTTAAACGGATAGTAGCAGCTCCACAGTTTGTCAGCTTCAATTTAAGACAATTTCAACACATTCACATTTTGGCCTTAGACTAAGCTAGTTTTGTGTCACTGCTGTGTTGCACTGCTTTACTGTTTATTTGGAAATACACACTTCAGTATCAACAACTTATATGAACTACTGCTTTTATTTTTTTTTTAACTTAAAGATTATGCTCAGTAAAGATGTTTCAGAGAGAAATAAAGTTCATGCGCTTCGTAAGAATTGTTTGTGTGCTGTCAATGTAATCTCTAATGATCAATAAGCCGTAATCTCCAAAAGGAATCATTAGTTTTACTTGCTTGTCCTGTTAAGGGTTGCTGGAGCCTATTCCAGGTGTTTTGGACATGACGGTTCAGGATGCACACCGCTAACACTCAGACACCTACACTCACATTATTGTTATGGACAAGTGTACCTATACCATAGAATGTATAAATAATATGACCTATATATGCATGTCTGTCGGTGGGTGGGTGGGTGGGTGAGGAAGACAGACAGAGAGACCACCATTAGCAAGGCTCTGGATCAAATCTGAAAGTTAGTACTTTCAAATTTGTGTGTGTGAAAGAGGGGTTCTTCTTCTGCAACCAAAATACCCTAAAGTCAGATTTCTTAATAATGTTTAGACTAAATGTTCCAATACAAAGTTATGCGTGATCAGCGAACATTCACTACAGGTGACTGTTAATTATCTGTTACTTGTAAATAATATTACTAAATCAAAAGCTTGGGCATCAGTCTCACAAGGACAGGGGACAAGACCCTCCCTTTCTGAGGAGTGTCCCCCCTAATATATTGTTCTTCTTATTGTCGTTTTGTTTTTTACTGTCCCCTTTAACAATGAAAAGGTTTCTCTGCACAAAGTATTCAATAAAAAAAATTTATGTCTAAATCTAAGTACATTCTTCTGCAACCAAAATACCCTAAAGTCAGATATCTTAATAATGTTTAGACTAAATGTTCCAATATAAAGTTATGCGTGATCAAAACACTTTTAAAAGCTTTTTTTTTTTTTTTTTTTTGCAAAGCAAGAGCCATTACTACTACAGTAAATATCACATTCATAGGAGGAATTCAAAATCTGGGTGGACAATATTGTATAACAAAAACATGTAATTTCATTTTTCAGTATCTGGTGCTCAATAGGAGCACCACATGACTTTTAGCCCAAAAATATATTTTCTCAAAATCATTTTGATGATTCTTAGACATGAGATCAGTAGAATCATGCCTCTCTCATTGACACAGTAACCTCAGCTGGACAGAAACCTGCAATGGAACTTTCCTTTCTCTGGGATGAGGCCTCTGGAGATCATGTGAGTGACACACTTTACAGCACTCAAATAGAGGGAGCAGAAATAGGCCAATACACTGGACCCTAGCAGAGTGGTGTTTATACTAAATACACTAAAATGACCTACTGTTTCAGAAGATGGACATGTTTTTTTTTTTTTTCCAAACTACTAGTGTCCACTTGTAAACAAACAACATCCATGATTGTGGCACAGCTGTGGTAACAGCTGTAGAGGGCCTCTAGCAGCTAAAAGTTACACAGTGCCGTTTTAAATAAGTGGAATGATTTTTACTAGACTTTTCAAGCATAAAATGTATAATAAAAATCACAATAAAATGTTTTGTTCATTTGTCGAGAGAAAAATATATCAAATGTAAATGTGGGTGGGACATGTCTCTCGTGTCCTTACAAAGGCCCATAGGCTAATGGTTGCTACACCCGTGCTCAAAAGTAAATGTAACTTTTTTTCCTCTAAAATGTACTCATGTAAAAGTATATTTTAATAAATTTACTCAGAAAGTACATTTCAAAAAATGTAATTAAAGTAAATTACTCGGGTAAAAGTATTGTTATTTCCCCTTCCCTGATGAGCTTTTAAACCTTTGTCTGTTTTTTTATTGCAGCTCTCTAGAATTGCCACTTGGTGACAGTGCTGCGCTAAAGGTTTCATAGGTTTCATAGAATAAAACCATAGAAGAAGACCAGAAAACCCAGTGAATTTCATTCATGATTTTCTCCAATGACAACTCGTTGATTCGTGTCTTAACTGGGGTGACAGCTAAATGTATGCAACAGAAATGAAAATGTAGCAAAACTGTATGACAGATGAAATATGTTTTTCAATAAAGGTGAAGGCAAGTTTGTGTTACCTAGCTTCTATTGGTTACTATGGCAATGCAAGTGATGATGTCACAAAACATCAAAGTCAGGATTCTTAGTCAGACTTCTGTGTGAATCATTTATGATAGTAATCTTACCGAGAAAGGACACAGAGTTGTTACACAGCAAAATGTCCCCAGAACAAGTCATGGAAGACAGCGACATAATAATTCTTCTGAGGTCATTGTTGGAGAAATGGCGAAACTCAGAACAGAAGTGGAAAAGAAATGAGCAGTTCTCTCAGGAGCAAGAGCAGCAGTGGCTTCTTGCAGAAACAGAGCACAGCGAGAATGCTGCTGAAGAGTCAAAGATGCACTGGAAACATAAAGATCTGGAGTGGCTTAGGATGGAAGAACAATATCCAGCCCCAGAAAATATATTCTGCCAGATTGAACAGATGCTGGACAATCACAACGAAAGCCTGTTAATCTTTGCAGATGTACTTGACTTCCAGCGCAAATTTAAAAAGAGGAAAAGGCACTGGGACAAAAGAAAAAGCCAGTGGCTGCAAAAGCAGTCCTGGTACTGCGGGAGGCAAAAGCTCTACAGGGTCATGAACCAAAATACTGCATATTGTGAAGATCAATTAACAACAGCACAGGAACAATTGACCAAACTGAAGAGAACAATAGAAGAAAACACAAGAAAGGAGGAAGAGCTGCAGTTAAGGGAGAAAGAGTGGATGGAGAGAGAGTCCCAGTTGCTAAAAACAATAGAAGAATCCCAGCAAAGCGAAATCCTCTTTCAGGAAAAACACCAGGAATTGACTGACCTTTATCAAGAGTATGAAGATAGTGTTCCAGCTCTGAAAGAAAGGTACTTGCGAGTGTATAATGATCTGCAACGCGAGAAAACTGAACGTAAGAAGAGAGAGAAAGAGTGGATGGAGAGAGAGTCCCAGTTGCTAAAAACTTTAGAAGAATACCAGCAAAGAGAGATCCTCTTTCAGGAAAAACACCAGGAATTGTCTGACCTTTATCAAGAGTATGAAGATACGGTTCCAGCTCTGAAAGAAAGGTACTTGCAAGTATATAATGATCTGCAAGGAGAGAAAACTAAATGTAAGAAGAGAGAGAAAGAGTGGATGGAGAGAGAGTCCCAGTTGGTAAAAACTTTAGAAGAATACCAGCAAAGAGAGATCCTCTTTCAGGAAAAACACCAGGAATTGACTGACCTTTATCAAGAGTATGAAGATAGTGTTCCAGCCCTGAAAGAAAGGTATTTGCGCGTGTATAATGATCTACAAGGAGAGAAAACTAAATGTAAGAAGAGAGAGAAAGAGTGGATGGAGAGAGAATCCCAATTGCTAAAAACATTAGAAGAATACCAGCAAAGAGAACTCCTCATTCAGGAAAAACACAAGGAATTGACTGACCTTTTTCAAGAGTATGAAGATACTGTTCCAGCTCTGAAAGAAAGGTACTTGTGCCTTTATAATGATCTGAAACAAGAGAAAATTGAACATCAGAAGAGAGAGAAAGGGTGGATTGAGAGAGAGCTCGAGTTGGTAAAAACATTAGAAGAATACCAGCAAAGAGAGATCCTCATTCAGGAAAAACAGGAGCAATGGACTGAGTGCACTCAAGAATTACAAGAAATGATGTCAACTCTGAAAAAAGAGCAAAAAGAGTGTCAGAAGATAAAATCAGACTGGATAGAGAAACAACAAACATCACAAAAACAAACGGTCACCAGCGAGGCTCAAGAAGAACATCTGGAAACTGAAGCAGTTGAGCCCCGAAATCAAACATCTGACAAACAAACAAAGAAGAAGCAGCGCAAGAGGAGCTTTTGGAGGTGTTGCTTTGGTCGTTGATGTACAAGGAATGAACACACCCTAAATCCCATCTCCCTGTCGTCTACGTGAAGACTGGGAGGTGGATTTAGTCCACACCAAAAGAGAAACCATCCATTTAGTGTTCTACCATTTTAAACTGTGAGCTAGACAATAAAAATCAAGGCCCTTCTCAAAATAAGGTCTTGTTTTTAATTTTCTGGTCACAGGTCCTGAATAAATAAATGTAAAAAAATTAATTAAAATAAGAGTCACATTTGTACAAATTATACTTTTTTTCTCCCAAACTTGTCGGCTTTGATCGTCTCTTCTTGAAAACAATATTGTGCTGCTGACAGTGCACACAGAGACATCTGCGCCCTCTACAGGCTGAAAGTGACACAGTGCCACTTTAAGATAAAGTAATGTCATGTCACCATTAACAGCATTTTGCTTTGCCTTTAACCTGAACTTCCTAAAAGCTTCTTGACTTCTTGAAGCCATTTACAGTGTACATTAACATTTTACAGTGAAAGAGCTATTTGTAATAAACAACTACAAAAAACACCTTCTACTCCCACACTTTCATGAATGATTTGCTCTCAAATGGTCTTTTGCAGGATGTGTGATAGCGGCGAAGGCCTGTACACGTTTCAGACCCGAGAGGGGGAGCAGATTTACCAAAGGGTCCACTCTGAGACACTGACCATCGCTGAGCAGCACAAGAAGGTCCTGCTGGAGATGGAGAAGAGCAGCAGGGTCAGAGCAACACACTGCTCAACATATCATCAAAATACTGTCATGTTTCCATAAAACATTATGAAGTCTCAAACACTTAATCAACAAATAAAAGTTTATTTGCTACATTTCAAGAGTTCTCTTCAAGATGAGTTCATATTTAATGGATCCACGACAAATCCTTCTTAGTATACTTTACACAATTGTCCAACTTCGTGCTCTGAAAATTCAAAAATAAATTGTCATTGCAATATTTGCCCATTTTTATTTCATATTTCATTATTGAAGTTTCATTTTGTGTTATCACTGTCTTTTATTCTTATACAAATCATAGTATTGAGCCTTTTGGTCCACCTCTTAGCATTGTTGTATGTTTGTATTCATCTAAATGTGAACATGAATGTCATTTTTATATTATCCTTGGGCTATAGCTATAGTCTGTTTTCTTTTACAAATAAAGATCATTCTGAATGAAACTTAAGGGTACAATGTGTAATGTTTTGAAGTGTATTAGTAAAAACAGTTTGTTTTAATTTTTTTGTTTTTTTTTTCTCCCGCCTCCGTTTTTGTTTTATTTGTTTTACCTTATTTTATTCATTTATTTTACTGGATTTGATAGGACAGTGTTAAAGAAACACTATATGTTCAAAATATCTGTCTTCAAAACACATCTCCCAGCACACGTTAAGCTGCACTTTTGTTTGTTTTCAATTTATTTCAGTTGAGAGCACGATAAAACAGTAGAATCATTTGCTTACGTCATGTCTTCTCCCAGGAAGCAGCGGTGGCACAGATCCCCTGCCCACAGCTCGACTCCAACGATGCTGAAGGTGAGGATGACAAAGTTACAAAGAAGAAGAACACTGCCGAACACGGACAGGGTCTCGATTAGCATCATCACGAACAAGTGCATACCTGTAAATGAAATAAAAGGATAGTTTTAACAAAGGTCTTAAGTGTTAATTGTGTGGAGTTGTGCAAAAGAAAACTGGAGTTACTTGCACGTGATATCAGCGTTAACAAACTTAAGAATGAGAAACAGAAACATGTTCAACATTTATTTACGGCATTGACAACATTTATATACTATCAAAGTTCTTTATTGTGCATTTCTTTGTACTCTTACTCAATAAAGGTGATAAATAAATCAAGCTTGTTCCAGTTGTTTTTGAGGTAACTTCCTTCATATCCAAACAGTCCCAGTGCCACCACCCTGATGATCACTTCTATTAGGAAAAACACCAAGATAATGTAGTCTAGGAGCTGCACAGAGGCATCATACACAGCAAATAAATACATATATTTAAACTTTATCTTTGAATGACAATAGTCTATTTAGTTTATCAATTTCATTTCTTACAATCAGACTATTAAGTTGTGTTAAAGGGAAGTAAATAATTGAACTAACGTCACTAAGTCGCTATGTGGACAATACCGTGAATATTTCAGAGTTGAAAGCATATGAACACACAAAAAAACTTCCTACCTTGACAACTTCAGGCATGAATGGAGCATTATTTTTAAGTTTTCATTATTTTTCATCATTCATTAGGTAAATGAATGAAATTTTTGGCTTAGAGAAAAGGAGCTCTATATAAAAATACATGCAGTATGACAAATATGCAAATAGAGAGGATCACAATGCATGGACTAGATATAAATGACAAGCCTTACCTCCAAGATGGCACTCCTGCCTGTGCATGGGTCAAACAGAGACATAGAGAAGATACTGAGCAGGACTATGGATGTGGAGAAGGAATTCCACCAGGTACAGGAGAGCTTTAAGGTGTCAATGTGACAGACATCAACATCATACTGTGATTAAAATCAACCAAAGCACAGTGATATTCTTTTTACTGAATAAAAACAGAGCAACAAGCTTATGATGCTGCATAAAATCTATTATCATGACCTGAAAGGCTATTTGCATTTCACTTAAACTGATCTGTAATGTTAAAAAAGTGGCACCAATGTGAGCAATGGAAGACAGCCCAGAGCCTTGTTTTTCTCTTTTTCTAATAATTCAATTTAACGTAACAAGCCAAGACGGCTATAGGTCATTTTAATATCACAATATTCAACATAGTTGTTGCTTGTTGTGTGTTTTCAATATATGATGTAGACCTACTTATTTATACAGCTTCAAAGGTTATAGTTATACTATATTCTATATATTCTATAGTTCCAAAGAACACTTTATCAGACAACATGATCAAACAGTATTGATATTATTTTGTCCTCTTGTCCAGCTCAAGTATAGACCCACCTGAGACATGGAAAAAAGACACATTTGAGACATTTATAAAGGATATGCACTATAGGTCACCTGCAGGCACAAGGAGCGGGGCCAGCTGGTTTGTTTGAGGGAGAAAGCCACAGGGGTCACCCCTGGGTACAGCAGTGGACCCTCCTCAGTGTCCAGCAGGGCTAGACGTCACTTCTCCCTGGAGATGGACCATTCCTTACCACACTATCTCCAACATGCTGGTGTATGCTGTGACATACAGGACATGGTCTAAAGGTAATTTTAAATGTATAGTATGCAAGATTTAAAAGAAAAATATAATTCCACATACAATGGAAATACTTTTTATCCCACTCCAATATACATTACACATACTTAACACTTAAACGCTACTTATATATGTATAGTTACCAAAATGTCTTGTCCACAATGTCACTTTCTATTGAGCAATATTTTTCACTTTTCACTTTCATGTCAAGTTCAATGACTGCTATACAAATCAAGCAGTAAATCTGAGCTGGGAGAAGTCTCTATTGATGGTATTAAGTAAAAATTGGCTTTAAAAATTAATAATAATAATAATTATTATTATTCTGACCTAATGTGTTTTGGGGTCTTTACTCCAGTAAAACTTTCAACTATATCTAGTTAGAAAAAAAGTTAGCTAGCTAACCTTGTTTGTGGCGCAAGAAGAGGGGAAGACGAATTAAAAACGATTAAAGAAATATATACAAACGTTCAATTAACTACCTTCTAACTATTTGCTTGCTCTGTATAGCATTTCTCTTTAAGATATTTTGGTTTGATAAAGTTAGCTTGGATTTTTAGCCTACACAGCTCCCATTAGCCACGGTCTAGCTTTACACTAATTAACCACAATATTCAACAGAAGACAAAAGAGCTCACGTGGAAAGGTTTTCAATTCGCAGGGAGGTACTGTGCAAAGGTGAACGACATAGCTAAAAGTTGCTAAATAGAAATTGTTATAAATATAGCTGTTAGCTTAGTTGGATTAAAAAATTGCGGCTTTGACGTTTGACTAAAAGACAAGTGAAGCAGGCTGTTGCCAGGGCAACAGGAGGCTTCCATTATTGTTGGACTGTAGATTACCGGTAATTTATTTTAATTTAATGTAAAATGATTTATTTGTACTGTATCGTATGTTCATCTTGTGAACAAACAGTGCTCACTAAACCGAAAAGACAACAGGAAATTTATTCTGGTAAACCGTGTCTTGTTCATTTCTCTTCATAACACTCAGTATTTTTGCATGATAATTAATTGTACTTCAATATTTTCTAAAAAGTTGGAACATCTATTTTAAAATGTCGTCTTTACTTATTCCTGTCTGTATTTTAAAATCAAAATCTGACTTTAAAAAAATCAAAATTACAGTGGTATTTCTGAACATTTTACACTCAAAATCCCCCACTTTTCAAGTAAAACAGATATATCCATAGCAAACATGTCTAAAAATGATGTAGACGTTGTATAAAGTTATAACATGGACAGAGACATGAAAACGGTTGGAAACAATTTTATTTTAATCTTAATGGAAAGTGAAATCTGACATGTAAAATGATTTGGCCACATCACACACAGCATGTAAGATTATTTATTATTACAAAATAAGATAATGACCAGTATTCATAAAACAAATTCATTGTTGATTTACACCAAAATACCAATGATGAGGAACTTGAGGCACTGGAGACTATTATTAAAGATTAAAGGAGCGTTTGTATCCACTCTCATGAAGGCATGCATTTTCATAATCAGCTGTATTGATATGGAGTGTATAGCCTAAAATTAAAGGGAATATACTGTACATATAATACTTTTACTGGAATAATACAAATATGTCACTGAAGTATTCGTCTTGATACCAACAAAATCCTTGTGGTGTGGTATGAGAAAACTAAATTAAGATTCACAGAGAGTTGTTATATCACTTTGTACCATAACATGGAGTTAAGGGCTACTGTTTTGCTTGACCTGTGGTCTCTTAGAACATCTTGGCATTGATGTGACAGGATGGGTGTTGTCTAAGGACATGGCAGTATACTGTAATTCAGCTTTCTGCAGCATGGGGAGTTGATACTTTGGGGATATGCATTTCAAACAATATTTAATGTGGTGTTGATAAACAGAATATTTTATCAAAACTACAACCCCTTACAAATCCAATTTATGACACTATACCAATATTTAGCAGTGTTTACCAGAATAATATATACTTTTTGATACTGATAAGAATATGCATTTTTTGTATAAACATTTATAAAACTATATATTTACATGCTGCTTTCGTGAAATATAATTCAGATGTAGTGTGAAACTGGCGCTTGATATAAAACTATGCATTTTCCTAAAAGCCCAATGGGCATTAGTGATACAACACACAGAAGAAGAGCTGGAGATCAACAGTTCACAGCTAAAATACAGACCACTGGATGAGTATTTCCCTCATGCAGCCAGTAGATGGCAGTGTTGTCATTGTTTTTTTTTTCTTTTCTATGGTCCCAGACTGACCTCTCACAGACACAAAGAGAAACAGGTGCCTTTTCTGTGCAAGATCTTCAGTCTCTATACAAATGTAATATTACAAACAAACGTTACACGGATACAAAAATCAAACACAACGCAAGACACATGATAAAACAGTGGAGATGTAGTCAAAATACCCTCGTTATCCTAATTAGGCTACACGCTTTTTATGCTAGCTTCCAATTAAAACATATGACATGAATTATTTAAATGTTTCGATAGCAGGTGACAGTGTGCACATTTACACTTTTAAATAAAAGAATAAGAAATTAAAACATATACGAATATATAAAACGCTGTCGCTAACTTGTAGCTATATTTTTTTTCTCCAGAAACAATTAGCTTTAGCATTAGCTTCCACTCATTTACTGCCCAGAATTGAATCTCTTTTTTTCCCCCTAAACAATACAAATAGTGTCTCCATTGCCTCACTTGTTGTGTTTCCAGAGTGGCCCGTTGCCTCACCCCGGACGTCCCCCTCACCCCTCTGTCTCACCCCATGACATCATCGGTCACCCCGGAGACTCCCCCCGCGCACTGGCCGACCCAGGAAATGAGGCTACGGCTTTGGAATGTCCCAAATGAAGACAACAGTCTGCACCCACTAACCCACCCCTCGACGATCCTCTCCACCCGGCACCCTCACCCCCTCAGCCCCTCCTCCGGGCCTCCTCTCCCCCCTGCGCAGAGCCGAACAAGCGGGGCCTTCTTCTCTCTCACGCCCCTTCTTCCTCCATGACTGACGCTTCTATGAGGTCCGTGAAAACCCGCTTGTCCGGTGAAGTCAGAGTAACATTTACAGACTAGAATAGTTCCTAAAGCGGGGTGGAGGGGTGAGGGGGGATTATATCACGGCATCATTTCCCACAGGCCTTTTCACACTTACAATTAATCCTATTTGTCACACACAATAAGTTGCTACAAATGTATGTTCCCATAGACCTACACTTCACTGTGAGGAAGATACAAATAAATTACTATTAAGAATCACTTACCTGTACAAACACTTACAAAGAAGTTAAAAAAGGAAAGATCAAGTGCAATTTGTCATAGCTTATTCCCTCATTGAAAGGGTTTACACACTTACACAAAACAGAACACATGACCACACCGCCCTATGAGCAGCTGTGGTGCATCTCAGACTAAGTAATCAAGTGTTTCAGATCCATGCTTTAATGATGTGATATGCTTAATTGTGTATCTGAAATCAATTGCACAGTGTATTTATTAAGTGTTAGTTGAAACAGAAATAGAGACAGAGGTCTAAAATCAATTAGAAGTAAAGTCTGGTAGTCATGTGATGATCCTGAGGTCACACTTCATAACAATGCTCAGTGTTTTCTAGTAAGATAAGGATGCTATGGGGCTTTTTAATGCCAGAGAACCATCAAATGGCTTTGAAGCTACAGATATTAAAAAGGTTAAAAAGTATTGCACTGTGAATATACTGCTAAATAAAAGATTTTTAAAAATTGCAGATAATGTAAATCAGTGAGTTTTAGTTTCAACTGCCATTAGCCTACTGACAAAAACAAAACATGTAATACAAGGTAACAGTGGTGTCACCATGTGGTTGAAATGAAGTCATGCTGACATAACAGAAAAACTAGTTAGCCAATGTAAATTTAGTTTTATAATCTCTAATCTATTGTTATCTTCAACTTGTGACTACTGTTATTGACTAAAAAGATGTTGATGTTATTAACAGCTAAAAGGCTTTACTGACAGCACAGCATCTAATAGTTAGCCACCATTCTGCTAACTGTTACAACACAACTCAATAAATATTTATTAAAGATGTGTAATAGGTCTTTAGGATTAGGTATTTGTTGCAGTCACACAAATCACTTGTATTTAATTCTCATTTTAACGGTGCTTTGATATGAAATCTTTGAGCTTATTGCCTGTGTTAAATTACTCTTGATAAGTAATAAGTGACTTCAGTGCTGGGTCTCCACCTCCACCACCGTCCAGTCTCCAGGTGCAGAGCTGTCTGGGGAGTAGCTGCTGACTGAGGTGACAGTAGCCGCAGGAGGGCTGAACTGGGGCACTAGGTGAGGCCACATGCTACTCTCCAAAGGGCTAAGAGTGCCCCCTGTGCCCACAGGGAGGAGCAGCAGAGGACAGCTCCCATCTCCTGACAGCATCAGGGTCTGGTTGATGAGCTGCTGAACCATATCCACCTTCCTGTTCCACTCCAGCTCCAGCGAAGGTCCCAGACCCTGCTGTTTTTGGGAGTTGTGCCCATTCACCTCCACCTCCATGTGCATGTTCCTGTTGCCCTCCTCCTCCTCATCGCTGGTCTCCATGGCTTCATAAATGGTGCAGAGGCCTGAGGAGGGGGAGAGCATGAGTCCGGTGGGGCTCCTCCTGAGCTGCTGTTGCTGCTGGATGTGCTTCTGGTGCATGCGATACTGCTGCTCCAGCTCCAGCTGCCACTGCAGACGCTGCCTGCGCTGGCGGTGTTCCTGCTGCTGCTGCTGAAGCTGGAGTTGGAGAAGGTCTCGCCGCTGCTCCTCCAGCTGCCTCTGCTGATCCAGCCTCAGCCTCTCCTCCTCCAGCCACTGGCACTTCTGCTGCTCCTGTTCCTTACGCTGCTGCATCTCTTGCAGCTTCTCCTGATGCTGCTCCAGCCTGCGGAGCTGCTCTCCTACAATGGGACTGTCAGTGCAAGCTTCTGTCAAAGGTGGAGGGGGGAGCACCTGAGCAAAGTGTGCTGCAAGAACAGGATCAATAGGCCTCCTATTGCCAGGAACCAAAGCCAGGTAGTGTCCATTGGCAATGGGCACATTGTCATTGTGGTTCTGATTATGATAGTCTTCTTGTGTTTGCAGCATGTCGTCTTCATCTTCCTCAGAAGATTTCTCGTCTCCTGTCAGATAGTTATGGTCACTTGGTGCATCCATTAGAGATGCATGCATTAACACAACAGGTAGTACAACAAAAGACCAGAAGGAACGGGGTTCAGGAAACATCCGACATGAGGACGAGGTGGAACTCAAAGCAAACAACTGTCAACAGTGAGGTCCATGACACAGGACACTATCAGATATGTACTACGCGAGGGCATTACCAGGCAATAACTGTCTTTTAATATTTTCATGGGTGTGCATTTGGTTTCATTTTGAGCTCACATTTTCACACATTACTTCACATTACTATGTACAATAACAGTCTTAGATTTACTATGTGTATGCAGCACAATACAGACAATTGGCTGCATGAATGTAATCAATGGTGTCCCAAAACAATATAGCTCACACATTTTTTAAAACTTTTATCAAAATGCAACTTTGGTAAAGGTCTGTGAGGACAGAAGGAATTAATATGACTTGACTCAAGGGTGTGTAAGGCTTTCATAAAAGGGTCTTGTTGAACAGGAACAGGCTTGTCATGGAACAAAAGCAGGAATGGGACAAATGGGACAAAGTGTTTAGTTGGTGTCTTGTTTAACTTTAAAATTCAAACATTGAGATGCAGTTATGTGGACAAAGGCAGCGGTGTAGCTGTGTGTGTGGTGTGAGGAGGAGGATGCAGGCAAATCTGAACAGGTTTTACAAAGACAATGGTGTATATAAACTGTTGGAGACAATGTGGTGTACGGTGCAGGAGTGGTACCAACCGATTTGACGTTTCATGACCATGCCAAACAGAGCCTCAGGACACCATCTGAATCACCTTGTTGATTTGACCAAAATTCCATTTTCCAATACAACACCATTGAATAAAGTTGCATCACTTCCTGTTTACCAGTTATTCCCATGGTGGAGTAAGATTTCATAGGGAAAATAAAACTGCTGTAAATGCACACACACATTCACTCCAAGAAAGGATTGAGTCAGGCATGCTGGATCCATTGGGAAATAAGAAACAGGAACAGAATGCCTTGCAATGATGTTTTAATGGAATTTTGAAAGATATTGAAACCTATAGTGAACCATTCATTTCTGAACATGTCTAGTGTAATGTAATTTTAAATCCATCAGGTAGTACACAGTCTTTCTGTTAGTTAAACATGCAATATACTGTTGAAAGAGTAAACCAAACGCCCACTATGAAACAGTTGAAGTGTGATATTCATGTAGGACAATGAAGGGTCTCGTCACAAAAAAAAAATCAGTGAGTTGTTACTCTCTTCTGAAACAAATGATCAGCTAACTGAGGCTTGAACCATAGCCACTTAAAACCAAATGCCTGCAACACATACTGTACGTTATATACCTTGGCGACTTATGCAAAGAGTGTAAACCTCTTGAAGCACACATTAAAACACTTTACTGACTGCAACCTAATGCTCCCACACCTACTTTGACAAATCTTTAAAGAGCAAGAAGCTGTGTTAATATCTAGCCTTTATTTTGACAGCTAAAGAGTCTTGAAGCAACAAAAACCTGCATTGAAAGGAGCATGTGACTATCACTATGGTGCTGTTGAACATGGAGTGTGTTTACACAGGGTAGGGAAGACCGGGTTTAACAGAAAAACAAATAAAAAAACAACAAATAAGCAAATACAAAACAAAAATCATTGACATTTGATTGGTAAAAACAGTAGGATAAATACACAATGAGTCCATTTCATTCCATCCGTTGCTTTTTTTTTCATTTTCGGTTTAAAAGCGTAGTCACTATGGACCAATCAGTCAATACCCCTCCAGGGGCTACAGAATACGCAGTGTTACTCAAAAAGAACATTCTACTAGAAAATGGTAGTAGCTATTGTACATAAGTTTAAGCCATACACTCAGAACCATAACCACGGTATGAAAGAGGGAGGCTTTCATTTTAGAAATTGCTACAGTCCTTTTTCCCATCTTCAGCTCTTTGTTCATTTTTTAAAATCTTTTCCTACAATCTTGCTCTCCATTTTTTCTTCTAAGCTTTCTATCCCAGTCGGAGAGAAAACGAACAACAGGTAAAGGGGAGGGTTGCGGGGAAAAGGTGCATTCCAGGGGTTATTATTAGGGACTTATACATTACCTTCCAGAAAACTATCAGTCTTATCACATATGGTAGAGTAGTAGGGCGGCTGGTTCTCCTCGACATCTCCAGAATCCAGGTGCTGCACAGGCTCCATCGGGTCAACATCGTGCAGGAGGTCTGCTGCCATCTTGCCGCCGAACATGTAGTGGTGCTCATCCATTCCGGAATGGCTGTCTCCTGAGTGGCCCAAGGGCATGAGGTCCACCGGTCGGCCCAGCAGGTCCTCTGCAGCAGCAGCAGCCGCCGACGGCAGAGTCAGCTCCTTAATGAGGGATGGGTCTTTGGCCTCTTCTGGGAGCTGCTCCTCGTTCTCCAAGGAGAAGATCCCTGGGCTTTTGCCGCAGCTCTCGGCCATAGAGTGGGCATTAGAGTTGGAATTAGTGCAGTCGAAGCCATAAGATGCCACAGAGTTGGCTGACTGAGGTGTGGCCCCACCTCCGTCTTCTTCACCTTCACCTGCTGCTGCTTGAATCCCTTCCTCATCCTCCTCAAGAGCGGGCAGGTTACATGTGGGAGTAGGGCTTTCAAACCCAGCGCTCTCATCCATTGTCATTGGTGCGTCTGGGTCATTTATCTGCATTTCACCTTCGGTATCGCTGGCCTCGTCTCCGGATGTGGATGCAGAGGACGGGGCGGATGCTGGAGCAGTTGGAGGTCCTGTTCCCAGTACCTCATCGGCAGGCAGTGTCTCAGCCTCTTCTTCCTCTCCGTCACCTTTTTCCAGGTGAATGCCCAAGTCCTGCTCCATGTCAGGTTGGACCTGAGCAGGCACTGGGGTCTGCTGTTTGTCAGAACGGGACTCCACCCCTGAGCTGCTGTCATATTCACGGAGGTCCTCTGGTGTGCTGGTTTCACTGCCGCTGTGGCGGGCAGGAATGTCTACAGCGGGAGCAGCGAGGAGGTCGTGAACATCCTTGGAGGCTGACAGGTGATGCTGGGGGTCTTCTTCTGACTGAGGAGCGAAGGACGGGACAGTGTTGTCAAAACAGGTCTGTGCAGGAGACTGAGTGGGCGTTTCAGAGTCCGCTGCACCGTGATCAGAAAGGGGGCTGGGAGATGAGACAGAGAGAATGGAGGCTGGTTGAGCCCAGGTATCTGAGAAGGGGTTTGTCTGGCCCCAGGACGAGGTGGGGGGGCTGCTAACTGGAAGGCCAGAGCGATTAAGGTTGTCTAATTGTTCTTCCTCATTAAAGTCTTCATCAACATTGCCACCGCTCTCAGTCACTCCTTCACTGTGCATCTCAACATCCTCATCTTCCTCCTCATGCTCCTGATGTGAATAGACCTTGTGGTGCTCCTCGACTCTTTCTGAACTCAGATCCATATCATCCACCCGTTCATCCTCGTCATCTTCATCCTCTTCCTCATTAGCGAGTGTCTCCACGTTGGGGGAACCTGTGAGGTTAGCATCCCCCTCAGATCCTCTAAGGCTGGAGTCCACCAGAGCGTCCGAGCTCTGGGTACCCTCCAGGATAGCAGTGTGCTGGGTACTGCTCAGGTCTGAGACGCCCTGCTGCCGGCTGCTGGTGCAGCTGCTCATATCTTCAGAGTCCATACCAGACAAAAGGTCATCGCCATGCCAACCTGAGGATCCCCCGAAAGCTGAAGACCTGACCTGGATCTCCTCAGAAGGCTGAGATGAGCTCAAGTCTGTGATCATGGATGATGGCTGGTGGCCAAGTTTCCTCTGTTCCTCATCTTCATAGTCATCATCCTCATCATCGTCCTCATTGATCTCCTCATCTGCCTTTTCTACTGCCTCCTCCTTCTCGTGAGGAGAAATGAGGTCTCCTTTGGTGAAAGCATCAAAGTGGGAGGGGGCCACTGTGTGGGGCTCGGCCATCATACCAAAAGCCCCTGCAGATGGTCCAGTGGAGAACATAAACATGTTCTCCTTCTCCTCCTCCTGTTCTTCCTCCTTTGTTTCCACCGCCGTGTGTTCTTTCTGGAAGGTCATCATGTCAGACTGGAAGTCCAGCAGAGATGGGGCGTTCTGGGCTTCCCTGACAGGAGACACAGGTCCTATTGGTGAACAAGGAGGAGACATAACTGTGGTCCCCAAGGAAGGAACAGATTTGTTGGTGGTCTCTTCAAATTTGAATAGATCATGGACTGGTTCAGCCTCTTTCTCGCCTGATGGCTGGAGCTCATGTGGTTCAGGAGTTGGCTCTCGAACTGGTTCAGGAGTTGGCTCTCTGATTGGTTCAGGAGTTGGCTCTCTGATTGGTTCAGGAGTTGGCTCTCTGATTGGTTCAGGAGTTGGCTCTCTGATTGGTTCAGGAGTTGGCTCTCTGATTGGTTTAGGAGTTGGCTCTCTGATTGGTTCAGGAGTTGGTTCTCTAAGAGCCTCTGGTTCTCGAACTGGTTCAATTACTGGTCCCACTTCAGATGGTTTGTCTTGTACTGAGTCAGGAGTTGGCTCATCTGGTCTGGCAATAGCAGCTGCAGCAGTAGCTATAGCTGCAGCAGTGGCTACAGCCGCAGCCACATTTTTCTCAGTTTCTGCAGCTTTGGGGCCACGCTTCACAGGAGTCGGGGTACTGCTGCCTACTGTTTTCTTGGGACTAGTGGCCTTGTTTGCAGCAGTTTTGGCAGTTTTGGGTGTATCCTTAGAAGGAGTGGGCTTAGTTTCTGGTTTGGAGCGGTTTGGTGTCTTTGTGTCTGCTGCTTTAGGGGTGGGCTTTTTGGAGGCGGTGTCTGATTTAGCAGTTGATTTTGGTGTATCTGGTTTAGCTGACTTTGTTGCAGAAGTAGTGCGGCTGAGAGGAGACTCTGCAGACTTTTTGGCAGCTGGAGTGGTTGGTTTGGTAACATCTGAGGGAGAAACAGCACAAAGAACTTTTTAATTCAAAACATTTTTAATTAATTAATTTCAATTAAACATACTAGGAAAATATCTAAGTCCAAAACAATGTCTTAAAAAGAGCAATACCTTTTTTCACAGGGGTTGTGGTTTTGGATGTTTGTGATGCTGGAGCTTTTCCACCAGAGGGGGTAGACGGTTTGGAGGTAGCCGGCTTTGATGACGACGTAGAGGTTTTAGGGGTGGCAGGTTTGGGTGCAGCTGCTGAGCTCTTGGATGCCTGGGTGGAGCCTGTAGCTGGACGAGAAGCCGGAGTGCCAGAAGGCGTCCTGAAGAGACATGACAGAAAGATGAAGAGTTACTATAAGCTGCTATAGTAATACAATCAAAGGCAGGATGACTATTGTGGTGCTTAATTGCCTATTGTTGCTCAAAAAATATTAACTGGCAAGCTCTGGGGCGGTATTTAAGGGCACATTATTTAGTGAATAGATAAGGTTAAGGTGGCATTTTTATTGTTTGTGAAAACTAACTTTTCCCCATCCCAAGGTACTTACTACATCAGTCTTTTTTGGTGTGTTGGGCAATCAACACTTCTTTTTTTCTCTTTTAAAACCCAATGACGAAGTCCCCTGAGGTGTTTCAAAGTAAAGCAGCTTGGGAGGTGAGTCACTATGCACCCCGGGGACATGTCACATTCCCCAGTCAGCCCTCTTGTCCCCTGTGTACTTATCAACCCCCCACCCCCCCTTCCCGGGAAGTCAGCCTGATCAAGAACCACAATTCTGTGACAGGTCTGAGCAAAGTAACCTACATCAAGTCGTCCTGACTATGCTGTAGTGTGCGATCTCCGGGGCTTCCGCTATACTAACTGCTTCTAAATAAAGAACTGAGTTCGTGCTGGCAGAACGAGAGCAGGCGACGGAGGGAGCCAGGGGGAGAAGGAGGCGAGCTGGAACCATGTTAATCTTTTATACAGAAAAGAGAACAAAAATAACTTCGTCAAATCCCCCAACTGGAACTGTGGGGCTGTGCGCTCATTGAAAGTGCCATGTGCAATCACTAACCTGACAAATGTAACGCAATACTGTAAGGTAAGATGAAATAAGATTAAAGCCTGGAAGCAAGATACACTGTAGGTGTGGTCGTGTCAGAAGTTCAAATGTACAGTCACTGCTCAGCCTGATGGTTATGGGCCAATCAAAGGTGTGTGGTTCTAATATTGTGTTGCAAAATAACAGCCCTCGGGCCACACAAAACCACTGAAACTCATCCACAATGAATAGACTTAGTTTGAGGCAGACTGTGTTAAAGTGCTACTACCTGATTTTCTTTTTGCCGTCCTGGTCTCAACAGCACCACTCAACCCCAAACAGCATCCTAGGGATCTTTTCTGTCTGTTCTTTTTCTCTCATTAAAAAAAGTAAATCCGGACAAATTTCCCATGGCTAAATACACTTAAGAGTTAAGAAAAGTTAAGAGCTTACCTTAAACGTTAAGCTCTGAGTTCGGTTGATATGCCAATTATCTCCACCTCGTCAAATATTATATGTGAATTAAGCATTTATTTGCATTTCACTTTTGCACGTTCTCTGTTTAACTGATAGCCGTTACTTCCTTGTTGGCCAAAGCTTCAGGTACAGAAAATTCTCATCTTTGATTAAAATCTTTCATAATAAAAACCTAGATGATGTCTTAATGTCTCTTTTTATTACAATATGTCATTAAACAGTTTTTTTCTCACATGCTTAAAAAAAAAAAAAAGCAGTGTAACTGTAAAAGTGATAAACACTAATTTGGGTATTGGGTTCTTGAAAACAATGCCCTCTTTTAATTTTAAGGACATCATATAAAAGGTAGAGTAAAAAATGTGTAAAAAAGTGAAAATTCTTCTTAAAAAAGACTAACTGTACCAAGTGTGAGCTACACATTTGACTGAACATTAGATCTCTACTGCTGAGGATTAAAGTCAGAAACTGAGTAAGATGTTAAGACTTTAAGCCTTAAATAGTTAAGTAGGATGTTAAAGGGTGATGGCATCCTTCTTGTGAAGCCCTATAGCATTTGAATTTGAAAGACAAGTATAAAATGAAGAATATAAGTGATGAATATGCAGAGGAGATCCTCAGTATTCACACTGATGTCTCCGCTGTAAGAAGGGTAATCCAAAATGGAAGGAACTGCAGTTAGACATGCTCTGGGAAAGGTCACTGAGATAAAATGCTGCACAGCGGAGTTCATAGAATATGGTAAACATGTATATTTTGTCATATACATTTTTTAATTGAGATATGTAGGTCATGAACTATTCATTTTTCTGCATCTGTCTTATTGTGAGTCATTAGTTACTTTTAGAATGAGTAATCTTAAGCCATTAACATCTAGAAGACATACATTTAACGAACCTCAATTTTTGTAAGTATTGTATTGTAAGTGTAATTGTTTTGAATCCTAAACCTAATGTGCTTTTTGATTCTCTATGTCACTATAGTATAAGATAAAATGGTAAATTAAGGTAAAAGTAATGTTGAACTGAAAGCCCAGAAATCCACTGGAGCTGAAAAATCCAATGACTCAGGAAGTTAGTGGCTCCAGACGCACTGATGCATACAGCCAAGAGTTGTTCTGATCTGCTTTAGGATCGCAATAAACAGTTGGCCTTTATATTTTAGCTACACTTAGCTCTGTCGGTGGATGTAAAACAGGATGTCTGCTGGTGCTGCTTTGTTGCAACGAGAGTCAGGCTATGATTTGAATAATTAGATGCACAAAGACATGAGTAAGCAGGAGCTAAGCGTGCAGGCAGACTGACATGTTCCCTGCAGCCAAGGTGACAGACGACGGAAAAGCACTCCTCTCAAGATGAGCCGCTAATTAAAGATGATGCTGAGTTAATTAAGCTGTGGAAATATGGGGGTTGTTGTCATCCTGCTGAGTGTACTGCTGAGAGATGGAAGAGCCCCTTTAAATGAGAGCAAGATGAGCAACGTTTAAAGGAATTGTTTTTTCGAATCACATTCGAATCGAATCAGTTTGTCTTTGGTGCCAGGCAGTGTGGACGACAATGATATATAGCCCTCTTCTATATCTTTTCTTTACTCCCTCTGACTCGTTGCCACTTAATCCATTTGGTAATTAGGATTGCAGCTGCAGGGCTCTGAAATCACAGCGGAGGAGGAGGAGGACTGCATCACCCAGTCATGGCCACACCCATAACAGGAAGGAGGATTTATGGCCTGCCCCCGCCTGGTCTGTTCATGCCGTACCCTGTCTGACTACCGCCCACCAACACGCCAGCGTCTGACCATTACATCAGCAGCAATTTGTTAGATCATGAGGCTGCCCAAATTCAATCTAGCGCAATAAAAATTTATCATCCCAGTGGGACCATCAATGAGAACAGAGCATGACTAATGTGAGAACATGGGCGGCGTAGAGGATGGCAGGGTGATGGACCTGATCGCAGAGCCGCAACGCCCTGCTATCTCTTCTGAAGCCAGGTTTAACCACACGAGCTGGGTTTCTATGTGAGATATAAATACAATTTAAAGAGAACATTAAAAGATGAAATGAGTTGCCATTAATCGGAAGCGTAAAGAGTAAACCCTTATTTGTAGTGGTGCGAGAGGCTGGAGGGATAGCCGTATACTGCTGCAATAAAATAGAGAAGATTGTGCCAGTTTATTCCTGGCTTTCTAAACTTTAAATTCAGAAAACAGCAGCAGTTTTCAGCATTTTAGGGACTCATTATTTAATGTCACAAGGTTTTTTTAAAAGCGATGTATAAAATGTTTCTAATTCAGAAAGTGAAAGCTGTGTAATGCAATTCTGTGTAAAAGCAGAAACAGCTGTTGCAAATAAATCAGAAAATACACTTCAGGAAAAGTACTACATTAAGCATTCTACCCTCTGGGAATGTGGCTGTTCATCACAAGAACAAGACAAGCTTTATTTATCAAAAGAGTCCTGTTTTTTTTTTGCCTTACTGTTTTTAAGCACGGATTATTTATCGTCCAATCAACAGACTGCAGTGTTTGGCTCCACCTTTTGGAAAGCGGACTGTGCTGATGGAAGCAAATGCCGAGCTGTTAATAAAAGAGTGAAGTCGATCAAGATATTGCAATTGATAATACTGCGATAACAATACATTTGTGATGTATTGTACAGCCCTACAGGCATTTGTTTTCAGATTAAAGATTTATAAACAGCATAGGACTATATTTATATCTGCACATTACTTGCAGCCTAATTCCCTCATACAAATGCACAACTAGTGAAATGAGATAGCCTTACTGTTCTCTCTTTTCCACCATTTTTTGTTGTCTCTACCAATTTTTTTCTCTCTATCAAAACAATTCACCATAAAACTACCTCCACTACATTTGAAATCTATGGCAGCAGTGATGGACCTCAGCAGACACACACGACTTACTCAACCATGAAGCCTCCGTACTCCACTGCCACCATTTTTGTTTCTATTTTGTGTGGTGCATCCGCAGAAAGCGGGGCAGAGAGAGCGACTCAGTGACACGTACCATGTGTTGTTCAAAGCACTGTGTAGCCTCCCCTCCCCCTTTTAGCTCAACATCCTAAAGAGCTGGCAAATCATCTCGCGGTATGCATTCTAATTCCATGAACAAAACACACAACAAATAGCATGCTACACTTTGTATTCTGCAGACCGTTTTCCAGTTACAAACACATAACTGGGCACAAATCATCTCCGCAGATGGTGCCAGATTGGTGCATATCAACGTGCACACAAAACTCAGCATGTAAAGGCATCATTTTCTTCGATTATACTGACTTATAATTGCTCACTGGAAGCTGTGAACAAAAATATATATTTATAAGGCAAGTGCATCAACATGACACACAAAAAAGGCTGTAAAATACTGAAAGAATTTGTCCGTAATCCAAGCTGACATTTTACAGACCTATTCAAATGTACTGCCTGGACTAGACTACACCTACTGCTGGGTTTCTTCTGCTATGAGTAAACTGACCTTTAGGTGCGCCGCGAGCACTGTTTCCACCAAAGAGGTTAAAAATAGTAAAGAGAAGTCGGCCATGTTTCTCATTTATTTGAGGTCAGGGCAAGACAGAAGAAGTTTGTTGGTGTGTGTGATGTTTCTGACTAACAGAAGATTAAGAAAACGTGCAGAAGCGCAGAAATGTGGCAAAACAAAGCTTGTCTTGTTCTTGTGACAGCCAAATGTAGAAAAATACCAAATCCTTCTTTGTTCCCATATGTTTATCGTGTTTAGTTCTTGAGATACAATGTTGTTTTTAAAGAAGAGTGAGAACGATCACTTGTGATATTTGACTTCATGATGATACATGAATAAAACTGACTATAATCAATAAATGTTTAGATCTATATTCAGTACATTAGAGTTGGAGGGCTTACATTTTGAGCCCTCCCTGTCTCCATAGACCAGGTGTAGTGTAATTTCCATACCACACAAAGTGTCTTTTGCTTTGTCAAATCAAAGCAAGTGGCTAATTTGCATAAGTGAACCAATTTGTGTTTGTTAATTTCCTGCCACTTAGTTTCACCAGGTCATTACATAAATTTGATGGATACCTTTCTCTGGTGATTATCAGTTGCCTTTAGTGTCTGCAGATTTGATTTAGCAAAAAAGCATCTTTGCTCTAAAATGGCCATATTGTGTGTGATGTAAATAGAGTACCATAACATTTAGTGCATTTTAAACAAGATATGTATACTGCACATATATTGTAGTGATGATAACTTTTATCGATGTAATAGTGGTAATGCTAGTGTGACCTTCATCTGACGACAGAACGAGGCAGCTCCAAACCTTACTGTAGTGCCCTTGAGCTGAATGGTACTTAATACCCACTAGAAGTGAAGAAGAAGAGAAGAGCTTAGTACTCTATGATATCAGAACCTTTTATAATCATACATCTTAACTGCATATGAACACAATATATTTTATATATTTATCATTATCGCATTTTTATCCTTACTGCAATATCCGGATTGCGAAGAATGACTATTATTTCAATAACGTTATATCTGTCTATGTGATGGAGATTTACTTTTTTCCTCAAAATCATTGTCCAAACAGAGCATTAAATCAAACTGTGGTGCATCGAAATAAAAAGTCCTGGTTTAGACCTGGTTCATTCCTAGATTTAGTGTTAGTTTAGATCTGTTTAGTTTTGGTTAAGTCCTGGTTCAGTCTTTAATACTAATTTTAATACAAATACCTGCTTTGATGTGTGGAAGTTAGTCAGAGCCCTGAATTTCTTTACATTTTCTAAATCAAATTTTTCAACATTCAAAATTTTAAAGCGCACTCAAATATCTCTGCTCATATATTATTATCGTATTATTCAAAATAGTTATCAAAAACTGCATGTTATATTGTGCAGCCCATAATGAAGAAACTGCAA
Organism: Rhyacichthys aspro; assembly: GCA_036850595.1. Taxonomy (NCBI): domain Eukaryota; kingdom Metazoa; phylum Chordata; class Actinopteri; order Gobiiformes; family Rhyacichthyidae; genus Rhyacichthys; species Rhyacichthys aspro. The sequence continues at coordinate 4,511,573 of CM072155.1, forward strand.
ATAATGCTCTGTTAAAATAAAAAAAACTGGGTCACTGAATGTAAAAAATCAACACGACACTAATAACTGTGTATGGTTCATAAATAGTAAATACTCCCATCTGTAATATGCATCTATGAATTCTTAAGTTTAGGTAGTTGTTCTGTAAAAGTGGTGCAGGGACAAATCAAATATACAGTCTTTAAGGGAGTGTTTTTGACTCAAAATCCTTGCCGTGGGCATAATGTCAGACTGAGAATGAGTTACAATGAAAAGCCCCTGGCAGCCACAGCTATAGAGCTAATTTAATTTCACTAGAAACTGCAGCTGAATAGGAGAAGCAAAACACTAGCCTATTGGCCCTAAATCAGATTGATGTCACTTAGCGAACATACATTTACGCTGCACTTTCATTTAGCCGACTGGAACCTGCAGATGGATCTAAATCAATTAGGTTTCAGAGGAACACCGAGTGAATTGAAAAACCCCACTGTGAGTGTGTGTGACAGTAACAGGAGAAGGAGGGTGTGTCTAATGTGGCAATTAATGTGCCCATCGAGCCCTGGCCCCCTTCTGCTGATGTGACTAAGGAAAAAAGATCAAATCGAATTAAAGCAGAAATGCATGGCCCTGTCAAGGCACAGTCTTGACATGAATGCACTCATTAAGTGTGTCTTAATGTCAGGGGTCCACCTTCAATAAGAGGGATACTATGAGGGGATGGGTCTGTTTTAGATTTCCACATATTAATGCTCATAGATATTGTACAACTAACAACTGCAACGACTGATACTCTGTTTGTAGCTGTTATATATAGCTGTTCGGTTCATGGTTGACATAAAGTATCACTGATTATTGGGTCATTGAAAACAAAACAAAACGTTGGCTTGTGAAATCATGGCATCTTATTGCTCCACTTTTGCCAAAATTATAAGTGTATCAACAATAGAACAAAAAGACTTGTTTTTACAGCAGTCATGGTTTTCACTGGAGCTGGGATAAATTATAGCGCCTCTGTCTTATTACTGTTTAATTTTAGGCTCGTTTTTACTGGAGCGGGTAAGTTTCCATGACCAAAAGTGTCCCCAAAAAGCGCACTGTACTACCTTTGGTGCCAAGTGTATGGTCCACTTTCAAAAAGGTGGAGCTAAACACTGTTCTGACTGGAAATGTTTTAAAATTTGTTTTAAAAAAAATACTCTTCACCACTGAACCATCTTGATTTACTTTTATGCAGGAAACAGAATTTTGATTGAACATGATGAGCATACCTTCTCTGTATTGTGTGAATTAAAACTCACATTGACTTTGCAAAGGATACCAAATGATTTATCAATGACATTCTAGTAATTACCACCATACACTTACGTAATACTGTTTAATGAGACGTGTGCACATCAGCCATTGTTTAAAGCTGTAATCTGAGTATAATCTGCACGGTGCAACTGCTCCCTGTGGCAGGTGGAGTAGATGAGAGGAGTAGGGAGTGTTTCAGTAACAAGGAAAGTCTACATGCAAATGTCATTGTTTAACATTAGCGTCTTTGTACAGTAGTTATGAATGTTTTACATAGTACCTGTTGTACCATGTTTTAGTTTAATTTTTTCCTTTTGTTAACAGCCTAGTAACCTCTGAACATAAACACATATATGCATATACACTATGCATATACATTAGGGTCAACTTTGTTAAAATTACTGTTCCAAAGCTGTTAAAGTATGTTTCAGTTTCATATTACACATCTCATTTGTTTTTACATTTAATGTGCCAACATAAAACCACAGAAAAATTTGTTGAAAAATCTGTAATAAGTTTTATGTGAATATGTGAATTCATAAGTCAATGCAACAAAGTTAAATTCTATTTTGCATATTTACTGTGTGATGATACTTAAAACCCTTGCACTAATTGTGAATAGTCCGCATAATGCTGTGTTTTTGAGGCTGTCTGAATGGTTATGTAACACCCCGTATGTACACCGTGTTGACATACCAATATCTAAGGAAGGGAACACAGCTTTCACAAACAAACAAGATGCTGGAGAATACTGAGACTCCCAAAGGCTCTCTCTGCTTCAGATCAACAGCTCTCAGACAAAGAGTTCCTTCAGCTTCCTCTGCTGGTCTGCCGTTATCTCACCTCAGGACTTAACGCCGCGCTCACAGTGTGACTCAGGTGAGAAACACATGTTGACCTGATTCCACACAAAACACTTGCTCTAAACCAGAAACTCACCCAAAACAGACCAAATTGTCAGTTAGATTCTCAACATTTTACATAATTTCCCTTCCCGTAATCTTTCCTCAGACTTGTTTTATGAATAATGCTGTATAATGCTTGCTTTGGTAAAACGCCACGAGCCATTCCTTTTGGCTGCTGGCTGGCCTACTTATGCCGTGGCCCTGTAAATCTCTATGTGGGGGATCATTGTCCCTCGTTCCTTCTGGGTGTTTTTTTTAAACAGAGCCCTTTTTGAACATGTAGTCAGTAAAGTTTTTGAGCTAACAACTTTGTACACTTTGTACTAAGATGCAGTAAAGTATAAAGACGCTTACATTTTATACTGTTTCTATTTACTGTATGAGTGACTTTTTACTAGCCAAAAAACAAAAGAACTGAAATCTAGTTCATATCCAATAACATTAAAGGTACAGTGTGTCATTTTTTGAGACTTCCAGTGGCATCACAGCAGATAGAAATATCTTATTTTATGAACAAACCCCAAATCACCAAAGCAATTTAAAAACAAAACCTATTTAGCCTTCATGCTAGTTTGTTCTTCTTAGTTTGTCCTCTCTGGGCAGTTGTAGCAACAGTAAGTCATTAAACTAATGATTATTTTTCGAAGAGTTTCAGGGTGTTCTAAATAAGTGCACCTCCATAAATGGATTGAATTAGTATTTTTAAATATCGCATTAAAATTATACGTAGAAACTGCTTATTTTCTTGTTGGCAAAACTCCCCAAATTCTGAATAAAATTTTGTTTGGTTTTTTGCAACCTTGAGGCTTTTTTGACTTTGACAGTTTTTTATTTACGTTAGTCTTTGACATAGCAAATGTTATACTCGTCCTGACAATGTGGTATGACCTACACTAACTTAATTAATGTCAGTGAATATATTCAAAAAATTGGAAAATGCTTCCCTTCAATATTTTCAGGAAACAAGAGGAATGTCTATTTTTTCCATGGCTGGCAATGCAAAATGTTTTATTTTGAGGCAAATATATACTATTAAAAAAATATTTTGACAGATCTGTTCCATTAGGCATTTTTAAGAGAATACCACAAAATCTTGCACAGATATCTTTAGAGCTATGTGAAGAGGACTGTGTTATCTACAAACACAACACCTTTTTCAGACATGTTTCTTCCCATATCGACTGCAGTATAAAAAGTGTAAGGCCTCACTTCTCTTTATAAATGTCACACTTACCTGGTTGTCTTGGAAACAGGGGGCTTGGGAGAGGCAGTGGAGCTCGGCTTGGTGGAAGTGGAGGCAGCAGGTCGTGAGGCTAGAAAACACGAGAGAGTACAAATGCAAATGACGTGCACTGCTCTAGGATGATCATTTGTGCATAAAAACAAATGAAATGGGCTAAACATACATCACAGATATAGGTCAACACATATTTCTATAAAGTCTGTGGTGAGGATCTAGGGCGAATGCATTTCGAGATTAGTAGTGTTCACTACAGCATGTCTAATATGTGTGCTAAATCCATCCTACCAGCATCTATCCTGCATTACAATGAACACTCACTCGTTATAATTGGAGCTGTGAGGAAATTTCATGCCACACTTAATGTCTGTGTGTATTTCCCAGGCAGCCTACTTTCTGAGTTATGAATATCCATATCGTTGCATTTCTGTGTTGACCTTTGAACAAACCTGCAGGCTTCTTTGCGGCAGCTGTAGTGGAGCTGGTTTTGACTCCGTTAGCTCCAGTGGAAGGTGTTTTCTTGGCTGCTGCTGTAGTCGTCGTCTTAGCCCCGTTGCTGACAGATGTAGCTGCGGGGGTCTTCTTCTCCGCTGCTTTGGGGGTGCTCTTGGGTGTTGGTGTTGTCCCAGTTGGTTTTTTGGAGGCTGCTGTTACCGGAGTGCTCTTTTTGTCTGAAGCAGAAGAGGGTTTTTTAGGCACGCCGTTGGTGTGGGGCTTCGAAACGCCATTGGAGAGACGGCTCTGGGTCGTGGTGGACTTTGAGCCGGGGGTTGTCTTAGATGGAGTGGTGCCAGGTTTCGTCTTGGTCTTGTTGGGAGTGTTGTTTTTGGAGTCTCCCGAGGGCTTGTTAGCGGTCTTCGCAGGTGGGGTTTCTTTAGGAGGTTCAACGGGAGCTGTGTCGCCTGCGGACTGCTGGACCATCTCCCCCTCAGCTGGACTCGCCGCTTGGTTGGGTTCCTGTCCTGGGGCTGGTGCTCCCTCATTCACAGGGTTAGCCTCTAATGTTTCCATTGGCTCCAGTGCTGCCGTGGCAACTCCATCCGGCTTCATCTCCCCTTTAGTGGTAGTCTGTCTCTACTTCACAGGGTGGCCACGGGTCTAGAGGCGGTCTGGAGACGGCGAGGTCTGGAGAGACACAAGATAGAGTACAGTGCAGAGAGTTAGCAGCAAGACCAGACATGAACAGCTTGTCTTCGCTCCTATCAGCAGCAGAGAGAAAAGCTGGAATGTTGTTAGCTCCGATAAAGAAGACTACTTGCAGCTTTGTAGCATCAGGCACCCACACAAAAATCCAGTGAGTGGGGGTGACTAGGGAAACATGTGGCAGCACTTTGGTAAAAACTTAAAGTGACAGTGCCAAAGGCAGGAAAAATTCACAAACCACTGGTCCCACCATTTATTAGAATATGTTTATTTCTTTATGTGCTGTTGATGGGGACAGTTAAAATATTTGTGGTCCTATTAGATACTCTGGATAGCTAATTTAGTCCCTAAAACACCACAGGGACTTAACCAACTGCTGCTGTAAATTAGGCCAGTGAAAATTTGATTTTAAACACTGCACTACTTCAATGTCCATTTAAATGTGTTGAGAAACGGACCAAACTTTGGGTGAGACAAGCATATTGAAGTGCTTGTGCTGGGAAGTGTAGGCTCTGTGGTTGAACTGAATAAAAATCAGTCATATGATGAAAAACTGAGGAATAAAAAAAAGGAATGCTCTTTTAAAGCCACAGTATATTATAAATATTTCTTGTTTCAAATGAAATGCAAAAGCAAGTATTCTGCAACTGATGACACTGCAAAACTGTTAGGTCTTCTGTATTGATTGACTAAAAAAAGAACAGGAAATGTTATATATGAGTTTCAACCCAAGAGGGTATCAAATTCTATCTAGGGCAATTTATCACACAGAGGGAGACACACAAGGATAAACAATTAGATCAACACATTTCATGATCAGCTGTAAGTGATGTCTCATGGGCCACAAAAGAGGAGCCATGGGAGGACATGTCTGGTGCAGAATTCTACAAATAGCATTCATTAATTTCTATGCCAATGCCAGTGCAGTGGCAAAAGTGGCCCAGTGTGATGCTTCAAAGCTCAGTGACACACTTGGCCAGCACTGCTGCTGCTGCTTCTGTAGGTTGTCTTTTTTTCCCTGCTACAAAATGGCATCAGAGTCACCAGTGTGGAAGAACAATTTTCTGGGATAGTACACTTAAATGAGGAAAAAAGGCTTTCACATGCAATACATATCTCATATGCCTCATGAAAAAGAGCTTGCAACCAATGCAGCAATAAATGCCTTCTGCTGTAAGAAGTAGAAAAGTTGATTCTAGGGCTTGGCAATGTAACAACAAATCAATTTTAAAATTAACATTTGACTTTGTTAGGGTGCCCTTCAACAGAAACACAGTTTTGTCCTTGTCTTATACTAATTTATTTATTTGACGTTTTGTGCTTCTGCAGAGCTTGTGGCTCAGTTTACATGACACTCAAACTAAGCAGCTACAGGTCTGAACCATGGGCTAACTGTGGACACCATGAATCAACTGTAAACCTTCAGCCCCGCTTCTGACATTCCCATAGCTACAAAAGATAAGGAATCGTGATGCAGATTGTTAGAGATCTCCATTCATGAGACAAATGAGTTAGAAGTGCTGAGTGTTATCAAACAACATGAATGCTAATGTCCTGGACCTTTGGTATCGGATGTAGAGGACAAGACAAGGCAGAAACAGGCCTGATCTACTGAACCATACTAAATGTCAGGCTCTTTTCCAGGTTAAATGGATTAATTAACAGTGCTTCATTAGCACTTCAACATTTCTAATCCAGATGATTGCCATTTGACCCATGTTTTCCTTCCACTTAAAAAGTCACATAGATGATCAGCATGGCATTTTTTTGTTTTAGATGACTTCTCTACTAAATTCCCAGGCCAATTGGTTAAAAAAGGCCTGTTGAGAGTGTTAAGTGGGTCAGGGCATGCAAATACACCAAAGCCAAGGAGACAAAAAACAGGGCCATGAGCAACTGAGGACAAAAAGAGCGACGCAATAGGCACATAAGGCTGAATAAAGGGCAGCTATTTGTAATACGAGCCGTTGCACATTATCCACATCAATATCAGACAACTGTATCTTATCCTGTTCCCTCAGCTGCTTTCAAATGAGAGAAAAGTTCGTGATCTGGTGGGACAAGCTCGACGGGAAGTGGAGGGGGGAGTAGCAGGAAGTAGGCTTGTCAAAGTTTACAAACAGTAAGAAGAGCTGCCGGTAGGAGGCTGCGCGCAGGGGCAACTGTTAAGGCAGCGCACACACACATGGATCGGCCTAGAGGAAGAGGTTTGGCCTGTGGAGCATGGGAACAGAACAACACAGGGAAAAAACAAGGCGTAAAAAAAAAAAAAAAAATGAGCTCACTGGGCCGAGATGTGCTGGTCAGACAAAAATCCAGACAACACTAGTCATCCGAGTTTCCACTGATCTAAACTTACACACTGTGCTCTTTATAGATTAGGACAGGCATCATCTTTATCCCACTTGCTTCTCGGAAAGAGTCCCTGCTAGCTCTTTTTCTTCAGCTTCAGTCATCCTTTACTCATCTTCTAAACTGAGTCTCGCTTATCAAAAAAGACCTCCGCTGTTCGTCCCTTCTTTGTTCTAGCGCTTCGATTTTCCATCGCTCACTACCACTAGCGCTCTTGTTCCCTGTTTTTCTTTAGCGCAGATGGCCGGAGCAGCTGAGCCAGGGCCAGAGGGAGGAAGAAAAAAAAGAAAAAGAGACGGAGGAAAAAAAAAAACTATCCTAAAAAACAAGATATTCAGACAGGGACAAACAGCTAGTGCAACAGGCCGCCACCCAAAAAGATCTCAGACGCTGGCGGGTATCTGCTATTCGGTCACACGGCTGTGGGCGACCAGTCTCGGCTCTGGGAGGAGGTCTCTGTAGGCTCTAGTGTGAGTGAGAACACAGGAGCAGAAAAATTAGCATGGAAATGATGAGATAAACTTGATTCATTTTTCAGCTGCCTACTCACTTAGCTCTGGCTGCTTGTAGTACCAGACAACTTGCCCATATGACAAATGTGCATAGGTTTCTCAGTTCACCTCCCTCCAAACTTTCTAATATAAGCTATTTGACCAAGCAGTGAACCAGAAAATAAGTCTATGTCCAATCCCCGTTTCTCCTCGCTTTATTAAATGCTCTCTTCCCACATTGGGTTAAAGCATCTGGCCAGACTGCTCGTTTTACCGCACTTCCCTAATGCAGCGGCTGTACTTCTGTGTATATGTGAGGGAGAAGTGATAAATCCTCGCAGGGCCACAGCCAGAGGAGCATTTCTCTTTGTGCCGTGAGTCTCCAGACAGCTGTGAGATTACACTTCTCTCCCTGGCTCTACCGCTCACTCAGCTGGCCCTATGTCATTAAAGACCATCAGTCAGTAGAAAACCGTCTGCAGAGTGGGACAGGGGCACGCTCTCCTTTATCTACTGAAGAGCAGCAAACTGGAAAGTGCCTTATTGAACAGCGTCCAGGCACTTTACTATTTCACAGATAAATAGAAATTCATTTCTAGCGCAAGCAAAAGTAAAGTGAGTCTGGATTTAACAGCATTAATCTTAGTGTGACGAGAGCTGGAATATCTATTAAAGCTATACAGAAAGTAAATAAGATTAGAGGCAGTAAAGACTCACTTAACTCAAAATCATAAAATCCCTGTTTAATACACTTTCCATGACGTGACTTTTAACTCCTGGATCTGACTAAACGAAAATTATGCAATGTTAGCTAAAATTTAAGTAACCTTCGACCAACTGAATGAATGAACAAAGAAGAATGGACAAACTGAACACTAATTGGAAGAAGCGCATTGATGTTTCTCTGTTATAAAGTAAGTTCATTTTGTTTGATCTGACGTGATTGAATCGGATCTAGTTCCACTGGATTTGTTAATAGACAACAGCGTGTCCCTGCAAGGTTACCATAGGTGAGTTAAAAACCAGTGGCACAGAGAGACAAGGACTGAAGCACACAGACGACAATGACAAAATATAAATCTCCTTTTTACAGTATCACTCAAGGGGAATGTTTGTTTCTTTTTCTGTGGTATTTTTTATTCAATTATTTCAGAAGTTTTTTTGCAGTATTAACTGCAATGCAATATCACATGTTCCTAATCTCATTCAACATTATATTTACATATAATATGTAATATAATATGATCTCATGCAACATATTATACTACATATTATATTTAACAATGCTTTCAGTATGCTTAGCCACGGAGACTCTTGACTCTCTTCTTCATATTCATGCAATTACACACACTTGAACCCATAGCTGCACAGTAGTCTAGTCTTCACTGAGGCATGGATTAAACGTTTTGTTGGTTCATTGGCACCTTAACTAAAGCTGCTGAATAGGTTTTAAGCAGCTCAAAGTGCTTGCAATGGGATTACATTACTTTACACTACATTATGTTACTTTAGTTTCACCTCCTGCCCCGCAGTTGTCGGAGCCCCTCACACATGGTCAGCATGATATAAAACAAAAATCCGAAATGATTACCACAGGAAGCTACCATCTAAAACCCAGGGAAAATCCAGAATGGCTTTGGGAAATCCTCTCTTGACATCACCAAGGCTGCAACCGAGGCTTTATACGCCAGCTGGCTTTTAATTCATACTAGTGCATTTGATGACCCATGAGAAAGGCTCATAAGCCAGCAATAGGTTTATTTCAAAACATATTTTAAAACATATTTCACAAAAAAGTGCAATTCTCAGTTTTATTGAGATTTGGATGGTTTTCACATTATATCTGGCTTTCTCTCACATTTGAATGTAGTGCGAAAATGTGTTAGCTAGCCTTCACAATGTATCCAAGTCATGCAGCGACAGCTTCTAGTAAGTCGCAACCCACTCCGAATTCTCCTCAGGCCTCGATGATGAGCTACACAGTAACTGGAACCACAGGAAACCCACTCAAATGTCTATACAAAGAAAGGCCCAAGCACAATGTTTACCTTCTTTGTATGATAAATGGTCAAATGCGTCATATGCATGGGCTGATCAAAGCTCTCCTCTGTCTGTCCATGCACTTAAATGCCCGTTTTACAAAATTATTTCTCAAGTTTGAAGAAAGCGACTGTTTCTGTATCTGTTATCAGCAAAAAGACTCCAAATTCAAACTTATCCAGATATTAAATGCCACACAAACACAGGGGCACATTTGTGTTGCAGCAATGCTTTTGTAGTTTCCTACTCTGTTCCACTGGAGATTTGTCATGTGGCCTTGCACTCCACACATTTTGCCTCAACAGAAACTGATTAATCACGGCTTTACTTATAATACGCATAAATAATAACTGCACACAAGTAGTAAATCGGTTTCACTATCACATGCACAAGCTCAATTCAATTGTACAGCTTCTGTATGTGTAAGTAAACCAAATGTAATTTATTGTGGGATCAAAAAAGCATCTAATAAGCAGAACTCTGAATAACAATTTTAGTGTTTACAGCTCATCTAAAAAACCTATCCTGTGGCCTTTTTCAACTTTATGATCTGTTTTAGCATTGTTTAGGACATTTTTTGTAAAGGGTTGGTCTTTTTCATCTTGACCCTGTAGTAAAGGAACCTCCAGTTGGTGCTGGACTGAGGGCGATTGGGGCAGTAACTCAAAACAACATCTGTTGTTATACAGTGATAATAACAGCACTTTCTGAGTCTTCTATTGATATTTCTATAATACTACTCAATGGCATTTTTGGCCATGAAGACACTATATAATATTTATGGATATTTTAAATACAATTACTTGTCCTATTAATCCTGCCTAAACTGCATTCTTTTGCTGTTGTTATTACCACTCTTAGCAGTAAGCAGTACATTAATGATGGCCAAGCCAGCTCGGCAAGGTGAGCTCATCCTTTGAGGCATCATCCCTTCCTAATACCCACACCGGGAAGTAAACACAATGTGTGCCACGAGCAGCTGAGGCGTACCATGGTTGGTCCAATACCGTCAATAACTGGAAGGCATCCAGCAGCAACCAGGGAGATCTAAGCTTTTCTGTCTAGACACAAACACTGCCATCTTGAATAATCAGGTCATAGGCATATTTTAACACAATCAAGGCACTTTGGCCTCCTTTTTGGCCTGTACTTTTTGCTTTAAGTACAATGCATGGCTGTGTGTAGGGATGCAAGTTGAGCTCACTCATGACCAAATAAATGTAAAAAAGCAAAAATAAAAGCAAAAAACAACATACATTTATTGTCATATTATCTTAATGTCAAACCGCCAAGCTTTAATCATTATCCTTTTAAATGGTTATTGGACTAAATGTTAAGCTAATGCCACATCTTCTCTTGGGCAGTGGTGCATGCTCTTGCCCGATGAAACCAGCATCACTTTGAAACAAGAGAATACTCCTTTATTGTCCCTCACTCTTTCAAATCATCCAAAAGCCTGTATAAAACACTGTGGTACAAAGTCGGCTCTGCTTTTCACAGCGCACAACTGTGTACACACACATATGCATTATGTGAGGCTTCTTCTGTCCCCGGGCCTTACTCTAAATAGTCGTCAAAGAGAGGGATTGTGGGGGGAAGGAAGCACTGGCATTGGTGGGGGGCAGGGCTGGAGAGGCGGGGAGAAAAGATGCAGGAGAAAGTGAGCTTTTGTGGACCAAGAAACCCTCCGCTAAGGCCCACAAGCTTGACGGAATTACTCCAGACGTGGCTAATGCCACAGTAAGAGGATAGAGGGTTTGAGCGAGGACGGACCACATGTGGGAAGACGTAGGATGACGTTAGGTCGGGGTCTGGTTGCGAAGGTGCTCTTTAACGAGCATTGGGTGACCTTTGACCCTGTAATTGGCATGCTTTTATCTTCACAAGCGGTGAACACAAGATGCAGCAGTGTGGCAGAGTTTGTTTGACACTGCTAATAAACTGGCCCTCTTAGATTCACAAAAACACACACCATAAACTAAAGTGGAGCTCCCAAAGCACTTTATTTGTTTTTATTGAGTTTAACATGCATAGCTAGATTTTAATTTACTGCTTAACGTACTGCAGACGTCACTAATACAAGATGGCTAATGCTAGTAGCACCAGGTGGGTTCCTTGACTAATTCCCAAAACAAAATTAATCCTTTGTGTTTAAGAGGCAAGATGCACATTGGATTTTAAACACTGGCACCAAACTTGAGACTGTCCATTGAACCTACTCTTGCTAAATTAGTGTTTTAGTCCAGCCCTATATAAAGCAAAATATTTAATATAGTTCTATTGTCCTGGATGAGAGTAATGACGTCCAGCGTAGACAAAGTAAGCAAGCACAATGCAATACTGTAACAACTTAATTTTTATATTCCAACTTCTGGAAATGCGGTTTGTGTAAAGTTATACTAGACTGTTATTGTTTTTATTGTGAGGAAATGATGTAACCACAGTCACAGGATCTCAGCTAATACCAAACAGAGATCTCAGATATCACTATGGCTCACTGCCAATGTCAGGAAGACATTGAAGCTCAGCTGTAACCTTCTTCACACTGACAATGGGAATAAGGGAGGGGTATAAAGAGAAAACTGTACAGCCCCCAGCAAAGTCCAGTGGGACATTTCCACTGCTACTCTCTCCTCATGCTAATCACACCACACACTCCCCAAACACCTCTGACCTGAGGTCAGAAGACTGCCTCTGTGCTGGAAACAAACAGACTCCAAACAAAGCCTTCTGCTCCATGCCATTCCCTATGGACTGTGGGAGGGCCCAGTGAGCTGGGAGCCAGAGTGGGGCCAAGGGACTGAGAAGGCTCCCAGCGAGAGGAGACGAGAGAGAGGATAAGGTCCATGTTGCTATCAAAATGTTGGCCCCAGTTAGGTTTCACTTATAATAAATGCAGCAGATACAGAAAATACACCTGCAGGATTTAAGGGCAGATGCCAAAAGTGACAATAAGAAATAAAATTCTGATTGAGATATATGGGCAGATATCCAAAATGTAAATCAACCAGACAAATGTAATCACATATTGAAAAGTAAGAAAACCAGCAGATATGAGCAGATACTGGTGTATGAGCCACCTTTCTACACCTGCTGTACTTCTTTTCCATTAATCATTTTCATTATTTTTTTAAAGACAACAGAATAACAAGAGACATCATACCTGCTGACTGTGAGTAAACCCCTTAATGGGGCAAAGTAAAGTCATTCCAGTCAATTGATTTCCAATGGATCAGTGGCCATTGTGATGCTCAGTAAGTCTGTGGGAACAAAGGCCCCTCTCAGAGGAAGGAACTTTATCTTTGTGTGTTTCCTTATGTTGACTTGGCTTGCATAAGAAGAAGGAGCAGCAGATTCTGTGGCAGACACCTGGCTCTCCCAATCACGTGACTACAAAGACTGGCACTAATCCTCTGGCCTCATTGGAGACTTGACAATGTTTTACATTACCAATAATTAAGCAGGGACTAACAAAGCAAATAATTTTTAGTTGATGTTGTTTGAGAAATAGACACATTTCCACCGTATTTCATTTGCATTTTGGTGTTCAGTGTTTTTTTAGGAAATAAAAAATGTGAACAAAAAAATCCAAAGGTTTTGACTAGGAGTCAGAATCACATGATACCACACCATAGGATTTCAGATACAGAGTCCATGATAACCATAATATCATGATACAGCAATTTTGCAGACATTTATATTGTGATATACAAAATTGTTATATCTGTGAAGGTAGTGGAAACACAGCCCTAGATTGAAAGAAAGTGTTTTTTGCGTATTCAGTCTGCACTCAGTTTATATCTTTCTAAACTGTTCTTTGAATCCATTTTATATTAATTTACGGAAACACAACTAATCAGTGAACCAAAGGATAAAGAACACCAAAGCTTGCCACAGTTTGGGGTAGAGTATTATGTGCGTTCACACCAGCCACCCCCCAATCTCACATGCCACAAACACTCAACAAGCCGCACACATATAGTAAATAAACACTGCTGCTTTCCCATGATGCATCTACGTTCAAAGAAACGTAGCCCCCCCGGGACGCACAGATTAACACATGACAGAGCTTGTTAACTTGGACAAAGAGAGATGCTAATCATGTACAGTCAGCCTCCACTGTCTTCAAATGCTGCGCAGACCCACAGCGAGTCATGAAAATAGAGGGATGCCCAAGAATGGCGGGAAAAAAATGAGGAACCTATGCAAGAACAAAGGCCGCAGTTTGAACCAGAAATGAGACAGTACTGCTCCATGAGCCCCAAAACATTGTGGCTACAAAACACAGAGCCGACTCCAAACAAGGCCCCTCCAACAAGGCGTAGACCTGCTGCGGCCTGGTGACCAGGCTCAGCCCCCTCCACAGCAGGATGGCCCGCAGACGTGCTGTGTGGATATTGATCGCTCGGGAGAAAGTGTGGAGTCAGGAGAGCGCTCCACAGATGGGCAGGACAGAGGCTGGGACAGACAGAGGAAGTGCATTAGCGAGCAGGCATCCTTCTGATGCTGTTAGCCGTGTCCCCTGGGAGAGAACAGAGAACTGGGGACAGGGGTTTATTAAAGGGGGTATAGGGAGGGGGAACAGGGCAGGCAAAAAGGCTCACCAGGCTCACAAATAAAAAATGTCCTATGCTCTGTCGTCCATAGCAAACTATAAAATACGCAAGCACACCCCACTAAGTAAATCATTTTTTCCAGTCTATCTATGTATTTTCTGCTGAAACAATTACTTTACATCTTGGCGAGTGGAGAATACGGCAAACATAACGCAGAACCCACAATTCTCTGTGATTGGGTTAAAAAAATAGACACACTTGACCCGACTGAGAGCAACAGAGAAACTAGGGCTAATTTGTAACTTGAAGAGGTGCTGGATCATCTCCATAATGGGCCGTCTGCCCACAAACAGGCTCCTCTCTGGGGGTAAATGAGATCAGGCCGGCCCAGGACCAGCTGGTGGCCTGGATCAATGACACCAGATAGAGCAGACACACGGATGCAAGGAGAGGGCAGTACCAAGGCATCTGGACAGGACGGCAGCAACACCCCTGACAGGCTCCAGCACTCTGTAGATTTTACACAGGGCGCAGGACACACGCAGGCCAAGTACAAGTGGAACGACTGTCCATAAGAGGATTATGTCCTTCTGTTTGAAGTGGAACAAGGCACGTTCCAGATGGAATGTGATCCTCAGGAAAGACAAACAGGTCGGACACTCCACCAAACCGGCACCACCTAATGACAGCTCTTTGAGCACCAGCTCCACAGCCGTGAAACTCAGCCACATCTGTCGAAAGACCAACATTAACTCTTTCGTCATGGCCATTAAGACTTCCTACTGTCCTGCAGCTGTGGGTGTCTCATTTTGTGAAGAAAGACAGGACAAAACTAGACTTAACAGCAGAAACTGATATACTGATAGACCAACATCACTTACACATGGTTCTATATCATCTGACACAACCATGACCATGTCAGCGACTGTACGAAAGACACAGTTATGCATGCACAGTTAAGCTATGGTTATAGCTTTACTGGGCTACTCAATTCGAATGTGCTTGTCCAAGTATACGCTTGTATAATGGGGCAGGCAACAGCGGCCCAATCAGGGAGTAGAATTGATTTATTGCCTTAAGAATGACAGACTCTACAAAGATAGGTGGACCCATTGACCTGTTATGTAGCAAACCAAACAACTGACAATCATGTTAGCTTGCAACAAACATAAATATTGGTTGTCAGCCAAACCTTCCTAGTACATAAGCAAATTGACTAGGCCAGTCTACATTACAACAATACCTTACAGTACCAAGCATTATAATATCTTTGAAATCATTAGTGAACCAATCGACCTGCATGACTAACACACTGTGGCATTAAAAATGTAAGGTGAGGCCTAGCAACAGGGCTCTGCACCACGTCCTCTGTCCAGCCTCCCACCAGTGGAATTCAGAGTGTCCAAACACAGCAAATTACTGCAGCTGCTAGCAAATACAGTCTCAAAACCTTGTTGCCAACTGCATGAAGGGACAACTGTGGCACCACCGACCGAGACAGTTATCTGTCCGGGCCATAGACGACAGCGACGTTTATCTCTGCTTAAAGCCTTGCTGTGCTGATTCACCATAGCGCCTGGGGTCAACTGCAATCATTCCAAAACAGAGAAGGAAGTTAAGCCGAACATCCAAATTGTGTCACTGTTGATTAACCCCAAACAAGAAACTATTGTGCTGTTGTACTCAAGGCCTTAAGAAAAACCCTAAATAACAGTGGTCATTTTTAATGGCACTAAGAAAAATAAGGGTCATGGGTTCAGGGTTGAAAAAAAATCGTAATGACCAGAGGCACAGGCCTGTCCTTGTCACAGTCGAGATGTTGAAAGTTGGGGGGTATTTCGATTAAGTCACACACACCCACCCAAAATCCAGCCCTCAGGCAAAGAGCAAGCTGACACACAAGTCTATTAATGCAACAACCATCTCTTCTAAGGACCGGGTCGAGAGGCCAGCTGTCGGCAAAAAGGACCATTAATATTTAAATCACACCAAAAGACAAGCTTATTGACTATTTATGGGAAACAAGAACTGACTCATGGACAGACGATGATATATCGATAGATTTGTGACAAGTAGGTAGTGAAATTATAAATAAAAGTAGCACTATATATATATATATATATATATATATATATATATATATATATATATATATATATATATATATATATATATATATATATATATATATATATATATATATATATTGCTCAAATATCTTGCTTGGGACAATGTTTGTTTGTTTTTTTGCTACCATAATGAAAGTCAAAAGTAAAAGGTTGTTCCCAAATTGACATATTTCTATTCTAAAAAAAACTCTCCAATTAGCTAAAATCTTTGGGCGGGTGCCAATTCTGATGAGGTCTGTCAGCAGAATTTATGTTCATGGGTTATTTTTTCATATAGAGTTACAGCCAGGTCAGCAAACCCAGTTCCTTTTTAGCTAAACCCTTTTAAAAATTTGTCTAGTTTATGGACGCAGATTAAACTACCTCTGGACGCTTTTAGTAAACTAACCCCCCAATCACATAAACAAAGCATCCCGTAATGCCTTTAAGACAACGGTTACGATTGGTCCACCAGGATTTCTACTGAGTTGAAATTGCTGTGAAGGGAAGGAATCCTAGACATATTTCACTTTTCAAAGTGAATGGCTAGTCAGGAAACTTGTATTACAGTTTAATGAAGGATTATTGAGTATTTTTACCTTTAAACTGTCTAATCCAATTTACATTTCTGAGTCACAGAATTTATCTAGGGATAGTTAGAAATACAATTTTTTATATGAATTATAAGATGTATATATAATATGTTATGTTATATAAATATAATTATATATATAATGTATTGTCAGTCATCTTTTTTTGCAATGTTTTACATAAATTGTCTTCTTCTGAGTAAAAATTCACAATGAGGGAAGGGATTCAATTTTTCACTTGGCAAAGTGAATGGGTACAGATGGCTAGGATTAGATCTTTTATGATATAGTGAGGGGTAATAAAGAAATTTCCTTCTCTGTCTTCTTTAGGTCATGAATGGCTAAGCACAAATGCTTTAGAATACAGACATATACACTAGATTATAATTTTGTAGGTTAAGTAAGCTGTTGTGTAACAAACTGATAACTACCTGTAAATAAACTTAACTTGCTGAGTAATACATTCAGACATTCTGAAGAGGACCATTAAGAGCGTTACAATCAGAAACCTCAGCACTGCTTTGTCTCTGTTGTGTTGTGGGTAGCCATAACAACACTTTCACTCTTGAAGCTAACTCAAAAACACTACCAGCTCCATTCCCAAAACATAAATTAGTTTTTGCACCAAACTTAAGATATTAGTCTTTTCAACAATTACAATAAACAGCTTTATTTATTCATGCGTAGTTTGGGACAAATCCCCTGAACTCACAACACGCCTCTGGCACTAATCCACATGCTCTAACTAATAATCTTTTTAAAGCCATCTTTAATAACTTCATAAAAACAGAGTTGAATGCTGGCTAAATTTAATTTCACATGATTGCATTAGGCTCCGCTGTCTGTCCTCCATTTGCCTGCCTCATCTCATCTCATCCAGTGAGTCAGCCATTCTCTCATCTGTGCCCCACGCGGGGGGCGGCTGCTGTCGGCTTTGCCCACCTCTGACTTCACAGACCTGGAGCGTCTCCAAGATAAGCGCGTCGGGAGCCTTAAAAAGAGCTCATATCGGTCACCATGGGATGCCATTTAGTCAGGGTGACATCAATACCTCATGGTCCATCACTGCACATTATTGACCAAACCTTGCCCACTGTGGCCACAAAGCTGTAGACAATTTATACCACTATCTACCGCACCTCAGGGGAACAGAGAAGAGTTGTGGGTTGAGGATTTGTGAATTTTGATGCATATTTGCAGTTTATTAAATGCTCTTGGCCAAGCTTCGGAGCTGGCAGTGTTTTCTCCTTCCCATTGTTCTACAAAGGGGAGTGTAATCTGTCTTGTTGCACTATACTCACCAGAAAGGAGTGCCAGCGGAGGAGCAGCTTGGGGCCCCGCTGCCTTTGCCCCCACTCCACAATAGCTGATCACTTTTGGGGGGTGACATTAATCACATCTGATTACATGCCAGCCTGATTCTGTGGGAGATACTTCAGCTTAAATCCTGCCATAGTCTAAAGGGAAATTGCAGTTTAACGTGCCACAAATGCCCCTGTCTTATTCTGCTTAGTTGAAATGAAAACGGAGAGGGCATCTGCCCAGATTATTAGCTCTAAATTGCCGGTCTTTTTTCCCTTGAGGCGAGTGAGGCATTTCTCAACCCGTAATAGAACAATGGGCATCAACGAAGGAGGATGAAATGAAGGGGGACAAAAGTTTAAAAAGGGAAAACATATGAAAAATGGCACAAAAAAGATAGCTAAATAGATGTTAAGGAGACCTATTCATTATTTGGGGTGTTTTAGCTTAGCTTTTCAGGTTTGCAGAGCACTTAAAGCAGACGTACAGCCCGCCACCGCCCCGTCAAACCCATCTGCCAGAATCTGAATATAGAACAGCGAAATGACACTAAACCACGGTTAAAAAGATGTTATATACAGCACATTTGATAAATATATTCATTTATTTAAAGTGTGGTAAATGTCAGAATGCATTAGTAATCGTTTGTAGCTGTTGAACTAGATTAAAAACAATTCTAACCTCGATAAAATGACGCGAGGCGCGAGGGCATTTATCACAAACAAGTTGTATTAACGGTAATTAGCTCCACAATCGGACACTAGCATGCTAGCTCGGGCTAAAACCGTGTACCTTACCAGTCAGTGCAGCAGGGAGCTAGCAAAAAAATCCTCTCCAGCTACGCCCTGTGTTAGCCACTTCACCCCGGCTGGGTCCAAAAAAAAGAACTGGAGAGTGGAAAGTGAAGATGGGAAAAACAACGGAGGAAATTCACGGGAGAGCGGAACAGACCGAACCGAGCCGTCAGACACGAAACTTGTCCGTCCGCAGCGCCGTTCCACGCAAGTGATGCGGCTCCCTGAAGGAAGAATGGAGGAGAATGAGGGCTTCAGTCAGTCACAGACACGCTGTAGACCGGCGAGAGGAGAGGAGGGATGGACCGGAGCGGAGGAAGGAGGAGAGGGCTGCTGCCGCCTTCAGGGCCACACGAAATGTCGGGAAATCTGCTGCGCATGCAAGGTCACTAGTTAAACAGCACTAAACTAACGGGCTTTTACGTTTACATTTGTTTTAGAGAGATTCACATTTAAAACACATTACTAAACAGGGCTTACTACACGTAAATATTGTTTTTTAGTATTTTATTGGCCACTGTATGTACTGTAAAATCAAACTGCTACGTCATTTCTAAATAATTCACTTCTTACTGGAACACGTTATCATTAATTTATGCGATATTTACTGACTTTTGAGCATTTGCAGGAAAATGGCGGTTGAAAAAATAAGTCGTGTGTGGTGAAGTTGTATAGTATAGTATAGTATAGTATAGTATTAGGAGAGACCAGGGCATGTTGTCACATGGTTGACATTGTCACAGAGGGTTGTTCTTTTAAGAGGAATACTAATTTTCTGCCTCTTCTCCATTCCAGAGGGCCGAATAAAGGGTTGTAATTGACAAACTTGTTTTTCTCTATTATATAGCATCTTTTTTTGTCTTAGTCAATTTGGCACTGAGCAGGCCTAATAAGCAATGTGGCAGCATCATGATGCTATTGGTTTTTCATCTCTTAATGCAACTGATGCTATATGAAACAACACAAAACATATTAATATTTCATTAGATTATGGTCTATAGCGGAAGAAAACCAAACTGCACATCTAGTCTTGCTAAGATAGACAAATAAAAGACGCTTGTTGTAGTCCACTTTTTTCCACCCAGATTATATCATTAGGAATGAACTTAAATTTACAGAAATAAACAATGGCTTCTATAATGAAAAAGTAAAGTTGGGTGCTGTTGCTTATTTATATTAGTGGGTTCCTCACATTTTTTTTTTTTGTTTTTGACAGAGGTTCCAGCAGTCACAGCAGAATGCTTTAGGTGTAAGTATAAGCAGAGGGGCTGGTATCAAGGGGCTAGTTGGGCCCCTCCGTTGTTATATAATGTTTATAATATTTATATTAACTGTTAAAACATATTTATATGTTTATGTTTACATAGTTTGTGGAAGATTCCCAAAGTGATAGTGTTTACAATTTTGATGGCACAAATTTTTAAAACACATCACAAAAAAGGAAAAAGGGGCTTATTTTTCACAGCCCAAGCACAATGTGACCTCAGCACCAACCATCTTTCCGATTTGGTGATTGACAGGTGTAAAGGCCCGCCCTCTTGTATTACTGACTGTTGCGGCTTAGATGTATTCAGCCCCAGGCTTGAATTTGGACAAAACACAGAGACGTACAGATTATCAATGGGTTTCGCTTGAGAGAGAATGGAGGGTCAGGTGACAGGAAGAGCAGGCTGTTATCATATAATTCAATCAGCATTACCATTATTTTTTGTATTTAGCAAGATAGCATCAGAAAGGTTTTCGGTAAGAGCTTCACTTAAGAGCTTCACTCTTTTACATCTACTTTGCGGTTCCAGTTGTCATACAAACAATTTTATGTGATTGTCGATATCTTAAAAGCTATAACATTTGTCACAAGAAAAATATATTGTTCTTTTTCAGATCTGCCAACCTCCGAGACTACTGGGATTCTTTGAACGCAGCACCGAGCACCACAACGCGCCATGCTGGAATTGAAAGGACTCAATAGCGAATGGTAGCGAGACTCTTGTTACTGTGAGCGCGGCCAATCGGCTCCCAGGCTCGGGGATTATTCAAATGAGAGATGATGTCACCTCTTGCAAGTCACCCTGCACTGTTGCCCCCGTCCCTCTCCCTTGTCTGTCACCCTCCCTCTAGGCCCCTACACCCCTTTCACTCCTCTTCAAACCTCCTTTTTTCCTCTCCTTTCTCCATGCCCCACTGCACACATACACACACACACTCACACTGCATGCATCAAGTTGCCTTCATTGTTCACTGTTGCTTTTTGCATCCATAAGAATTTATCACATGTTACAGACCTGTTGATGGTGTGAAAGTTCATACCAATTCATTTTTTTTAAGGATTTCATTGACTGTGAAGTGACATTTCTTGTACACAATGAGGTGATTTCTTTGCCATGAAGTCAGTTTTTTGTGTTCAGGAGTGGGAAGCAGCGTGACACATGCACCTGCCATGGAGTTCGATCTCAAAGCAGTGGGAATGAAAAGAGCAAAAATTGAAGCGAAAAAAGGAGGGGCGGGCTTTGAGGTAATCCCCCAAAATGGCACCCACTGAACAAACTAGGATGTGTGTTTTCTCCTCAATCAGACATAGAGGGGCATTGTTTCATCAGCAGCTTTTGTTCGAGTGTGTGCCGTGCTCGTCTTTTCATCAGAGACGGTCTGGGTGGGCATGCCGCCTGTCTGTCTGTCTGTCTGTCTGTCTGTCTGTCTGTCTGTCTGACGGTCTTTCACTCTGTCTCTCTGCCGCCGCGCCGCTGTTCATCTCCCAGCAGCCGCCTGCCCCTGTCTACATGAGCCAGGCTTTTGTGTGCAGCTCTGTTCTGGATGGCCTTCTTTTGTTGGAGCACTCTTCTCTTTCCAAGTGCCACAGAGAGAGCAGATTTGACCCCACGGTGCTGGTTTGAGCTCAGACGGGGCAGACAGACACAGAGCAGGCATGCACTTAGCTACAGTCTCCCCTTTATTTCTCCAAAGTCTGATTAACAGAGGTACTTTTCCAGCACTTTGCGTCAATTAGTGGGCGTCATATTACATATAATTACTCAGATATGCCTTTTATTACTGAGGTTATTTTCTTTACTTTTGGACACTTAAGACGCTTAATTGTTGAGTATAGTCCAGTTATCTGATCACAAGTGGCCACTTAAGTGTCGACTTTGGCTGTTTTATATTATACTTTTCATACCATAATGACAAAATTAGTATTAGCATTTACCACAGTACATCAACTGTTAGAGCTAAAATGTCTACAGGACAATAATAATGAATGCTTTATGGATGATCAAAGATTATTAGCCCACATAATAAAAGTATTTTTCTTAATTTATATGGCATCTTTTGGGATTTATTTGGCAGGCTCGAAGAAATAGAAATAGAGGAAATGACATAGACAGGGAGAAAACAGACTCAAACCAAGTCAATGCGGTTATGTGGCATGCACTCTACCAGGTGAGTTATAAAGTTATATAGCACCTTATAAAAACAGAATTTGCAAAAGAGCAAATAAGGCATAAATAGAAACAAAGATACAAACAGACATATAACAGAGAAATGCACGGGAGCAAAGAGAAGGACTGCAGAAAATGGGACATGAAGAA